>JAAGEH010000125.1:14915255-14954869 GCA_011751065.1 Lasiurus cinereus
CTGTGCACTCCTGTTCTGTGCCCTTGGTGCACCCTGTGGCCTGTGCATCCTGCCGCACCCCCTGCTGCCCAGCACCTCCTCCGGGCAGCATCCCTCCCTCATATGGCTGGCTGGTCTCTAAACACAACTGCAATCACTATAATGAACAAGGGGCGGGGGGAGAATGTGAGAAACACAAAGCACACTTAAATAGGCAGTTTTTCTCTCTGTAAAAATAAAGTCTTAAGAACTTATTCTTTTTTAATTTTTTTATTTATAAAACACCAGTTGCCAATCCTGCTTGCCCTGGTCTGTGCTGTGGGTCAGTACCTCTACGGGCATGACCCCATCTGATAGGCAGGACCAAGGCATGCCCCCAGCTCACCTATCTCAGAATGCTGCCATTCCCTTCTTTGGTGTGGTAACCTGATTCTGATTTATTGGCCTTGGCCATGATTTCTACTTCTTCCATCAGCTTCTCCCTAGATCCAGATCTCTATTTCTGACTTGAGCTAGACGCCTGGTAGCCCTGGAAAGGTGATGTAGCAGGAAGAGGCCAAGCCCTTCTCCTTTAAAGGATTGGGCAAATTAGGTTCCACCTCCAGCCAAAGACCCCTACATGTCTACCTGAAAACTGTCTTTTGGCCTTCAAATGAAGATGGAGTAGAATGCCAAAAATGTAATCAGCTCTGACATTCTGATTCTAGAAAAAATCGGAGGGAACAGATTAAAGTGGAAGGTTATGAGACACAAACTTGAAGGGTAGAGTAGTTTAATTTTTGTTGTACACTCCTGCCTCTGCAATTTTTCTGCTTCTTTTACCTCCTTCCCTTTTGTGTTCTGTGTACAGCCCACTGCTTATTCCAGACACTTCCCCCTCAACCTCCAGTATTTGTTGCAGAAATAAGTAATAAACTACTCAGAATCCTAGGCCCAGTGTCAGCTTCTGGGAGACCTTGAGGCAATCCTTCTCCTTACCAATAACTCAGCCTGGTCCTCGGCCATTGATTTGGAGAATTACAATCCTATGGTCTTGTGAGATCTTTAATCCTTTTAAGTTAATTTTGATTAAGGTTTGAAACTGAACTGTTGACTTAATTCTGAAGTAAACAGAATTCTCTTAACTAAACCCATTCTGTAATTCTGAGATTTTAATAGATTTTTACTTAACATCATTTTAGCAGTGTGAAATTCAGAGTAATAAATATGTCTTAATTTTAATGATCTGACCTCAGTAATTATTTTACCTCATTGGCCTTATTTTTGTGTATCACTAGGTGCTATTTCCTAGGATCTTGTTTCTAAATGTCATCAAGATTCACCTAGCAATCTGGTATGTTTATAAAGTATGTGTCTGGCAATACAGAATAAGTGGGGAATCTCTAAGAACAACAGAAACAAACACACAAAACAGAGTCAGACTCACAGATACAGAGAACAGAAGGATAGTGGCCAGAGGAGAGGGGCGTTGGCGGGTAGATAAAAAGGTGAAGGGATTGAGAAGTACAGATTGGTAGCAGGATAAATGCCCCAAAACTATATCTAAGCAAATCATATTTAAACAGCAGAAAATTAAAGACAAAGAGAAAATCTTGAAAGAAACCAGAAAAAAAACAAAAACGCCTTTAAATATTTCCATGGCTAACTGGTAGCACTAGCCACATGTGACACATTCCTATAAGAAAGTAACTAAATCCTGCACAGTAAAAGAGTAGATTCAAAATTGGCATTTTTTTATGGCTATGAAACCTATTCTTAAACTTTGAAAAATATATGTTAGAAAAATATTACAGCAATAGTTACCTGTTTATTAAATTACTAGAGGCCTGGTGCACAAACTTTATGCACAGGTAGGGTCCCTAGGCCTGACTGGCCATCAAGGCTGATCTGTGGGGTGACCGGTGAGGCAATCAGGGACCCCCTGCCCCAGTGGCATCTGCCTTGGCCAGCCTGGCATTGCCTGCTCGCTGGCCCCATCCCCCATCCTTGCTGCTGCCACAGGTCACCTCCTGCAGAGAGAAGTGACCAGCAGGGTGGTCAGGGGTGGCACCAGCCTGCTTGCCAGCCAGCCATGCCCCTCTACTGCCACTGTTGGTTGCCTCCCTCTGTTGGGTGATCAGTGGGGTTATCAGGGCTCCCCTGCTGGCACCTGCCTTGGCTGGCCTGGGGCCTGTGGACTGGGAGCAGCCCCTGGTGAGTGAACATCATAACCACTGGTCATTCCACTGGTCATTCTACTGTTTAGTCAATTTGCAATATTAGGCTTTTATTATATAGGACTAAAGCAGCACTATATTTACCTAATGAAAAATCAACATTTGGATAGATTTTAATAAAATTGCTCATTGCTTCTTTGAGGAAAAAAAAAAAAGAGGAAGCAACACACAAGCATTTGTTGTCTTGTTCTCTAACTCACAGCACTCCACTGCCGAGTTTCTGAATTTTCTGCTCCTGAAAGGAGGGTGGAGAGGGCCCAGACCTTCACAAAGGACAATGTATCCAGAATTGAACTTCTTTAACAATTTACATTAGAAATTTACATTAGAAAGGAGAGAAGGTAACTCTTGGGAGGAAAAAGGAGCTCCAGGTAAGAAGACAGGCAGAGAGAGAGGACAAGCAAGTCTGAATCATGAGAGGGAAGGCCTGGGAGCAGCAGGCTGGACGTGACATGTGAGCCAGAGGAAGCCAGGCAGACACGGGGGACTGGGTAAGGGGTGCTGCTGTGCATGGTGGTGAGGACTCCCTCTGGTTCTTATTTCAGAGACGTCAGGGTAGATTTAAACCATTTGTCAGGGCATGTTTTGGATGTCAGGCTGTTTCCTTTGATATGAAATGCCAGTGACCAACCCAGAAGCCCCTCAGCTTTACACAGCTTATATAAACACTCAATGTCCTCAGGACGTCTTCTAACCTAGAGCCACCGGCTGCAGCTCACGGAGATGTGAAGCAGGTGCCATCTGTAGGGATGGAAGGTCATAAATCTGCAACAGCCTTCCCTCCCTCTACACGCACCTCCCAGCCCTCCTCTGTTCTATCCAAATGGAGGCCTCCATCTTTTTGTTCTGTTTGGAATGCCTTCCCTGTTCTCTGCTACTTAACTTCCACTCACCCTTCCAGGTCCACCTCGAATCTGCCCCAAGGAGCCTTTCCTGACTGCACAATGCTTTCTCCCTTTCAGAACCTCTAGGGCAAGCAGGTCAAACTCAAAGGCTAACTCGGACCACAAGGTTTACAAGTAAGTGTATGTGGGCCGCAAGAAAGACAAAAGCTTCCATTTTTATAGAAACGTAAGTTTATTTCGATAGAAACATGCTGAATACAAAGGGCTGAAATAAATGAGTCATCATTAACATAAAATAAGAGAACATTTTAATAAAAATTAATATTTTTTTCTGGAACATGAACTTACCAGACACTGAATAATTGCACAAATTAATAAGCATTAACGCAAATACACCTATTTTTCTTGTTCTCTGAAAGCAAAATATTTCCTGTTGCACACACCAAACAAGTCAGTCCAAGACTAATGATGTGGCAGTCGGCTGCTAAAATATTCACTGCTAGTGTTAGTGGAGAGAAACGGTGTGCCTGCACATAAGGCGTATAAGGGAAATGAATTATATAATCAGTCATTAGCGAACATTGTAGTTCAGTATTAATAATTATGCATAACAGGATGTTGTAAAAATTAAGTTATGATGTTTTTATTAGATCGTTTCTTACATACCTTTATATTGACTGGGCCGCAAAAATATTTGTTGTGGGCCGCATGCAGCTCATAAGTTTGACGTGCTTGGTCTAAGGCATGTCTGCTTTGTACAGAAGACTGGGCAGTTAGGTGTTTTGCCACCCAAATACTTATAATAAAAGTATAATGGGGTAAGGACCACAGTTTTATCTTGACAGATAACAGGTGCCCCACATGTTTATAATGTTGTACTTCTCTAACAGGTTTCCGTCGACTGTTCTTCACTGGTCAGATCCAGAAGGGGTAAAGTAAATGGTTTGTTCTTAAACTAAGGACCCTGTGTCATGGAGTAGAGATCCCTCGAAAGGGCTGCTATAAAGCTCAAAGCCCTGTAAGTGTCTGCTCAAAAGCAAGACTATCAGTCCCTATAACCTCCAATTTTCTTAGCTTCTTTCAAGGTTCTTTTACCTTTTTTTCTTTCATTTTTACTCTTAAAATTGCATTTGTTCTATCTGTGTATACCATACTAAGTCATTTCAAGAACAAGATGTGGTATATACAATGAGAGAACAAGCAAGTAATATTTTCTGTCAAAGATCAATTTAGGCAGCCGCCATGTTGGCTGCATGACTTGTAGCTCCCTGGGAGGCTGCCATCTTGAAATGGCAAACGTCAACCTTTTCCTTTAAATTAGCCAGTTGCAAAAGACTGTGAGCCTGATTGCCAATCAAGAGTAAGGGACAGGTCATGTGCGTCAGGATTGGGAAGCCGAGCGGACTGGTGCTCAGTGTGAGGACTGGTGCTCAGTATGCGTGTGGTCCCAGACCATGTGCATGTGTACCCTTCTGCAGAAATAAAGATATCTGCCTGCTGCCTGGCTTCCGAGTACACTTTGTGTTCTACTGGGATCCCTAAATTTGGGGGCTCACTTTATTTCTAATGCACAATCAATGAGATACCCATTGGAAATAATATGGAAGCGCTTTGAAGGGATTGAAGGGATTTGTCTCATGATCAGGCACACAAAACATTAAAGGAGCTTGTAGTAGATGGAAACACACAATACCAATTAAATTTCAGGCTCCAGGAAAATCATTATTTCACAGGAAAGATAAGTAAATCAATGAGAATATAGTGAGGAATGTCATGCTTGGCCTGCCAAACATAGCGTGGTAATTGGAGTATAAGTACATGTGAAGAATTGGGATCACAGTAAAAACAGAAACGACGCTAATGAAGCAAAAATGAGTAGCTTTCCAAAGCCATGATGGTTGTTTTGAATCAGTACACTTAACACGGAGAATATATTACCCATTACAGAAAACCTCAAGAACAGTCTATTTCCTTGTTTATAGAACCAAAATTGCCTAGCATTAATAACCCCACAGTCACACTGAAAAATTCAGAGTGTGATCCCACCCACTTCAAGCATTGAAAGCAGCTGAACCATGCAGAAAAAAGACACTTGCTGGTACTGCAATTTTCATTTTAAAATTACATTTTTATTCCTAGAGTGCTATACTCTTTGTACTATTTGTACTCCTAGTATAAATACTCATAACCACATGAATGCCATATGGACAAAAAAAACCCTCTCATTTTAAAACTGGTCCAGTTATGAATAAAACAACTTGCTAGCAATAAAATTGAGGAGCTATCAATTAACTGTATCATGAAGATCTTAATTAAGGAATAGGCACCCTATGGTGAGGTCCTTTCATTTTTTTTTCTTCAGAAAAAAAAGTGACCTGTTAATGGAACAATTGGCTGTCTTCTGTATTAATTGGGTTTACAAATGTCAAAATCACATCAGAGGTACAGAGCTTAGGCTTAAGCCAGCAGGAGAAGATGCCACCTTCACTTTCCTGAGCTATCTGATTTTGATTTCCTTAGACATGGCTTTTCTAAACACGGCTGTTTCATCTATGAGGGGAAGAAAAAGAATTAAAAACTAGCAAAATACAACTATATCTACAGTAAACTTACTGCAGGTACCATAGCTAGGAAATGGAACATTCTGACTAATTGAAAATTATGTTAGCTAAAAGGGTGTCTCTCTGTATATCCAACCTAAGTATTTAACCATTACAGAAAATGTGTGTGTGTGTGTGTGTGTGTGTGTGTGTGTGTATGTGTGTGTGTGTGTTACTGTATACATGTGCACTTGGTCATAGCCTTAAACACACCCAAGCATTTGGGCTGCTACCACCCACAGAATTAGAGAAGAATCCGCAGTACTGAAAAAAAAATACACTGACCACGATATAATTCATATATATATATATATATATATATATATATATATATACACACACACACACACACACACACACACACACACACACATTGAATACATTTATTTCAAAGATCATGCCACTGTGGCTTTAACACCTAGGATGTCCCCAGGGTGAGATCATTTCCCCAAAGGCCTGGTCCTGCCTGCAGAAAGTTTGCAGCTCAAGCAGGGGTCTGGCTTACCTCTGCTGTCTCAGGATTGTGGATCCTGCAGGGACTGTCCTGTGATCATGGCTACACTGCAGATGTGAGGAGGTATCTATGCAAAGTTAGGGGGAAAGCCCAGTGAATCAACTTTGCCTGCTTGTTATTTACACAGCGTGTAAGTGATCTGTAAGGATGGGTTTCTCTGTAAGGAAGGAGGGGTTCCTTAAAACCCCTGTTTCAGTCTTTCTCTGAAACCTCTACCACATGCTATAATTTTCCACAAGAAAAATGGGTTTCCTTCTCTGACCTTTATGTTCACATCTGTTCCCTTCCTTTGTTTTGAAAATTGTGATTCATATCAGAGAAGTTCCCTTACACACAAAGTAGGCCTTTAAGAGTGAAATGTTAAAACAATTCAAATGTTCCATGAAATGTCACTTCTGTAAAGGTAGCAGCATTCCAGAGAAAAGAATCAGAATTAAAATTAGGTCCTTTTGACAAACCTTTCCTGGGCCTCTTTATACGAGTGTGTTTAGGGCTCAACAGACTGTGACATGGAGAATAAAGACACTAGCATCTGTCCACAGGAAACAGCACAGACTTATCAAGGAATTCATTTTCAATTTTACAACCAGTGCTCACAGAACTAAACACAAATTTCCCCAAAATAGATTACTTAAAGAGCAGTTCACATATTTAGTTTGCTTTGCATTGCTGAGAAGATAAAAATGAATGAATGCTTGTAGGTTGGTAGAAGTGACCCCTGGCTTTTGACCAAATGCCTTCCTGCACAGCCCTATATGACACATCACAGTTACTCTGCCCTTAGACTGGCACAGGCTGCAGCTTCTGTCTGTCCAGTCCAGACACAAGTAAAGGGGCAGGAAAGAAGAAATGAAGGAGGGTTCTTTATCAGGCACAAGAAATCAGCAGAAACATGGCACAGTCCAAGGGTATGCCGTGTATGTGGTGAAATGTGAAGTGATTCACAAAGATGAATAAAGTGGGAAGCCCTCCATGACCCTCTACACTCTACACTTCCCTAGGCGGGATAAAGATGAACTCCAAGTGCTTGGAATTAAGACAGTCCCTCCTCTAGCTCCAGGTAAATGGCAGCCCTATGCACTCATACCTGCCAAACACAAGTCAGTGTAGAGACCCAGAACCTTGGGTCCTACAATGTCCACAATACCTGCCTTCCACCCCACTTCCTATATTCACAGACATGAAAAAAGCAGGATGAATTTGGTCACAGCGTTCATCCCTGTTAACAATCCATACAATGAGAAGCCCAGGTCTTTCTCATTCCTCCCACTTTTATGGCCATATGGCTTCCTTCATTCCTTTTCTTGACCCTATCTCCCACCCCTTCCTGGAGCCTGAATCCCTTTTTCTGTGCTCCCTGGAACTCACAGGCAGTCAGTCATAAGCAGGATCCCCTATATCCTTGACCTTATCTCTGATTTCTCTCTTCATATTCCTTCTCTAACTTACCCTAGTTATTCTCTAAGATACCACCTCTCGTCCCCCCTCTCAAGAGGTGGCTATTTTCCCCCCACATTCCTTGAACCATAGAGTTCACAGGTGGGGTGGGTTTCCTATTGCTTCCTTTTATCACATCCTGTCCATTGTCCCTCCTTTCCTCTTGTGTAAAATTCTGAGCTTAGAATCACACAAAATCAAACTGTACTACCCATTCTCCCTCATTTTGGAAAGATATAGGCTTTTGGCCCCTTGTCATTCTCCATCACTATTATGGCCATCATTCTAGATGAATGCAGTATCCACAGTGCATCTACAGATGATCCTCCCAATATTCTGGCTTCTCAGTCCTTGTCTTCCACCTTAATTCCAAGGCCACATACCAGTTCTTAACTAAAGTCCCTCCATGTTACTCACCATCTTCAATGACAGCAACTTCAGAGACCCCAGTGAGACCTGCCAGTCATTGATCTCACCACTTTTCACTTTTTCTCAGCCTCCTCCTTGTCTGGCCTCACCTCCTTTTTAACCAACTTAAATTCCACGTTCAACTGTCATAACCACTCCCTTCCCATTCTCACGTGGATTTGCTCACTTGACAAAACCCCAACCTGGCTAACTTTTACCACTAAGCTCATTCATATATGGGTCCAGAGAGGAAAAACACACTGAATGCTCTCATTCTAAATACTATGTGACCTTCAGTGAGTCCTTAGCATACTCCTTGCAATGGCATAAGTCTTCAATAATGTTGTCTCCAATCTTTCTCCTTCCATTGTCTCTTGAACCCAAAGAGACTTGGTAAATCTTTGTAAAAATGAATTGACACTGAATAATGTCACCAAATATTAGACCAAAACAAACAATTCTGTGAAAATAAATTTTATATATGAGATTTACTTCAAATTCTAAGGTGGTATATACTCTATGTCCTGAGTTAGAATGCATTTCTAAATACTCCCTTTATCCCTAGCAGGTTTGGCTCAGTGGATAGAGCATTGGCCTATTGACTGAAGGGTCCTGGGTTAAATTTCAGTCAAGGGCATATGCAGGCTCGATCCCAAGTAGGGGGCATACAGGAGGCAGATTCTCTCTCATCATTGATGTTTCTATCTCTTTCTCCCTCTCCCTTCCTCTCTAAAAACAATAAAAAGTATATTTTTAAAAAACAAAATACTCCTCTTAGCACAAATTCTTACAAAACTGAAGAAAATGGATGACAACATTACATTAAACATCCTTTAAGTCTACTCTGAGATTCTTTATGCCCCCAGGCTCCTACCCTTCTGGCCTCAAGGAATATCCATTAGCTGCAGATTGATGTTTTAATTCTCTAAACTTATGGGAAATTAAGACTATTTTGAGTAGTGAGATGTTAACGGAGAATAAAATTCTCAAAAACTCTAAAAAGGTTTGATGGCTATTTTTGTGGGCATTGGGTTATGATTTTCCAATGTCAAAAAAATAATATGATGATGCTACAGGAAAAGAGTCACATCAGAAAAAGAAAAACTAGATTAAGGAGTGACTAAGCACTCATTTTATTTTTGAAGATAATTATGACCTTTTCTTCTGGAATTTGCAATCTCTGACTTTCTACGCTACCACTGTTCACACTGCCAGATTTAAATTGCAGGTGTTTAAGATACCTAGGATACCTAATGAATTTGCCAATGAAATAGATTGCTAGTTCCTTTTTAAAATATAAGTCCCCCAAAATGGTAGCAATACTCAGTTAAATGGTTCTGCAGGTGCATAAAATTGTCCCAAGGTAACTCCCTTCAATCTGAAGCACTCATTGATTTTCCTTTCATAGTTGGGTAAACACTCAAGATAAAACAATACATTTGAATACACGAGTCAGCATAAAAACTCCCCTAGGCAAGTACTTACATAGACCACACCACAGAACTATATGCCTACTTGATACCACATTGCCTTGAAATTATTCTAGACTTTTAAGCTCCTAGGAACCAAAAATATTCCTCTGTAGTCCTATCACCTTTGTGTCATAGTTGTATATACAGTTGAATTTTAATAGAAATTATACAAAAACAATGTCCAGTCCTTTCCACCCATTTAATGCACTGCCTTATTTAGCTGATGCTACAAACACTTGATCAGTGGAGCCAAGCGTTTTCAATAGTTATGATTTTAAAAATGAGACATGCTCATTGTACAAATGTAAAACTATTTTCTATATTTGTTCCTTTGCAAACTAATGTAGAATGAAAAAGTGTTTCCCTATCATAGGACTATCAGTACAATCATGTTGCAGAATACCCTCTGTACCTACAGGCTAAGATGGCTCCTTCTAGTATCTCCCTTCTTGAGGATTCCATCCCCACTGCCTCGTTCCTCTTTCCATGCAGATTACATGAATCATTTGTGAGTAAACATGAGAAGGGGAGTTCTCTTCACTTTCTGCCACTGGCATCTCTAGCTGAACCCACATATGTAAAGAGGTTTGAGGAATTAGAAAAAAATAGCAAAAATATTCCTTTTCATTCTCTATCCTGGAGGATCATCTCAGAGACTCTCTTAAGTTTATTCTGAAATTTAAAAAATTTTAATGACATTCTTACTTCCTTATCATTTATATCTTGGCCATTCTCAATTTCTATAAATCCTAAATCTTTAATTTTTACCTTCATATAGGACAGAGTTTAAAATAAAACCCTAATGAACTAGGGAGAATTTAAATAAAGTTTTAAACTTATGAAGGACATGAACTAACACAGAATTGAGAGAAGCAAATAGAAAGGGAATAAGTAACTACTCTAGACAGAGGTAAAGTACTAAAACATTGTATACTGCTTCATAAGTAACACGGAAAGAAAACATACATAAGATTTTCTCATTATAAAAATATAAATAGAAAGTATATTATAAAAATGTAACCTATTCAATAGCTAAGACATATGACCCAACAAAATGCAGAAGATCAAAGTATTCTTAATAACAAGTATTTTTACAGTTTTCTCACAAAATTTAGAGAAATGAATCCAGGGCAAGGTAGAAATTTGGATTACAGGCCAAGCTACACATGAGCTACTGACTGGCCTTAGGCAAGTCACTTCCCTTCTCCAGTTGATAATCTTCAGCTTAAACATCACAAGAGCCTCCTTGGACTCTATGGCAGCTCCCCATGATGGGTGTCTGTAGCTCTAGGTACTTATAGATCTCGTAAGATTTGAATTACTTGTTCAATGTCTGTCCTCTCCATTTGATAATAAGCACCATGTGTAGATTCACCTCCGCTCCCCTGCTCCTTACACAGTGCCTTGCACAGAATAGTGTGAGAGAGGGATGATGAATGATGAAATAATTGAATCAATAAATTGATTTTTTTAAATATAATAAACCAGATGAACTTTAGGGTATGCTTAGATGCTAATGTATTAAGATCATTTCTTCCTAGTGAATTCTATAAATGCTGGGGTTTAATGAGGTTAAAGCATTTATGGATCACCTAAATTGAATGGCGTCACATGCACGGTCTACAGGGAGAAAAAGGGTGGCCAAGGATACATGAGAATTAGGTCTTGTCCCTGCCCTTCAAAGAAATGGGTCTGGCTAGGGAAAAAAATTGCATTAAACAACTAGGACAACTTTAATGAAAGCAACGACTTCACCAGTGTGATGGAGAACCTAAGTAACAGAGGGAGCAATCCAAGTAAGAGGACTGGGAAGACTCTCATTTCTGAGAGAATACTACACAGAGAGGCATACTGACTCCTCTGCAGTCACACAGCCAATGTAAGTGAGATCTGATGTTAAAGAACCTAAGCCCCTTCCATGTCCTGGTAGTGAAGGGAAAGCTCAAAAGTGGAACTCATGCTTCTGAGGCTACGGGCTCTTCCCAGTGTTAACTGCAGAGGAAAGATTCAGCTCAACAGATCAAGTCAGATATGGCCAAATCATTGCCACTGCAGACTGCTTTGGAGGCATGAAGAATTGGAACCCACCCAGAAAAATGAACGCTACTCTGGGAGAAGCAAGCAAGTGGTTACTGAATAAAAACACAAGAATGGTAGGTAAGTGAAGGTTAAGGGAACCCCAAACACAAGATGTGGCAGAGAGAGCACATCTGGCTGCAGCAGGATTTTGAGGGCTGAGCGGGTGAGGTTTGAAGAAGGCAGATGTGAGTCTATTTTCCTTTCCCAGGAGCAAACCTGCATTCTTCCTAAGCAGGGCCCAATCCCCACAGCTTCTCTTCCTGAATTCTGAAGAAATAGGGGAGAGCTTCCAGGGCAGGAAATGAAGGATTCTTTAAAAACTAGAGACCCCGTGGACGAAACTCATGCTGGGGGTCGGGGATCCCCTCAACTTGGCCTGCGCCCTCTCACAGTCTGGGAGCCCATGGGGAATGTCCTAAGCTGGGAGTCAGACATCCCCCTCACAGTCCAGGACCCCTTGCTCCTTACTGCCTGCCTGCTTGCTGCTCCTTGCTGCTCGGCTCTCTGCTCCTTAGTGCTGCGGTGTGCTGCACTCGCCAGCCATCAGCCCAGCCTCTGGCAAGCGGCACTCCCCCTGTGGGAGCGCACTGACCACTAGGTGGCAGCTCCTGTGTTGAGTGTCTGCCCCCTGGTGGTCAGTGCGCATCATAGCAACCGGTCGTTCTGGTCAGTCCACCATAATGGTCGCTTAGATTTTTATTATATAGATGAAGATGCAGTAGGATATCTGACCTAGTTGAAGTCAACAAAGCAGCCACACATATGAGATGCTAAACATCTATCCTTTCATTTTTTTCTTTTCCTGGTGACTATAGTAAAACAAACAAACAAACAAAAATACACCTCAAAATTAATATGTTTTTATTTTAATCCAATTTGACCAGGGGCTGTATTTCTTGCTTCTTCCAACTCTGAGTAATTCTGTGAGAAAGGAGATATGGACAAGGCCCTGGTCTTTCCTCTTCAGAGGGACTAACAAGCAACTCAGTGCACTGTGGGTATCACAGTTCACCATCACGGCCCTCCCTTTTTCCAGCTGAAAACACACTCAGACATGGCACTCCCTCCATCAGAGCTCACAGAGAGGCTCCTGCTGCCTACCATAACATCTCTCCATCCAAAGAAGTTATACTAGATAATCTTTCTGATGTTGAGCAAAGAAAAATCTAAATCTATCTTAACTCTTCTCCAAAAGAGGAATCTGGGAAGAACAAAATGGTGTGATTGATCTTTTTTGTACCACAAATCCTCTCATGTCTTTGTATATATTTCCCTCTATAGCCACAGGTAAAAAGAGAGGAACCACAACATTTGGACAACTGGTAAGGGTACAATTAGCAATATACATGAATAACCCCAAAAATGCAGAATGAATCCAAACAGTTGTACTTAGGTCTCGCACCAATAAATTCATGAGCAAAAAAGAGAGACAAAATTAATTCAATGAGAACTCACATAATAGGAAATTACACCCATGTTAGAAACTAAAAAACAAAACCAACATCAAACTAGTAAAGAAATACAAGCACTTAAGTTATTCTTTCCTTGAGTAGAAAAACAAATTTAAAGCCATATTTTGTGTATGAGACAATAAAGAAAATGGAGAAAAGGCAGAAAAGAGTGAGAAGGGGCAGTTTTAAGAAACCAAAATTTATAGACTAACATATGGCTTAAATCATCTGAGCAAGGGGTAGAAAACCATGATTTAACAGAATGAACACAAGAAGCACTGATACCCTCCCAGCTACATGGCCAGAGCGGGGCCGAGCTGCCAGGAGAGCGTCCCATTGTTTGAGAACACTGGCAGGTTCATTCATGCTAAACACATTATAATTGAGAATCAATATGGGGCAGAGTCTGACTCAAAAGGGTTTGTCCAAGAAATCCTGATAATGCCACACTGCATTTTATTAAATCATGTTTGAATAAAGAAGCCTGCTTGTTGGGCCTTGGAAAACTTTGCTATAGAGTGGTATACCTTATAACGACAGCTATAATCATAGCATTCAAGTTCCATGATAAACCTCACTGTACTGGAGAGAAGAAAAAATGCCAAGAGAATGAATTGGTGCTCAGAGTTGTAGAGAGTGACCCTGAAATTGCTGTCAGATCTGCTGTGGGCAGATATACCAGGACACCATGAGTGTCTGTGAATGCAAGTTTCACAATCACAGGTGTGTACTGAGCAGATAAGTGGTATTAGGGTGTTATCAAAGAAAGACATGGTTAGAGAAGATAGGAAGCAGCAGGCAGAGGATGGTGAATCAAGAACTGTGCGGCAGAGCAACTCTGCATATTCTGATGTTCGACCACTGCATCAGCAAGAATGCGTGATGAGCCTGCATACAGAGCTCTGTGCTGGACAGGCAGAAAAGCGGACATGGGCTGAAAAGCACCCCAGTGTCATGTTCATAACTGGATATTATGAATCCCGTTGAGGCTTAGAGAAATTCAATATTTACCCAAAGTCACATTTCTAAATATTGACAGAGGCAGGACGAAGGCAGGCCTTGCTGGTAGGCCAACAATCTATCAATGCTACCAAAGCAAATGGTCACCGAAAAGAGAGGAAGAGACATTCCATGCCGAGAGAGGAGAATGGCACCAAGGACCAGTTTGAGTCGGGATGAGCTTGTGCACAGAATATCAGAAAGGAAGTTGGAGTCAGGCTATAGACAGCCTTTATGCCTAGTTAAGGAGCACCTTGTCCTGCAGTCAGCTGGGAACGATAGAAATTTGGAAATAAGGCAAAGACGTAAGAAAGGGAGAGAGGATCTCAGCAAGATAACAGAGTTAACAGACAGAGGGGAAATATGGAAAGGCATTTGGAAAAACACCAGAGGGAACAAAAAGTTAAAATCAAGTACCGTTCTAACATAGGATTTTGGTCTCTCAAAGTAAAAGTATTTTATTTTCTATGTTGGGGGTCTCTAAATAATGCCCTATTGTTCAATGCTTAGGAAACATTTTACTCATCTCAATGACAACTTACAAATTCAGAAGTGATCCAATACACATTCTTTCCAACAGACAAGAGACAACTTTGGACACCTAACAGAAGAAGATGCCTGGATGCCCTCCTCCTTGTCCATGAAGCCTCCTGTAAGGTGCTGTGCTAAGGAATGGTCACATTTGAGGATATCACATCAGCCACACCTTCATTTCTTGGAAAGGTGAAGGTCAAGATGGGCTTGGGAAGGAAAGGTCTGGGAAGGACTGATCACCCTTTCCCTCTGGCTCAGGGGCGGGACAGAGCAGTTCACCAGGGCTGGAGGTTTCAGCTCTGCCCTCAAGCATCTGCATCCAGATTCCTTGTCCCCTGCCTTCCTCTTCCCCATTTATTCCCCAGGAACCTAACAGGGAGAGGCCTGTGACAGGACACAATGCCAGGATTCAGGACCCTGGGATCTGAGCCATCTTTAGAATCTCTTTATACCCAGGAGAGAGCAATGGTCTTTACTGTTGCTAGAGAATCTTCATGAAGGCACTGCAAATCAATTCCCAGTTCTACGGGAACAAATCACTTTATTTTTGTCAAAAAATCCATATGTACAAATTTGAGTTATTTTAGCTTCAGTTTATCTTGTAAAATAAGTCCTTCTTTAAAATTAAAATTGAAGATTTTAATCTGGCAATGTGTGGTTCTCTATATACATACAAATCTTCCTGTTCAGGAGAAACACAAATCCATGCCTCTTCTGCCTCTTTCAACAAAAGCTGCATCTCGCTAAGGAAATACTGATTCTCTGTATGTGGTACCATTTAGTTGATAAATATGAGAGCCTTAAATGAACTTGGTGAACAGATGGGCTGTCTGTGCTGCCACAGATCATACCATTCACAGCTGTGCGGGTCCCCGGAGCGGGACCATCATTCCCACCCTGACACAGACTCGTAAATAAGGACAGAGCCTTCTGCAACATGAGAATGCATTTGCTTGTAAAGCTACAATCATTGGTTCAAATGAGACGGACTCTCCAAGATCAGGGGTAAATGTACAACACACACTATACCACAAAACATCTTTAAGTCTATTTTATAAGACAGTAATCCCTCCAATGACAACATCCATGTGGAATTTATTTTGGAGCAATAAGCCAAGTTATTTTCCTTTGTCAGAAGTGGACTCTTATAAACCCAGCTGTTGAATAACACTTGTCGGAGATGTCAAAATGTCTTTCAACATTTAGACAGCCACCTAAGCCATTATTCCTGTGGGATACATGGGTGGCAGAGAGAACAGCATTTGACAGACACAAAGTATAAGATAGCTATAGAAAAAAACACAACTTCGCATTTTCCAATCATCTAGCCCAGCAATTTTCCTACCACTCTGCCCTGGGATTCATCCAGGATTTTCAAAGAATAGGTGCAGGCTTTTAGGCTTTGCAAATAATCCTCCAATTCTTTATGATACCCGTGACCAGCAAATACTGTTTATGTTGATTCCAGGGGTTAAGAAGTCAGGTTCCTAATACTACAGAGGTCTCATGTCCCATCAGTCTACCCTACCATTGCTCCCTTCTAGAGAAACTGCCAGGATCGCAGTCCTTACTAAAGCAAGCAACACTGGGGGATAGCTGTTTGGACCACGAAGGGGCATCGGCATCCCTAAGATGCCTGGTATGAGACCAGTAAGGATGACACTTAGTATAGAGCTACTGTATTCATCTTCTTCTTGGTCCATACACAGATCATCAGTCAGGCTGTGGGGATAAGAAGTGGAAGCAGGAAGGGGACATGAAGAAAGGAGCCAAAGTAGAAATGCTGAGTCATGTGAATGGTTGAGAAGCAGAACATGGATTGACCAACCACTATTAGTGCAGACACATCCTAGAGATACAACAAACAGGGCAGGAACAGTCTTCCTGGTCCTGAGTTAGTTCCATCTCCATGAGGTCTGGCCAGAAAATGCCCCTGGGATTCTTCCTAACTTGCCACATGTCTGATATTTGATTTTATTTTCTCTTGCATCCTTGCTTAAGGTAACTTGAATGAGTTTCTGTTCTTATGGCCCCTAGAACATAATGTCAGAAAGTGTTCCTCTTCTCTTTACTAGTTAAACAATCTTAGATCTCCCATCAGATAGCCTATACATAACTTCATACATTTAGGGGCTAATTGGCCAACATTTGCAATCACAGAGAAATAAAAGAAATGGCTGCCAAACCCTATCTCTCTTGGATTGTCTTTAAATTGCCCTGTTGCATTTTTTCTCTCAGTAGATCACTGCCACAGGAGGACCACAATTTACTTTGAGTAGATGCAAAAGATTTATCCATGGAGATCCAAGAAAACCCAGCGTCCTATGGGAGCGTTAGTTTTTCTACCCTCTGTGTCACTGACAGATTCCCGGGTGGCTTCTGGGTTGATTTCAAGGCTCAGGAGCCTATATTTGCACTGGAGAAACCTGATTATTCTGGTTCCTATAGAATAAAATTGGCTCCCAGCTTTGGAAAAGGTCAGGTCATATCAGAAATTAATGAGGCAGCCCCTCAAAACATCTGAACCTTTTCCAATTCTAATTACTTCTCCCTCCCCCAAAAAGACACCACTTATTTTTCTAACAGCCAGTGATTCTCAATAGGAGCTATTTGGAAATATGGGGAGGGGAGTCAAGTTGGTTGCCTCATGACTCAGAGTAATATGGGCATTTAGTGACTAGGGATGCTGAGCATACTAGAATGGACAGGAAAGTTCCACACAATGATGAGTCAGTCTATCAAATGATGAACCATTCTATCAAAATGCTAATAGCACTTCCCCTGAGAAACACTGAGCCCCCTCATTTGGGGAAGACAAAAGCAGGAAAGAAAGGCAAACTGAAGAGAGGAGGGAAGTAAGAGGACAAGCAATGCACTCCAGTAAATTTGAGGTCATCAAGTAAATGTTATCCAAAGATTAGTCTCAGCCCTCATCCAGCCCTGGCCCCTCACCTCCAGTGATAATACTCATGGCACACAAATTCCTTATTCTCATTCCCTCTACTGCACAAAACAATCTTGGACTCAGATTTAAATTACATCTTTTAAAAATTGTCTTTATTTCCACATCTTTTCATGTGTTCTAATTATGACAGTTTCTGAGCAACTAATATTGGTAATAATAATAATAGATAATATCAACTAAAAATTCTTCCATGTTGCTCAAGGGCTTAATTACTAAATCTGTGCTGTAATATGGAAAATTTGCTTTAGAGACTAATTCCTTATGGGATAATTCTTCAAAGATTACTCTGTTGAATTAATACCTTTTTATGAAACACTGTTTTGAGCATGCTGGGACTTGGAAGAAGGGGGAGTGAAAATCCTCTTGCCACCTCCCAGACTCTTTGTTAAGCTCTAGGAGGTATCGAGAGAGACATACTGCACAAACAAGCTTCATCACCAAGGGTCAGGGCATGGAGAGAACAAATGGAAAGAGACAGCTCAGCAGCCTTGGATTAAAGGGCAAATATTTTAGAGGCACCTACACTCGATTATGTCAGAGGGAGAGGCTCATGGCACTTTCCGTAACAAACAGATGCCGCAGAGCAAGGTAAAAGGTTCAGCAAGACATACAGACTGAAAGGCTCCCCAGGAAGGAGCTGTCCAAAATGCAATTCTGTTTAAAAGGAGTTGAGGTCTTGTTATAACAAGAGCACACTATCCCCACAGATATGGAATTCCATGAAATAAGGTCCTTACAGACTAATGCAATGCTGTCCAACAGATCTTCCTCTGAATATGGACATGCTCTGTGTCTCTGCTGTCCCATATGGTAGCCACTAACCACATGTGGCTACGGAGCACCTGAAAAGTGGATAGGGCAAATGAAGAACTGAATTCCTAATTTTATTTAATATTAACTTAAATAAAAACAGATCCATGTGGGATACCCCTTCCTATATTTCCAAAGAAGAGAAGAAACAAATGTAAAGACCAAACATTCTCTGGTCTTTATTATATTACCTGCAAAACCTATTCTAGGACCAGTAATCATTTGGGAGGATCTTTTTCTTTTGGGGGTTACTTCTTCATGGCCTTTGATCCAATTATATGTGAATCTCTTGAACAATGCTGGAAAAGGTTTGTCGGCAAACTGTGGCTTGCGAGCCACATGTGGCTCTTTGGCCCCTTGAGTGTGGCTCTTCCACAAAATACCACAGCTTGGGCAAGTCTATTTTGAAGAAGTGGTGTTAAAAGAAGTTTAAGTTTAAAAAATTTGGCTCTCAAAAGAAATTTCAATCGTTGTACTATTGATATTTGGCTCTGTTGACTAATGAGTTTGCTGACCACTGACTTAGACCATGGTTTGGGAAAATGATCTAAGAGGCTATATCACAAAAAGAAAGTGTTTATATATCATCGACTGCCCAGAAAAGTACTTTCTCAGTACCCTCCCCATCACAAACATCAGAACCCACAAGAGCAGTGCTTCTCAACTTTACATACCCATCAGAATAACCTGGAGGTCTTGTTAACCAGTTAACTGCCACGCATCTAAAACAAAAACCATCCTTGTGTCTATAGACGCTTATGGAGTACGAAGGATTGAAACACTGATTATTAGGCTCGCTCCGAGATTCTGATTCAGTAGGTCTAAACATTTCAAACAAGTACCCAGTTATTCTGATGGTCCAGGACCACACTCTGAGCAGCACTAGGATAAAAACGTTAACATTCAAACATCAGCCTATCTCTATCAAAATGGAGCTTCCTTCCCTTGTCACCTTTCCGCTATACTGAAGTGCCTCTTTGTTCAAGGTACACGGAATCCTTCTCAAACATTCTTACCAGGTTTGCTTAAAACTTATGATGCTAAATTGTAAATAAACAAGACTCCACATATTAGATCCACCACAGAACGCATTTGTTGTAAATTCTGTGAATATGTCTAGTGATTGATTACAAGGATCAGAAACTCAGAAAGGCTCACTAATCCTCTAGGACAGCTTACATCTAATCCCTGCATTGGCCCTGTTTTAAAGTCCAACTGAGGCTTTCTATTACAATAACATGATGCTTCAGGTCTCGGTCAGGGTTTTGCCCTTTCACCATCCCAACACTGAGTAATATAAGAGTATCAAAAGAACACATGTCACATTAAAGCATGTTATTTGTCATTGAAAGGGCACATGTTGAGGATACCCCTTCCTATATTTCCAAAGAAGAGAAGAAACAAATGTAAAGACCAAACATTCTCTGGTCTTTATTATATTACCTGCAAAACCTATTCTAGGATCAGTAATCATTTGGGAGGATCTTTTTCTTTTGGGGGTTACTTCTTCATGGCCTTTGATCTAATTATATGTGAATCTCTTAAACACTAAAAGGCCACCCTATCAAAAGTAACTTCCTTAACTCATCTTCTGAATAGCCTTCTTTCTGCCTCTTCCACTCTCCCATTTTTAACTTTCCAAAAGAAACCTTCAATCAGAAAATATTGTTGCAATAAACTAGGACATGAAGCCTTCAAATAAAAATCAGAATTCAGGACTGTGCAGCCTCTCCCAAGGCACTAACCCTTTGCCCTTCTCCAGACTCCATGCTGCCTCCACAAGGATTAAGAGGGATCCTTGGGTCCTGGAAATTTGGGGAGCCAGGTGTTGTTTTTTCATATTTATAGAGCTCTCAAGTAGTCACACAGTGATCTTTGCACATTACTGTCTTTGGATATTGAGTTATTAATATTGTGTCTATTTACAGGTAGGGAAGCTGTAGAAAAATGAGGCTCAATGATTAAAATACAGTCCCAGGGAAACTTAGAGCAAGATTAAATTGCTGGGTTATTGCAACATTGGTTCTCAACCAGGGGCCATTTTTTCCCCTCAAGGGACTTTTGACAACATCTGAGGACTTTGTGATCGTCAGGATTGTGCAGAAGGCACTATTGGCATCTAGTGGGTAGAGGCCATGGATGCTGCTAAACATGTTACAATGCACAGGACAGCTCACCACATCACACTGCCTAACTCAGAATGTCAAGAGTGCTGAGTGCCGACTCTCTGGCATCTTTAACAGTACTTCCTTTGGCCCACAAATCAATAGTGAATGAATAGCTCCAACTAAAATTTGATCCTTGTACAGTATTTACACAGAGTCAGGCCAGTTGAGTGCTATTTTGGCATGCTATATTTTTTAGTTACTTTTAAAATAGAAGATACAGTCAGCTCTCCATATCTATGGGCTCCATATCCAATCAACCATGGATTGAAAATATTCAGATTAAAAAATTTCCACAAATATAAAAAACAAACAAACTTGATTATGCCATGCACTGAGCACTACTTTGGCTCCACAGGAATAAAGTGCTAGACATACCTTGCTGTAGCTTATATAACCTGATTTCCTTATCTGTAAAATACCCTGCTTCCCAAGGGGTCAGTATGAGACTCAAAATATAGGTCATATGCAAATATAGGTCATATGCAAATACTATGCTACTTATATAAGGGACTTGAGCATCCATAGATTTGGATATCTGAGGGGGTCCTGGAACAATCCCCTCCAGAGACTGAGGAATGATTACACATGGGAGCCACAGAGGAAATGAGGAAAGATAGCAAAGTCCGGCTCCTTTCCTTCCTGGAGAAAATCTAGAAGAGGCCAGGTCCCTTCCTATAGTCTGTTTCTGGCGGCTCACCTAGATTCTTCAGTTGCTGTTGGACTCTGCAGCTGCCTTTTCCCTGCTTTGCTTATCTCTGAGCACGTGCATCACTCCAGAGCAGTAACGGTATGCTTATGGGAATCTCCAGAAAGCTACTGCCCCTAATTGTCTATTTTGTTCAGTAAATTGTACTCATTACTGAGCCACGCGAGGCACCAATGGACAAGAGCCTTTCTGGGAGCCCTCTGTCTGAGTCTGGGTAATGGGACATTATCTGACAAGGGCTCCACAGAATTGAACTAAGCTGCTTAAATAACCCTCCATCCAGTTTTTCAGCTGAGTATTTCTATTTTAACCCCTTTCTTCCCAACCATCCTTATTTCTGCTTAGATTTGTATTAATTATAGTTTTCTCTTTAAGGAGTCTAGTTTTAAGTTAAGCACCAGAAGGTAGAGAGCTCAGAAAGGATGTGATATCTTTCCAACTCTCCATCCCAGACCTACACTTAGACTCTGAAAATCTTCAGCACAAATGAAACCCCCAATCTAACTGTAGTTATAGGACTCCCAATGTCTACATCCATTGCCCTAGGAACTAAAATTAGAAGAGGAATAGACATGTGACTTCCAGTAACACTGGGTAAGGTAAAATAGAAAGGGCAGAACCACATGCTCAGCTATTGCCATTATCTACTAAACATGGAATCATCAACTCTCTTGTAAGCTGTCTTTCCTCCTGGGAAAAGTGATTGATGAAGGGAAAATCAAGCAAAGTGATCCATGAAGGAGGAGGATTCTGAGAGAGGAGAATGTGAGCCAGCAGAGTTAACACTACAAGAGAATGAAAAACAGTCAGGCCTACTTTTCTTCTCCAGAAGGGCCTAACACACCTCTCCACACATGTACATCCCAGCCCATATTAACTCACTAAAATTAGTTGTGTTGAGATATTTCTATGCACAGGTCCCATCCAATCACCCTGATCATGGTTTTATCTTCATAATTGTTGATTTTTCACTGTGTCCATGAATTGACTCAATAAAGGTTTCGAGAACCTTCCACACCAGTACACCCCACTGCACTGACTCCAACTAACTGTTGAGACAGTAAAACCAGAGAAACAGTGGCAGAGAATGCCTTTGACTTACCCTGGAGTAGAGGGTGTGAGAGCCTTCAAACACACTCTCATCCTCATGACCCATCAGTTCTGCTGCTTTTCACCACTCATTTCAGCATGCTGGACTGCGACTGATTAATCACCAACTGCCAACGACAAAAAATGAATGAATGCATTAGACCAAACGACCAATAACTTCAGGTCCAAGCCACTGCTCAAGTGAATTAAGCTGAGTGCTTAACATGGATCCCAAAACATGTAATGGCTCAAATTAAACAACAACAACAAAAAACACTTTATTCCTAGTTCCTCTTTACATACTGGACAGGTAAACAGGTCAGTCAATGGAGTGAGCCTCCTTATTCAGTGATCTAGGCACTCAGGCTGACAAAAGTTCTTCCATCTTTAAAACATGATTTCCATATTTGCTCTAGGGTCCTTTTCACTCCAGCCTGTGACCTCAGGTTTCAAGTTAAGAGTTCTGGGTGAGACACTAGCACGGTAGCCCTGACTGGTTATTTAACAAAAGAGTCTTTGTTTCCTAATTTCCTTCTCTGTAAAATACCCTGCTTCCCAAGGGGTCAGGATGAGACTCAAAAATGAGACCTAGCACCCTTCAGACTACAATAAGCAGGCAGAGCACCTGGCCTCTTGATAAAATGCAGATTCCGATTCAGTAGGTCCTGGGTGAAGCCTGAGATTTTGCATTTCTAACAAGCTCCCAGATACCAGTCCTCTCTCGGACCACACTTTAAGTAGAAAAGAGAGGAAGAACTAGAGAACATTTTTCTAAACCACAAAGTGATTTTCAGATATAAAGAATTATTATCCTGGCACCGGCTGTGATTATAAATGAATTCCCAACCAGTCAGCATGTTTAAGACATGTTTAGTCCAGGTTTCAAGGAGAATTTCACAGTCACAGGACTTAGAACTTCAAAGAATTTCAGTGGTCACTGCTCTTTTCTTATATTTTTCCAGACAAGGAAGCAAACTCAGAGAAGTCAATGGTGCATCCCAACTCTCACAATAACTCAGTGAACGAGGACCAGAATTCACAAATTTGACACATTTCTGTTATTACATAAACTCAACTGGCAACAATCTTCTGAAGAAGAAAAGGTAATTCTTCTTCTTCTTCTAAGTCAAGGATAAATACTACTCTGGCCCATATCCAAAAAGGTATCAGAAGGTGGCATTCACCAGCTTTGGTCACTATGGTACGAAATGTCAGCAACCTGTCATAGGAAAGACATCAAGAGATGTTCAGGAAAGTGATCTTCAAAATATAGTGACATCCAAATTTAGGCCTCACTGGTCCAAAAGGTGGCTTGAACACACATTGACTTCTGTATACCTTCTGGGAAAATTTTTTTCTTTTAATTTTCAACATATATAAATTCTGAGTCACTTCTATTAGGGAACAATTTGAAAAAGAGAGAACCTGGGGATCAAACAGAAAGGGAAATACAATAATTCGTCAAGCAGGAGCAGTGGTTTCTGTGGTAAACCCTAGGGATATGTAAAGGAACCCCGAGGTGTTTTATCCCTGGCATGAAAATCACTTTGCATCTCTGAGATCATGGTGAGTCCTAGAAAGTAAAAGGCTAGGGCCTCAGTAGTGTAAGAGAGGGGTCAAAAACTCTTAAGTTCTAAGTCAGAAAGGCATTGATTTGCCTGGAAACCAAGCCAGATTGGGGAAGAAGGGAGGCTCTGAGTAGGCATGTCATCTCTAATAAAGCAATGTGAATTTGAAAGTATTTTGGGAAATGCGGAGGAATAGTTATTGAGCAAGGGATGATAAATGGAAATCA
Organism: Lasiurus cinereus; assembly: GCA_011751065.1. Classification (NCBI taxonomy): domain Eukaryota; kingdom Metazoa; phylum Chordata; class Mammalia; order Chiroptera; family Vespertilionidae; genus Lasiurus; species Lasiurus cinereus. Next base: position 14,939,323 of record JAAGEH010000125.1, read on the forward strand.
ACACTCACACCGCCATTATCAATTTAAGATGGGCGAAGTGCTATTGCTAGCGTCCTCATTGAGTGAGCAATTTTAAACATTTTAATAAAGATAAAATGTTCTAAGAAGTTTGATAGCTTACTTCTATACTCCAACCCCAAACTCCCTTCCACCTTAGTTTCTTTAGCAGCACCTCAAAAATTCTTGCATCCTGGCAATTTTCCAGAACTTACTGTAGAATTTTTACCTCATTTTTATGCCACAGTCCCCTCTGGCAACCTGTGGAAGCCTAAGGACCTCTCAAAATAATGTGTTAAATGTATGGACAAATATGTATGATTACAAAGGAAGTCAATGATACAGAAATACTCCTTTATCCACACGGCCCTCCGAAGTCCAAGGACCCCACTTAAGAACATCTGATCAGGGAAGAACTCTTCCAGGATGATGAAAGTGTTTTTTTCTTATAGGAAATTTTATACAGAGAAGTTTGAAAAACCCAAAGATGCATAGTAAAGAATCCTGCTCAGGATCAATCAGTGAAGAAAAGAATGAGCTGCACAGAGAAGACTGACCTTGAATTTCTATCCAAACTCAACACTATTTGTGCTGTGGCTTTAAAATCCTACACTAAATATTTACTTAGGAATTTTTTGGCTCCAGCCCTGCACACACAGTATGTTCTGTGTACTGATAGCAGGTGAAGAAAGGCAGCATTGGAGACGGGAAGACAGGCGAGTCCTTGCTTGATCCTAATTCTCTAACCAGCTTTCTGCCATTCACTAGCTCTGTTAGCTTGGCCAAGTCGCTCAGCTCTGAGTTGAAAGTCCCTGTCTATAAAATGAGAAGGTTGAGTTAAGCCATCTCCAGGACTTCTTAAAACTCTGAATTATTAAGACTCTAAGACAATGCACAATAATTTATCTGAGAAGAAATATTAGCGAGGTTTCTTTTTTTGTCCTATGTTCACAGTAAGAAAATACATTCTAGAGGAGCACTTTTCAGAGGCTTCAGAAATACCTTATGAGAATCACCTAGCCATAGGATTTTAGACTTGGAAGAAATTTTAAGGGCCATGTGGCACGTCACCAATCCCAGTGAGCAGGTGAGAAAACTGAGGTTCAGAGAGGCAAGAAGATTGACTTGAGGTCACATAATGAGGCAATGCGAACATCCTGGTGTGATTACTGCCATTTAGCCCGGGCAGCATTTTAGGATTAAGCATTGATAGTACAAACCAGCTCATCAGTTCACTTGAAGAGAGACAGAAATAAACTTCAAATAAGCTGAGCTATGGGAGAACTGCACGAGGAAGCAGGTGACTGGGGTGATGATACGCAGCAGCAGTGCCCTATCGCTCAGATGGGGTCAAAGCTGAGGTTCTCGTATACACTGTAACATCACTGGCAACATCACCCATCTCCCTCAAATACCATGGCCATACAGTCCATTTCAAAGAACAATCAATTACAGAGAATAAGAGGGGAATGGGTGAATGAACTCTGGCTAATGAGGTCCATAAAACCAGAGTTCAAGATTTGGGTTGTTAATACAATCTTGAAAAGACAACATTTGTCAAGAATATCTAAAACTTAAACATTCCTAACAAGTATTTTAAGAAGAAACAGATTTCGGATAATTTTGACCTACCTTCGGTGAAGAGCTACGAATAGTAACTACTTAACCAGCATTATTTTTACTAATACCCTCACCACTATCTTCAGAGCATGTAACGATCAGCTATTGGTCAGTTTTAAAAATCATTTCCACAGTCCAAGTGTGTTGACTGGTTTTACATGTGAAGAATTATTAACTATGAAATTGTTGCAAATTCTGATCTAATTATGATTTCAACCTCATTCAATTAACCAAAAAGGTATCTGCCACATGCTTTTAAAACGGGCACTACATTGACTGCTCGTCAGTTTACCCTTTGCCTTCTGTCCTAGGACACATACATACAACCAGCAAAGTAATCACATCCATGCCTCAATTCCCCATATAAATAGCTCAAAATTACATAAATAGTTCAAAATTTCAGAACTTTTTTTTTTTTTTAATTCTCTTTAACTAAGAGCTGACACAGCCTTTCAAAATCTTCTAGACTGGAGGCTACACAGGGCTGGTTTGCCAGCGATGTATTTCATCTCCTCCAGGAATTCCCAGAGGCAGCAGTGCCACCTCCTGGTAGGGACAGCACAACTTGTTTTCTGGAAGCCCTTGGGTAACAGGAGCCAAGGACCTGAAAGAATGGCAGCCTAGATTCGTGTCTTTGTGAGCCTTTCTTTTCTAGAGCACATTACAAGCATCGCTGATGCTTATGACCCGAGCCACAGAACCTCCACAGGAGACTCATTCGTGAAAGGCAGGTCTTCTGGAAGCCATCGAAAGCCCAGCCGGGCTGGCCAATAAATGAGGCAGCTCTGCCTGGAAATGCCTCCTCAAGGCTCCCAAGGCAAGCAGCAGAGCCTCACTGAATTAAACACTTCCTGGCTCTCCTTCCGCCGGTGCTCTCTATCAGATGATCTCACCCATGGCCCCACCTGTGGCAGTGTTATTCAGCTCTATCTTCCAGCATGTGTCCCAGGGAAGGCGCTCAGACGCTTCTCAGCGTGAAGGCTCTTATAGTCACACAATGTGACACAGATCCTGCTCAAAGGACACCTCTGCTTAGGCATGCAGGTCGGGCCCTAATCTCTCTCATTCACTCTCCATCCTCCCCATCCCTGACCCAGGGGACAGAAACGACGGAGAAGAAATGATTGTGTTGTTGCTTTGAAAGCAACACTAGTGGGCTTTTATTGAATCAGAGAATAAAACCCTGTCCTGTGGGTCACCGAGGTAAGGTGCTTCCTTCAGAATGAACTAAGACCGCCAATCTCCCTGTTGTCCCCTGGGTAACCTAATAAGTGTTCCTCAACCTTTTCAAAACCCCTGCCTCCCTTCCGCAGGCTAAACATAAAAAATACTGCATGTCTTCTGTGTAGTTTATATGAACAAAGATGGCATTTAAGAAAAACAGGGAATCATACCTTTCAAACTATATCACCTAGCCCACATTCAGAATTTCTTCTCCCCCCCACCCCACATACATAGGGGCTTAAAAAACAAACAAAAAAATCACTAACAAATATTTAAAGCATCCCCATTAATTTGCTTTATGCTCCAATCAATCAATATATACTTCACTAGGGTTATTTGTTATATTCCCGACAAGCTTTGCAGCAACTTCTCCTACTTTCATCCACCTCAGAAAATCACCAAAAGTTGATTTGCTGTAACTGATAAATGCTAGGTCTGATTCCCCCCTAACAAATTTAACTATTCCCTCTTCGATTCGTGTTAACTTTCCAAGTACATTAGTTTCTCAGCATGGGTAGACATTTCACTGGCAGGAGTGTCTTAGATGTATGAAAAGTCGCTTTGCTTCCTAAAAACACAAAACTTTGTGCAGGGACGGTAAGAGTGGGTAATAAAAGGGCTTTGAAACGGTATTGGGATGTCTTGGAGGATCCAGGTAAGAAGATTGTCCATCAACACCAGACTAAGTTCTAAGCGGATTACAGTGACGCTCTAGAACACAGTAAAATCTTCCCAATGACAGTTAGCTGAACCATTTCTTACCGAATAGACCACTAGGTACAGGGACTAAATTAACACACCAGTTAACCAGTAGAAAAGGGAATGAACTTTTTATATCCCACTGTAAGACGCACAGCATGCCCTTGCTTGCTGCAGATCTGGGGGAAAAGAGGGGAGCGAGGCAAGGGGATGCGTTGCACACGCCTTCCCTTTTTAAAGTAGGACTTTTAAAAAGACATCCCCACCCCCACAGCACGCACCCCGCTCTGGGCACCCAAATGGTCTTCTTTACACACGCACTTTGCAAAGAATTAAGGGAGGTCTGAACGCGTGTAATGTAGACCCTGCCTTCCCTTCTCCCTACAGGCCATTAACGCTGAAAATAATTACTCGCTTGGACAGCCCCAGAAAAAAAACCTCCGTTTACAGAGGTTCCCACCCCTTGCCCGAACTCACCGCCCTCCCGCGCCCCGCAAACCCCCCGTCTTCTTGAAGAATCTCCATGTGACGGGCTGGTCTGCAGTTCACTGCAGGCATTTCCCTCCATACAGTTCCCCCATCATCAGCGGCACTGTAACTGTGTTTCCTTTTTGTAGCCTCTCACATACACTTGCTCCATCCGTCGTACCCAACTGCTTAATTTTTTCTGTTTTCTTTCTTTTCTTTTTTCCTCCTCTTGGCCTTCCTCCGGCAGGTTCAAACCCTCCCCCCGGTTTCCCTGCAACTCCGGGGTGTGAGCTCGCGGGCAGGTCCAGAGGAGCCTTTGGAGGGGCAGCCCGGGCTCGGGGCACCGGTCCTGCCCCCCCAGTTCGCCCGCACAGGCTGCCTTAGGAATTCGGCTTCGCTCGCCTCCGGATTAGTTCGAGCCCCGCGGCGTGGCCAAAGTGACACTACATTTTTTTTTTTTGGTCTTTTTTTTTTTTTTTCTCTCTCTCTCTCTCTCCGCTCTCACATGTGGCAGGTCCCACTGCAGGAAAGCCATCCGCTCCCGGCCCCATCCCCGGCCCCGCGCCCGGGACGCTCCCGCCCCAACACCTCCACCCTGTGCCTGGGGAGGGAGCCGAGGCCAGCCTCCCTCCGGGCGGGGAACAAAGGCGCAGGAGACGGCCAGGTGGGCAGCTACCCCCGGCGGGCCGGTCCCTTGCGGAGAGCAGAATGGGGAGGTGGCATGAGAGGGTAGGAAAAGGGAAACCGAGGCACCGGGAGGTGGGGTGGGTGGCTGAGCCGGCGTCTGCATCTTCCCCTAGCGGGGCTCCTCGGGCGGGCGGACCCCAGACTGCCCCCGCGCCAGCCCAGCCCTACCCGTCCCGCTCGCCGGCGCGCGGCCTCGGACAGGCTGGGGGCCGCCCCGCGGCAGCGCTCACCTCGGGACGAGCGCTCCAGCTCCTCCGACGGCTCGGGAGAAAGCCCGCCGCACGCGCACGCGCCCTCGCGTTCTCGCGCCTTCACGCCCCCGCGCGCGCCCCGGAGACCAGCCCTGGCGGTCAGCGTCTGCACGAGCCAATCCGGTAGCGCGGGAGGCCCAGCGCCGGTCACGTGGCCGGGGCAGCCAATCATCAAATGTCCTCGGCAGCTGCCTCTCCGAAGTCCCTGGAGGTTGGGTTGCTACCCAGTGCAGCCGGTGCGAGGCAGGCACAAAGGGTTGAGCCTCTGTTTTTTTCTTTTGTTTTGGGGGGGGGGCCTGAGTGGCGCTGGATGGATCAATTACTAGATCAACTGACCTGTCAAATTCTAGGTGTGAATGGGACTTACCTGGATATCTTTTGTGAAAAGGGGGATTCGGATCCAGTAAGTCTGGGATGGGACTTTCTCACACTTAGATGATGCTCCTGGTCTGAGGACCACCTTTTGAACAGCAAGATTTTAAGGGCACCTGCCAGAAAATGATGGCAATAGCCCCTGCTCCCTGTTATCTCAAAGTTTCCAGATTTGTTTCCCCCCTTCCTTGTGTGATGGACTGCATTCCAGTGACTAACTAAACATGGGGTGCTTTGACGCTCACAGTTTGGGCATCAGCTGAAGGAAGGTGTGTTTAATTTCCACCTCTACCCACCCTTAGTCTATGGGGCTTGGAGTGTGGAAACTAGAAGCAGGGACTGCATGCTCCTCCTAGAGAACACCGGGTCACCCCCAAAGCACGGAGCAGGTACATCTGAGTGCCACTGTGCTATATATACTCTTGGCCAGAGAGAAGCAACAGAAGTAGATTCTGGAAACTTACAATCTGTTGTAGAACTAACTACACTGGCAAACTCAAAAGAAGCATATAGCAAACACATGTAAAAAGCGAATGCTCTCGGCATCTGGGATGATGCAGGCATAAGCCAGAGAAGTTGTAAATTAATCTATTTTAGGGATCTTAAGACTTGCCCAGATATCCTCCTGTTAGTAATTCCAGAGTCTGGAAGTCAGGAAGCACAGGGTTTCTGCCATCTCTCACACTTGACCTAAACTATTTCAGACTGGCCAGCTAGAAACTTTGTTGTCCAGCATAGTCAAGCTCTTTATTGGCCCCCCAATAATGTGCCAGTGGCTCAAAGGTCTAAGTGTTTAATCCTCCAAAACCTCTTCAGACCAGGTGGTAGGACACTGACTGCTTCTAGTCGTTTTCTCATACTATTTATAATGGTGATCAAACTGCCACTTAGAGAAAACTCCACCCTTTCAGCATGTCTTGAGTCTCTCTGCCTTACCAGCCCCGGAAGTTAAGCCCTCTTAGCAATGGAGAATTGTTCATCACATCTCTATCAGAGGTGGCAAAGCACAAAAATCAGAGCTTCAGGGAACACCTTGAATGTGGCATCACAATGGTTCTGGCTATAACAGGTGTAAAGAAATTTCTAGCCCTGGCCTGCGTGCCTCAGTGGCTAGAGCATTGGCTTGCATGCACTGAAGGATTGTAGGTTCAATTCCCGGTCAAGGACCTGTACCTGGGTTGCAAGTTGGATCCTCAGCCCCAGTCCTGGCATGTGCTGAGTGGGAGAGGCAGCTGATCAATGTGTCTCTCTCACATGGCTTTCTCTCTCTCTCTTTCTCTGCCCCTCCTTCCCTTTCCCTCTAAAAAACAATGGGGAAAATTCTTGGGTGAGGATTTACAAAATAACAACAAAAAATAAATGTCTAGTTAAGAAAAATATGTTTGAAAGTCTCAAAGAAAGCTCCTTTTGCTGTCATTAACCAGTGGTTCCCCAGACTGACTGCACGGTCAAGCTTTTAAGAAAAGAGATTTGGTGGCCTATGCCTGGAGATTCCAATTATGGTGAACCGTGGAGCCTGGGCAACTATCGGTTTAAAATGTTCCCCAGGTGATTTGTAGACAGCCACACTTGAGAACACCTGCATAAGCTGCTAGATACATGGGCTCATTCTTTAAGAAGGGATAATCATTTCCACAGCACAAATCACTAATGCCATGAAGACTCTGAAAACAGAGGAAAGTGTCCACATAATTGGTGAGAATATATATTTTTAAAGACCAAAAGTAATGCAGAAGCAATAAATACTCCAAAGACTATTCAGTGGAACAAACTGAAAAGCCAGGTTTAATTCTAGTTGATTAAATATTTCAAAAAGAACCTGTTACCTTTTGTTAACCATACTAAACTCATCAAGTCTCTGGTTATATCGTCATTTGTTTTAAAACCTTTCTTAATAATAAGCCAGTTTCTATTTGAAATTGTAGAGTTATTCTCTACTTCCCAAAGTGTGTAACAGAATCACCTGGAGCACTTGTTAAAATGCAAATTCCCAGATGCTGTCTTCTTCCCCTCCCCCCCCCCATCCCAAACCTCCTCTAACCTCTCCTGCAAAAAGTTAAAAGCCAATGCTGGTTAAAGTTGAGTCCAAGTTGTACCTCGTGATATAGAACATCTGGATACACTAAGCAAAATCTCAAGTAAAATAGCTGTGCTATTAATTAAGCTAGTTATGCTAGCTAAATAAAGGGAGTCCATTTTAAAGAATTTGAATAAAGTCTCAATTCTCTTTATTGGGGTTTTACAAAATTTTGTTATTTTGTTAAAGTGATCAATGCCTGGGTCTTCTAAAGCTGTTTTTGCTCAGAATATTTCTATTTAGTGATATTTGCTGTGGTGGAGTATGGCCTAGTTTTTAACTGAATTAGTGAGGTCTCCTCAGAACTCTCTGCCAACAATAGCCATCTTTCTAGAAAGTAGCTTTATTTGCCACATCCGAAATATGGAAGCCCCATGTGTGAGCCTATAAATCAGCTTTCCTCTAGCCCAAAAACTAGCATTTAAATGGGGGGTACATTTTTCTCACTTTGTAAACTTGTAGTTTTATCTACTGGTTAAAATAAGTAGAAGGAACAATTGACATTTTAAAAATATGTTTTATTGATTTTTAGAGAGAAACATTAATGTGAGAAACATGGATCAGTTGTCTCTGGTACACATCTGGATGTGTATCCTGACTGGGAATTGAACCAGTGACCTTCTGGTGCATGGATGACACTCAACCAACTTAGCCACACCCACCAGGGCAAGCAATTTAAATTTTCAATGAGGAAAAAAAAAGCACTTATGTTTCTCTTTATGTCATCATTACAAAAAGAGGCTACAGGAAACAAAGATTTTTTTACTTGAGGAATTTGAAAAAGAACATCCAGGCCATCATTTTGTTTCTTAGTCTGCTTGCCTCATACATAACCTGGCCATCCTATCTCAGGAAATGGATATATTAATGTCTGATAAAAATCATGACTTAGCTTAGCAGTCTCTCTCCCCACACCCACCCGCACCCCAATTGCTCCCTAAAAATCGCTTGATAAGATTAGGTATATTTGACAAGAAAAGAGAGAGAAGATAATAGATTGCTGAGTCTCCAGAAATTCACCCATTGCTCCATTGCAAGCAGAACCCCCATAGACCGCTTTATAATTGCTAATTATGTTTTTATCTCTCTAGCAATAAATAGCTTGCCTAAATTTAATTTATTTCATTCATAAAGACCCACAAGTTGGAGTGAAACCTAGATGGTGGCATAGGTGAATAGCTAAACTGCTGCCTCACACAACAATTTCAAAACTACAACTAAAGGACAGAATGGACATCATCCAGAACCACAGGAAAACTGGCTGAGTGAAAATTCTGCAACTAGAAGGAAAGAGAGGGCTCACAGAGACTCAGAAAAGCTGCAAAAAGCTGAGGTACGGAGATGCGTGCATGAAGAGAGCGGGCGGTGGAGTGCTTGGCTGGCTTCCTGTGGCGGGAGAGAGATGGAGACTCCCGACTGCATTGAACCCCTTATCCTACTGCACTTAACCCCAGTTCTGGGCAAGACTCATACAGGGGGAATCTGGACTGTCATGAAGAGGGAGGAGTAAACAGAAATTTGGGGAGCTGGGAAAGGGCAGAGGTCTGGGGCATGCACACCATTGCATGCAGAGAGGACAGACTGCTGACTGTGCTGCTGGCTTTCTCTAGTGGGTGGGTGGACAGCCTCCCAACTGCACTGAACTCTACTTCTAGACTGCACTGAGACCCTGGGGACCCAGACTCATACGTGTCCCGGAGTGCAAGGGAACCAGAAAGGCAGAGGTCTAGAAGCCAGTGTGTGCATAGAGAGGACTGCAGTGATTACTGAGAGACACTTGAGACCCAGGGGCCACAAGTGTCTTCCAGTAGGGCAGGGCTGACTGGAAGCCAATGCTGTCTGCTTAGCCCTGAGATTCTACCCCATCCAAGCTCAACAGAGAGGCTTTTACAGTTTTGCAAGTCTTGTATCATAAGGCTGACTCCAGCACAGAAGTTCTCCTGGCATAGCAAAAATGTGGAGACAAAGGAACAGATCACAAACAAAAGAAATGGAGGAAAACAAAGGACTGGATATAGAGTTCAAAACCATGGTTATAAGGTTCGTCAAGAATTTCCTAGAAAAGATGGATAAAGTTAGAGAGACCCAAGAGAAGATGAAAAAGGACCAACTATAAATTAAACTACACTGACTGAAATAAAAAATATTATTCAGAGACCTAACAGCAGACTAGAGGAATGCAAGAATCAAGTCAAAGACTTGAAATATATAGAAGCAGCAAACACTCAACTGGAAAAGAAAAAAGAAAAAAGAATCCAAAAATGTGAAGATAGTGTAGGGAGCCTCTGGGACAACTTCAAGCGTACCAACATCAGAAGTATGGGGGTGCCAGAAGAAGAGAGGGAGCAAGATACTGAAAACCTATTTCAAGAAATAATAACTGAAAACTCCCACATCTGGTGAAAGAAATAGACTTACAAGCCTAGGAAGTACAGTGGTACCTCGAGATACGAGTGCCCTAACATACGAGATTTTTGAGATATGAGCCATCAAGCGAGCGATTTTTGCTTTAAAATATGAGCAACATTTGAGATAGGAGTAATCGCGCAGATGGGCCGGCTGCACACGACTTACCAGTTTATCGCTACTCGAGCATCTCATAGTTTCCCACGCCTCAAGGTTACGGAACAAATTAAACTCATATCTCAAGGTACCACTGTACACAGAACCCCAAATAAAAGGAATCCAAATAAGACCACACCAAGACATATCATAAAAACCAACAGCAAAAGACAAAGAGAGAATATTAAAAGCAGCAAGAGAAAAACAGTTCATTACCTACAAGAGAGCACCCATACGATTGTCAGCTGATTTCTCAACAGAAACTATGCAGGCCAGATGGGAGTGGCAAGAAATATTCAAAGTGATGAATAGCAAGAACTTACAACCAAGATGACTCTATCCAGCAAAGCTATCATTCAGAATTGAAGGGCAGATAAAGAGCTTCACAGATAAATAAGTTCATCAACACCAAACCAGTATTATATGAAATGCTGAAAGGTACTCTTTAAGAAGAGGAGGAAGAAGAAAAAGGTAAAGATAAAAATTATGAATGATAAATACATATGTATCAACAAGTGAGTCTAAAAATCAAGAGAATAAAGTATCTGAGGAAGAGAATAAACTGGTGAATATAGAATCAGGGGCATAGAAAGGGAGTGGACTGACAATTCTCAGGGGGGAAGGTGCCACGGGCGTGCAGGAAGAGACTGGACAAAAATCATACACCTATGGATGAGGACAATGTGGGGGGAGGAAAGGGTAGAGGGAGGGGTGGGAGCTGGGTGGAGGGGAGCTATGGGGGGAAAAAGGAGGAACAAATGTAATAATCTGAACAAAAAGATTTATTAAATAGTAAAAAAAAGACCCACAGGTTATCTAAGATCCTAGTCTTCATCTGACCTATAAATTCAGCGAGGATACCATTTTAAATCTATGTATCTGTGTTTTAATAACTGGTACCTTCTTTTCCATTTTATATATCTGTGTACAGATTTATCCCAACACGTTAGACATTTTAAAGATATGTTTTTAATCCTTACATTCTTTATCTTTCTATATATAAGGCTAATTATGCTAAGTGTCTCTTCACCTGCTCAAAAGTCACTATGAAGTACACTGACCACCAGGGCACAGATGCTCAACACAGGAGCTGCTGTGATGTGCACTGGCCATTTACAGAGAAATGGCAGTGTGGACCTAGCACCCACAAAGTAACACTCAGCTTCCCCCAAGTGGGACACAGGCCCCGCCACCATCCTGAAGTAACAGCCCACCAAATTGCAGCCAATGCTGCCAAGAACCCCATGGCCCAAAATATGGCCCACAGCCCATCCCAGCCCTGAAATGGTGGCTGTGGGAGCCTGGTAATGATGTCATGTAGCAACATCTGATTTCCTCTCCCTAGTGACTAGCCTCCTTGGAGTTTCTTCAGCCCAGGAACACGACTTGCTTTATAGCCAAGTGGAAACATTTGCTCTTTGACCAAATGTCTGTGAAGCATTTTTCTATGCTTCATCTCATTTGATCCTCACTGAAGTCCTGGAGTAGGAAGATAGTGAAAGGACAGAAACGAACTCTCCTCCATCTTGTCCTATAGGGCTGGGCCCCCTGCCTAAACCCCTCTCCCTTTTCTGGGAGTGACCACAGGTATGCCAGCAATGTTCTAACTTCCCTGACCACTAATGAAGCTCCAGGAATATAGCGAGGGTCCTAATAAGGCTAGGCCACAGAAAAGTGTGACCAATCCCTGTAACCCACGTACTTCCCTAAGCCTGCCCAAATAACCAACACCATATAACCCATTGTTCTTCCGGGGTGCGCTCTCTCCTCTCGCTGCTGCGCCAGAAAGAGGCTGGGAGCCAAACCTGGGTTTGAATAAAGACTCTTTGCTTTTGCATCGGAAAAAGGCTCCCTGGTGGTTGATTATTGGGGACCCCAAACTCTGGGCATAACAATAGGAGACTTGATGGAATCCAATTTTCTTTTCATTCACTGGAAGATAGAGATTTAGAAAGCTTAGAAACTTGACCCGACTGAAAAGAAGTAAGAAATGGTGGACCTTGAAAATGACTTCAGGTTTTCTCACTATGCAGAATATAGTCAAACACTGCTGCAGTTAACTATTTTACCCTTTGTTCTCCCTGTGTGATTTACAATAATAATCTTTGTGTTGATAATTACTGCTGTGTTGCTGACAATTACCTAAAAGAGAAGTTGGGGTGCTTCACTGGGCTACAAAAAGTTTCGCTAAATCAGAGAGCTGGTCTAATTAAGCATGTTTATTCTATATCTATAAAAAGCTAAGTTGACTCATGCATGTGTGATACATACAAAGCTCTCGCTGGCGCCAGCCACATGTGTGTGTTTTGATCTGTCATTGTTGATGTGAATTTGGTTAATACTTCTACTTTAGAGAAAGGGTGAATAGTAATATTAAAATATTTCTTCAAATTAATTTTCTTTCAATGTGCACAAATCTGTGCACTGGGTCACTAGTATTGTCTATAAAGAACATATTCTTTTATGTTTTATAATATATTTCAGACTTTAAACATGTATATTTAACAATATTATAATGCCCTTCTCTACCTCCCCTGACTTAAGAAATAAACCATTATTAATATAGTCAAAGCCTTCAGGTAACCCATGAACAACTTGATTTTTTTTAGATGGAGATATCACACTTAGCAAGCTTAGCCACAAAGGAGAGAGAATGGTTTATGGAAGGGAACACCATATTGTGTGGATATAACAGAACACATAAGTGTAAATGAGCAAAATTCTTACTAAATAAAATGTTTGGAAGTTCTAAACTGATATGAGAAAAAGACAACAGAATTGGGAATTCCATGAGGTGCAACTCTGGAGCAGGTAACTTTTAGAAGACAACACAAGTAGTTTGGAGCAGAGATTAGGTGAGGAATGAGGCCTCATTCATTCAAAAAAAGCACTACAAGAGTCCTGTCTTTTAGCTCATTTTAAGGTGAGTAAGCCATCAATTCAAAGTAAAGAGTGTTATATTACAAGAGGGGCCCACACCACCAAAAGAAAGCACAAAGAAACATCTCTGGCATGTCTCACCACGTCATTGTCATCTCTACCCCTTAGGAGCCACTTCTCTGATCTTATCCCCAGCTCTCTGTCCCTGGCTAACTCAGCTCCAGACACGATGGCCTTCTCAACTGTTCCTCAAATATACCAAGCCCACTCTTGTCTGTGGCTTACATACTCTGCCCTACCTTGCATCTGCAGGGCCCTCCCTGCCTCTCTGAATTCAGGTCTGTGCTCAAAGAACTTACTGTCAAAGAGAACTTCCCAGGTCAAATGATCCAAAGTTGCACTCCCTCCTATACTGTTCCTCTCTAACCTAGACTTTTCAACCTGGGGTCCATGAGAGTATTAAGCTCTACTACAGAAAATGATATCCATGACTGTTTTCTCCCATCGCCCAAGGATATCATTCTAGTTGCATTGGAGAGAAATTAATTCACTGTATAAAAAGAGTGCTGTAGGGCAATGGAGCATAATTCTATGGTAGAACTGGTAAAGAAGGGCTGCTTTATTACCCTACATGATTTTTCCTTAGCTCTTATCAACATATGAAAAATTATTTCTTTGTTGTCTCCCCACCACACCCCTCACTAGAATTTAAGTCCATGAGCTTTGATTCTAGTTCATGCTTACCCCCAGTGTGTAGAGCTGGTACATAAAAAAGTATTTGTTGAATAAACTTCACAGAATAGGGCTATGTGATGGCTTCTTACTTAAAACACTTTTCAATTGTAAAATTCATGTTAAAACTTCTCCATATAGAAAAATGTATATTATAAATATTCCCAAGTAAAATGATGAGACAGAAGTGTTCAATGTTAAATTGAAAGCTGACAACACTTGTCCACATAATAATAATGGAGGGCTTCTATGCTCAAAGCACAAAGTACTAGTAAACAATTGCTCAATCAGGATGAGAGCTGTGAGATGGGGGTGGGAGCCTTGAGCTGGATGTTAATAAATTGAGGATGGTTTTCTAAATCCCACACAGAAGGGCAATAGAGAGAACTTTCATCCTAAACAGGTTCAAAATGGACCCAAGAGATTGCTGTGGGTGAGCCACTAAGTAAAAATTAATAACATAATTATACTCGACATCCTGCTGGGAGAGGGGAAAATCAAGAAACCCAGCCCATACACATTAGATTTTTAAAAAGGAAAATATGATAACTACATGATCTATTTAGGAAACAATTGAAAGGAAGGTCTTAAAAAATTCAATAACCCACCAAAAAAAATAGAGAGTCTATGTGCACCATTTCACTGTTGTTGACTTTCCATTAAAAAACATTACCAAGAAATGAAAATAACAAGCATTTGAGGTAGGAGCTAGAAAGAGAATGCTAGAATCATGTAAACTGTCAAAGAAAAAAGAGGGCATTTCCCCAAAAATTGGTAAGAGAGTTCACCTGAAGAAAATTAAGAAACCTGATTAATTATACATGAGGAGAATAATAACTATAACAAAAACACTTTGAAGAGCATAATTGCCAACATCTCTGAAACCAATGGAAGGAGATTATTTTAACATGTCAAAGAGAGAAAGTCACTCAAAGAATGAGTGGAACCCTTTGATCTTGGTGGGATTTGCTCAGGAATGGAAAGGGGCATATTTCACAGGCTGAATTATTTGCCAAAAATCAAGATATTGAAAGAACAATACAGAAACTTCCTTTCCTATGATATCCACAAAGATGGACTAGTTAGAATTACTTGATTGTAACAGTGACCATGTACTCAGGATACTTTGGAAAGATGAATAAAATCAATGTGGAGGCCTGGCTGGTGTTACTAAGTGGTTAGAGCATCAGCTTGTACACCAAAGGGTCTCCAAGTTCCATTCCCAGTCAAGGGTACCTAGATTGAGGGTTCTCTCCCACTTCCGTTCTGGTGTGTGTGGGAGGCAACCCATCATATGTCTCACATCAATGTTTCTCTCTCTCTCTCTCTCTCTCTCTCTCTCTCTCTCTCTCTCTCTCTCTCTCCCTCCCCACTAACCCCCGCCCCTTCCTTCCACTCCCTCTGAAAATCAATGGATGGAAAAAAATATTATCCGGTGAGAATTAGAAAAAAAAAATCAATGTGGAAAACTATCAGGACTGAGAGATGGAGAATCTGCTGACTGAGATGGGTATATACAAATGTGCACCTGTCGCTCTTTCATGTAAAGGGATTCAAAGGAGATCTGAAAAAAAAAAGAGATAATCCCAAAGATTATTTTTGTTTAAACAGTCAAAAAATTTTAAACTCTATTATAGACTCCATGTCTTTGCCTGACTTAACTAACTGAAATAGCTATTGTACTAGACCTGATAAGAATTATACTAGTATTTGTCCATATTATTTCTATTGTTTCTTATCTCTCTTGACATTAATGACCACTTGTGAATTTATTGGCCAATTGCACTTAAATTACAGGTTGAAGACAAACTGAAAACCTGAAACATAATAAGCATTCAATAAATGCCACTTCCTTTAAAATTGATTTTTTTTCAGTAAATAAAATTAAATATTGAAATAAAATAAATCCCAGACTGTCTGTTCCCTCTTAACTTCCTTCCTTCCTTCCTTCCTTCCTTCCTTCCTTCCTTCCTTCCTT
>JAAGEH010000125.1:14954879-14992044 GCA_011751065.1 Lasiurus cinereus
TTCCTTCCTTCCTTCCTTCCTTCCTTCCTTCCTTCCTTCCTTCCTTCTCTTTCTCTCTCTCTCTCTCTTTCTTTCTTTCTTTCTTTCTTTCTTTCTTTCTTTCTTTCTTTCTTTCTTTCTTTCTTTCTTTCTCTCGTATTGGGTTCTCACTGGAATTCCATCAGCCATCTCCTGCTATATCAGCAATAGTCCTCTGACAAAAGTTCCTACTAACAAGGGACCCAAAAAACATGGCCCTCATATAGTCCACAGCTATTTATGCTGAAGAGTTTATCGCTATAATTGCTCCTGAGAGGATCTCAGAATAGCTAAACCATATCCGCCACTAGTCCCCACTAGGGAGAGTAGTCAATTCTTCTGTTTTCAAACTTAAAAAAAAAAAAAAGATTCATTTTCTTTTGACTTGAGCCCTCCCCCGCAATGTTACACTTGCCCTGTGGTTACAAATGGTTTCAGAGAGTGCTCTGGACCCAGTGCTGTGCTTCTGCCAAGGATGTTGATTTCCATAATCCGAGATCTCTCCCTTCTGTTACAAATCCTCATACACACATTTCCTATTAAAAGTCCACATTGAGACTAATACTTCCCACCTCAGAGAGACCATTAGAGATGAGTTTCAGAGACCAGTTTTTTACTAGTTTCCTTCAGTTTACTCCTGCATATGTCTCTGTTCTAAACATAGTGGCCATTACCAATGCTTCCATGTCCCACACCTGGGTTTAGCACTTCTCCTCTGAGCTCCCACCACCTTGTAGAGCCCCTAACAAATCTTTTATCATACTGTTTTACAATGGGCTGTTTAATGATTCATTACCCTCACTGGACTAAGGTGCCGTGAGGGGAAGGGCCATTTATATCGTGTCCTTCATCAGACAAGAACAATGGCACCTAAAACAATTCCTGGTGCAGATACTCAATGACCATTTGTTAAATGAATGGAAGCTCTTAATCTCAGAATCCTTCCTCTGTGGGCATCTCTGCTGAGTCCACTCTGAACCGGAAAACTGTCACTACCCACTAGTAGGGTCTATCATTAATATTCCTTTATGTTTTTTTTTCCTTTCTGGGCTCTGTGATCTCTCGCGAATGCGTGCATGTATATATATTTATTTATTTATTAATTTTTATTTTTTATTAATGTGTTACATGTGTACATATCTTCCCATTGCCTCCCCAACTCCCATGCATACCCCAACCCGCCAGTGTCTTGTGTCCATTGGTTATGCTTATATGCATGCATACAAGTCCTTTGGTTGATCTCTTATCTACCCTACCTCTCCCTAACCTTCCCACTGTAGTTTGACAGTCTGTTTGACGCTTTACTATCTCTGTATCTATCTTTTTGTTCATCAGTTTATAATGTTCTTTATTATCCACAAATGAATGAGATCATGTGGTATTTTTCTTTCATTGACTGGCTTATTTCACTTAGCATAATGCTCTCCAGTTCCATCCAGGTTGTCGCAAATGATAAGAATTCCTTCTTTTTTAAGGCAGCATAGTATTCCATTGTGTAGATGTACGATAGTTTTCTGATCGACTCATCTACTGACGGGCATCTAGGCTGTTTCCAGTTCTTAGCTATTGTAAATTGTGCTGCTATGAACATAGGAGTGCATATATCCTTTCTGATTAATGTTTCTAGTTTCTTAGGATATATTTCTAGGAGAGGGATTACTGGGTCAAATGGGAGTTCCATTTTTAGTTTTTTGAGTAAACTCCATACTGTTCTCCATAGTGCCTGCACTAGTCTGCATTCCCACCAAAGTACACGAGGGTTCCTTTTTCTCCACATCCTTGCCAACACTTGGCATGTGTTGATTTGTTGATGATTGCCATTCTGACAGGAGTGAGATGGTATCGAACTGTAGTTTTGATTTGAATCTCTTGGATAATTAATGTCTTTGAGCATGTTTTCATGTGTTTCTTGGCCTTCCTTCTGTCTTCTTTCGAAAAGATTCTATTTAGGTCCGTTGCCCATTTTTTTATTGGATCATTTATCATCCTTTTATTCAGTTGTATAAGTTGCCTGTAGATGTTGGAGATTAAACCTTTATCAGTGATAACATTTGCAAATATGTTCTCCCATACAGTGGGCTTTCTTGTTCTTTTGTTGATGGTTTCTTTTGCTGTGAAAAAGCTTTTTATTTTGATGTAGTCCCACTTGTTTATTTTCTCTTTAGCTTCATTGCTCTAGGAGCAGTATTAGTGAAGAAGTTCCTTCAACATATGTCTGAGATTTTGCTGCCTGTGGATTCCTCTAGTATTTTTATGGTTTCCCATCTTATGTTTAAGTCTTGTATCCATTTTGAGTTTATTTTTGTGTATAGTGTAAGTTGGTGGTCCAGTTTCATTTTTTTGCATGTGTCTGTCCAATTTTCCCAACACCATTTATTGAAGAGACTGTCTTGACTCCATTGTATGTTCATGCCTCCTTTGTCAAATATTAATTAAGTGTAGTGGTTTGGGTCGATATCTGGATTCTATATTCTATTCCATTGGTCTATGTGTCTGTTCTTGTGCAGTACCAGGCTGTTTTGAGAGCAGTGGCTTTGTAATACAGCTTGAAATCTGGTATTGAGATCCCACCTACTTTATTCTTCTTTGTCAGGATTGCTGTGGCTATTCGGGGTTGTTTTTTGTTCCAGATGAATCTTTGGAGAGTTCTTTCTAGATCTGTGAAATATGCCATTGGTATTTTAATGAAGAGTGATTGAATCTATAGATTGTTTTGGGTAGTATGGACATTTTAATGATGTTGATTCTCCCAATCCATGAGCCTGGTATGCTCTTCCATTTGTTTACGTCTTCCTCTATCTCTTTTTTCAGTGTCCTGCAGTTTTCTGTGTATAGGTCTTTTACCTCCTTAGTGAAGCTTATTCCTAGGTATCTTAATTTTTTTTTTTTGGTGCGATGGTAAAAGGGATTGCTTTTTAAGTCTCTCTTTCTGTAAGTTCACTATTAGTGCATATATAAATATTTAAATTCCTCTCCGATTAAATTATTTTCTCTATTCTCACATTTCTCCCTTTTCCCTTGCTAATTTTAGTAAGATCATCAAACCTAGATAGTACTTCACTTATGAACATTGACACCTTGTTCATGTTGTCCAAATCTTAACAAGCAAAAAGGTATTGTTGATATTCAAATCCTTTACAGTCCAGTTTTTCTAGTTCTAAGAAGAAATAACCTTTCCTATGAATTTTCTTATCATTATATCTCATTTACTTACAAAACACTATGTCAATCGGTCTCAGGCTTGAATGTATCAGAAACCCCTGGAGGACCTGTCAAAAAAATTGTTAGGCCTTACCCCTAGAGTCTGATTCAGTAGGTCTGGGAGAGGGCTGAGCATGTACGTTTTTAATAAGCTCTTAAATGACATTTGATGCTTCTGCCCAAAGACCACACTTTAGAATCATTATACTGAGTCATTAAATGACAAACTTATATATAATCAATCAACACTCAAAAATATATTGCTTTCTATGATTGATTATGACCAAAGAAGTAACATCATTCCAGGATGTCAATCCAGTGTGGCACTATCGCAAAAATGATCAGCCTTATATATAATTTCTTTTTAATAAAACTTTGTGTACCTCTAGTTACTGAAATTCACGAAAGCTACCATACCTCTGGAAACAATACCAGGAAGCACAGCTAGGCTGATTCCACTGCCAGAAGGATGTGTTATAATGCCACAGAAAAGAAAGTGGGAGATTTTTCTTTTCTTATATTTTAGATTGGTGAAAGCTAAGAAATGGGACAATAAAAACCTCTAACATCACAGCAGTACAGGTAGATTGATCACCCTATTCTGAAATCCTGCAATGCAGAGGGTTCTTTGAAACTTGAGTTTAGAAGGGTTAGGAAGAAAGTACTACTTCATTCTCTGGGTATAATTTGTGGTACTCATAACCTCTGAGAATGATGTAAGGAAAATAAATATAGTCAAAATATATTTTGTCAAGTAGATGAATTATAAAACCATATATTATTAGCTTTTTATGGTTTGCAGAAAAGGTAGGATCATTTAGCTCCTATCACGTGTCCCCTAAGGCTGCCTTTGGTAAGAGAATATGATAAATACTCATTGGAGTTTTGCTTTGTAATGTAGTTCTAACCCTTCAGATCAGATGAGCAATATAAAACCTTTAAATTTCATGTGGTTCAATTCACCTTGAAATATGGTCTGCTGATAAAGGTGAAGGATTAAGAAGTACAAATTGCCAGTTATAAAGATAGTCACAGGGATGTACCAATAAAGTACAGCATAGGGAATATAGTCAATAATATTATAATACTATATGTGATGCATAAATGGGAACTATACTTATTCTAGGTGGTCACTTCATAAGATACATAAATATCTAATCATTATGTTGTATAATGTGTGTGTGTGTGTGTGTGCGTGTGTGTGTGTGTGTACATTATGCAATTGTAATTAAAAATATTTAAAAAAAATAAAAGAAATACGGTTTTCAGTTCAAGTTCAGGACCAATAACTAAAAATATTGCAGTGAGTAAGTAATAATCCCATTCATTTACTCACACATGCTCCAGCTTTGATAAATCCCTCTCTGGGCATAGCAGTTTAGGCATTCCTGATAATTGAGTTTTGGGATACATTTGTCATCCAAGACTAAGGCACAGGCAGATAAAACATGGCATAAGACAAAGAAGGGGAAAAGGGGTGAGAAGAACCAGCTATGGTTTAAGCAAACTATATAAAACAAATGCTTGCAGGGTAAGACAGGAGAAGAAAAGAGTATAGCAAAGGATAAGACAATAGGAAGAAGTTTATTACTAAGTTGTAACCTATTAGTACAATGTGAGAATGCAAGATGGAGAACATCTCATTATTTTTTAAGATCCAATTTCATTTCAAATAAATATCTATGAGCAAAGCAAATCCTATCTGCAAATCAGATAAGATATGGACTATAGATATATGGATCTCTTGTTTTAAAGGATCAATTCCCCATCCTAAAATCTCTCAAACTCCTCTGAACTGTCATGTGATCACTGCTAGGTGCAAGGAAAGCTGGGAAGTGTAGTTTCCTAGTATGTTACATTGCTGACATGAATAAAATCTAATATACTAGGAATTAGTAACATACTAATAATTCCTAATATATTAGCAATGGACTGCTAATGAGGAAAGATATCCCATGTTTTGCAACACTAGATCTAAGAAAATTCCACAAACATTCACCTTCTCAGCAACATCCTTTCACCTTGCTCTTGAATGATCCTTGGAAGTCTCTAGATCAATCCATTAGCCTGAGTATAATGTGATTTATACTGTTTTATTATAGAACTACATTGCAATAATTGTGCCAAATGTGGTCATTTTAAATATAGTAAAGGTCTCTGTAAAACAGACAAATGGGGGGAAAGGATGCTGGGAATTCCAGGTGCACAAATTACAACTTGAATCCCTGCTTTTGCTAAGGCTTTTTTAATATGACAGATATACTTCTCCTGTCATTGCCTCAGTCTCAAGACAAGTAAATGTGTTAAAAATCATTAGATTTAAATTACTTTAGGAAATATCCTTGCAGTCAAAAGCTGAATGAACCAAGTACACGTTTCTCATTTTCATGTCAATGGCTGTCTTATTTGAAGAGTCAATTGTACTAATTTTAAAACTCAGGAAGAGAAGGCAATCATCTTCCAGTAATGATGCAATGGCCATGAGTGAGGATTAATTAAGCCTTTAGGATTGATCATATTTCATCCCCTGGGAATAAAATGAAATCATTTGCCACCATTTTACTTTTTATTCATTTATTTTTTGTTTTGTTTGCTTTTTAACTTTGTGGGGGATGTTTTTATCTATGATGAAGTGTTGTGTTTTTTTATTGGTTTCAGAGAGGAAGGGAGAGGGAGAAAGAGATGGAAACATGAGATAGAATCATGGATCAGTTGCTTCTTGCATGCCGCACATTGGGGATGGAGCCCACAACCTGGGCATGTGCCCCGATCTGGAATTGAACTGTGACCTCTTGGTTCATAGGTCAAAGTTCAACCACTGAACCACATTGGCCGGGCTGATGAAGTGTTCTTGATTTAACATCTCTAGTTATCAAGATTTTCTAGAGCTAATGATGTCTAAGGAATTTGGAGTTTGTCAATAGCAACACAAATCCACCTTTGAACATTAAATCCTCAGTGCTGGAATGGTTTACTCTGAGCCACGCTGACTGACTCTTCCTGCACTGTCATCTATTTTCATTGAAAGCTGCCAGCTCTCATGGAGCCACTATTTATGTTTCAATCTAGCCCAAGTCTCTGAAGTTCATCCTTCATTACTCTTCCAGTGAGAAATGTCAAGACCTTGCCTTTTCCTGCAGCTTTAGGGAATGGCTTTTCCTCATCCTTATATTCCAAAGCAGGAATCAGATGAGAACTATTTTTTTCCTTGTCAATCCAGAAGTCTTGCTTATATGACATTTGCCTGCAGCAACCCTCACTAAGTCTTGTGTGTCAATCCTTCATTCAGACTTTTAAACCCACAGTTCAAGATGCTATGGCTTTCAAATATCCTCTCATATAACAAGAAGTCCAGAGGTAGGCTGGTATAGTAGCTGTGAAAGATCATTGTTGCAAGTCAGGTTTTCTTCTGGAAAGCGAATTGCGATGGAGACCACATGCAGGAACTTTACTGAGGAGTGCTCTTGGAATTAACACCTGTGAGATAAGGAAAGGCAGCAGGATTTGGTAACAGGAAGAAGTTGGGCTGTGGTGCAGTCATCATAAGGCCTTATGCAATCACGTGGGATGCTCTGAAGCTGGGCCCTCAAAGTTCTGTGTTGGGGCAAGGAAGCAGGCCTTTCTTTATACCCTCTCGTCAGCCAGACATTGACTGCAGGCTGCCCATCTTGAAGGTGGGACCTGGGGTGGGGGTGTCTGTCTTCAGCTGAGGACAATTCCCAGTGAAGGCTGATCAGTGAGTATCAGCTATCTTCAGTCTCAGCAGTGGGGATGAAAGATGTCAGTCCTGAAGCTGATTTTCAATGTCCCAGACTCCTTTTTCCTTTCTGATCTAAACCACATGACTTTCATGCTTGCCTTATGATGTCAAGAAGACTGTTTCACCCACAGCTTCATATCTGCACTCTGGACATGAACAAGAAGGAAGCAACATGGAGGAAAAGGTAACACTTCTATCAGGAAAGCAACTATTTCCCAGAAATGTTCCACAATCTTCCACTAGGTCTCATAGGCCACAGCTTGTCGTGTGGCTATGATAACTGCAAAAGATGCTTGAAAATGTGTGCTTTAACCAGACTCATTGTTGCCTTGACCAAACTCAGAAGTTAGGATTTTTTTTAAGAAGAGAATGGATATTGGTATTAGCAACTAGCAGTTCTTCCCAGTCATCTGATTTTCAAGAAGAATTAACTCTCATTGTCAGAGTGACTATAAACCTCAAGGATTTTGTCCTATCTGGATATAAGAAGTTACTTGTCTATCTTAACTGTGTACTAGTTATACTACTACCTCCTCTGTAGTCACTGGAGGTTATATTTCATTTTCCAGTAGTCATGTGTAGCTCAAAATAGTAATTCTTAAACTTCTTTCTGAATGAATCATCACTTCTCTCTCTTGCTCTTTCTCTCCCCAACACATGCACATACACAGACACATAACAGTTTCACTATTACTGTGCTGTATAGAGAGTGGAGTGATGATAATCATCATTAGGTTCTGGTTCATGCTGGATCAACTAAGGACATCTAGAGATAAGGGAGAAGACTGACCACTGTCAAGAGGAGCACAGAGAATAGATGTATAAGAAATCCAAGATGGGGAATCCTGCCAAAGAAGAATTGACCAAGAGTGGAGTTGCCAGATTTAGCAAACAAAATAGAGGACATCTAGTTAAATTTGAATTTCAGATAAACAATGAATAATTCTTAGAAGATTAGCAATGTACTGAATGTTTGTGTCCACCTAAAAGTATATGTTAAATCCTAATGACCCATGTGATGGTGTTAGGAGGTGGGGACTTTGGGGGTGATTAAGTCATGAGGGTGAAGCTCTCATAAATGGAATTAGTGCCTTTTGACATGGACCACAAAGAGCTGCTTTACCTCTTTTGCCATGTGGGGATACAATGAAAGGATGTCCATCTATGAACCAAGAAGTGGGCCTCACCAGACACTGCACCCATCAGTGTCTTGATCTTGGACTTTGATGCCACCTAGTCTATGATATTCTGTTAGAGCAGCCCAAATAGGCTAAGACTATATCTCAAATATTTAATGGGACATAGTGATCTTAAAAATATATGTATGGATCTGAAATTCATATTGAACTTGGTATCCTGTATTTTATCCAGCCACCCTAACTAGAAGAACTAGCATCACCGGCACAGAGTTAGATCCTGACCATTTCTATAGTTACTGACTTCACCTTTCCCTTGAAACTGTCCCTCAAACCTCTAGCCTGAGCACCATTGTCCAATATTTCCAGAGACTCATCAATCAATGCAGCTAAAACAATTTTTCAGCAACAATTACATTTTTAATATATCTTAGAGCACAGACACCCCCCCCACCCCCCAGGGTACGTGGATAAGTTTCAAGTGGATCTCTGAATCCACTAAAATTGTATAGAATATTTGTGTATATGAACATAGGTGCATTTTTCTGGGAGGAGGTCCATAGCTTTCATCCTATTCTAAAAGAAGTTAAGAACTCAAAATAGTTCCTTTTCAGGCAGAGGGCACTGAGAACACACCAGGCAGCCTAGGAATCTTTCTTGGTTAATTTATATGAAGACACAGTTAGAAAAATCAGTCATGGAACAAATGCTTTAGAACTCATAGGGGAAATTTGGCACAAATATGAGGAGAATCTTCCTCTTCTTTATCAGTCCAAAATCAGTTAGAGTTGGGCATTAGTCTGTTGTTTCAGCAAAGCCTCTCAGAAATCATCCATACTACTTTCTCTGGGTAAGGCTTCTCTCCTTTAACTGTTGAGCTGTTTGAAAGGGTAGAATAGATATTAGAGGCCATCACACTCTCTTCTCAACTCCCTGTCTTTGGAGGGGACAGATGAAGAGGTGTGTCTGTAGTTAATTCCTGTCAACATGATCTTGTCATTAAGTGTTCCCTTAAGTGTTGTGTCCATGCATGCTGCTTGGCAGTGAAGACCTCCTATTATAATCCCTTGCTTCTCATTTGGTCTTCTGTTCTCTTATAGGAAATGCCACAAAGTGGCAAGCATAGAAGCAATCTTGGAACCTGATGTAAGAAAGCAGCATACCCTGTGCTTCATTCTTTCTTTCAGTTCCCAGGACAATGGCATGGTCAAACTACTGAAGCATTATGCTCTCCTGACAACGGTTTTCTGAATTCGTGTGCTCATAAATGACACACTCACTCTACCTTGGCAAACTGTCAGGAAAACCCTCAGACATACTTGCAGGATTCTCAAGGGTCCTTGGCACAGTACCATTAACTATATTCTTAAGTGGGTTATATCCAATATACTATAAACATTTAAAGGAACCACATCTTACTTGACACAATCTGGGATGTCTTATTCCCTCCATCCCCCACCATGACCTCTGATCTAGTTTAGTGCCATGAATATAGTGGGATGTCATAAATGTTTGTTGAATTATTGAATGAAGGGGGGATGAATGAATTAATGGTTGATCCAAAGCTGTATAATACCACAAGGAACAAGCTAAGATATTGTGGGTGGGGAATAACGTCAACCTTTCCTCTTCCGGATGCAGGCTTCTCCCCTGAGAAGTCAATGCAGAATGACTCCTTTCCTCCCAAGCCTCTAGAAAGAAGTATATTTAGAATTTGTATCCTCTTCCTAGGAAAGAAGACAGATTCTAAGATTTAAGATTCATCTTTAAAACAGATTAACAGGGTCATTGACCCAAAAGAGACTTCTAGGAGAAAGTGTTTTTGAAGACATCCCAGATAAATAAGGATTAGTTAAGTCAATGGAATAATGAGTGTTGAGGCCAGAGGAGAAAGCCATGTCTAAGTAGGAAAACTACATGTAGGTGCCATAGTCCAAGGGTGAGAGACATCTCAGCACATTTAGGACAGATTAAACAGAGTAAACCAAATTAAGAAGTACCACCCTTAGGCATGGACAAGTTTCTTAATACCCTAGCCCTATCCCCACATCCCTGTCCTTAGACTGGGCTCAGGCCTAAAGGGGCCAATACACTGAAGCCCCCCCCTTTTTTTTGAAATTTTCTAAGTCCCCCTCTGGTGTTTGGAACAGTTGGGTATAATAGTACAATTTGGATGAGGCACCCAGGGCCCAGATGGAAGCCTGCCCAGATTATCTGTTTCTCTCTTCAGGATGCTCTTAATCTTGTACCCCATGGGTGGAGTCCACCAGATGCTCCAGGATTCATACTGTTGGGTTTTGTTAGGGCCTCAGGGCCAGGCCCTGGTTCCAAACAGATAGTCTGACAAACAGATCGTTCCTGCTAGCAGCTACAGTATTTTTTTGGGGGGAGGGGGGACAGATCACATGAGATTAGGCTGCCAGTATGGTGCTCACAAGCTGATTTTGGTGTTTTTATAGGCAGGGGACCCACAAAAAAATATTTGCCCAGGGACTGTGCACCTTGTGGGTGGCTTTGTTAAGGAATTTTGACTTTATCCCAAGAGTAAGAGGAAAGATGAAACTATATTACCTAAAAGATAACTGTGTCTAAACCTCTTTTTTTAATTAAAAATATTTTTTATTGTAGTAAAATGTATATAACATACAAGTTACCATTATAACTGTTTTTAAGTGTTATAGTCAGTGGTAATAACACTGCTGTGCAACCATTAAACCTCTCATTTGATGTAGTAAAAACCAAAGCCCAGGGAGGCCAGCTGACTTGTTCAAGGTCACCCAGGTGATCAGTAGGAGAGCTCTGCATTGTATAGTCAGTATTTTACCCACTCTTCCAAGTCATTCATTTTATGGGCAAGGAAACTGAGTCCAAAAAGGCAAAGCAAACTTGACCGAGGTAGGTATAGGGCTAGTGAGAACCACAGTCCTCCTGGACCAGTGGTCTGTATTCTCCACCTCAGGGCTTCAGGCTGCCCTAAACTTCCTCACCATTCTCCTTCTCCAGTTCTTTCCACCAAAAAATTTTAGGCCTTCTCACACCAAAATGTGACTTTCGCACAGCCAATTATCACCTAAAAATGATTTTCTAAATTGGTGCTCAGAAGGTGTAAGATCCATTGGCTGCAATATGTCTTCACACCAGACTTTTATCAGTTGTGGATTAAAGAAACTACTTGCCATCATTTCCCATCACTGCCAAAGTCCTTCAAGCATTGTCTTGGCTGTAAATCAAGTTTAAGGAATTGGTAGAGTAATTTAGATGATTTCCAATGCATTATATGCACTGGGCTTAGTTTGCGTAAATATATGGTCAGTTAAAAGTGTTTGGAATATAAATATTAGGCAATTAATAAGTATTTGTTGAAAAGGTGAATACAGGTATTGCTTATTGATTTTTCCCCCATTTAAAAAATTAAGATATAATTTACATGCAGTAAAATTTACCTTTTTAGGTGTACAGTTCTGAGAGTATTGAGAAGTGTTTACAGTGATGCTCCTTCCACAACAATCAAGATATAGAACAATTCTGTCCCCCCACAAATTCTCCCTTGCCCCTCTGTCATCAAGAAGTCCTTCCCCCACCTCCCCTACCCCTGTGGACAAGCCCCACAACTACCTATCTGTTTTCTGTCCTTCTAGGTTTGCCTTTGCGACAATGTCATATAAATGGAGCCATGCAATAGGCAGCCTTTTGAGTCTGGCTTATTTTAATTTGGCATAATGTTTCTGAGGTTATTCTATGTTGATGCATGTATTAGTAGCTCATTTCTGAATACCACTCTATATTGTATCACACAGTTCATTTATCCATTCCCTAGTTGAAAGGTAATTGGGCTGTTTCCAGGTTTTATCATGCATTGAATTTTAACTTCAGTCTTTGTTTCAAGACCTATCAGCTTCTGGGGCAATAGGAAGAAGGTTATATTTAGCTCATATTAGTGTACCTGTTTGTATGGTCTGTGTTGGAACTGGTAAAGGTATTAGGTTTGAGAAAGAACCTAAGTATAACTTTCCGGTACCAAAGCAAGAGGTATAATGCACAACAGAAACATAGATACTGAGAGGTATGGAATCCTTATCCTGGATCTGCTTTGGAATCTTAGTCAGCATTTGTCCTTTTTTTATCCAACTGGCATCTTGTGAATATCCTGCCCTCACTGGAGGCGACATACCAAATTATAAGACTTGTCCTGTTTTCTCAAATTTCTTTGCAGCTGCAGTAGTCACGTGACCTCAGATCCACCAATAAGATGCCACATAGGAGACTGGTTTGTAACAGAACAAAGGAGATCCATTTTCTGGGGAAGACTGCAGTAGTGGCACTCTGGCTTTTGGGGGCAGTGCTATAATGGCACCACAACTCGGCATAACCGATGTGTCTACATATCTGTGAGCAGTAGCAACACTGGTTAAAGAGGGGTCCTTGGTTGCAGCTAAGAACACTATCTCAGCAGAAAAGGCCACTAACTGAGCCTCTATGATAGTTTTCTTTTCGGTAAAATGGATCAAAGTTTCCAACCTGTTGAGGTGTTTTTCCCTGTATCACATAGAATATTATCTTTTTGAAGATCTATCTAAAATTGCACTCAAGTCTTATTTGCTGGACTTCCCATATAGATGCATTTTTATTCTTACAGACATCATGAGTCATAATTTATTTGATGATGTTTCCCTTATATTTTGGCTGTTAGCAAGATTAGGCCAAATGGGTGGCCCAATATCAGCAGTCTCGTAGACTGTAAGACATGTAATTTGCATTCCAAATTACTCATGCCATCATCTAATTTTTCTACTTTTTCAAAACCCTTATTCCTCACTTTAAAAAGTGTACAGTAAAAAAAAGAAACATTATTCCACCACCCAGATAACTCACTGTATATAACATGTGCACATGTATGAAGTTATTGCCTCAATATATGTAATAAATCAACCTGTGATGAAAGGTACCAAAAAACCCCAGAGTGTCCCACTCTCCTAAGGTTTATTTTCCCAAAGATAACAACATTTTATTTTAGAAAAAAATACATGCATCTGTGAACATTTATTTTAAATCAGAGGCCCAATGCACAAAATTCATGCAAGGGGCTCAGTGCTCGTAGCCCCTCACAGCCTCAGCTAGTCCTTGCAGCCCTGGCTTCATCCAGATGGTCATTCAACTCTTCAGTCTAATTGGCATTTTAGCTACTTATTATATAGGATTACATTTATTTTCATGTCTTCAGTATTGCAAATAATGCTGCAATAAAAATAGGGGTGCATATATCTTTTTAAATTATTGTTTTTGATTTCTTTGGATAGATACCCAGAAGTGGGTTTGCTGGCTCATATGGTATTTAAATGTACACAAAAGAGATCATGCCCTATATAATTTTTTGCACCTTTTTTGGGTACCAAATAATACATCTTGGCAATCTTTTGCTATCAGCATATACAAAGGGAACACTTCTTTTAAATATGTCCATATTATTCCATCTTTCTAATGTAGCGACATTTACTTAATAGTCCCCTGAAGGATGCACCCTTTGTTTTCCTCCATTTTTTTTCCAGAATTACAAAAAAAATTTGTGATGAATATTTCTAAATGTATATCTTGGTAAAGTTTTGCAAATAAATTGCCAGGCTGGTTGATATAAGACTTGTTGATATTGATGTTGCTAAATTGCCCTCCAGGAAAATGGCACCAATTTTCACTTCTGCCTCTGCCGTAGCAGCATTAGCCTTTCCACATGCTCTCATCACCACTAGATACCACCACACTTCTAAATTTTTGTCTGTGGGGGGAAATGGTGCCTCACTCTTGTTTTCATTTCCATTTATTTAATTAAAGTTTTAGAGTTTTAAAAAAAATCTTTGGCGGTATATATTTTAGAACCCATTTCAAAGTCTTTTTGAATTAATGTGGACCATTAAGAAATTCTATGCATTGCATTTATTAAGAGCACTTAAACAGCACTGCCCTGCTTCTAAATCAGTAGTGCTCCATCTTGCTGCACATTTGAGATGTGTTTTCTAAAAATATTTTTGCCTGGGCCTAACCCCAGACCAATTAAGTCAGCCTTGACATCTTTCGAAGTCTCCTCAGGTGATTTTATAAGCACAGGCTAGGTGGAGAACCACTGCTCTCAATGCACTATAATGGATGCTACAAATAGTATATTTGGAAGGGGTAAGGCTCAAGTTCTGGATGGTACCAGCTGAATGAATAAAAGTGAAACATTTTCTAAGCTGCAATTTTTTTCCAAACAAGAGTCTGATGCATTCATAATGGTGAAGTGATAGCCCCCTTGCTCAGCCACTATCCTCCTCTATTCCCATCTGTGCAGCCAGTATTCCAGTAAGAAATGACAAATTCATGCTCTACAAATTAATAATTGATAGGACCAAACCACAGAGAACCACTGGCAGAATGGTGATTAATATCTTTATGATCAAAGGTGTAAAAGCTCCTTCCTGTTGAGCTATGGCTGTAATTAGCTCATCCTCCAGTGAAGAAAAAAAAAAAAGATTAGCATAGAGAAGGAAAGCCATCACAACCCCATGCGAAGGAGGCCCTTTAAAGTTTTCCTGTCATTCTTCAGCTTCCCTGGTTCCTGTGACAAGTGTGTCACATGCTGTCATTTCATTTGCTGGAGCTAAACCATGATAGATTTTCTGCCAACTCAGCAAACACCACATAGGAGAAAAATTCGCTGGGGAAATGATCCAGCCAAATGGTTTGGCTCAGTGGATAGAGAGTTGGCCTGTGGACTGAAGGGTCCCAGGTTCATTTCCGGTCAAGGGCATGTACCTTGGTTGTGAGCACATCCCCAAAAGGGGGTGTGCAGGAGGCAGCTGGTTGATGTTTCTCTCTCATCGATGTTTCTAACTCTCTATCTTTTTCCCTTCCTCTCTGTAAAAAATCAATAAAAATATATTTTTAATAAATCAGATAAAAAATAACAATAACTTCTTGTAAGATGTCTGAATGTATTTCCATTTTAAAATACAAAATAAGGTAATGTGAGTGGGAAAACAATTTTTGAATTCTTATAATTCAATGGCTTTTGATTTCCTGATTCATGCTAATATCTATTTTTTTCCTGTTCTCTAAAGAAATTAGATTACATTTTCAAGCAAAAGTTGCTAATGGGCAAGAATTAGAACACTGAAATCTTTTAAAATATATTGAAGAATGTAAAACTAAGAAGTCACCACTAACTAATAACCCAACTCTAATAATATAATTTTTAAAATAAAATATTTGGAGTTTTAGCTTCTCTCTTTAATAGAATTGTGCTATGATTTGTGTATAGTAAACTACACATTTAAAATATATAATTCAGTACGTTTTTAACAGGCAAAGTCCTGAAACCACCACACTCACTATAAAGAACTTTTCCATCATTTTTGCAGTCCCTCCTTCTAACGTTGGCCTCCAGGTAATTTCTGACCTGCTTTCCATCTTTATTGACAAGCATGCATTTTACTTTTATATGAACAAGATAATATAGCATGGATTTGTTTAGTGTGGTTCTTCTTTTGCTCATCATATGCCCAGCTTGCTGCATGTATCAGTCATTCATTCCTTTCTATTGCAGCGTATTATTCCATTATATGGATGTACACCATATAGTTTGTGATCCATTTATCTGATGATGGGCTTTGGGGTTATGTCCAATATTGGGCTATTATGAGTAATGTTTTATTAACAGTCTTGTATGAGTGTTAGTGTGGAAATAAACAGTAAATAGCATTACTATATATGTAGTTGAAGTTCTAATGCACATATATTGTTTAGTTGACTTGGGGAGCATTTTATAAAACTCAAATACTATGATTTCCATGGCAGATGAGATGCGCCCTGTCCTCTTCATCCCTAAACAAAACATCTTTCAGGTTGTACACGCATGACTCTACTGGGTGCCATTTGTATCATGATGCACCATCTGCTCAACTGCATGTGGCAATGTAAGTCTGTAAGTAGTTTTCTTCAAATGAGAACAGAATATTTTCCTTGCCTGTCCATCCCCTGATATAAATCCGGATGGGCTCATCTTTCTAGAAGTCATTCCCATCATTATTCTGTCATGTTTAAGGATACTCAGAGGCCTGTCCTTGCCTTTTTCACACACTATGTAACCAATGATGGGGCTATATCAGCCCAGCTTCTCTGCCATTCCATGTGCTGACATCACATCTCATTGGTGCTTTTCCCAACCCTGCTCTTTCTTTGCCTGTGCAAGTTTCTTCACTTTAGGCCCTGAATTTGTGGAATTAGTCCTCTGCTGAATACCTAATGTCCTGTTATCCTATGCTGTGTGTCCTAGCACTTGCTCTTTAGTTATTTTCACATGTATGTATAATCTCCTGAATTATATTTCAGTATCCCCAAGGCCAGAGACTGTATCATTTAATTATCATATCTAATAATAAACAAACATGTTAATTGACTGTACCTCTGCTACACCCACAGCCAATCAGAGTGAATATGCAAATTAACCTAACAAAGATGGAGGTTAATTTGCATTTGTAGGCGCCCAGCAGCCTGGGTCTTGGCAACTCTCTCAGCATCCAGGTCACTCCAAGGCAGGCCCCCATGGGTCCTGAGCAATTTGGAAAGGGCCTGAGCCAGGAGGCTCCTGGTCAGGGGCGGAGCCAGGTGATCGGCCACCCAAGGGATCTGGGGATCCCCTGCCCAGGCCCCAAGGCCGATCAGAGGCTTGGGGGTTTAGTCAGGGGCAGAGCCAGGCGATTGGGCCATCGGAGGCAGCTGGGGGGGCCCTGTCCAGGACCCAAGGCTTTAGACCTTGGCAGGGGTGGAGCTGGCGATGGGAGGGAGCTGGGGGGTTCCTGCCCAGGCCGGGGGGATTTAGGCCTTGGCAGGGGCAGAACCAGAAATCAGAGGTGATTGGTGTAAACTACAGAGGAAACACCTTTTCTGATTGCTCATTGGCTAAGTTCCCTGTTTGCCATTGGTAATATTCTTAGTAACTTGGGTATAAGAATCCAAAAAGGTGATCTAGGGTTTTTCCACCACACTCCTGGAGGAAAAAAGGAAGGTTCACTGCTGGAGAGCTAAGATGTGTCATATTGTGCCCTATCCAGTTTGGCTCAGTGGCTAATGCCTAGGCCTGCCAACTGCAGGGTCCAGTTTGATTCTGATCAAGGGCAAGCTCCTCCCTGGCTGGGACCCAGGTCAGGGCTTATGCAGGAGGCAACCAATCAAAGTGTTGCTCTCACTTTGATATTTCCCTCTGTCTTTCCCTTTCTCTTCCACATTCTCTAAAAATCAATGGAAACATATCCTTAGGTGAGGATGAAAGAAAGAAAGAAAGAAAGAGGCCGAGACCGGTTTGGCTCAGTGGATAGATAGAGCATCGGGCTTGCAGACTGAAAGGTCCCAGGTTCGATTCCGGTCGGGGGCATGTACCTTGCTTGCGGGCACATCTCCACTGTGGGGTGTGCAGGAGGCGGCTGATCGATGTCTCTCTCTCATTGATGTTTCTGACTTTCTATCTCTCTCCCTTCCTCTCTGTAAAAAAATCAATAAAATATATTTAAAAAAAGAATAATAATAATAAAAAAGAAATGTCATATCCTATGAAAGACAGATCTTGAAAATGCCTACAGAAGTTGTCATTTTTTGATGGTGAAGGGACTGGAGTCCGTGTTGATGAAAACACCTTGGTGGCTGCAGTAGCGGGGCAATGGGGCTGGTGCCTTCCCCTGATCAGCCCATTCGCCTCAGTAGGACTTCCCCTGAAAGCTCCAGTATGTGAGAGGGGGCAGGATGGGCTGAGGAATGTGCCCCCACCCCCAGTGCATGAATTTCGTGCACTGGGCCCATAGTCCTATGTAATAAAAGGGTAATATGCAAATTGACTCTAACGCTGGACTGGGAATGACTGGCCGCTACGACACACACTGACCACCAGATGCTCAATGCAGGAGCTGCTCCCTGGTTGTCAGTGTGGTCCCACAGGGGGAGCTCCACTCAGCCACAAGCCAGGCTGTCAACTGTGAGTGCAGTGGCAGTGACAGGAGCCTCTCCTGCCTTCATGGCAGCACTAAAAATGTCCAACTGATGGCTTAGGAGCGGGACTAAGTTGGCAGGTGGACATCTCCCTAGGGCTCCTGGGCTGCCAGATGGATGTCTGACTGCCAGCTTAGGCCCAATCCCCCAGGGAGCAAGCCTAAGCCAGCAGGTAGACATCCCCTGAGGGCTCACAGGCTTCTAGAGGGATGCCCTCCCCGCAGCCCTAAGTGCACAAATTTTCATACACCAGGCCTCTGGGATAAGCATATAGTGACAAACTTGCAAAGTAGATGGATGTCTATGTATTCCCCCAAACCCTTAATACTATGCCTCTGGCACAATGGTCACTGACCAGACAATCTTTGACTTCACCTTGAGCATGCAAATGTTTTACTTCCCTTAATGTGAGATCTCTTTATTGACCAGTGCTTAGGTAACTGGACCCAAACTTAGCCACAAGCCACACTCTACCTCCTCACTGAATTATTATTATTATTTTTAATATATTTTATTGATTTTTTACAGAGGAAGGGAGAGAGATAGAGTTAGAAACATCGTTGAGAGAGAGACATCGATCAGCTGCCCCCTGCACACCCCACACTGGAGATGTGCCTGCAACCAAGGTACCTGCTCTTGACCAGAATTGAACCTGGGACCTTTCAGTCCGCAGGTCAATGCTCTGTCCACTGAGCAAAACTAGTTTTGGCCTCACTGAATTATTGTAGCCTCTTCTTGGATGAAAGAATAAGATGATGATTATCATAAGAGTTTTGCAGAAGCAAAGGTCAGTAATGGTAAATCTTTGGAGTCCTTGATGAGCCTGGAACAAACCCAGGTGTATCCCATATTCAGGGAAAGGCCAGAAAGGGGGAAGGAAAAGGAGGGACCTGCTGATTTCAATAATTCCTTTTAGCAGAGTGGATCGAGTCTGAATAGATGTTGTAGGCTATTTTTAAAAGCCCTTCACTTTGTGCCTGATTTATGGGCAGACACTAAAAATATTAATAAGTAGAAATAGTGCCGATCCACGAACATGATGAGCTTTCAATTTCTGGAGCCACAAGGTGACAGACTGCCTCAAAGATGCTTGCATCCTCATAATATCCTAGAGGGATTTAACTTTAAAGAAGAAAACATCGGTATTTTAAATCCCAGTTTGGCATTTAACTGTGTTAAGTCATTCTGTTTCATTGGCATCACTTAGATAGCCTCAAAAAAAGAATTAAAAAAACACAGATTGTACTACACATCACAGAAGTTTTAATATAGATATTTTAAGCCCAAGGGAAAGTATGTCCTATGCAAATTACTTCCCTGATACTGGCTTTCTTCTAGCCCCCCTAATTCCAACTTGCATATAGTTATATCGATACAGGCCAAAGGCTTATTAAAAATGACTGTACTGTCAGGGCCAAGGCAAGAAAAATAATGTCTGAAGAAGTGTATCACAGGAAGATATTTAATCAAGGAAAATAGGAGTTGGCAAACAGAATGGTCCCCATACCAATTTACCCACCTATCCTTGCCAGGAAGACCAGGTGCAGACCTAACCTCATGACTTGGGCACACCATTATAATAATTAAAAATAGAAAAGCCCAAGCACGGTATAACCTCCTTGGAAAAAGTCTGGCAGTGTTTAATAAGGCTGAGGATACATATACCTTAATGACTCAGCCATTCCACTTCCAGGTATATACCCTACAGAAATGTTTGCTTAGGTGGCACTAAATGACATCTAAGAATATTCACCGCAGCATTCTTTGTACTGTAATAGCCTTTGTGGAAAGAGCCCAATGTCCATTCTCAGGAAAATGGATAAATAAATTGTGGTACAATCTCACAATGGAATATCACACAATGTTATTTTAGGTATGCTTGTTATATCTAAATATTTTTGTTTAAGAATGAAACATGGGAATAATATATTTTGGGTCATTGACAAAATTATTTTTGCTCTGAATATGTCAAGAGAATTTAGCTACAAATCCTACTATTGTATACATATAATATATGTTTTAAAGTTGAACCATTACTCACTTTTACAAGAACAGTTTTTATTGATTTTAGAGAGAGAGGGAAGGAAGAAGGAGAGAGAGATAGAAACATC
This sequence comes from Lasiurus cinereus, assembly GCA_011751065.1. Taxonomy (NCBI): domain Eukaryota; kingdom Metazoa; phylum Chordata; class Mammalia; order Chiroptera; family Vespertilionidae; genus Lasiurus; species Lasiurus cinereus. The sequence goes on from JAAGEH010000125.1 coordinate 14,975,117, forward strand.
CATTAGAGAGAAACATAGATTGGCTGCCTCTTGCACACCCCCTACTGGGGACGGAGCCTGAAACCCAGGCAAGTACCCTAACCTGGAACCAGTAATATCTATGTTGCCTGGGGCAACACTCAACCAACTGAACCACACCAGCCAGGGGAACCATTACCCACTTTAAAAATTCTCCTTGAGCCCTAGCCAGTTTTGCACAATGGTTAGAGCATGAGCCTGCAGACTGGGTTCAGTTCCAAGCAAGAGCACATACCTTGGCTGTAGGCTCAATCCCTGGCCCAGGTCAGGGCACGTGTAGGAGGCAACCCATCAATGTGTCTCTCTCACATTGTGATGTTTCTCTCTCTGTCTCTCCCCCTTCCTTCTACTCACTCTAAAAATCAACAGGGAAAAAATATCTTCTGTGAGGATTTAAAAAAAAAATTCTCCTTGAAAATACCTAGTTAGTCCTGTTCACTAAACAAAGTGATTACATTAGCCAAATAGAAGTTAATGGCATTATAACATGGAAATTTTTTAAAAAATTAAAACTATCACAGTCTTTTATCTAAATTAAGGGAAGGAAGAAAAGTAATGTTTGGAAGCTATCACTTGAAAGCTGCCCAAGGATTTACATTTTCTAGACTTCACAACAGGGACCAGTCTGTGAGACCATGAACTCTCCTGTGTGCCCTTTTCCTTTTGGCTGACCATCCATGTCAAATCACTTCCTCCATTACTGACCTTCTTGTAAGGGACACCACGCATGAAGAGTGTGTGGGTCAGTGATCTAACCAGAAGCCTGAGAGAGCAACACTCCGAGTCCCAGACCCTGCAGGGCTGCCCTCTACTGATTATCTATGGGCAACACTGATTCCATGTTTCACTGTTCTCTTCATTAAATTGAGGTCATAAACTACTTAGTGTGCTTTGCTATCTTGGAATATGGAATTACTGTTTCAAGACCAAAGAAATTAATTTCAATTAAAAATGTCTATATTTGTGGGTAGATTTAACACATTCATGAGAAACGTTTTATTTTTCAGCTTTTGTGTTTGGAGCATTTTGAAGGATTTCCATTTTAAAAACTGATTTCACCGGCTCTCTCCTTTTCTCCCTAGGTTCTCTGCAACTTGGCATTATATTGGATGGGTGAGAGAGAAAACAAGAGAGTTTCCACCTGAACAAGGGAGGAGGGGGCAGAGCAAGCACAGAGATGCAGAAGGATTTCTAGTTGGATGTACTTTCAACGTGAAAGGTTGAGCACGAGACACAAAGAGGCCAGGAAAAGATGTCACTTTACAACTTAAAATGACATTTGATTCCCTATACATTTTTTTCAGTGCTATTATGTATGCCTCCAACAAAGACACTTCACTGGGTGTGTTTTTTTCTTTTCAAGATAAAAGTAGCAATGTCAAGCTGGCAGAGATCCAAGGAAAAGAAAAGTTAATTATGCAGAATGGATTCAGAGAAATTACAAGAGTTCTCGATACCGTCATATACAGAGTCAAGCTGTTTGATCTATAGAAAGACAAACAGGCCTAGATTTTCCTTTCTATCTACATCTATTTTTGAGTAATAGACACCTAGGAGGGTCTACAGAAAGTTGTGAATGGAAAAAATTATGACATATACTGTTGGATAATTCACAGATATGTTGAAGCCCATCCACCCACTGCAACTTGTGGGCTAAAGATCTGAAGCGCTAGAATAATGCCTCAGGTGCTCCAGCTGATAAAACGAGATCAGAAGCTCTGAGCAATTGGAACAGGTATCTTACGAAGGCAGCAGGAAACCGAAGAGCAGTCACCATTTTTCCAGCTGTGTTTTCCAGCTCTGTGAACTGGGCTCCTTTTATGGTAAGGAACAGCCTTCCTCATTAGTGCTCAAGGTGAATTCATTGGGAAAATACCTGAGAAAATTAGCAGAGCAAGAACCTTGCCCTTCTGGCCAGCCTCACTCAGGAAAAACTGCACAGCCAAGCCTCATGGTGACCTGACCATGGGAACTCATTTATGGAATGGAGCTCTGGAGGTCATTTAGGCCTCAGAGAGGCTCCAAACATGAGTTCCTGTGTTTTTACCTTGGTGTATGCACCTGTTTGCGAGACTCTGCTACCTGTTCTACCTCATTTTGCTCTGAGTCCATTCTTATAATCAACTCATGGACTCTCTGAATTATAGTCCATGTCTCCAAATCTGATTGCTTCAGAGGATTACTGTCTCCTGAAGATGGGCTCCCTTAGGGTCAGATTCTCCCCCCTCTGCTAATCAGCACTGATTACCTTTGACTTGGAAGAAGTGTCTCAGAAAAGGACTGGCCCAGGCCAGCCTTCTGAAGTTTGGCCTGTCTACGCTTTCCCTCAAAGATCTCATGACACTATATGAATATAACTCCAAGTTTATACCTGTTGAGCTAGGACTTGGAAGCAATTTTAGACAATATGAAAATAGAACTTGGTTGCACATGGGTCATTCTGTGCCAGCGATGAGTCAATGGTAAGTTTGAGAATAGAATTCATCACATGGAGAGAACAGCGATTTTCAATGGGTGTGCCTTAAGAATTTTTAAAATATGCAATATCTGACTATTCAGGGGCACTGACCTCTTTTCCCTTAGATTGTCAAATAAAAAATGACAACAGCGAACACTGCAATAGCTGAGTGGTGTGAATGAATAAATATTATATCTAATTTTTTTTGTCAGATTGGCAACTTTTTTTTTTTGGTGTGCTGCAGAATTTTAATAATTAGTTTGTGTGTGCCACGAGATGGAAAAGGTTGAAAACTACTGGGATAGAATATTCTGACTGTGGACTTTTGTGCCTTTCAGTGCTACACAGCATAGACCATGTGCTGAAAAGAACTAAAATGTTAAGCAAGCTTTGATGAAATATTTTAAAACCTTATTTTGGTGATTAAAATGTATCACTGTAGGTCCATCAGTTGTACGAAATGTACCATTCTGGTGGGGAATGTTGATAAGGAAGAGGCTGGGCAGGTGTGGGGATAGGGAGTATATGGGAAATCTCTTCCTCTCAATTTTGCTGTCAATCTACAATTATTCTTAAAAAGTCTATAAAAAATAAAGTTATTTTAACTTTAATAAAATATTCACATTGTTATTTTTCCCAGAAGACCATCTATTCTCAACCCATAATATACTACCACTGGTTTACCTTAAATTTAAATGTTATCTGTTGGATTATACTGAAAAAGGCAAAACAATATGAAAAGTTACTACAAGGAAGTTCAGTTAGATTTTTTTCCAAATAAGTTATTTGCAATTAACTTTATAAAGTTTTTCAGAAATGGGAAAATCATGCCTTAAATATCCAGGAGAGATGAGAGGGTTTGATTTTAGCTCCTAATGATTCTGGCCAGCATTTCCCAGAATGCAGCAGAAAAGAGTTTTATGAGATTCTTAGAGGGGAAAACAGTTTTGTGGTTCAATGAGTTGGGAAACACTACACACTCTAGTCCTCAGCCTGAGAATTTATTTATAACACTCACCAATGTATTAAAGATACTTGGAAGCCCTGAGGTAAAGAAGCTGGTTTCACTGTATTTAACATAGCATTTCCTATTTCCCAAATGCACTTGACCATAACCTCCCTTCCATTTTCTAATTATATATTGATTGCCCAAGGAAATAGTATTCTGTGGAAGAAACTTTAAGAAGTACCAACTTAGGCCAAAATGCTTATAACCCATCATTGGAAAATTGCTTCATTTAGTGAAAAAAAAATTCTATTTTGAAGCAATATGTACAGAATAGTCTCATTTTTATTAAATGTTTTTCAAAAACTTTGAAGATAAAGAATAACAAACCAACTGCTGTTATAGCTGGGTGGTAGGTTAAAGTGGACTTCCTCCTTATTCTCTCTCCTTCCCTGTTCCTTTGATAGTCTTTGACATGGACATTTATTTCTCCTATATAATAAAAGGCTAATATGCAAATTCTCCCTACCAGTGGGAGTTCAACCTACAGGCAAGATTGTGGAGCAGGTGAGGGGGCAGTGCCAGGCCAAGGCAGGTGCAAAGGGAGGCCCCGGCCAGCAGCGGGCAGCAGCTAGGGATCCTACCCATGCGCCTCTAGTATAGTAATAAGAAAAAAAATATTTTTAAAAGGACAAATGCCTACTGACCCTTTGGGGAGAATAGTGTTTAAATTGTTTGCCTTTTGAATAGAAGCAAGTTTGGGAGAGGTATGGTGGCAAAATGTTTCTCTCTGCCTTTTCTGTCCTCAATTCTTCTCAGCCTGTACTTTGGTACAGGTGAGAAAAATGGGAGAGTAAAAGTTGTTGCTTCAGTTGAAAACTCATTGTGTATGTCCAGGTTTTTGCAATGATTAGGATGGAAGGACTAGAAAGTATGACTAACAAATGATTCACTTTATTTCACACACTGCCTTGAGATAAATGGGTATTATATGATAATGTGATAACACCAAGATCCTTAGGTGAGGGCCAAAATACAAGGGATTTGAAAATAAAATTAGAGTTCACCAAGGAGCTAGATGGCAAACAATGGCCAACAAATTTTTTTCAGACAAGAGTCAATGAGCCACCTTGCTATGTTGCTTTGGTCATTGATTTTTGTCTGAGAGTTAGTGTTGAATTAGCCTAAATGTGCTGCCACAGGTAAATGACCCAGGATATACAGGGAGCTGAGATGAGCTGGAGTTCTCACAGAGTTACCCTTTACAACAGTGCCAAACCCTACACAGCATTCTGAGGGCAAGAAGGCCAGCCTTCACCACCATCCCCACACCTGCCCAAACCACATATACCTTCAACCTCATGCCTATCTCTGCATACATCCTCCTGCTCTGCATCCAGTCCTTCTTGGGTTGTGCTCAAAGTAATAGAATCCAGCCTGCTGGCTCTTTTATGTAGCCCAAGAGCTAAGAATAGAGTTTTCTCTTTTAAACAGTTGGAAACATTCAAAAGAAAATAATATTTTATGACACATGAAAGTTATGTGAAATGCAAATTTCAATATCCCTAATGGAACACAGCTACTTGTTTGCCCACTGCTGATGGCTACTTCCCTGCTACAATGCCAGAGTTGAGTACTTGAGACAGAGACCATATGGCCTGCAAAGCCTAAAATATTTAGTATCAAGACATTTTAAAAAAGGTTTGTCAGAGAATCCAAGATGGTGGCATAGGTAAACACCTACACTGCTGCCTCGCACAACAATTTCAAAACTACAACTAAAAGACAGAATGGACATTATCCAGAACCACAGGAAAGCGGGCTGAGTGGAAATTCTACAACTAGAAGGAAAGAGAGGGGCTCACAGAGACTTAGAGAAGCTGCAAAGAGCTGAGGTACAGAGACACATATGTGGAGAGAGCAGGTGCCGGAGTACCTGGCTGGCTTTCTCTGGCAGGAGGGAAATGGAGACTCTCAATAAAATTGAACCCCTTATCCTATGACACTAAACCCCAGATCCAGCTGAAACTCATATGGGGGAAGTTTGGACTGTGAAAAGGGAGAAGTGCACGGAAATTTAGGGGAGTTGCAAAAGATCAGAAGTCTGGTAGTACGCACGGCACTGCGCACAGAGACCAACTGCTGATTGTGCCCCTGGCTTTCACAAGGGGGCGGGAGACAGACCCTCCCAACTGCGTCACTTCTAACTCCACTAAACCCTGATTTTGGGCAAAACCCTGGGGACCCAGACACATATGGTCCCAGAGCGCAGGGTAGCCAGAGGAGCAGCAGTCTAGAGGCACTGCAAGAGAGCTCGTGGGCACGGAAGCACAGGGACTGCTGCAGGGCGGGGCCAACTGGAAGACAAGGTGGTCCTTTAAGCCCTGAGACTCCATCCATCCCAAGCTCAACAGAGAGTCTTCTGCAGTTTTGCAAGTCTGGTATCATAAGGCTGAATCCAACACAGAAGTCCTCCCAGCATAGTGAAAATGCCGAGACAAGAGAAGGGATCACAAACAAAAGAAATGGAGGAAAACAAAGGACTGGATATAGAGTTCAAAACCACGCTTTTAAGGTTTTTCAAGAATATCCTAGAAAAGTTGGATAAAGTTAGCGAGACCCAAGAGGAAATGAAAAAGAACCAACTGGAGATGAAAAAGAACCTATTAGAGATGGAACAGATCCAACTAAAGATGACAAAGGACCAACTAGAAATTAAACATACACTGACTGAAATAAAAAATATTATACAGAGACCCAACAGCAGACTAAAGGAAGGCAAGAATCAAGTAAAAAATTTGAAATATAAAGAATCAGAAAACACTCAACTGGAAAAGCAAGAAGAGAGAAGAATCAAAACATGTGAAGATAATGTAAGGAGCCTTTGGGACAGCTTCAAGCGTACCAACATAAGAATTGTGGGGTGCAAGAGGAAGAGAGAGAGCAAGATACAGAAAACCTATTTAAAGAAATAATGACTGAAAACTTCCCATATCTGGTAAAAGAAATAGACTTACAAGTCCAGGAAGCACACAGAACCCCATATAAAAGGAATCCAAAGAGGACTACACCAAGACACATCATCATTAAAATACCAAGAGCAAAAGACAAAGAGAATATTAAAAGCAGCAAGAGAAAAACAGTTCATTACCTACAAAGGAGCAGCCATAAGACTGTCAGCTGATTTCTCAACAGAAATGATGCAGGCCAGATGGGAGTGGCAAGAAATAGTCAATGTGATGAATAGCAAGAACCTACAACCAAGAATACTCTATCCAGCAAAGCTATCATTCAGAATTGAAGGGCAGATAAAGAGATTCACAGATAAGAGAAAGCTAAAGGAGTTCATCAACTCCAAACTAGTATTATATGAAATGCTGAAAGGTACTGTTTTAGAAGAGGAAGAAGAAAAAGGTAAAAGATAAAAAATTATGAACAACAAATACGTATCTATCAACAAGGGAATCTAAAAATTAAGTGAATTAAAAATTTGATGAACAGAATAAACTGGTGAATATAATAGAATCAGGAGCACAGAAAGGGAGTGGACTGATCATTCTCAGGGGGAAAGGGGTGAGGGGTGTACAGGGAGAGACTGGACAAAAATCATACACCTATGGATGAGGTCAACGGGAGGGAGGTAAGGGTAGAAGGAAGGATGGGAGCCGGGTGGAGGGGAGCTATGGAGGGGAAAAAAGAGAAACAAATATAATAATCTGAATAATAAAGATTTAATTTAAAAAAAAAAAAGGTTTGTCAACCCTGGTCTTGACCACTTTCCCAAAATTCATTTGCTAGAACTTTATAAAACTCTGTGAGATATCCCTAAAGACAGTCCCATGTCAAAAAACAAACAAACAACAAAACAAAACTGCGGAAATTGTAGGTGATTCTTTATGTTCTATGCCCTACTTAGAGCTAATGAATTCACATTTGCTTATTAAATCTCTGAGCAGCACTATGGTTAAAAAACATAAATTTGTCTCAGTGTTTTGCAACCTTGTTTGAAGAAGATTCAGTTTCTCTAAATTACATTCATGATTATATCTATAAAGACCCTATCTTGGGAAATAATGCTTTGGATCAACTATTCTCCTTTTTCAATTGAAATAGATCTGTCCTGTGTTCCATTCTTTCCAGTCCACACCTGAGAGCTATTACTTTGGAAATATGAGAAGGAACTTATCTTACAAACTGAGAACTATTAGGGTTCTCAAACTATAGTTCTCAGTTATATATTTTCATATGGTCCTCATGAATGAATCTTCTTAAAATATAAACTGAAGATAGTGACATTCCTCTTACATAACAGTGATGTAAGGGAGAATAGGTAATGTTTATCATAGGTTTCTAATTATCAGGTATTAATATTATCACCTCAGATCAGGAGTTTAGCAACAGTCTATTGGAGTCGCTTCAACTTCATTTTTCCCCATTCAATTATCTCTGTATATTACTGCCAAACTAATTTCCTAAAATACACTTTTAAAAAAATGTCAATCCTCTACTCAAGTACTTATAATTGCTCTTTATTGCCAAGTGCAGTGTTTGAAAATTGAGTTCTACACAGCCATTGAGTTCCCTGTAGCTGACTTGGACGATCTAAGGATGAGAAAGGTAGAGCTAGACCATAGGTCTCCACACTCACACTCTACCCTGTTTCCCCGAAAGTAAGACATCCTCCCAAAATAAGACCTACTTCCAGTTTTGCCTTTTGCTGTAATATAAGGCATCCCCCCCAAAATAAGACCTCCTTGATAATAAGGCCTCCCCTGAACATAAGGCCTCCCTGGAATATAAGGCCTCCCTGAAATATAAGGCCTCCGAAACTACCATAAGGTATCTGACTCCTGATTTAAAGAGACCTCGCACTGCCTGAACAGCTCCAGTTGCACTGTGGCGAATAAGCGAGCTGGTTTGTCAGGTAATAAATTTCCTTTTTTTTTTTTTTTTTTTGTTCAACAATAAATGTGTACCATATTCTTCATGGAAAAATAAGACATCCCCTAAAAATAAGACCTAGCACATCTTTGGGAACAAAAATTAATATAAGACACAATCTTATTTTGGGGGAAACAGGGTACCTGTCTTATGTATTGGAATCCTCTATTATAAAGAGGTAAAATGCAAATTGACCATCATGCCCTCACAAGATGGCTGCCTACAACCAGGCATGCAGGGGGGTTAGTGAGGGATGGCCAAATGACTGAATGACAGGCTATGTGGAGCAGCCAGGCCAGTGGGGAGAGGGGTGACCAGGCCGGCAGGGTTGGGGCAGTAAGAGGCAACCAGGCTGGTGTGGGGGGCAGTTAAGGATGATCAGGCCAGCAGGGGGGGCAGCTGGGGGCGACCAGGCCAGTGGGGGGGCAGTAAGAGGTGACCCTAGGCCAGCAGCAGTGGGACAGTTAGGAATGACCAGGCTGGCACGGGGTGAACTGGCCAGCAGTGGGGGTCAGTTAGGGGTGACCAGGCAGGCAGGCAGGCAGGTGAGTGATTAGAGCCAGCAGTCCAGGATTGTGAGAGGGATGTCCGACTGCCAGTTTAGGGCATCCCCCAAGATGTACCAGATTGGAGAGGATGCAGGCTGGGCTGAGGGGTTCCCACCCCCTCCAATGCACGAATTTTGTGCACCAGGGCTCTAGTTTCCAAATAATATTTTATTTTAAAATAATTCATCTCCTAAAATTGTGTTAGAAAACTAGTATTCCCAAGTTGATCTCTCCTATGAGATTTCCAAATTTTGATACCCAAATGTTCCAACCTTATGTTCCATATCTTTGCAATGGTTATCTTCCTTTCCAACTATATATTGATGACATTGGCTCCTTCAGAGGGTGGATCAGTGCTGTGTCTGATCAGGGAAAAGCAACAAGGAATGGTGGAATTGTGCAGGATACATACCTGAGTGGAAGCAGTGCCCCTAGAAGTCAGCCTTCACAACTATAGACCAAATGAATATGCTGCTTCATTCTTCATTCAGACTCCTCTTGGGCTGCAGGGAGAAGCTGCTGGAGAGGAGGGCGGGGGCCTGTGTGTGTTTGTGGTGATAGGGGAAGAACAAGACCATAACATACAGGTGATTGCAGACCTTAAATTCTGATGCTATCTGGGCCATTAACCAATGCCGTGTCAAATGAGTTAGCACATAAAAATCATTTACAAAAGTGCCTGGGCCATAGTCAGTCTATATAAGTGTTAAGGATTACTATTATTAGTGGTTTTACTGTTGCTGTTATTATTCAGTATAGGGCATGGACAAAATAGGAATGTAGCTCAAAAAAAAAACTTAGCAGAAATAAGACAAGATGCTGGGCTTATTTTGGTGGATGCCTCACCTTGACCCTGTCTCTCTGCACCGTTTAGTTCTTTCAGAGAACTTACCACAATCTGAATTATATATTATTCAGTTTTTTGGGGGGGTCTATATATTATTTATGGTTTGTTGTCTTCTTATTCTCTTATATTTTTAAACTATATGAAGCCAAGGACAAGGTCTGCTTTATCACAATCCTATACCCAGCATCATGCATGATGCCTGGTACAGTCAGCATGTAATACATAGTGATGACTAACTGAATAGATGGGTGAATGCCAAGTGGGGATAAAATAGGCATCCTCCAAGATCCACAGCCTCAGTGGGAGAAGTTGGAAAAAACTTTGATGGCTAAATGTCCCAAATAAAGGGGAGCAGAAAGGCAGGCTGAATTCCTGGGCGTCTCAATCTTGGATTGTGGAGTAGGAGGGTCATGTAGCCAACAATGGGGCCAGCACTGTGGACATCTAGCTCAGGCAACTTGTGGGGCTCCTGGGAAAGGGTGACAGCAGTCTGAAGGTGTCTCAGACCTCCTTGCCAATAGATGGGATGGGGCTAGGAGAAGGCTCAAACTGATCAATTTCCTAAAAATCTCCAGATAAAATCTGTAATCTTTTTTCTAACATGACCTCCTACTCTTCAACACACGCTCAACAGTACAGTCTTTGCTTTGTAGTCTATTCCACATTCTATCGTGAGTGAGTAATTTTAAGCCATAGCTTGAACTTGAGTTATATACATTTTGGAAGTTTAAGGATGCTAATTACAGCCTGTATGTGGCCTGGGTTCTTAATCGATTAGTAAATAACAGCAAGGAGCCAAGAAGCATTGAATAACATCTGCCTTAATATTCATAAGGTTGTATGAAAAAAATAGGGTGAATCCTTCCCTCTCCCTTCCCTGTTATAATCTAGATAGATAGGGAATTTGAAAGATAGCCTACTAATACAGGCTTTACTCAGTTTTCTTTCCACGTGAAGACATGAAGCACAAGCTCCAATGACCTGTTGTACATATTTGCCTCAACCTTTCTTTCATGGGGGCGGGGGAAAAACTCAGCCAGGTACTGAGGTTCAGTGCAATGGCTGGAAATGAGCCATACTTTGCTCCTTGGGGAGGAAAAGATGAAGCGTACAGTGAGAGATCATAAGTTGTCCTTTGATGCTTCCTCCTTCTGGTTGTTAGCATGGAAATTCTCTCATGAATGTATGTGGAAAGATGCACTCTTGTTTGATGAGCATCTTGTCAATCCTCTGGGATAGCCAGTATTTCAACATACGTGGCACATTGTATTTTCCAAAGATGGCCACAATGATATCTCCCATTTCTCAAGGCTCTTTTAGAACCTTTTATTCCTTCATCAAGAGGTAGAATCTAAGCCTCCTCTTCTTGAATCTGGGTAGATCTATTCTTTTGGCTACCTCAACAAATAGTGACACTATGACTTCCAATGCCAGACCATAAAATATCAGCATCAACTTGCTTGTCATCAGAGTGGGCCATCTTGAAAATGTATGATCCAGCCTCCCATCAAGTTGCCCCAGCTGATGAGCTATACCTGCCAACCTCTGCCCAAATTTCAGATTTGTGAGCAAAATAAATAATTGGGGGTGGGTGGGAGCTGTTGCATAGCAATAAGTAATTAATACAATATCTAAGCAATAAAAATCTTAAAGACAAAAGTATCAAAGATGAGCTGAGAGAATAAGGGTGAGGTATCTTACTGAATAACATGAATGACTTTGAGTATGAAAAAATAGACTTATAAAGCAAACCAACTACTATTTGATTATCAGTATATCAAGCACACTGTGCTGCTTTAAATTTCAATCATAAAAAAATAATAATTAAAAAAAAAGGTGTGGGGAAACTACTGCAATTAGCTCCTGTACTTGGGAATGTTGTAAAAGGGCTTTCATTTTACCAGAGATTATAGATGAAGTGTAGAATGTCAGATCTGAGCTCAAAATGTTTGTTTTTATTTTTTCAGAGTGCCTCACAGTGGAAATTAAGTCATCTTCTTCAAATACCCCATTCTTAGTCACCAAACCCTGCCTGAACAAGCATTTCAAAAGACTAGCTGTAATTTTCTTCTTGTGGGACTTCTGAAAGGAATGTGGCCTCTCTCCTGGGCCATTTATATGTCTTCCTCTTTTACTTTTCAAATGGCCTTTCAGAGTCTTGAAGGTTTTTGACACATTGAAAAAGTCACAGAAATAGACTATGTGAAAGCACCTCCCAGAGGTTATGGGAGATTAGAACAAGAGTGAGCCCCATAGTTTACTGAGAATCCCAGAAGCATTCCAACTTCCGTCCTCTGCAGAAACCAGAGGGCTCAGAGAGGCCGAGGAAATTGAGAGGGAAAGAATCCATACTTAAAAGTTCCCCTGCATCAAATTTCAACCACTTTGAGGTTCATCATCATCATTTTTCCCTGGCATAAAACTAACAATCCCCCCTGCCAATTCCTACCGCTGGAATAATTTTTTTTCTCATTTTTGTCTAGATTATTAGTCAGATAAAATATTTAAATTCTCCTTAATAATTATTTACAGAAAGATCACACACACACACACACACACACACACACACTCTAGGTTGGAATTTTGGGATGAACCTTTAGATTAAAGCATAACATTAGAGAAGTGTACAAATCACAAGTGAGAAAAAATAAAAAATAAAAAGATAAATCATCACTGGGAGACAGATGGAATTTCACAGAACACACAACTGAATCAATGAGTAGCATTTGTAGTGGCCTAGAAGCCTCTCTACCAGCCATTTGTCAACACCCCTACCTACAAGGGTGACCAATATTCTAATTCCACCAAATGTTAGAAATTGATGGCCAATATTTTTCTTTTCATGAAACAATTCAGTGTTGTGTTTATTTTATTTTGCTCAGGTTTACACTGATTCCATGGCTTCCTTCCTCTCTCTTCCTGATGCCTCCTCCCAATTCCTAGAGAATGGCATGCCGCCCTTAGATGTGCCCTAGGATTCAATGGAGAATGACCTGATGAACAAAGACAAACAATTAAATGTCAGGAGAAGACAGAAACAAAGACCTAAACATCATGGAGAAGAGACAAGCATTTCCACTGTGCCCTTCTGATTTCCTGACCCAAAAATCCCATGAAGAAAACAAACTGTGTTTCAATCACTAAGTCCAGCAAGCTTGTCACATGACCATAGATAACCAAAACACAGGCTCCCAGTAGGGAGGGGTACTTGAGGTACAGAACATCAAGAACAATTTTCTCACGCAGATTACACTTGATCCCATTTTTATACAAAACCTACTGGGCAGCTGCCCAAGTCTGGAAACAGAAACTGTGCCATCATTATCTGAGTGTAAGGGTATTAGAAATGGGTAATAGCCCTGATGCACTATCTCCCATTTACCAAAAATGAAATCCCTGCCAACTGCTCAAAAAGCCAGATTGAACAGATGCACTCAGCAATCTGGTTCTTCTCTTTATTAGCATTAATTACAATCATGTGCTTTTGCTGGCTTTATTTTTATTAATATCTCCTCATACAAGAAAAAAAAAACACAACAACCCACAAATGCCTTCATACAAGGGTAAGCTTTCACAGGCTCAATGATACAAGCTAGGCATGTCTCAAGATTGGCAAGATTTACTCTCCACATACCCAGCACTTTGGTCAGAAATCGAGTGGGACCAAGGATTCACACTGATTGAGGAGAAAGGGACTTCATGTGTAGACTCATGATTGTCTATCAGACTACGTTGCACTCACAGCCATATTCAGCTTCCATCTTGACACCTGATAGAAAGCAGAGAGAAACTATCACTTGGGAGCAACCAGTCTTGACTAAACAAATGGCTTAGGGACCACTTTCCTCCCAGCACCATTCAACTTCGGTCTTCTACTTTCTGGTTGGCCTAAAGATTGTTTTTAGCTGTTGTGAAGCTCTAAAACATTGGGCATCATGAGATAGAGTGTTCTTATGTACAGGAAAAGCACTGTTTAAGCCTTTGGTTCTGTTTTACTGCTGCCACTTCGCCACCTCAGGCAAGCCACCGCCTCTCTGAGTTTCACCACATTACTTTCGCCTCTAAAATGAGACGGCTGTCTTGTGAAGCATTTTATGGCCTCCCTAGGAGAAGGGTTTGTTCCCAGTGTGGGGTTCCTGTGGCACTTGGCACATGTTCATATTATAAATCATATCACACACATTTTACTTATATTATACAGAGCTGGTGCCATGCAGAAAGCACCGTGGAGCTTGTGAGCTTCAGAGTCAGACAGACCTGGCTTTGCCGTTTACCAGCTGTGTAACCTTGGACAAATTATTTGCCTCTCAAACCCAAGTTTACCTCTGTGCAAAACAAAGATTGTCATATCAATCTCGTACAGGTGCATGGAGGATCAAGGTCAATAATGAAGAGAAGGGATGGCCGAAACCGGTTTGGTTCAGTGGATAGAGTGTCGGCCTGCGGACTGAAGGGCTCCAGGTTCGATTCTGGGCAAGGGCATGTACATTGGTTGCAGGCACATCCCCAGCAGGGGGCGTGCAGGAGGTGGCTGATCGATGTCTCTCTCATCGATGTTTCTAACTTTCTATCCCTCTCCCTTCCTCTCTGTGAAAAATCAATAAAATATATTTAAAAAAGAGAGAGAGAAGGGATGAAGAGATAAGGAAGCATTCAGAAACTACTGCTCTCCTTACTTAGTAAGCTTTTCCTTTATAAATCATTGCATGATATTATTTTCTTCTACTTACATTTTAATTGGTCTGAAACAAAAATTATGATTCTAAAGCCAGACAGCCAACAGAATGTATAAATTGCAGCATCAAGAGTAAAAGGACATTCTTGCTTTTTCTGTGAATTTACTCAAAAGTACACATTTGCTCTGTCACAGGTGAAGGCACACCTCGCACACACACCTCTTTCCACTGAGTCCCAGCCTGCCGAAGAAGACGCATATGTTTCATGTAGACCCAGCAGGTCTGCTGGCTTTAGTCTGAGGTCATCTCATCTGCCCTCAAAAACTTTTGAAAAGAGAAGGAAGTATCAGTCTTTTCCACAGTCCACTCAGTAAGCCAGGGCAACATTAAGCCACTTTCATCTTAGGAACTCTATGTCTGTCCGTCAGCAAAAAAGTGGTCCTATGTCATCACCAGGAGACTGCGGGTCCTGGGCAGGGCTGGCTCTGAGGATGCTGACCAGCTCAAATGGCCTCGGGACATCAGTGCTATTTTGACTTTGAATTTGCTCAGCACTTATACCTCTGAGCGTGACTGCTGAGCAGCATCTGCCCTTTGCTTTTTCCAGGGCAGTGTCTGGGAATGGGGTATCAGGATCCAAGTCCTGCCTGTGTCTAATTCCCAGCTCTCAGGACAATACTGAGAAAACAATCAATGTGCACAAACTGAATGAATGATTCAATGAATGAATGTGCAAGTTATCAGCTGGGTTTGTTTGTTCCACCACTTACATTGACATTGTCACTCAGCACTTAATAAATTTGGGCTAACAAGTAGGGAGAAAACATACTTGACCAAGTCCCTACCATCCACACACTGTACATTCTCTCACTTCTTTCTCCCAGAAACCCTATTTTATGACACAACAGGTAAGTTCAGAAAAATAGAGTGGGTTCTCAAATGGCAACAAATAATAAGTGGCAATTTCAAGATTCAATTTGCAATTTTCTGACTAAAAAGTTCATGATCTCTCCATACACCATGACATTTCTCAGCAGTAGAGGGAGGTGCTAGTTAGTATAGAGGGCGAAAAAAAAGGGCTTGAATCAAATTGTCCTGCTGAATGACATCCAGTCACTTTTGACAGATGGGGATCTATTCCCATTATAGATACTCTGGAATGGGTTCAACCATTCATTCCACAAAATGTGACAGAGCAGCCCTCTGTGTCGCTGGCATCACCTGAGACAGTTAAATTACCACCAGAATAAGCTCTCAAGGAGTTGCTCAGAAAAGCTCCCGTGACCTCTCTCTTAAGGAAATTATTAAAAATAAATCTGTGTCACCTATTTTTGTTAAGTTTGTTTTTGCAGCAGCAGCAGTGGTGGTGGTGGCATCAGAAGAACAGTAAAGCCAAAAGAAAATGGATTTAATTTTAGACTTGTCATTCACATCAGAGGAATATGCACAGACATAGAGATGGCTATCATATGTGGAACAGTGGTGTGGAGGCTGAAATTGCTAAAAATAGTGTCAGATGTGTGTGACGTGAGCCTCTGTAAAGCCCCAGATTGCTGACCCACATGTGCCTCTGCGTCATTCCTCCTCAGCCAGGTCAAAGCTTTCATGGACCATAACCGAGTAGAATGCTGGCTGGAAGGAATTTTAAGGCCCTGAGTTGACAGATGCTAAATGCAAGTCTCACAAAGAACAGCACTTGAATATCAGCTATGGTTACTGGCCCCCATTCATTTCCTGTCTCACCTGAGGAAATTTAAAAATGTCTTAAATGTGTGCTGGAGTTCGGAGGAATGTGGGGACTCTCCACCCCTCACAGTGCATCCCCCAAGCAGATTTTACTTTTCTGGAAAGGAGGCATATGACATGAAGCTTCTGGACTTAAATGAAAATAATACCAGAGCAAAAGAGGGCTCAGGATTTCCATCTTTATCTGACTTTGAACATGTGACAGTGTTGTACAGTAGAATTGTGGAACATACCCATCTACCTGCAGAATAGCAATGCCCCGTTTCACCCTGCCCCCAGTGCCTGGCAACTATCCCCCTACTCTCTATTTCAATGAGTTTGATACTTTAGATACCTCAGAGAAATGGAATAATGTGGTATTTGTCCTTCTGTGACTGGCTTATTTCATGAAGCATACTGTTTTCCAGGTTCATCCATGTTGTTGCAAATGGCAAATTTTCTTCTGTGGAGGAAGCTGAATAATTTTCCATCGTTTGTACATAATCCATATTGTTATTCATTCTGTATAAGTCACATTTTCCTTATCCATTCATTCATTGATGACATTTAGGATGTAACCATATCTTGGCTATTGTGAATCATGCTGCAAAGAACAAGAGAGGGCAGATGTTAGATAAAAATTAACTTTTACATTTGCTTTATAACTACGGTAAATGCATCCCTATGCAAACAAAAAGTTTTTCTGTAATTTAAAATAACTGTAACTGAATCACACATATATTATTCCTATTATTGTAGAGATTATAAT
>JAAGEH010000125.1:14997044-15149614 GCA_011751065.1 Lasiurus cinereus
GTGAAAAGACAAATTGAAATAACATATACAATTTGTATAGTACAAATGGAAGGTTAATATTCTTAATATATAAAGAGCTCTTCTAAATCAATAAAAAGCTGAACATATTTTAAATAGAAGGGATATTTTAGTAGTCATCCTTTGCTTTGCCTGCCTAGAATCCTTCCCTTCTGTATACTTTTCCTTTGGGAAAATATCCTTTGCTACCAAATGGAACTGTCAATAACATGGTTCTACCTTCCCTACCTCAAGAATTAGCATGTGACCAATCAGACTACCTCACCCTTTAAACACACTGATTAGTCCAAGGGCTTGGCAGATTCCCAATGAGTCAAATTTATTTATTTGTTTTTGTAGGTGCTGTTGTATATGCTATAAAATGAAAGGAATTCCCATAGTTGTTTGTGTGTGTGTGTGTGTGTGTGTGTGTGTGTGTGTGTGTGTGTTTTGCAGGAGTCACTAGCTATGAGTTCAGTGTCAGTCTGGAGCCATCTTTAATGCTACATGGGGGAAAGCCCGGCTTTAAAAAACAGACCATTGAAGAAGGAGGGGAGGGGAAAGAGAGGAGAGGGGAGGAATAGTTAGGGTACAGAATGTTCAATTCCTACCAACAGCCACCCCACTGTCTTGGTCTGGCCAGGCATATAGGGGACAAATCCTGAGTGTGTAGGTTAGAGGAAGGAAATAACCACACATTATTAGGCCCCCAAGGTTGTTGTGTGCATGTGGCATCTTACAAGGATAAAATCATTGACACTTTTAGTAAAGCTTGGGTCAAAACTAACAGTGGAGTGAAAACAACACTTACTAATTATCAACAAAGTGAATCTTCTTGCGCATTTGGGAGACTTTAGTTTTGAAACTAAGAGGTGAAAAAGACCTCAAAAGTCACCTTGTCCAACTCCCTCATTTTGCTGTAGAAGATCGAGAAAGGGAACTCTGGTACCAGAGGTCACACAGCTCATGCCTGAGATTTCACCAGAACCAAAGGCTTTGGCCCCCTTGTTGGTGGGAACCTGTTTGTCTCAGGGCAGCCTGCCTAAGACCAGTTGGATGATTACACCCACTTCTTTATCTTCCGCCTTGTGAGTTTTCTCTGGTGGATGTTCATGTCCTGCCTTGTTACCATCTTCCTGACATCCTCCTGGCTGCAGGCCCACCCTCTGTGCTGATGTGTGTTCAGATAAGCGAGCTCATTTTAATACAAACATAAGCATGTAGTGATTTTCGAGCTGATTTGGCTAATTTATGCCATTGTTCCACTTCATTAAAATGAATCATCAGCATGGACTGCCTATGTACACTCATTGCAATGAAATCCTCTTGGCAGTCTCTGACCCGTGTAACTGGAGAGGACTTTCATGGCAGCCCAGCTCTTCGCAGAGTTTTATGCATCTTCCTTACTCAACCCTCGTCAGATTTCTTTTCTGGTTTATGTCTTTTCTGATTGCTTTATCCTATAGTTTATCTTTAGGGTCTTCTTCTTATGGGGTGGCCATTTTTGGTCACCAAAGCAGCTGGTGTATACAGTAAATGAAGTGAACTGATTCTGAGAGAGTAGAGGGGATCTCTGGAGAGAAACAGCACTATTTACAGGATGGATCTAAGACACACAGCTCAATGCAGAAACAGTCTTTGTCGATTATCTTCCTAAAGGCATATGTCATGAATGTAGGATGCATTGTATGCAGTCAATAGTTTCTGAAGTGATGAATGAAAAAAAAATGAATCCATAAAACAGGAGCCCTTCTTACCGCTTAGTTTCACCTCTGCTCTGCAGATCTGTGTCTGCCTCTTGAAGCTAAATTCAATCAGTTCTCATCTTACTTAACTCGCAAGTAGCAAGTAGCGTTTGACAAGTTGATCACTCCCTTCTCCTTGACTTCAAGGATGCCACTATCTTACTAGTTGTTGCTTTTCATTCATTGGCTGATTCTTTTTCACATTCCCAACTTGCACTCTTTCTAGTTACTCAGGGCTCAGCCTTTAATCCCTTTTTTCTTTTTTAATAGACACTATTCCCTTGCTGATTTCATCAAGGTCCATGACAGCGACTCCTCCAAACACTTTTACAGCCTGGCCCTCTCCTCTGGACTCCTGATCTATTTATCCAACTATCTACTTATATTCCCAATTTAATGTATGAACTTATGATTATCAGTGAGCTCCTCATCTTTGCTCCCTAAATCTCTCTTCCTGTCATCTTCCTGGAGAAATGGCCACTCCATTCCCCCAGTTGTTCAAATCAGTTGTCTTCATCACTCAGTTGAAGACAACATTCTAGATAGAGCTTGGTGGAGCCATATGATAAAAGGAACCTTCATTCCTGAGTGGACCACAGCTGCCCAGCAAGGCTGGACTACCTACCTCTGAAATGTTACATGATGAGAAAGAAGTCCTAACTCATATAAACCAGGATTTAATCTAAGACACATATGAGTTCTTCACCACAGCAGCTTACTTAGCTTGTGCCCCAACAGAGGAGGTGAGGAACCAGAAGTTGTGAATGTAGAGGTCTGAGTATGTGAGAAAAAGAGAAATAAATAAGACTTATTGCTGTTATGTTTTATTGACAAGATTGTGAGAAGACTTGCCTCCAGGGAAAACTGCCGAAATACAATCAGTTCACTGAGATCCAAACCTGGCTCTGAAACAGTAAATGTGTTGAATGTCCCCCAGAGAATCAGAGTCCTGCAGGACTTTGGGGGAGAGGAGCTGGGAGCAGTTAACTATCTGAGCCCTGTTTTAAAACCATTCCTTCTTGATGAGATAATATACACTGTATATTTTTAAGTAATGGCATTGATGACCCAAGAGGAGGAAGCACAGACTGAGTTCTTTATTTCTTAAATGGGTGAGATTTTTGTACTGAATCATCCATGCACATAATTCCCTCTTATTAAAAACAAACAAACCATTACTCTGAAGTATGCCTGGTCAGGGGTGATGAGAATAACAAAAGGAAATAAAATACCAACAACTGTCAGTCATCCAGCACCTAAAATATATCCTGGCTTATGTAGGTGCTCCTAGAAAACAGATCTTACCACTTGCAGCAATTAACCTAACACTCATGCCGCTAGTGGTGTCCTAAATTTTTCCATGCTAATCTGGATCAATGTATGGTTTGGTCTCATATGGATCTAAGCTTGCCAGCTTGCATTCCACTGGACATTTTTTTCTATTGAGACACATTAACAAAAACTAAAGTAAGCAGGATTTTTGACTTGCATGTCAAAAGCTAAAGAAGGCTACAGCTTAAAGAGTGGGTCTTTATTAATGGCAAACATAAATCTATTCTCAATACATATCTCAGAATTCAATGGTTTGGATCCAAAAGATTTAATACCTGAGCAGCTTGAACAATAAAGTTGTGAAAATCGATAAGCTTAATTATCAAAGTAAAATTTATATTGGATTTTGGAGCAAATAAAGTATTCTAAGTGATCACTGCATGGAGCCCAGTGAAGAATCAGTCACCCTTCCTGGAATGGCAGGGGTACGTCATCTTAAGAGGCTCAATGCCATCAAGATCTTGGCAATGGACTTTGTTGGTCTTAGGATAGGAAATCAGTAGCCTAGGAGGCATGATATATATCAAAGTTTAAAAATTATATCTAGGTACTCAGTAAGTATGTATTTTCAGCCTGTCTATGAAGAGAGAGAAGGATGAAGGGACAAAATAAAGTGTAGGACTGGTGATTGAAGATATAGGTAAAAACAAGCCATGAGCCCTAATTGGTTTGGCTCAGTGGATAAAGCATCGGCCTTCGGACTCAAGGGGCCCAGGTTCAATTCCGGTCAAGGGCATGCACCTTGGTTGTGGGTACATACCCAGTAGGGAGTGTGCAAGAGGCAAATGATAGATGTTTCTCTCCCATTGATGTTTCTCTCTATCCCTCTCCCTTCTTCCCTGTAAAAAAAATCAGTAAAATATAAAATAAAATAAAACTAGCTATGAGGTGACAGAACTTCTGGATATGTATCTCCAGATGTTTAGAGATTTTCTTTCCCCCACCAAATTTAACCACACCATCTATCAGCATACATGAAAAAAGTCTTCTTGAGACCATTATCTTTGAATGAAACTGGAACACAATCTAGATTAGACAGATGGAGAGCAGATGACCCTCCTAAGGCCAGGTGAAGCTACACTAATAGCCTCATTTACAGAAGTGGAAAGTGGTGCAAGAGGATCCACCTAAAGGAAGGTTGGCTATTTCTGCAATTATTCCATTTACCCACATGAGAGAGGCCTCTATCCAGTCCCAAAGTGATTTGTAGAAATATCCAAAATCATAGGTGAGTATTTCACTGAAGGAGGTAGAGGATTCCATTCGTGATCTAACTTTGGCCTTCGTGCAGCAATACATTCTATCAAGAGGGAACATTATTTGGACACTTCAGATACCTTCCCAGGACCAAGGGGAGGCCCATATCTGGTCCCAAGTTGACTTTCAGGTGTAATTATTAAAATTCAGTAGTTCTCAAATGTTTTGCTCATCATCTATAGGAAAAAAACACATTCAGCCTTGCATTTTTGTTCCTATACTTGTACTCATACCTTTGTATATATTTAACTGAATTACATTTTTCCTTTTTATTACTATGTGTGACACACCTGATACTTTCTATTCTATTCTATTCTATTCTATTCTATTCTATTCTATTCTATTCTAAAATGTCTACTTGCTTAATATTTGATTTTACAAAGTACTAATGGTGTAGTGACATGCAGTTTTAAAAACTATTTTTAATTACTAGAATGGAGAGATTCCTATGTCAATCAACAGTAGAAACAAAATTTTCCTATTTCTTTACAGATTTAGCTAGGACGGAGGATGGAAGAAAGGGGACACAGGAGAAGAAACATTAGAAAGAACCTGGCACCTTCTACCACTTGTCTTTTGACTCTCCAACCCTAGCAACCTGATCTCAGAGGGTCACACAGTCCTGTCCTACTCAGCTCTCCCAGGGCTATCCTTGGGTGCCTCCATTCAAGGAAGTTTTCCTCCTGGTTCTCTGAATCCCCACCTCAGAGAGATTTTAATGATCCCACTCCTCTTTCATCCAGCTCCTGTCTTCTGACAGGCCCATCATCCCCACCTCATCCCGGCAAGAGGACCTAATATTTATAAACAAGATGTACCCTGAGTCCTGGCCCAATGCTTTTCCCACCATGAGCATGCTCAGTGAGCTCAGAGTATGAAAGCAGGAGAGGCTGCAGACAAGCACACATGGAAATCAGAGCTGGGTACTAAAGGTGACTCTACGTCATAGGGAACAGTTCGAAATACATTTAGCCCTTGAGAGAATGCAAAATAATAAAAATTATTTTTTAGTATTTCTACAAAAAATGTATTAAAATTAAAGGCTTAAATAGAGGGTTTAGCTTCAGTTAACATGGATTCTCCACATCTGTATGTCATACCTCATCTCCCTGATAAGATTGAATAAACAGATTATGTCTAGGCTTATAGGGAGTAGACAGAGGAGTTGATGTTATTGTTGGTGTTATGGACAAGGTCTTGAAACACCT
The DNA here is from genome assembly GCA_011751065.1 of Lasiurus cinereus. NCBI lineage: Eukaryota > Metazoa > Chordata > Mammalia > Chiroptera > Vespertilionidae > Lasiurus > Lasiurus cinereus. The sequence continues at coordinate 15,002,584 of JAAGEH010000125.1, forward strand.
TTGCTCAGAGAGCTATTAAGAATTAAAGTTTGGGGGGGAATCCAAGATGGCGGCATAGGTAAACACCTATACTGCTGCCTCGCACAACAATTTCAAAACTACAACTAAAAGACAGAACGGACATCATCCAGAACCACAGGAAAGCTGGCTGAGTGGAAGTTCTACAACTAGAGGGAAAGAGAGGGGCTCACAGAAACCCAGAGGAGCTGCAAAAAGCTGAGGTACGGAGACGCGCGCTGAGAGAGCGGGTGCCAGAGTACCTGGCTGGCTTTCTCTGGCGGGAGGGAAACGGAGACTCCCAACGGCATTGAACCCCGTATCTTACGACACTAAACCCCAGATCCAGCCGAAACTCATATGGGGGGAGTTTTGACTGTGAAAAGGGAGAAGTGCATGGAAATTTAGGGGAGTTGCAAAGGATCGGAGGTCTGGTCGCGCACGGCACCACGCACGGAGGACGGATTGCTGATTGTGCCGCTGGCTTTTGCGAGTGGGCGGGAGACAGACCCTCCCAACTGCGCCACTTCTGAGTCCACTGGGCCCCTGTTTTGGGCGAAACCCTGGGGACCTAGACTCGTGTGGTCCTGGTTCGCAGGGGAGCCGGAAAGGCAGCGGTTGGAGGCGCTGCGGGTGCGCGCGCACAAGGACCGCTCCAGCCATTACCCAGTCACGGGAGACTCAGGGGCCGTGGAGGGCGGGGCCGACTGGAAGGCAAGGCGGTCCCTGAAGCCCCGAGCCTCCACCCTCCCAAGCTCAGCAGAGGCTTCTGCGGCTGAATCCAGCACAGAAGTTTCCCCGGCACAGTGAAAATGCCGAGACAAGGGAAGGGATTACAAGCAAAAGAAATGGAGGAAAAAAAACGACTGGATATAGAGTTCAAAACCACGCTTATAAGGTTTTGCAAGAATATGCTAGAAAAGATGGATAAATTTAGTGAGACCCAAGAGAAGATGATAAATACACTGACTGAAATGAAAACTATTATGCAGAGTACTAACAGCAGACTAGAGAAAGGCAAGGATCAAGTCAAAAATTTGAAATATAAAGAAGCAGAAAACATTCAACTGGAAAAGCAAGAAGAGAAAAGAATCCAAAAATGTGAAGATAATGTAAGGAGCCTCTGGGACAGCTTCAAGCGTACCAACATCAGAATTGTGGGGGTGCCAGAAGAAGAGAGAGAGCAAGATACTGAAAACCTGTTTAAAGAAATAATGACTGAAAACTTCCCACATCTGGTAAAAGAAATAGACTTACAAGTCGAGGAAGCACACAGAACCCCAAAGAAAAGGAACCCAAAGAGGACTACACCAAGACACATCATAATTAAAATGCCAAGAGCAAAAGAGAAAGAGAGAATATTAAAAGCAGCAAGAGAAAAACAGTTTATTACCTACAAGGGAGCACCCATACGACTGTCAGCTGATTTCTCAACAGAAACGATGCAGGCCAGACGGGAGTGGCAAGAAATATTCAACGTGATGAACAACAAGAACCTACAACCAAGAATAATCTATCCAGCAAAGCTATCATTCAGAATTGAAGGGCAGATAAAGAGCTTCACAGAGAAGAAAAAGCTAAAGGAGTTCATCAACTCCAAACCAGTATTATATGAAATGCTGAAAGGTACCCTTTTAGAAGAGGAAGAAGAAAAAGGTAAAAGACAAAAAATTATGAACAACAAATACACATCTGTCAACAAGTGAATCTAAAAATTAAGTGAATTAAAAATCTGATCAACAGAATAAACTGGTGAATATAATAGAATCAGGAGCACAGAAAGGGAGTAGACTGATAATTCTCAGGAGGACAAAAATCATAAAGCATCAAACAGACTGAAATTATAGCAGAAAGATTAAAGTTAGGTGAGGTAAATAAGTGATCAATCAAAGGACTTGTATGCATGCTTATAAACATAACCAATGATCACAGACACTGGGGGGTCGGGGTACGCCTGGGAGGGAGGGGGGGCAATGGAGAGATATGTATAAAAAATTAATAAAAATTAATAAAAAAAAAAGAAGGAAAAAAAACAAAAAAAAACAAAAAAAACAAACAAAAAAAAAACAACAAAAAAACAATTAAAGTTTGGGGAAAAACCAAAATGGTGGCATAGGTGAACACCTAAACTGCTGCCTCCCACAACCATTTCAAAACTACACCTAAAAGACAGAATGGACATCATCCAGAACCACAGGAAAGTTGGCTGAGTGGAAATTCTACAACTAGAAGGAAAGAGAGGGGTTCACGAAGACTCAGAGGAGCTACAAAAAGCTGAGGTACGGAGATGCTCGTGTGGAGAGAGTGGGCAGTGGAGTACCTGGCTGGCTTCCTCTGATGGGAGGGAGACGCAGACTCCCAACTACACTGAATCCCTTAATCTATGGCACTGAACCCCGATCCAGGTGAGACTCATATGGGGGGCGTGTCTGGACAGTGAAAAGGGAGGAGTGTCCAGAAATTTAGGGGAGCTGCAAAAGGACAGAGGTCTGGGGGCATGCATGCCACAGTGCCCAGAAGAGGGACTGCTGATTGTGCTGCTGGCTTTCTTGAGGGGGTGGGAGACAGAGCCTCACAACTGTGCACATCTAACTCCACTGAACCCCAGTTTTGGGCGAGACTCATAAGGGTCCTGGAGCGCAGGGGAGTTGGAAAGGCAGCGGTCTACAAGGACCCATGTGCGTGTGTGCACAAGAAGGCTCCAGAGCTTACCGAGAGACAACTGAGACCCAGGGGCCGTGTAGGGTGGGGCTGACTGGAAGCCAAGGCGCTCTGAGACGCCACGCATCCAAACTCAACAGAAAGGCTTTTGCAGTTTTGCAAGTCTTACATCACAAGGCTGATTCCAACACAGAAGTTCTCCCGGCATAGTGAAAATGCTGAGACAAAGGAATAGAGCACAAACAAAAGAAATGGAGGAAAACAAATGACTGGATGGATATAAAGTTCAAAACCATGGTTATAAGATTTTTCAAGAATCTTAGAAAAGATGGATAAATTTAGCGAGACCCAAGAGCAGATGAAAAAGGACCAACTAGAAATTAAACATACATTGACTGAAATAAAAAATATTATACAGAGACCCAATAGCAGACTAAAGGAAGGCAAGAATCAAGTCATAAATGTGAACTATAAAGAAGAAGAAAACACTCAACTGGAAAAGCAAAAAGCAAAAAGAATCCAAAAACGTGAAGATAGTGTAAGGAGCCCCTGGGACAACTTCAAGCATACCAAAATCAGAATTATGAGGGTGTCAGAAGAAGAGAGAGAGCAAGATACTGAAAACCTATTTAAAGAACAAATGACTGAAAACTTCCCACATCTGGTGAAAGAAAAAGACTTACAAGTCCAGGAAGTGCACAGAACCCCAAATAAAAGGAATCCAAAGAGGATCACATCATAATTAAAATACCAAGAGCAAAAGACAAAGAGAGAATATTAAAAGCAGCAAGAGAAAAACAGTTAATTACCTACAAGGGAGAACTCATATGATTATTAACTGATTTCTCAACAGAAACTATGCAGGCCAGATGAAAGTGGCAAGAAATATTCAAAGTGATGAATAACAAGAACCTACAACCAAGATTACTCTACCTAGCAAAGCTATCATTCAGAATTGAAGGACAGGTAAAGAGCTTCACAGAAAAGAAAAGGTAAAAGAGTTCATCAACACCAAACCAGTATTATATGAAATGCTGAAAGGCACTCTTTAAGAAGAGGAGGAAGAAAAAGATAAAAGATAAAAATTATGAACAACAAATTCATATCTATCAACAAGTGAATTTAAAAATTAAATGAATTAAAAATCTGATGAATAGAATAAAGGGGTGAATATAATAGAATCAGGAGTACAGAAGGGAGTGGACTGATAATTATCATGGGGAAAAGGGTGAGGGGGGTACAGGGAGAGACTGGGCAAAAATCATACATCTATGGATAAGAACAATGCAGGGGGAGGTAAGGGTAGAGGGAGGGGTGGGAGCTGGGTGGGAGCCGCTATGGCGGGAAAAAAGAGAAACAAATGTAATATTCTGAACAATAAAGATTTATTAAATAAAATAAATAAATAATAAAGAAAGAAAGAAAGAATCAAAGTTTGGATTAAGAAAAAAAGAACAACAAAGCTCATAGACACAAACAATAGTATGAAGATTACCAGAGGGAATAGAGGGTGTGTGGAAGTAGGAGAGGGTAAAGTGGGGAGAAATGGTGAAGGAAGGAAACTTGACTTGGGGTGGTAAACACACAATGCAATAATACAATGGACAGATGATATATTATGGAATTGTACACCTGAAACCTATATAATCTTATTAACCAATGTCATCTCAATAAATTCAATAAGAAAATGTTTTAAAAAAAAGAATCAAAGTCCTACTTGGTTTATTAGTGAGCCCATGACCCAGAGTGGAGTCCTGTTAGGAGCTATTTGGACCACAGGACTGAGGCACCAGGCTGAAGAGGGACATCTTACTTCCAACTTAAAATTCAATTCTGGGATCTTAGTACTTTTTGGCTGGCTACATATGGTTGTCCATTTACAGATGATCCCTCTTCAACATGCAAGAAAGATAGATAGTCATAACTGTCCCACAGAGACAGAATCATTCCCACCTACACATCCAGCTGTATGGAAAAGTAAAAGGGGCAGTATTTATCATTGTTTCCCTTGGCATGTCCCAATTGTCACTTCCAAACACCATAACATCTAACCAAAAAAACATGCCCCTTTCATGCAAATCTTTCCATCAAATCTTTTCTGTGGTCCTCAGTAGAACTTCCTCCGTGTGCTATTGGTCAGAGCTGGGTCAGCTGCCCACCCTAAATCTATCATTGGTGTTGTGAAGTGGGAGGGGAATACAATGAGGGAACTGCCAGCAAGATTGAAGGAAGCAATGGATTTGGAGTAGCAACCAACAACATCTGCAACAACAACAACAATGTAAGTCATAATGGCTACTATTTATTGGCCACATGTGGTGTGCTAGGTACTGTGCTTAGCATGTTACAATGTACTATTTCACTTCACTCAGAACAGTCCTCCTGAGTCCCAGTCAGAACTGCAAGGGAAGTGGAACAGTTTATCTAAAGACTTTGGGGGATGCAGGAGGACTGCCCCTCACAGGTCCATTGCTGTCTGGGGTTTCAATTGCATTAAGACTTTATTACAGGGAGCTGAGAACACCCTAGGAACGCATGTTTTGCCTTTCCTAAGATTTGACTGTCAGTCAAGAAGGGAGCAACAATGAACAAAAAAGAAAACTCTGTAGTGAAATGACAACAAAGTGGCAAATACCTGACAGATGGAGCAGGAGCGTTCAGATCATAGAACACCTCATACCAGACACACACAAGCGGGCGCACACACACTATGAAAACAGAGTTTCCAGAGTGGTTAGGCCACAGGAGTAGCTCTGCTAAGCTTCTGTGACTTGGCACTCTCCCTATACATACCCAAAGGGATGTTCTGTTCACATCCTAAACACTGATGAGCACCACCATGTAACGTTTGCCATCCAGCCCCTCTAAACCCCTCTCAAACTAAGAGCTGGAGGAAAGAGAGGAAGATGAAAATGACAATAGTTAAGCAGAGGACCCAGCCCTCATTTTTCTTCGAAGTAAATGGAACTGTGCTGACACCCAGAGTTACTTGTGTCATTTTGACTCATTTGCTAACACACTTACATAGTGGAATTAAGATTAGCAGCCTTTCCACTTATTACATTGAAATCCCTGTAACTCCCACGCAATTTGGCACGGATATGAAAAACTGCAGTCAAAGAAAGTGTCTCTGGGTAAGATATATAATCAAATGCTAAAGATAATCATTATTATTAGCATAATGCCAGCTATCCAGCATAAAATGGGAGAAGTAAAAAGCATGAAAATTACACCCTGAGTCAAGTGTCCATCTCTTTGATTAGACATTGTGAGAATAAGTTTACTCTAGAGCCTATGGTCCATCTTCGGAGGATGCCACTGACGGCAACAAAGGTATTAAGGTGATAAGATACCCGGGTGGCTCTGCACAGAGCATTAAATATGCAGAACATCTTTTTCAATGGCACAACATAAGTCAGTGTGAAAGGTATTCGCATGTGGTAAGGTAAAAAAAAATTTTTACAAAGAAAAATATCTTTTGAAATTCAGTAATCCTTTGCCAGCTGCTAGGGTATTGTGATTGGCAAAACTTCACCCAGCAGAAGTTGCGGAGAAGAAGGAACCCTCGTGCACTACTGGTGGGAATGCAGACTGGTGCAGTCACTGTGGAGAACAGTATGGAGTTTCCACAAAAAAACTAAAAATGGAACTCCCATTTGACCCAGTAATCCCACTCCTAGGAATATATCCTAAGAAACTAGAAACACTAATCAGAAAAGATATATGCACTCCTATGTTTATAGCAGCACAATTTACAATAGCTAAGATCTGGAAACAGCCTAGATGCCAATTAGCAGATGAATGAATCAGAAAACTATGGTACATCTACACAATGGAATACTATGCTGCCATAAAAAAGAAGGAATTCTTACCATTTGCAGCAACCTGGATGGAACTTGAGAGCATTATGCTAAGTGAAATAAGCCAGTCAATGAAAGAAGAATACCATATGATCTCACTCATTTATGGATAATAAAGAACATTATAAACTGATGAACAAAAAGATTGGTACAGAGGCAATAAAGCATCATACAGACTGTCAAATTACAGTGGGAAGGTTAGGGAGAGGTGGGGTAGATAAGAGATCAACCAAAGGACTTGTATGTATACATATAAGCATAACCAATGGACACAAGACACTGGGGGGTTAGGGTATGCATGTGAGTGGGGGGGCAATGGGAAAATATGTACACATATAATACATTAATTAAAAAGAGAATATTTTGCGGATATCACCTTTCAAAAAAAACAAAACACTTCAGCCAGTAATCACTGGTTCTTATAGAAAGTAGAGGTTAAGAGAAAAACTATAAAAATGCTACTAATATGCATTTTTAAAAAACAATATGGTTTAGTTGATTTTAGAGAAGAAATAGGAGAGAGAAATAAAAACATCAATGCAGGAGGCAATCATTGATCAGCTGCCTCCTGCATGCCCTCTACTGGAGATTGAGCCCACAACTCAGGCATGTGCCCTTGACCAGAATCGAACCTGGGACCCTTTAGTCCAAAGGCCAATGCTCTTTCTACTGAGCCAAACTGGCTAAGGCTTTATATGCATCTTCAAACTCAAAATGAACAGAAGTTCTAGAAAGTAGCCATGTTCCACATCAACCATAATTTGTGGTGTAATTGTTTCTTTACTGTTCGGAGAACATGACCATGGCTCTGCGCTCTGAAGAGACAAGAGTGCCACAAATTTGAAGTTACTTGCACGCAACATTTCTGTAAAGTTTTAATAGCAGCCCTTCTGGCTTGAAATTGTATGCCTTTAGCACTCACATTCTTCTTAGTTTTAATTTTGCAAGTCTCAGCAAAATACTTTGTAACCCCTAGGCAAATTCACAAATTCTGGTACTGCCCAAGGACATATTTTCTGAGTTAATTCTCCTTTTCATAAATTGAGGGTTGGAACACAAAGAGGCCTCATCCCACAGACCTTCTCATGTAATTTATAGGATGGGTTAGCAAGATTTGTTGTCTTCTTTTGGGACTGTATTAATCAAGGTTCTTCAAAGAAATATAACCAATAAAATATATAGGAGATACAGGAATTGGCTCACATGATCATGGAAGACAAGAAGTTCTACAATCTGCTGTCTGCAAGCTGGAGAACAAAGAAAGCTGGTGATATAATTCAATTTTGGTTCAACGTGTTAGAATTAGGGGGCTGCTGGTATAAATCCCAGTCTGAGTCCAAGAACCAGGAGTGCTGGTATTCAAGGGCAAAGGAGATGGATGTCTTAGCTCAAGCTGAGCGAGTGAATTTGCCCTTCCTTTACCTTTTTGTTCTATTGGGGCTTTAGGTAAGTTGGATGATGCCCTCCTATATTGGTGAAGGTTATCTTCCTTATTTAGTCTACAGGCTCAAATTCTAATCTATTCGGGAGTCGCCCTTACATACACACCCAGAAATAATATTTTACCAGCCAGCGAGGCATTGCTTAGCCCAGTCAAGTTGATACATAAAATTAATCATCACAAGGACTAAAGTGAACTGCCCAAATGTTGGCCAGTTCCCTTACATCATTTCTTAAAGCCATGCAGCTACAACTCAGACCTTCTAAATTTGAAGCCAGAGATCTTTTTTTACTATACCCAAGACGACAAATACATTTCATTTTGAGTGCAATGTGATTGGAAAGGGCTGCCTGGAACCTCTATTGAGAAGGTGTATCAGGATTTACCAGAAAAGAGTGCTATAATTGACTGGTGATGTCTGGATGGCTCAGTGATAGGGAGCATGACAGTAAGAAGGAAGTTTATCAAGAACCTAAAAAATAATGCCTTCTCTACAAAAGTTATCTTTTCAGTAAAGCCCCCCCCTCCAGAACAATCAAACTATAATTTTTTATAAATACAGTATCTTTCCACAAACACATTCAGTTAACTCTTATTTGTCCTATGGATCAGCTCAAGCATAATTTTTTTTAGGGAAGCTTGCTCTGTTTTTAGGTCATTTTCTGTTCTATAACCTCATTGTACTAGGTTGCAGCCCTTTATCCCCTCTAATCAGCTGAAATATCTACTCATTAGTTTGAATATAAAATTAATAACTATGTATTTCGCCCTAGCTGGTTTGGCTCAGTGGATAGTATGTCGGCCTGTGTACTGAAGGGTCCCAGGTTCAATTCTAATCAAGGGCACATGCCTGGTATTTGGGATCGATTCCCCAGTAGGGTGCGTGCAAGAGGCAGCCGATCAATGATTCTCTCTCATCATTGATGTTTCTATCCCCTTCTTCCTCTCCCTTCCTCTCTGAAATCAATAGAAGTATATTTTAAAAAAAAAGATAATTATGTATTTCAACTTCCCAGGCAGTGAGCTCCTGAGAGCAAAGACCATGTCTTACTTTGTTTACCATTGTATCCTCAGTGTCTATCAAAATTCCTGGCATTTAACAGATACTCATTAAACATTTGCTAAAAGAATTGAGAAGCAGGCATATATTTTTCTCTTAAATATTTCTGAGACCCAGGGCAGTTATGTGATCATTATACGTGTATAATGTACATATAAACACATTGTACATCCTTTCAGAAGACAAAGGCATATACCTACACACATACCTGATCAAGGTTACAAACTTGGAGATGTTGGAATTTGAAATCCTAGGTTCATGAGTCTCTAAATTTGCTACCATCTACAGTTTCCTTCCTGTCTCTAATGCACAAATGACCTGTGCTGCTATCTAAAGATGCTCATTTTAGGTTACAGGAACTGGTGGCAGAGCCAGTAACAAACAAAAAGCTTTCTATTTCAATGAAGGCAATAGTTATCATGCTGGAAGGACCAGACCGAGAGTCTACAGACCTGAATTTGACACCTCACCCTGCCAATTATTAGCTTAACAATCCTGGAAAATTAAATTAATCTCTTTCCATCAGTAAAATAAAGGAGTAGAGTCAGTAGTTTTCAAACCTATTTTATTATGGTGGAACTGTTTCTTACCTGAAATTTCAGAAATCTCCCGAAGTAGCACAGGTGAAGGGATAAAGTAGGCTTCTCTGAGTGAAGGTGGGTAACGAGGCCACACCTGAAAGTTTGCTCATGCTGCCTCCCCTGTACCTGCAGGGAACTTCCCAAAGCACACACAGGTACCCCATTTTTAAAAAGCCTTTACATTTTTTGAAATTATAAATTTAAAGGAAATTGAAAAGATAATACAGAGAGGTCCTGTCTACCTTCATGAGTTTCCCCCAATGGGCCCCTTATAAAAGTGTTTGGCACAACAATGTGAATATACTTCATTCCACTGAATTGTATGCTTTAAAATAGTTAAAATCATAAATTTTATGTTATATACACCTTTATCACAATAAAAATGTAAATTAAAAATCCATTGGACTCACTAGTAAACAATCCTGCAAGGCTCATCCAGTTCCAAAATTCTATGGTTGTAGGAATTCTGAATGTTAGATCATCCCCATTGCATTCTAAAGTAGTGGACTTCAGTGCCTGAATGTGACTTTGAAATCTTATGCTTTTATGTCTTATGTTTCTCTTTACAGCCTCTGTCTGCCATGGAGTTTAACTAGTCTTGAATCAGGACTCTAACAAATGTGCTTCATAGTGGTGGTTTCTTATTATTTCTTTGTTTTCTACTAGTAATTGCCTGCTGACTGTTTTTATGGGCTGCAGGAGTAGGTTATTTGGGCTTACTTAACTCATTTTGATTTATCTGATGGGGCATCCTTCTCCATCCCTCCTCATATTGGACATGACAGTCCTGCCTCATTTTCCATTTCCAATGTCATATTACAGTGTCGTTCCTGGCCACACCACGACATGCAGGCTGCACGGAAATGGCCATGGCCTCAGAAAAACTCATTTCCCTTGTTCTTTTGTTCTTTTTTTTTTCTCTTACAATATTTATAAATGGAAACAGTCACATGTAATTTTACATAAATTCAATATGTGTGAGCAAATCATAGATACTATTTTAAATGCAGTTTTTGTGTTGGTGTAGCTTTTCCTTCCCCATATATCTGTACTCCTCTCTCAATCTACAGTATCTCCCCATAGACACAGCCTACTGTATATACTTTTATATTATTCTTTGTGCTCATGTATTCATAAATAAATGACTGCACATAGTGTATATACATATTCATAATGTACATATATACACACATACATATACTTTGCAAAATGGAACACATATATTTGAAGCTTGCATTTTCTCAACAATAATTATTTTCTAATGGCTGCATAACATTTTTCACTGTAATGTGTCATGCTTTATTCAATCATTGTCCTTTTGGTGGGCAAAAGTTCCTACTGTTTGTCTCTAAAATAATGCTGCAATAAACATTCTTGTATACATGCTATATATTTATGCTTTCATTTCCATGGAACAGATGCCCAGGAGGAACATTTCTGGGTCACATCATATATGCATTTTAAATTTTAACTGATACTATCAGGATGCATTCCAACACTAGCTAAGACAATTCATCTTCTCGCCAGCTATGTATGGTAGCACTCTTGCCCCCACTTTCCTATTGGCAATAGAGGTTGCCAATCTTAAATTTCTGCCAGTCTAAAGTGGTAACACTATGTATTTTCTTGAGAATATTTTTATATATTCCTTAAATAATGGAGCCTCCTATTTTACTATGAGTTTCATGTATCTTCTTATTAAATATTCACTCTTCTGCATTAGAAATGTCCACCCTTTGTCTATTCTCTTGTTGCAAATATTTGTTCCACATCTATTATTTATTAGTTGACTTTGCTTATAGTGTTTTATTATAATGACACTTACTATGTGCCAAACATTATTCTATGCACTGAGGATTCAACAGTGAGCAAAACAGATATTCTAGATAGGGAACATAAGCAATAGATAGGTAAATAGGTAAAAAAAAAATAAGTAAGTAAATAAATAAATAAATCCTATATAATAAAGAGGTAGTATGCAAATTGACTGTCATGCCCCACACAGGATGGCCACCCCCATGTGGTCATAAGATGGCTGGCAGGGGAGGACAGTTGGGGGCAACCAGGCTGGCAGGTGAGGGCAGTTAGGAGGAACCAGGCCTGCAGGGGAGGGCAGTTGGGGGTGACTGGGCTGCAGGGGAGGGCAGTTATGGGTGATCGGGCCAGTAGGGGAGGGTAGTTTGGGGGCAATTGGGCTGGCAGAGGAGGGAATTTATTGATTAAGGTATTACATATGTGTCCATAGGGGAATATGGACACATATGTAATACCTTAATCAATAAAAAAAATTGAAAAAGGTATATTGGGATATGAAAATGTTTAGTATCCTGAAAATTCATTTTAAAATCAACCTGTGAATACTTAAATCTAGAAAAGTCAGTAAGTCATTTGATTACTCCTTCATCTTGACTCTCTACTCAACTCCTTGTATCCATTCTTTATTGAATCAGTTGCTCTCATGCTGGAATCCAAAGCTGTGCTTTGAAAAGTCCATGAACCCCTAGGTATTCTATGCAAATTTAGAGTGAGTCAGCAAATGTGTGGAGGTTTTTTTCTCTAGAGAAGAGATCCACATCTTTTATCAAATTCTCAAAGGGATTTATGACTCAGAAACATAAAGAATTTTACCACTACAGTGGGTGTTACCAACTGAGCCATCATCTCAAATTCCCCAGAATTTTTATGCAGGGAGTGGGAGGAAATGTTAGACTCCAAAGAATTTCTGCCTTTGAACTGCAGGCTATTTAAAATTTAAATAAACATGAGATGATAAAACATGTGATTAAATAGTGTGGGCACAAATTAGTGATATTTGCTTGCAGATAAATTGAAACTTGGACAGCAGATTAGCAAAGTAGCCATGTTTTATGACCTTCTGCTTTTTTGGTCTTTATTAAACACAGCACCATTTACTCCCCTACTTTCATGGAAAGAATCCTTCTCAAACCAGTACTTCAAAGCTACAGGCCTTTTTCTCATTTTACTTCTAACTCAGAATAATTACAAGGAAATGAATATTTTATCATTTTTCTTATGATAACCTAAGGCTATTGAATTTTAGAGTCAGAACAATTTAATTCTATCATTAAAATATACTATTGAAAACGACTTTCTTCATACAAAAAATGCACAAGTATTTGACAAAATTTCATGATATTTAACTATTAAATATGATTTTTTTCTATAGAACCAGTCACATTGAGACATAATTAAAGAGGTTGAGTCCTGCATAGTCACTGAGTAGGAGTCCATCCTCTCTTCCTTTATGGTTACTTTTAAATTTATTTGTACCTAAGCCTAAAATTCCCTCTTCACCCTGTTTCTGAAAACAAAAACAAAAACAAAAAACCCACTCTCCTTCATCTCTATGCAGCACAATAGCACCGTTGGGTGTTCTATAGAACCACAAATGTCCTTCAACCAAATGTCATGGCAATGCATTGTCATGGAGCAGCTTTCTCCTTATACTAATGAGAATTCTGAAGATTAGGTTGGTGAGTCCCACATGGAGAGACCTCCTACTCTATATACCTTTAATAATCAATTAGCAGCTAGGATCAGGACAGACAGCAACCTACAGGACAAGAGCCAAAACAAACAAATAAACAACATGGCACAAGTAAACAACCAACCAAACAAATGAAACATGCAAGCATGAATAAAATTTTCCCCATTGAGCTCAACAAATCAAATAACTCAGAGGCATTCATCTTTGCTCAGCCTAATCTGGCATGTGACTGGATAAGATGTATGGGTGATGGCAACTATACACGACTATGAATTTGGGTGCCATTTCATCAACCATATTTGTTGCCCATCGAAAACAATCTCTGTAGCTCCTTACCTCCTCTGTTCTGTAGTCTTCTCATCTCCCTCTCCATAAGGTTTCTTAAATGTAGAGATGTTCACAAGAGATAAGCCTTGGCTTCCCATCAGCCCTGCCCTATGAGGCCCCTGGGTCTCAGTGTCCCTCAGTAATCGCTGCAGTCCTCTCTGCACGCACTTGCACATGAGCTTCCAGACCTCTGCCTTTCGCAGTTTCCCTGAGTTTCCATGCGCTCCAGGGACCCATATGAGTTTGGGTCCAGGGTCTTACCCGAAACTGGGGTTCAGTGCAGTTGCAACTGGAGTTCAGCACAGTTGGGAGGTTCCGTCTTCCTCCCACTAGAGAAAGCCAGCAGCACAATTAGCAGTCAGTCCTCTCTATGCACTCTCACGTGTGTGCCTCCAGACCTCTGTCTTTCCCAACAGTCCAGACTTCCTGAAGAACTGAAGTTCAATGCAGTCGTGAGTTTCCATCATCTTCCAGCTAGAGAAAGTCAGCCAGGCACTTAGCTGCCCATCCTCTCCATGCATGTGTCTCCATACCTCAGCTTTATGCAGCTCCTCTGAGTCTTCGTGAGCCCCTCTCTTTCTAGTTGTAGAATTTCCACTCAGCCAGCTTTCCTGTGGTTCTGGATGATGTCTGTTCTGTCTTTTAGCTGTAGTTTTTAAATTATTGTGCAAGGCAGCAGTTTAGGTGTTCACCTATGCTGCCATCTTGGTTTCTCCCCAGGCAAGACCTTTTAATGTGTCTCTAACTGGTTTTGAAGTGTGTGATGGTGTGTCATCATTAAGCAAAATTACTTTGCCATGTCTTCTGGCCCATCCTGGTGGTTTTATGATTAAAGCATGATTCAAATTGATTATTTGTTGTTGGTAGCGATCAGTATTTATGGTTTCACCTGATTTTAGAAGCCCATTATACACCACACCTTTCTAATCCCACCAAATGCCAAGCATTGTCTTCTTTCTGAAGTGATTTGGCCTTGCAGTCAATGTTAATGGTTGACCTAGATCAACCCATGATTTTGTGCATTTGAGATTCTCAAGATAAATCCACTTTTCATCGCCAGGCACAATTCAATACCAAAAAGACTTTCTTTTGTGCTGTTGAAGCAACATTTTACTGATGACTTTTTGGTTTTCCATTTATCTTTCATTCAGCTGATGTGGCACTCATTTTCCTCCCTTTAAAATTTTTCCCGTTGCTTGTAAATGACCAGAAATTGTTTGCTGAGCAACGTTTAATCTTTCTGCAAGTTGTTTTTGAGTTTGACACGCGTATTCATCCAATAATGCTTGTAATTGTTGGTCTTCAAATTTTTTCTGTTGACCGCGACATTGTCTTTCACATTGAAATCATCACTTTCAAAACATTTAAACCAGCATTCACAAATATCTTGAGATGGAGCATGTTCACCATAAGCTTCCCTAACTATATAACTTTTTCTTCAAAATAAAGTAATGAATTAAAACTTCCCACAAATGCTCTTTTTTTGGGCATGAAATTTGACATTTTTAAGCATAAAAATATATATGATGTTAACACCTTCAGAAAATGTGACATATAAAGTTTTGAAGCTTTTTTGTCAATACAACAAAATAGCATACATATCAAATTGCATATATATTAACATGTGTAACTCCATCTATTAGAAAAAATCGGCATTTTTAACTGGTACACCTAGTACTTTGTGCCTCTTGTAAGTGGTTAATGTACGTTGGGTTCACTTAATATCTTATAAACAACCTTGTGAGATATATGCTGTTTTGTCTGTTTTACAAATGAGAGAACTAAGCCTGAGGAAGTTAAGGAACAGGCCCAAATGTGCCAGGAAGTAGCTGGATTTTAACCCAGATTTTCTTGACATTTGAGACTGCGCTTTCAACTACAGCTATTCTGTACTGCTTTCTATGTGACCTCACCTCTGTAACTAACCTCTGAGGGCAGTGAATTAGCAGTTTGCCCCTCGGTAGGATTGTCCATTAAAATGAGTCCTTTTAAAGAACCCTTGTACAATGTTGTATAGAAAATGCATCAGTGCAGGTTCACTCAGGGAGGCAGAACCACTCTTCATGATGTGGAATATGGGATTCATTATAGGAATTTGGACTTACACATTGTGGGATTCAGTAAGAAACCTTTCAAAGGCTTCTGCCTTTGCAGATTTTGGTGGGCCTGAAACATCTGCAGATCACTTGGGCCAATAGCATGGAAGAAAAAGTGGAGAGAAGCAGGGGAGAAGGACAAGCTGGAATCCACATCTATCTCTTAAATCCTCCAATCCTGATGACAATGAACTGCAGGAAATGCTGGCACCCTCTGCTATGTTGCTGTGCATGCACTTGTCTCAGGACTTGGAGAAGCTGAGGGAGGGGACCTGGTGAAGCTGGAGGAGCTACAGAGCTGGCTGTGAACCCTTCCAATAATAAGGTGAGGCAGCAGAAATCTTATGCACATTTCTCTTGTGGCCAATCCTAACCCAGAGCCATACAGAAAATGGAATTTAGGGAAATGAAATTCCAGCTTAGTTAGGCTGACAACTTACAAAACCACCACAAGATACTTCTGAAGGGTTTTGTGATTGGAGAGTTCTATGAAGCATGCATCTACACTGCCAAATTACCTACTTCTACTCAGAATGTCTTTCCTCCCCTATTGAACTCCTACCAACTGCAGGGATGAAACAGACTGTCCCTGACTTCATGGAACTTACAAATAAGTCTAGACTGCTCTGAGAATCAAAATATTAAATCCATACTAATGGGAAAAATATGAAAGAGGTTTATTATGACTGAAGTCATTATAATTCCCTGAGGGTGTTAAATGCATTGGTTACCACTGATCTGTCTGTGTTCTGGCAGTCTCCTATTCTATCCTCCACAAAAGTCACTGAAAAAGCATCCTTAAACTGCAATCAATTCTTTGTTCAAAGGCATGTCTAATCCTAGAAGATGGTTTTTTTTCCTCTTGTACTTCTCTACTTGGAAAATATATAATAGAATCTATACTAAAATCTCTAAATTGAAAAAGTTTCTATGATTCCAGTCAGGAGTTCTTAGATAACACTAAATGATTTAAGCAATGAGAATGACATAGTCATCTTTGTCTTTTAAGATTTATGTGGAGAACATTGAAGAGAAAGACTAGAACATGTGTCAGTGGATGTGTTAAGGCCGACAGAGTCTAGTAGGTGGGTTTGAGAAAGGTGATAGTGAAAATGGAGAAAAGCATGTAGATTCCAGAGATACTCAAGAAATAGAAATCCATAAGATTTGATAAATTAGATATGTTAAGAAGAAATGGTTTCAAGAATGATTTTAAGATTCCTGTCTCTTATGAATATGTGGATGGAAGTGCTAGTCACTGGGATATGAACATGGGAATTTTGTGGGGGGCATCATGAGGTCATCCATGGACATATTGAGGTACTCAATTGGAGGAGCTTCTGAGACATCCAAATGGAGATGCCAGTTGAGCAGTTATATATTCCAGGCTTGGAGCTCAGAGGAAAACTTTGGGCTACAATATGAATTCAGGAGTCAAACATATGTAAGTGTTAATTAAAGCAATGGAGATCAAGGAATTTTTCTTAAAAAGAATATGAAGTGACTGTAGTGTAGTAAACATTTTTTGACAACCTTTTCATTTTGAGGAAAATTATCCCTGCATGGGAACCCATAGGATTAGGTATTCCATCTAGGGAGCAGGTAAAGACCAAACTCAGCAATCTAAGTCTAGAGGACTTTAACTCTTTATAGCTTGACACAAAGATGTAGAAACTGTTGAGAACTCATTTGTAATGCTGAAAGTTCAAAAATTTGTTGGAAATTTTGCTAATGACAGTGTCCCAACCAGCATTTTCCTATAGTGGTGGGGACTTAGGAATACCCTCAGCCACTATGCATCTAATGGATCCTCCACATCTTTGAAGCTGGTCCTTTAAATTTTCTGTTGAATCTTAGTTAAGTGATTCCCTATTACATTATTTTATTGCTTAAGTTACTCAGAGTTGGGTTCTATTGCTTTGAAATAAAAATACTATTTATATAATATGTGTCATATATAGGTAATGTTATAGAAATGAACACATTATATTGTAATGATACATTTATGCATCTGCCTCCCACATCAGATTAGTGTTTGTAAAATTGTACTTCCTGATCCAATTAGTGGGTGGTGAGATCAATTTAGTGAGTCACCACCATCATTTCTAAAAATGAAATACAATAGCATATTCTAAAAAAATAGAAGAAAACAGATCCAGAAACAGAGAAGCATCAATCAGATGTTCAAACCTGAGATGGAAGGTAGGGGAGGGTGGGGTAAGAGGGAGAGATCAACCGAAGGACTTGTATGCATGCATATAAGCATAACCAATGGATGCAAGTAACAGGAGGTGAGGGTGAGGGCATGATTGGGTGAGTCGGGGAGCAATGGGGAGATAAGGACACATATGCAATACCTTAATCAATAAAGAAAAAGAATCAGAATAAGTATTGTTTTTGGAAACTTGTTTTAGTTTCATATATTGAATAAGGCACTGGTTGTGATATAAAATGTATTGCAAGGAGCCAGCTTCTCTAAGGGTAGAGAAAGCTGCAAGAAAATGTCACTCCCTCCTTTACAATGAGAAAAGCTACAAAATTCTAACTAATCTTGAGCCCATAAGAGAGGTGAGGTTGCAAGACAACCATGTGAAATGAATGACAAAGGGGAATACCCTTCTGAAGGTCATGGGACCCATGAACTGGCTCAGCTTGAGCAGAGCATGAGAGGAAGAAGATAAGGTCACTTAATCTTAGAGGACGAGCAAAACCAAGCAAGAGACAAGCTATGACAAGGTGGGACATGAGTGGAAGCATGTAAATACCCTGTCTGTCCTTGGAAACCATGTTGCTACAATGTCTTCTATGTGAGGAGGCTGCATTTCAACCAGAATAATAGTATTGACTGTTTGTTAAAAACAAGATTTATAAACATCCAGGGTTTTCCTTTCTACAGAACAGATGTTTTCCCGAAAAGTTGTGTCTATTTAAAAAAATAGTAATAAAAGCAATTTCTCCTCATTGTCATCACTTAGCCATATTTTATATTAATTTTTCACTAATTTTCAGTTGACCCTTAAAGTGTCTCTGTTAGCCTCCTCTTCAAAATTAATTAATCATGAAAGCATAATGATTTTTGATTAAATAATTTTTTGTTAAGTGAGAAATGTTTTTAAAGTTTCTTAATTTATATTCAAATTATACATATATATTTAAAATCCTTTAATTTACATTCTTAGAATTGAGAATATCTAATCTCATCTTTAAAGAAACTATAAGCAGAAATTGTTGGGTAGTAGCATATTTATTCTAAATATAAATGTTTATACTAAATATGAATCCACTAAGAAAATGGAAAGAGGGGTGGGTTAAATTATTGTGTGACTACCATGTCAGGCCCTGTTTTAAGCTCTGGGGATAGAACAATGAACAGAAATCATTTTTATTTATTTATTTTTACTTGCTGGGATTACAGTGCTATAGAATAGCCAGTTGGAGACACCTGAACATTCATCAACGACCTTCAGGCAGACAGAACCACATGAGCGAAAACACTGAAAATTATTCTTGTGAATTTACTTCTTGCACAGAACTCACGGCTTAACAATTCTTGCCTTATTAAAGCATCCCTCTTGATCTACTGTTAAAAGGTCATGTGCTTTCTGCCCTTAGAGCCCTGCAAAGCAGCACAAATTTAAAGATCATGCAATGGACAAAGGGAGAGTGATGAGTTGCGATTCCCACTAAAGTCTTTTCATCCCCAACAGGACACAAGGAAAATCACCAGCAGCATCAGCAATGCTTGAATGTGATGTATACATCATTGATGTGCAACAAGACCTATCATGTGCAAGACTTGCCAGGCACTTTCTTGTATGCCATCTCCTTGTCCCAACGATGCAGTGTTTTCAACCTCGTAATGTAGTGAAAACATGCCATAGAAGTGTATTTTTTCAAATGAGCCATAATGGACACATTCCAGTTTCATGTAATTTCAAAATAATTTTCAAAGATGAATACAAATAGAATTTCAACAAGAAGCTTACTAATTTCTTTCTGTGCCTAATTATCCTTAAGATATATATGGAGAAAAAAAATCACAAACTAGAAACTAGATGCAAATGATCAAGAGGTCTTAGCTTTCCTAACATAAGTATATTAACAAAGTATATTCAATCTTTTATATGACATAAGTCCGTTCTTGGCTTGATTTTTAGGATCTCTATCCTGAGTTATTCTTAAACCAGAGGGAGAAAGCCAAGGCCAGGGCATTCTGTAATAAATGGTGAGGAAGGGTCTTTTCTCCTGTGACATCAAGAAAGGAGGTCAACAAAGGAGT
This sequence comes from Lasiurus cinereus, assembly GCA_011751065.1. NCBI lineage: Eukaryota > Metazoa > Chordata > Mammalia > Chiroptera > Vespertilionidae > Lasiurus > Lasiurus cinereus. Next base: position 15,022,394 of record JAAGEH010000125.1, read on the forward strand.
ATTTTTCATTGTCTTCTTTTGCTCTTTTATGATTTACATTTTTTCTAGAATGAAAGTAGATATTTTTGTAATGAGGGGGTAACACAAGAAAAAGATAGGACTATGGAATTATTTTGGTAACGTCTATTGAAATCTCAAATATAGAGACTTGCAAAAACCAGTTACTAAAAATCAATTATTGATTTTTTAATGAAAGAAAATAACCACAGCTATGTTGTGCCTGGACTCCTTATGTTCATTTACGATGCAAGAGTAATTCAGGGAGAGCTTGAGGGATTAATTTTCCCTGCTGCCAGCCTTCACTGTCTCCTCTCAAGTGGTGTTAATGAAGGTTGATTTATATGTTCAAGTCCATTTGGCCAATACCTGCTCTTGATGTAAGGCCTTTTATAATTACAGAGTGTGGAGGGTTTTTTTAAATAGCCACATGCTTTGACAAGACTGTTTCTCTCAGAAGCAAATTATCTGTCCAGTCCTCCCCCAAACACCCAAAACTCTAAATATCTGATTCACCATCTTCATGACTAATGGATGGTAAGAAAGAGCCAAGATAAAATATAAAAAAAGAGAAACTTGCAAAAGAACAGCTGTATAAGCAGGAATTAAATTCAGATGACTCAAAGGGGAAATCTAAAGAGTTGAGAGAAATAACATAGACCTTGGAGTCAGACAGAACTGGATTTGAATCCCAGCCTTGTCACTTATAGTTAAATAACCAGCAAAGATCTCTAACCTCTTTCAACCTTAGTCTCTTCATTAGTGAAATGAGGCATAGAACAAACTGGCTTTACGGGTTAAGTGAGATGACATCTGTAGCACAGGCAGACACATAACTATTGTAAATAGAAACCACACCCTCATTTTATTTTTCAAATATTTTAAATGTTTTTTTATTGAATTTTTTAGAGAGGAAGAGAGAGAGAGAGAAACATCAATGTGAGAGAGGAACATCTAGTAGTTGCCTTCTGTATGCACCCCAACCAGAATACAAAATGCAACCTGGATACATGCTCTGACCAGGAATTGAATTAGCAACCTTATAGTGCATGAGACGGCACTCAACCAACCAAGTAACACAGACCAGGGCTCTCCCCATTATTTTAGAGGGTGATCTGGGGAGTTTCAAATGACACATGGAAGACACATATCACAGAGCGGGCACACAGTGTGGTCAATATATGGGATGATGATGATTAGCTCATTAAGTTCTCATGTCTTTACTCATCTGGAAGTGGGTAGGCTGAGTTACTGTCCTAGGGAATACAGAAGGCCAATTTTAAAACCCAGAGTTACTAACAAATGATGTTGGTCCAGGTCTAACTAAAAATAGCAAAGCCCTGGGCAGACAGAGAGAAAACACAGTAAGTTCATATTTTTTATATTTCTATTTCTATGAGTCACAGACAAAGGGGAGCATGTAAACCAATACTGAAGACTCACTGTTAACATGAGACCCAAATTTGAATGTCATTTGTAGGTGACTAAGTCCTATAAACCTTGCCACCTATAACTGATGGTTATACCAGAGCACTGTGAGTTCTAAAGACTAAGAAGCCCATCATTAGGACCAAATGAAATGAACTATAGGCACCATCCACTCTTTCTCAGTAGAGAAGGGATGAAAATGCACTATCCACTCTTTCTCAGTAGAGAAGAGATAATATGCTAATAAAATGATTCTTTTATTACCCAACACCTTTCTAATCATTTCCTCATTCATTCTACAACCTGTCTATTCTGTGCTAGAATGCCAAAATAGGGATGATGCGGCTTTCTAATATAGGGAGGCTGCTGAATGACTTACATTCTCCCCTGAGGGCCCTTTTATATATATATATTGATTGATTTCATAGAGGAAGGGAGAATGAGAGAGATAGAAACATCAATGATGAGAGAGAATCATAGATGGGTTGCCTCCCTCGTGCCCCTTACTGAGGATCAAGCCCACAACCCAGGCATGTACCCTTGACCAGAAATGAACTCAGGACCCTTCAGTCCATGAGCCAATGATCTATCCATTGAGACAAACCAGCTAGGGCCCCCGAGGACTCTTTTAATATAAACAAATGGATAACTATATGTGACATGGTTATTGTTGTTTGTATATTAGAATACTGAAGTTCTGAAGATGGATGGTGATGATGGTTGCACAACAATGCAAGTGCACTTAATACCACTGAGCTGTATGCTTAAAAACGATTAAGATGGTCAATTTTATATTATATACTTATAATAACTTTAAAAATTAATATTCATTTTTTCTTTCTTAACATCATGTATTACTCTTGACATCCACATAGACATGTAAGTGATAATAAGGCACTAGCCCTCCCTCACAACAATGCAAAACAAAATTTAGCCCTAGCTGGTTTGGCTCCATGGATAGAGCATCAGCCCATGGACTGGAGGGTCTCAGGTTCATTCCAGGCAAGGGCACATAACTTGGTTGCAAGCTCAATCCCTGGCCTGGGCCTGGCACATGTAGGAGACAACCAATTGATGTGTCTCACATTTATATTTCTCTCTCCTTCTCTCCCCGCTCCCCTCCGCCCTTTCTAAAAATCAATGGAAAAATATACTTGGGTGGTGATTAACAACAACAACAAAAAAAACCAACAAATTTTACATTAGGAAAAGTAGTCATTTTTCAATTACATTGCAATAAAAAGTAACAAGCATTAGAAAAATGTGGATGCAATAATTTTGTAATCTCTTGTCAACAATATCAGTAAATTTAGGTTTTACAAAGTCAGTCATCCCCCTCCAACATAATTGAATCTAAAATGGCATCATACTATAGAGGGAACATTGTAATTGGTGCTCAATTGCATATCAACAATACGTTGCCAAATTTTGTTTTAATTTTGAAACTGTAATGTTTAACTAATGCTCTCATTATGAAACTGTAATGTTTAACTAATGCATTTTTATTAGTATAAGAGAATTAGAGATTTCCATTTTAAATTACCCGACATAAGCAGTGATTGTATTAGAAGTTCCTGGAAGTGCTAATACATAATTTCTATTCATAGACTTATTTAAAAATTCTGCCAGCATCACAGAATCAGAATGCACTAAGATTCACATTCTATCAGTGTGGAACAGGACACTGAAGGGACACAACAAAGACTCAGTGATTACTTGCTTGCCAACACCCAAATGGGTCTCAGAACCATCTCCCCTAACTATTGTACATCCTGGTAGCTTTGCGTCCAACCCATAGGGCCAGGACCACATCCCCTGATCCTGGTTTTGAGAATTTGGGCCAAGATTGAAGGGGAAAATGTGGATGAAAGACTGGAAAAGTCATTTGGGGGCTATTCCCAAGAACATTGTTTTTGTTTTTGTTTTTTCTTTCAAGAGCATGTAAATGAGAAAGTTTGCTCCATGTCCAGTTTAACATGGACATTATTACTTGGCTTCTAGATTCATCAAAGTGCATAAACTACACTGCATTTTATATAAGAAAAGTTTTTTTTCTAAGAACTACCAAAAAATAGTATATGTTTAATAGATTTCTGCCATGCAAAGATGATCTTTAGAGGGTTTAGTCGTTATCAGAAGCCCCATCCATCCCAAGGACAATTGTGTCTTTCCTCAGACTCAGAGTTTTTCTGTGGAACTCGACCACCAAGCTCTAATTCCATCCTTTGGCTTCTGTTCAGAACTAATGGTCTCTCTATTTAGCCCCATCTGATTCCATTCAAAAAGTCACTAAATTCATTAATATTGGAAAGGGGAGAGTATTTTGTCGGTGTTTCAAAGAAAGGGTGAACAAAATAATCAGGAACTGAGTCTACCCCTTTATGCACCTCCATTGTTCTTAGACACCTTGTCCTTGTGAGTTTGCTCATTTTAGTATTTAGGAGCATGGACCTGGAGCCAGAGTCTCTGGGTTCAAATCATGGTTCTACCACTTCATAATTGGGCGACCTTGAGCAAGTTATTAAACATCTTTGTACTTAGATTTCTCCATCTGTAAAATTGTGCTGGTGATAGTACCTACCACACAGGTTGCTAAGATTAATGCCTATAAAGTACAGAATTTAACAAATACTTACGTGGTACATAATAAGTGCTATATAAAATAAATCTTCATTCCACCCTCACACAAATCCATCATACTCTTATTTATTACCAGATCTCCTTTACTTTCTAAGGACCTTCCAAATCTGTCCTCTTCTTCTGACTCCTGGGGTTATGGTTTGGTTCAGAATCTCATCACTTTTTACCTGGATGACTACATTTCCCTCCACTCCTATTGACCACCAAGGACATCCTCCTACAATCTAATGACATCATTTTCATGCCTCTAAGTGGTTCACCATCAATGTGTGGGGTAAGGTTCAAATTCACGGCATATCATCCAAGACCCTTCACACTCTGGACCCAGGATGCTTTTCTAGACTCATGTCAGGGCACCCCTTCTACTATCCTTTGTGCTCCAATCATATCAACTACTCCCACATGCCATATTCTATCCTAGAGCAATGCTTTCACCTCATTTCCTCTGTCTTGAATGTCAGTCCACAACACCTCTGTCTACTTTCTAAATTCCTCCTTATCCTGCAATCCCTCCTCTCAAATATCCTCTTCTCAGTGAAACTGTCTCTGACCTTCCTGAAGCAGAATTACTTCCTCCTTCTTTTGTATCCCATGGTTCTTTCAATATTCAGCTATTAAACTATTCATTACATTGTGATGTAATTACATATCTACCAGATTATAAGCTCTTTGAGACAAGGATGTGTCTTTCTTATAATACATTCATTTATTAATGAATAATAAGGCTGGGGACAAAATTGTAACTAAATTTATTTTAAAATATTAAAAATTTACAAATAAGGCACAGTTGATCCAAGCCTTTGTGAAGATTATAATCAAGTAGTAGAGCCAGGAAATAAATAAGCAAACAAAAAAATTAAATGATTACAAAATTCAGTGAGAACCACGAAGGAACAAACATGCTGATGGGATGTTTCTCTATCTTTGGTGCTGATCAACTGTGTCTGGTTCATAAGCCTTCATCAATGCAGCCAGATCAGAAGAAACCATTGTAATTATTCATTTTTGGATCGATTCCACTTCAATTCTAATCGCAAGTCCTGTACAAATATATCTCTAGAGTAAGACAGAATCACTATGGCAACTCTTTCTGGTTGTTTTGAAATGGTCACACAACCTGGCTCTGCAAAAACTAGATCAGGCAAACTACTTATATATTGTCCTTGACATCCGCATGATAGAGAAGAAGAGAGAAATTCAGTCTTTTAGAAACAAGAGTCTACATCATAATCAGACAGAAATGTGTGGGCTTTTAATCCTGATCCTCGATTAGCATGAGAGCTAAAGGACATCACAGTGAGCAGTGGTTCTCAAAGTGTGGTCTCTGGACCAGCAGCGGCATACCTGGTAAACTGTCAGAAATGTAAATTCTCAGGGCCTGCCTCAGACCTACTACATCAGAAACTCAGGTGGGGTTTGGCTAGACTGTATCACTTGAGTTTGAACTAAGAGCCATCAGATCGACTGTCAGTTTGCTTTAGGACACAAAGCAGGAAAGTGACTACGCCCCACCCTGTGTAATTGTTAGAACAAATGAACAAAGCTGCTTGAAAAACATTATATTTGAGTAATATAATGTTTAAATATTTGTACAGAGATTTTGTATGTCAGTGCTTAATAGAGGACACTCAATAAATGTTAGCTGAAAAACATATTTTAAAAACCTATATAGCTCTTGTTATAGTAAATCTTAATATGTAAATTAAAGCTTAATCCAATTTAGCATTTGTCTTTAGATCTTACTACATATACTTTTCTTTTTCTTTCTTTCTTATTTTTAACTGACTAGAATATACTCAGTTACATCTAGGGTTGGAATGGATATGGCAAGAGTTTGGATAGTATGCCACTGGAACTGTCTAACTTCTTTCTTAGCTATTGACTATGAGTTCACTGTTCTTTTTGTACAGTTTTGAAAATGAGGGTCTAGTCTTTTCTTCTCAACTGGTGGTTACTGATGTGACAACTATCTTCCCAATATCAACTAGTAAAAGGAAGAAAAGCTGGGCACAAAACACAGGATCTGCTCTCCTTTGCACAGCGCTTATCTTCCCCAATCTTTTCTCCACGCAGCAGGCAGAGGAGCGAGCCCTGCAAACTACAGCTCTGCCTCACTGGGAAAGCTGCTCTCAACCATCCGATGGGAGTCATTTTCTACTCTATTTAAAGAATAAAGATGTCTTTTTTCCTCCTGAAAGATGCCTCCTGCTGCTGACTGCTCTTCCAGATATTGCTTGAAATGAAATTCAATGGTGGTGGCTTTACTGCCAAGGCTGCCCAGGCAATTTGTAGCTTTTAGAGTTTAGGCCTAGAAAAAGACTTTGAAAGGAACTCTGAGATTATTCTAATGCAATCCTCTGGAGTTAGGAATTTGCTTCCGACACAACTGTTTGAGTAAGAATTCCTTCAAATGAATGTTTTAAATATTTTGAGTCCATAAATGTGTGCCTAATATGTGTGTAGAAAACCATTTTTGAAACAGAAAAAGTTTTAAACATATTTATAAAATTATAACCATAGTGGTTCTCAAACTCCTGTGGGCTACAGAACCACTCGAAGGGCTTGTGGAAATGATTGCTGCCTCCCTCACCATTCCCCTTCCCCTTCACTCCCCACTCCCCCACTCCTGTGTCTGATTCAGCAGATCTGGATAAGGAAGGAAATTCACATTTCTAACAAGTTACCAGGTGAAGATGATGCTGGTGCTGCTGGTCCAGGGACACTTTGAGAACCATCATTCTAGGAGCACAATTACTCTATCTGCTGACCCAAATTCCTAGAATCTATTACTAACTGCAGTATTCAAGCAAATGATTTTTCCATTGTGAATCTCCTGAATGAGGAACACTCTGAAACCTTAACTACTCTAAGTACTACCTCCCTTTTTTCTTTTTTAATTCAGACTTTTGTTGCCTAAGGAACACGCTGAGCTAGAAGAGGGTTCTTAACCAGAATGTCGCCCGGTGCAAGCTTGTTTCCTACAAGCCAACAAATATCTTCAAGCAGGTCACCTTTCTTTTCCCTGTCTCTGCTACCCAATCTCTATATAGGAAAACGTGTGTGTGTGTGTGTGTGTGTGTGTGTGTGTGTGTGTGTGTGATCTTATCACATAGTTCTTTTAAAAATAATAGTGAGAATTTAAAGCAAGGTAAGAGTGGACACACATATATTACTGATCCTCAGATTTGTCCTTTGTGTGGATATTATAAAATTGTATAGTGTTTTATCTTCTTCTCTCTGTGCTTGTGGAGAGTACATAGTGAGAAAAATATCATGCAATTAACAGGATATTATAACCAGAAAATTCTTAGTATAGGTTTGATTTTATAAAATAGAGTTGTTTCTAGAAAATATTGAGTATAAATGAACCTGGATGTCAAATCCAATTTTCTACTGGTTTCTGTGTTTTGTTTTTTTGTTTGTTGTTTTTTTTTTTTTTGAGAAAGAGAGAAAATGAAGTTTATTGCTGACACTACTGGTCCAGTGAATGACAAATGGCAGATTTAAATGTTTTCTACAAAGTACCTATTGATTGATAATATAGTACAATGATGTTATAAGAATGGGATTTAAACAGCTCACATTTTCACAAAGTGTCTTACTGGTTTTTATTACAAAATTAAAAATAGGCTCCTTTGGGGAATCGAATTGGCTCTAAGATATAACAAACTCAATACCCAAGAATATAATAAACTCTTTAAATAGAAAAATGGTAATTTTCTGATAAAAAGAAGACTAGCCAATATGTACTACAAATTATGAATACTAACTAGTTAGAGTCACTCTCATGTTTGATCTACTTGATTAAAGGTTTGTGAGGAAGGGGTAGGGAAAACTGTCAGGCTAGCTGAAAAGAATTTCCTGGACTAAAGCATCACTATGAAAGCCAGCAATGATAAATTGCAGCAATAATCCAGTGCTTGGAATAGCATGTCCACTAACGGCACTCTTGTGTCTCTGGGTAAGCCAGGAGACTTGCAGATGCTTTAAAACTAGTCAGTCTGGCCCAATTTATCAAGTTAGTTCTTCAGAATTAAAATGTTAGTAGAGAATTTCATTTATTTTTATTGTATGATTTTAGATAGAGGGAGAGAAAAAAGACAGAAACTTCAATTTTTGTTGTTCTACAAATTATGCATTCATTGGTTGATTGTTATATGTGCCCTGACTGGGGATCAAACCCACAACCTTGGTATACAGGTTGATACTCTAATCTACTGAACTACCCAGCCATGGCCAAGAATTTCTTTAAATTGCAGCAAAACAGAGGGTAGTAACACAGACTCATAACCAGACAGCCCAGGTTCTATCTATAACTTTGCAGTATTGAAGTGGTGTGACCAGGACCTTGCTGTCACAAACCAGCAGCATTGGCATCACTTGGGAGTTTGTTAGAAATGCCTACACTCAGCCCCAGCCCAGATATACGGAGTCAGAATCTGCTTTTTAGGATCCTTGAATGATTCATAGGCACATATGTAGTGTATATAGATGCCCTACTACTCAGTTCCCCCCTCAGGACTGAGATACTTTATTTCCCAGTGGCTGAGGATGCTGTCCTTCCCTGGAAAATGTTTTTGGCTAGACAGAACTGCTGCACCAAGGCCCCATTTTCCAAAGGCAGCCTTTATCTGATGACTGGTCAATGTGGAAGTCTTGGCCCCTTCATCCTACTTGGAACCACTCTGCAGCTTCAGATGGTGTTGATGAACCCTGTTTCTAAGACTGCATCCTGTTCAAGTTCCTTTTCTGCCACTTTTCTTCTCTTCCCTTGTACAGGTATTTGTCCTGAGACTATTTCTTATTATAAATCCTGCACACTAAACTCCATCTTTGGATTTGCTTTCTGTATAGCCCAGCCTGCAATAAAATTAACATTAACATTTGAAAATACTTAAACTTTGATTATGTAAATTAATCTCTGGCTCTTCAGTTTTCTTGGGTGGGGGGGCAATGGAAAGATATGTACACATATAATACATTAATAACAATAATAAAAGTATCCTTCTGAAGGTGTGCCACGAGGATTAAATTGCCTAATATTTATAAAGTACTTAGAGCAGTCACTAGCTCCTGCAGTGCTAGATCAGGGCTAGCTATTGCTATAGAGTGCATCTGTGGATAAAGAGCTGACATGTCAGATGCCTTGTCCAAAAACACTACCACAAATATGCAAAACTTAGGTTCAATTTGGGAATAATTTATGTATTCAATCACTTTGCAAGGGCTGATAGGAAGGAAGTATAGGAACACATATACTAACATGGTATCTGAATTAGGATCAAGAATATCAAGCTGATGAAAGCAAGCAGGTTATACTGTTTTTAGAACATAGACAGTAAAATTCTTAATTCCCCTAAGGCACAGCACAGTATAAAAGAGAGAAGAGCTCTACAACATGAATCAAAAAGACAGTGATCCATGGAAGCTTTAGAATCAAATAATTTCAGGGGAGAAGATGATCTTAGCTATCTTGTCCAACCATTCATGCAGGAGTAAATAAATCTAGTTGCCAAATCTAACAGATATGTATAAACCTTATCTTATTTCTCCTTCCTGCTGTTTTGAGAGTGTTGACTGTTCTGTCTTCCAAAAACCAGACAGATAGACAAATACACACTGATATGCACATACATGCACTCATGTGCATTTTCATGCACAAATATACACAATCTCTCTCTCTCTCTCTCTCTCTCTCTCTCTCTCTCTCTCTCTCTCTCAATTAATGCCCTTAGCTCTGGTGTTTTTCTCCAGATTTTGGCCTCATTCATATCTGGTTTTATGAGTCAGCATTAGTCAGAAAGGTGGTTCTCCTTTCCTGATTCTTCATTGGGCTGTAAGTGCACAAATCACCACAGCTCAAATCTCCAAGTAATGTAATGGTATAATCTAATCTTTGCCAGATATCCCTTCATAGGTACTTTGGGAGATCTCCTAATTTTAAAAAAATATTAAAGAACTATAAAAAATATAACTGAGAAAGGTCCAAGTTCTCAGAATAAGGAAGTATACTATACCTGAACAAAGCTAAGTTTAAATATTTATGAATGCTGCCCAGATGCATCATAGTAAAATTGTAGAATATCAAAGACAAAACAATTCTTAAAAATAATCACCAAGAGAAGAGAAATTACATACAAAGGAATAGGTAGACTAACAACAGATTTCTCATAGAAGAGAATTCTGAACTCAAGTAAACTAGTACTTAATACTAAGGGTGAAAAGTCCTTGCCAAAAGTTCTTTTAAATGATAGAAAAAAGGGAGAAGTGGAATGCTAGAAAAGATGGAGAGCAAAGACACTGGTAGACATCTGACTCAAATAAGTATTGACTGGTAAAGTAATAAACAATAATGGAGGTTAAAATAAAAATTCAACTAAAATACAGGACCTTAATGACATTACTAATTAGAATTAAGAAGTTCTAAAGTGTTTAGGAGGAGAGTAGATGCATTGATCAATTTGACTGTTAAACCATAGACAGAGAGACGACATCTACAATGCACATAATTAAAAAACAATTTTCACACAAAATATATCAAGAATTGTAAGCTAATAAATAAAAATAATATAACTGAAAAGTGGGAAAGGGTAAAAATAAAAGGCAATTCACAGTGAGAGAAACTTGAATTGCTCATAAATAAAGGTGCTTAAATTCATTGTGAAATCAGGGAATACAAAATAAAACAATAAGAAGCAATTTAATGCCCATCAGATTTACAAAAGTTTGCAAATCTGGTAAAGCCAAGTAATGGCCAGAAATGAACTCTCACACATGGATTCTGGGAGTGTGAATTATCATAGTCCTTTGGAAAGCAATTTAATAAGATCTAGTGTCATTGTCCACTTGGGCAGTTATAACAAAAAAAGCCCATAGACTAGATGGCTTAACCAACAAACATTTATTTCTCATAGTTCTGGAGGCTGGGAAGTCCAAGATCAAAGTGCTGACAGATTCAGTGTCTGGCAAGTGCCTCTGAATCACAGATAACTTTCTTCTTGCTGTGTCCTCACATGACAAAAGGGGTGAGGAAGCTCTCTGAAGTCTTTTTCCTAAGGACACTAATCTCATTCTTGAGGGCTCTATTCTCATGACCTATTTATATCCCAAGGGCCACACCTCCAAATACCAACACATTGGGGATTGAGTCTCAACACCTGAATTTGGGGGCAACACAAACATTAGTCCAAAGTATTTAGTAAATTGGAAGATGTATCTACCTAATGACCTGGAAATTTCAACGTCTAGATATACACCGTTAGACTGTAGTGGTTCTCAGCAAGGGCAGTTTTGTCCCCCTGGTAAAACTTGGGCCATGTCTGGATGCATTTTGGGTTGTCCTTACTGGAGGATTGTTACTGGCATCTACTGAGTAGAGGCCAGGATGCCACTAAATATACAACATTGCATTGGTTAGCCTCTCACACACAAAAAAAGAATTTGCTGGTCCAATGAATCAATATGGTTAAAGCATGAAAGAGTTTTGAGTGACAAAAGAACACAGCAAGAAGAAATGGATTTATGCTGTCAAATATGTAACTTGTTAAAAATACAAAACAATAAAATATATTTAAGGGAGGTTTTTTTTTTTTTTTTTTAAAAGGGAAAAAAACTAATTCCTCTCCATGCAAAGCCTTCATGCACACTGACTAAGCTGTGTGACCTGCTTTGGTCAATGGGATACTACCAAACTTGATACAAGCAGAGACTTGAAAAGTGCTTGGCTATTAGATCGTTTTTATCATTATCATTGCATCCAAGCTATATCTTATCACTTTTATAAATTATCAGTAATAAGTCATGTATTCTTAAATTATTTGCACTTTAAGAGAGAGCTTTGAATCAAAGAAAGTTGACATTTGAACCCAGTATCCCTTAGAGCACCTTTTAAGTTCCTGTTACTGCTCAATGATTTGCTCTAATTGTTTCAGCCATAAATCAAAAGCGGTGAGTGGGCTTGTTTTTCTTTTTAAAGTATGTTTTCCTTTGTAATTTTCTTTCTTTTTTTAAATTAAATCTTTGTTATTCAGATTATTACATTTGTTTACCCTTTTTCCCCTCCATAGCTCCCCTCCACCCGGCTTCCAACCCTCCCTCTACCCTTACCTCCCTCCCATTGACCTCATCCATAAGTGTATAATTTTTGTCCAGTCTCTCCCTGTAGACCCCTCACCCCTTTCCCCCTAAGAATTATCAGTCCACTCCCTTTCTGTGCTCCTGATTCTATTATATTCACCAGTTTATTCTGATGGTCAAATTTTTAATTCACTTAATTTTTAGATTCCCTTGTTGATAGATATGTATTTGTTGTTCATAATTTTTTATCTTTTACCTTTTTCTTCTTCCTCTTCTAAAAGAGTACCTTTCAGCATTTCATATAATACTGGTTTGGAGTTGATGAACTCCTTTAGCTTTTTCTTCTCTGTGAAGCTCTTTATCTGCCTTTCAATTCTGAATGATAGCTTTGCTGGATAGAGTATTCTTGGTTGTAGGTTCTTGTTTTTCATCACGTTGAATATTTTTTGCCATTCCCATCTGGCCTGCATCGTTTCTGTTGAGAAATCAGCTGACAGTCTTATGGCTGCTCCCTTGTAGGTAATGAACTGTTTTTCTCTTGCTGCTTTTAATATTCTCTCTTTGTCTTTTGCTCTTGGCATTTTAATTATGATGTGTCTTGGTGTAGTCCTCTTTATATTCCTTTTATATGGGGTTCTGTGTGCTTCCTGGACTTGTAAGTCTATTTCTTTTACTAGATGTGGGAAGTTTTCAGTCATTATTTCTTTAAGTAAGTTTTCAGTATCTTGCTCTCTCTCTTCTTCTGGCACCCCCACAATTGTGATGTTGGTATGCTTGAAACTGTCCCAGAGGCCCCTTACATTATGTTCACATTTTTGGATTCTTTTTTCTTCTTGCTTTTCCAGTTGAGTGTTTTCTGCTTCTTTATATTTCAAATTTTTGACTTGATTCTTGCCTTCCTCTAGTCTGCTGTTAGGTCTCTGTATAATATTTTTTATTTCTGTCAGTGTATGTTTAATTTCTAGTTGGTCCCTTTCCATCTCTAGTTGGTTCTTTTTCATCTCCAGTTGGTTCTTTTTCATCTCCTCTTGGGTCTCGCTAACTTTATCCAACTTTTCTAGGATATTCTTGAAAAACCTTATAAGTGTGGTTTTGAACTCTATATCGTCGTTTGTTTTCCTCCATTTCTTTTGTTTGTGATCTCTTTCCTTGTTCCAGCATTTTAACTGTGCTGGGAGAACTTCTGTGTTGGATTCAGCCTTATGATACCAGACTTGCAAAACTGCAAAAGCCTCTCTGTTGAGCTTGGGATGGGTGGAGTCTCAGGGCTTAATGGACTGCCTTGCCTTCTAGTTGGCCCCGCCCTTCATGGCCAACTGGAAGGCAAGGCAGTCCATTACTCACATTACTGGGTAATCACTAGAGGGGTCCCTGTGTGTGCATGTGCTTGCACGCGAGTTCTCTCGCAGTGCCTCTAGACTACTGCCTTTCTGGCTCCCTTGTGCTCCAGGACCATATGAACCTGGGTCTTCAGGACTTCGCCCGAATCTGCATTAGAAGTGACACAGTTGGGATGCTTTGTCTCCCGCCCTCTTGTGAAAGCCAGCGGAACAATCAGCAGTCGGTCTTCTGTGCACAGTGCTGGGCATTCTGCCCAACTTCTGACCTCCTGTGACTCCCCCAATTTCCGTGCTCTTCTCCCTTTTTTTTTAAATATTTTTTTATTGATTTCAGAGAAGAAAGAGAGGAAGGGAGAGGGATAGAGAAATAGAAATATCAATGATGAAAGAGAATCATTGATTGGTGGCTTTCTGCATGCCCCACACTGGGGATCAAGCTCACAAACTGAGCATGTTCCCTGACCAGGAATCGAACCATAACTTCACAGGTCGATGCTCAACCACTGAGCCATGCCGGCTGGGCTTCATTGATTTTTTTTTAGAGAGAGTGAAAAGAAGGGGCGAGGGGGAGAGAGAGAGAAGCATCAATGTGAGAGAGGCACATGCATTGTTTGCCTCCCACACCTGCCACAACCCAAGAGTGGGGACTGGACCTCCACAACCCAGATAGTGCCCTTGACCAGAACGGAACCTGTGACCCTCTGGTGCACAGGCCCATGCTCTCTCACTGCAAAATTCATGCCGGCCAGGGTGCAAAATTTATTACTGAAAGCTCTGTACTGGGTGTAACGGATGACTTATCTACCTTCCATCTATTATGCTGCAATGTGGGGCTGTGGAGGGAAGAGCATCAGAGGAAAAGTAGTCCACTTCTCTCTCTCCAGGGCTCTGTAGTATACAAGGAGTTTTTCACATGCATTTTCTCTCTTAATCTTCACAACAGCTTGTGAGGTAGGTACCAGTATGCCCAGGTTACAGATGAGGAAACTGAAGCTCAGAGAAGCTGTGACTGGCCCAAGGTCACACAGGTCGTAAGTAGCCGAGCCAGGACTCGGAGGTTTAAGTTCAGTGCTCTTTCTATTTGAGGAGTCTGCACTGGACAGTGAATCTGCCATAATTTATGGCCATGTTGCCTGAGAGGCATTTGCCACTAAGCAGAGGGGTATGGGCCACACGGACACCTAAAGATGATGTCATAAGGCAGGGTAAATGTGAGCATGAAATAATTGGCAAAAAAAGATTCTGGTTGCCAAAGAAAAAATATAAGTAATAGGGGAGCCAGGTGCGGGAGCAAGGGTCATTGTCATAGCATCTCAATGTTAGGGGGTGTGTTAAAAAGGATCTGGTCCAAACTGATGCCCCATCTGATGTCCCCAATCCCTGTGTTACATCCATGCCCACACACTGACCTCCTCTCTTGGCTTCAATAGCCTGGTGACAGGAGAATTATTCTCTCCCAGGGTCCTCGAATCTTGAATCCTCCTTCAGCGAGATTCCACTGTTAGTGTGGACTTCTTGCATGGAGTTCAGATCCAGTGAATCCTTCCTCCAGATCAAGTAAAATCCCCCCGCTCTTCTCCCTTTTCACAGTCAACCCCCCCCCACCCCAGTATGAGTTTCGGCTGGACCTGGGGTTTAGTGTCGTAGGATAAGGGGTTCAATGCCGTTGGGAGTCTCCCGCCAGAGAAAGCCAGCCAGGTACTCCGGCACCTGCTCTCTCCATGTGCGCGTCTCCCTCCATACCTCATCTTTTTGCAGCTCCTCTGGGTCTCTGTGAGTCTCTCTCTTTCCTTCTAGTTGTAGAATTTCCACTCAGCCAGCTTTCCTGTGGTTCTGGATTATGTCCGTTCTGTCTATTAGTTGTAGTTTTGAAATTGTTGTGAGAGACAGCAGTGTAGGTGTTTACCTATGCCACCATCTTGGTTCCCTTCTTCCTTTGTAATTTTCCATAAATAAGAATGGAATTGAAAATCTATAGCGTTAGCTATCTTTAATATTGCATAGTTATTTTGCCACCGTGCCAGGGAGACAACATCACAAGCAACTTCCTTTGGCACACCTACTAATTTTTTTTACATAAAATGTATGATTTTTCTGATGGATATTTATAAAAATAAGTAAACACATACAACACAGTGAGACAGCCTCTATTCATGTAAACACAAAGAAACATGCATTAGAAGTAAAACAGCAACAATGAAAATAGGACTCTAATTCACTTTCTAGGTGGATTTGTGCAGAGTAATTCACCATTTTAAAAACACACTATTAGCAAATTGTTGTTTATTCAGTAGATTTCCAGCTTTAAATGTTTTTCCCTAAAAATACTATAGACAAATAGACTCCTTGAGGTTTTGACAATTGGCTCTTCATTCTCATTCCTCAGAACTCAACAAAGTTTTCTAACTTACTCATATGGAACATGTATGTTCAGTTTAGCATTATTATGAGAAGAGGGTTAAATTCACCTTTTATTGAGTGGTAAATGAAGAGTCCTGAATAGATGTGGTTTCCAATCAGTGCCTCTTAATGTCAATTCCCCAGGGTTAAGTAGGTGTGTATTGGGTATATATATATCTGTTCTATAAGAATAAATGTAAAAGTGCCTGGCACAGTGCTTGGTTCATATAATTACCATTTCAATAATATGCATAATTCATGGTAGAAACAATCATCTAAGGAATACAGGCTGCCTATCCCTGAAAATTCCACAAATGGCTGTATCATTTTTGAAGTTTTTCATGGGAAGTGACTGAAACCTGTCTTGGCAGTGCTGATCCTGGGCTCTGTATGGCAGTGGCACTGACCTGGCACATTTCACTTCCCTGGTTCCCAAGCAATAGGCTCTAGCTAACAAGAAGCACTGGTGGGGGCTTGGAAGGCAGCAGGAAGGGAGAAGCCAGGATATATCTCCCCTTCTGCTCTGTCTCTAGCAGCTGCACCAACACAGCTAGGTCTCTTTCATTGCTCTCCTTCATGCTGGACAGGTCTACTGAGGTTCCAATTTTTCCAGTTAGCTCTAGCCCCTGGGCTCTGATAAACCACCTCCTCTTGTCCCTCCAGCCTAAGGATGAGAGTAGCCTCCTGCTATAGCTAAACCCTGGGCTATTTCCCAGGTTTGGGTGGGCTTCAGAGGCTTTCTTTCACCTTTGAACAATCCCCTGCATCTGGTCCAAAATACCTCAGTAGCATCAGTTTTGCCAATTAGACCTGACTAATACATTGACTAACTTGAGAAGGTAAAAGTCATTTTCATTGCCAGAGTGCTGGAGTCATTGACACATTGAGGAAAGAGATTGCAAACTAGGCTTGGCAGTGCAGGAACTAGGACCATTTTAGGAAATGCAGTTTCAAAGACAATCTTTTGAGCACTGCCATCATATGACTTAACTCCAAATACCTTCTGTCCATGTGTACCTCCACTGGACAGATAAATCTAATTGACAAATCTAACAGACATGCTAAATTGAATATACATGTGCCATATGAATAAGGTAGAAAACCTCATTGAGTTCTAGGAAATGAGAATGAAGAGCCAATTGTCAAAACTTCAAGGAGTTCATTTGTTTACAGTATTTTTTTAGGAAAAAATGTTTAAAACTGGACCAGAGGAGGGAACTTCTTTGGCCCAGCTTGGGGCATAGGCCTAGCTGTGGTGATGATGGTGGTGGTGGTGGTGATGGTTGTCATGATTGAGAGTCCTCAAAATTCCTGAAGAACAGAAAGGAGAATTGTTCCTCAGAGGATGGGATGCTGGATAGACAAAATAACACATGTCCAGTACTGCAACACTGATCTTGGCATAGTCAGATGTTGGTCCTCAACCTTACAGGCTCAGGACACTGATTTTATGGGCACTCTAAGACAGTCCATGTGCTAGGAACAGACTCAAACTATTAATGTTTGCATAGATTGAATCTCTCAAAAGGCTAATTTAACTCATTTATAATGAAAAAATACAACTGTCAGGGGAACGAGATGCTTACAATGGTCTGGCCAGCACCATTTTTCTTTTTAGGCAAACCACATGGACATCAAGTAGTAGAAGATCCACTTGTGAGCAATGAACTCAGACTAAAGTTATTATTTGAGAGATATTATTATTATGTTCCAAATAGCATGTTCCTTGTGTGCTGACACATCCTGAGCAGTGTCTCTCCAGTAAGCAATTTGAGACATGGTTGCTATTGCAGGTTGGGTTCTCAAAAAACAAATGCTGAGACAGGTTGAGGTGACTGTATTTGTTAGAGATCAAATCTCTGAAAGGAAGAGAAAGAAAGCAGGATCCTGGCTAAAAGCAGAAACTGAACTATGAGGCAGACCTAGCAAAGCCGTGGCCCACCCAGCAGAGATCTACCCATCAGAGTTATCTAGTGTTGGGTTGAGAAACGCAGGCCTTTGCATTCCTACCTCACTTGGT
Organism: Lasiurus cinereus; assembly: GCA_011751065.1. Classification (NCBI taxonomy): domain Eukaryota; kingdom Metazoa; phylum Chordata; class Mammalia; order Chiroptera; family Vespertilionidae; genus Lasiurus; species Lasiurus cinereus. The sequence goes on from JAAGEH010000125.1 coordinate 15,040,295, forward strand.
CACTGAATATGGGCTGCCCCTAGAGAGTTGAGACTTTGGGTTGGCAGCTCTCTGTAGTGGAGGTAGACCTGAAGGAGCAGGGTGGCACATCTGTGTGTTTAGCAGACTCATTGTGAGCATACTCTTGCTCAGGGACACTTAGCCAAGAGCTCTGCTCCTCTCTTCAACAACGCCTTTGTGATTTGGCAGGTCTACTTCTTGTTGGATGGTGCTTCCATGTGCCCTGACAATATTGGCTTCTCATTCTCCTTTTCTAAAAGCTCTTTCTGTTCATCCCATCTCATTTATGAGAAGGGTATAAAATGCAAGTAATTTCTGCTTGGAAATATCCAGTCACTTTGAACTTTTTAAAAATATATATATATTTTTTTACTGATTTCAGAGAGGAAGGAAGAGGGAGAGAGAGAGAACCACTAATTGGCTGCCTCCTGTATGCACCCAATTGGGGATCGAGCCCCAAACCAGGCATGTGCCCTTGACCAGAATCGAACCTGGAACCCTTCAGTCCACAGGCCGATGCTCCACTCACCGAGCCAAACCAACTAGGGCCACTTTGAACTCTTATCACCTTGAGCTGACTGCTGGATAACTGCAATTAGTATTTTTGGTGTTTCTACCCCTTCAAAAAACACAGACAATCTCTTGTTTTTCTCTTACTCATGGCAATCTACCCAGTGTGGTGGATGTCACTACACTGACTTTGAGGACAGCTTTGGTTGCACTGACCAAAAATTAAATATCAGTTTCTTCCTTCCCCCTTTCTCTATATCCTTTCTACTCTTCTTATATGTGACTTCAAGAAAACATTCAAGAACAGACAGGATTCTGTGGTAATAGACTAAGACTATATTCAGGCGGGATGCTGCATCACACCCTTTGGATTCACCAGAACCTGAATACATTATAAAGACAAATAATCTTTATCGTATCAAGACAAAAGAATAATTGACAAATTACACATGTTAAAGTGATGGCAGTGTTTCTGTTTCAAGATATACAATCAATGATCTTTCTAGTCACTGTCAGTTCAATAAACACTGTTATTATTTTCTTATCCATAAAATCTACCATAAAAACCCAAGTTGAAGTTGACACATCATTACTTGGTGAAGCCATTCTAAGAGCCCTAGACATGATTCATAGCCCATGCTATTCATGAATTGCAAAGGGAAAGGGGTGATTGTATTTCAGTTACACCCAGAAATCAAATTACAAACTATAATACATACATATATATGCCCTAGGAGAAAAATATAGAGCACTTTAAGTTAAGTATAGAATTAATATGTATTCTATCTCAATTCAGTCTTTCACAAGGTAATGTCCAAGATATATTTCTGATATTTATCTATGCCTGCCATCACCTGTGAACATTTATCCACTGTTCAATCTGCCTCTAGATGCCTTTTCCTTTCAGCCAATCACATCCTAAGCCTTAAGTCCCATTGTCTTTTATTTTATTTTTTTCTGCAATTATCTCCCTCCTGACAACCCCATAGTATCCAGAAGTAAACATTTTCTATATTGAAAATTGCCTCTCACTGGTTGGCAATCCAAAATCTAAGCATCACAGAGCAGAACAACAGAAGGAAAACATCATGGCTCAATCAGTGAAGGCTTGGTTATTTAGTCAAGTTTAGCACCAATATAATAAAAACACATGCATATTTAATTTTTATTTGCACACCACCACATTAACACCTCATAAAAGTCTATAGAACACCTATTTGAATAATAGATTGTGGGTATGGGTTTATGTGCACATAAGGACATAAAGCTTATATTTTCTTGGGTATATTCAATCCTGGAAATTAGCAGAGACCTGATGGAAAATGTTTTGACCCAGTCCTATTATGAGGCCTGGATAGCCAGAGTTTTCAGGTTGGACCACATTCAGTTGGTCTACACAGAATAGTAGAAACAAAATTAGTCTGGGCATTTGTGGCTCACTTTTGCCACCTGCCATTTTGTACAATCAAGTGTTGAAGCTGCCGCTCCAAATGTATTTCCTACATTGATTCACTTTTCTTATACAGTTATGGTCCTTCTCTTTTCTTTTCAGCTAAACTGTATAGTGTCTTCTTTTCAAATACCCAATATATGCACTTGTGAACATTTCAGCTAATCAAGACAACAAATCAATCTGTAACTCCTTGAGAAATTTCCCCAGGTTGAAGCAAACGGGACACTCATGACAAACTTCCAATGTGATCACGTGTTCGGGCCTGCCTCAGGCTACAGCACATAAACTGTGTATGTGTGTGTGTGTCTGTGTGTGTGTGTGTGCGCGTGTGTGTGTGTGTGCATGTGCATGTTTCCAATTCATACAGCCCTCCCTTTATGCCATTTTGTTTTATTTACGCAGAAGGAAGTAATTTCAAAGTAAATTTAATAGAACAAATCTGAACAAAAGACAATGCTAGTACTTCAGAAAACTCTAGACCCTTCGATAGAAATAGTCAGAATATTCAAAATACACAATGGCTCTAATTTTTTTAAAGTGGCATGATTAACTCTTCATAAATTTCATCTTACTATAAAAGAAACCTTCTTCTTTAGGCCAGATCTCATTAGTTTGGCCATCTTATTTTATCTTATAAAAACTAAATCTTGTTCCAAACTTTCACCTCTTTCTACTTACTATCCTCTCCACGCTCTCTGTCCTGCCCCCTCTGACACACACACACACACACACACACACACACACACACACACACACACCAGACCATCAAATTATTTTAAGAAGAGCTGTGTACACTCATTCTTTAGTTTCCCATTGAATCCAATAATCTTGCCAGTTACTACAAAATCTATATCCAACATTCCTACTAGTTCTTGGCCTTTGGAAAGGGCTGGAAAAAAAATGTTAAATGATAAAATGAATCTGGTTGTCCACGCTGGAAACATATAAGCCTACATCCTTACTTCTTTCTTTGACTTACCACCTCATTCAACCCACCACCAAGTCCTTTTTAGATGATACTTCCTGAAGAACTCTCAGATCTGCCACCTTCTCACCATTCTCGCTGTCATTACCTTAATTCTAATTTGAAGTACCTGCATCCCCCACCTTGATTAGTATGACAGCACTTTAACAGGTCTGCCCAACTCCAGGTGTCTCGGAACATAGAACCTAGATTATCTTTCACAATACTACTTCTCTGCTTTAAAGGTGCTGTTTAATGGATTCCTATGGACTCGAAGATTACATTCAAATTTGTTACTACTATATATTTCATTACTTGGCACTGCTCCTTGATCAGAACCTAAACTCAAAACATACTAGATAGTGTTTTTCCAGACTGGCCATTGTTTCTCCTGTCTCTAGGAATTTTCACTGCCCCCACTTTTTTGCCCAGCGGCCTTTCCTCTCTAAATTTTCAATCCTTTTACCTGGACAACTCCTACTGCTATTTGAACACACTGATTCTGGGAAGCATTCCCTGCTCACCTGAGCCTCAGTCAAGTGCCCCATGCTTTCTTCACGACAGCCCATACTCATCTGTATACCAAATACTTATGCCATTCTTTTAAAATTATCTGTGTACTTATTTCACTGGTCTATTTAATAATTTGAATTTGGCTTTGTTTTCTCCCACCCATGCTGTTAAACACTGGCAGGTCTCCCTTCTTTCTGGTAACAGCTCAGGCATTTCTCATTGCTCTAAAATATCTCCAGGTATTAAAAAATGGTCTTGCTTTCAGATATTAAGAAGTGCAGTCCAATTCAGTATCAATATTTCCATCTGATATCCAATTCTGTTTCTGCTTGTGGTGCCTCCAAGGCTGGGGTCAGGGAGAGAGAGATGAAAAGGAAGGGAGAAAGATCTATTTATTTAATGAGTACTGTTTGCAGTTCTCCTTTGGCTGTTGAATGCCCACACCCAAAGGCTGGCTCTCTCCTAGGCACATTGCTAGATTCTTGAGTGAACTTAGTGGGAATGATCTCACTGACTAAACTGATCTGTGAACCTGTTTACTCTTCAGCTTCTGCCTGTCAGCAAACACATCAGGGTTCCTTCAGCCTGGGGGTCAGCCCTCTTAAACTGGATGCTTGCACAATGACTCCAGCTTGGCTTTCTTTCTACACAGTCTGCTGTATTCTTCTGTAACCCCCTTCCCTGCTCTCGCCAACTCTGGAAGTGTGGGCCCTTTCTTTTAGAACCATTTTCTTCGCAAAGACTTTGCTATTACCTCCAGCAGCCTCTAAACAAGACCCAGAGTGCTCTCTATATCCGTTGAAGTCCAGGTGCCCCACAGCTCCAACGTGTCTTCAAGAGAGACAGTAGTTCTCTCCCTCTTCTCCCTAATGGGGAATGAAGTGGAATCACCATAAGCCTAAATTCTCCACTCCTATGAATTACCTTCAAAGGAAACTTTTTAAAAAAAATTATCTAGTCTTTTCTTTAATAGGCTGGGTTTAGATGAAAGGCTAAGAGTCACAGGCTTGCTATTTCTCAGCAATTCCTGTGGAGGTGTCCTTGTCCCTCACTAGAATATGTAGGCACATTTAGCAACAAAGACAGTTTCCCTCGACATGGTGCAGGCAATTGAAACATCTATGCCCAATGTCTGGCACACAGTAAAGCTGCAATAAATTTCAGAGAATAATAACTAACAGCTATGCATACTGTGATACATTTATGATAGAGTCATAAACAATATGCTTTGCTACACAAGTAGAAACTGGCCTGGTTGCTTGAGAATGTTAGGAAAGATGCATAAAGGTAAAATTTTCCCTAAAAATATGTGTCTTTACATCATGAATGAGTCTCTAAAGAAAAGCATAAATTTTTCTTGTCTATTTTCCACCAGTTTGTTGTTTTATTTTTTTGAGGAGGGACACACTGAACATAAATAATAAAATGTTTTTAAATTTTTCTATCATCTTTTTAAAACATCAAAATTAATAGCACTGCTCATATCAGGCTTCTCTAAACTTAGCATTTAAAATAGGAATGGTTTTAGCTCTAAGTGAACTATTATAAAAGGCAGTTTCCAAAAGTATTGTCTAGGGCTTTTCCTGGTTGGTAGTAACAGCAGGCCCCTGGATGCTGAAAAGGGAGTGCATTACACAAACTGCAGTGGTCATCACGGAACCCAAAGGCGAAAATGTAGCTGATTTCAGGGATACACTGGAACCCAAGACTATTCTAGAATGTTCTGGTGAAGCCCCCCAATTTTCTTCCATTCTGTTTCCATATTTTTCTGTTTGGTAGTCCATGTGACTTAATAACCACTGCTAATGGCTTCTGAGTTGACATGTTACTAGTTTTAGCATCCTTAATCTTGCTTGGTCAGTCTTAGTTCCAAGTTCCTGTTTGAATCAGATGCCCCATCTAATCAACTATGACTGTGCCTTTACTTGAATGATGGGGAAGAACATTTACAAGACACAGAAATAAGTGACTACGCTTCTAATAGATAAATAATGAGGACAGATATTTCAAAGGCTTAGGCCTCTATCTCAAGAAGGCTTTCATCTGTGAATTTTGGCAACTGACTTAATTATTTTTTTAATTTTTTTTAATTTTTTATACATATCTCCCAATTGCCCCCCATCCCTCCCAGGCATACCCAACCCCCCAGTGTCTATGTTCACTGGTTATACTTACATGCATGCATACAAGTCCTTTGATTGATCTCTTATCTACCTCACCTAAACTTAATCTTCCTGCTGTAATTTCACAGTCTGTTCGATGCTTTCCTGCCTCTGTATCTATCCTTTTGTTCATCAGTTTATAATGTTCCTCACTATCCACAAATGAGTGAGATCACGTGATGCTTCTCCTTCATTGACTGGCTTATTTCACTAAGCACAAGGCTCTCCAGTTCCATCCAGGTTGCCGCAAATGGCAAGAATTCCTTCTTTTTAATGGCAGCATAGAATTCCATTGTGTAGAAGTACCACAGTTTTCTGATCCACTCATCTGCTGACGGGCACCTTGGCTGTTTCCAAATTGTAGCTATTGTAAATGGTGCTGCTATGAACACAGGGGTGCATAAATCCTTTCTGATTGGTGTTTGTGATTTCTTAGGATAAATTCCTAAGAGTGGGATTACAGGGTCAAATGGGAGATCCATTTTTAGTTTTTTGAGGAAACTCCATACTGTTCTCCACAGTGGCTGCACCACTCTGCATTCCCACCAACAGTGCACGAGGGTTCCTTTTTCTCCACATCCTCACCAACACTTGTCATTTGTTGATTTGTTGATGATTGCCATTCTGACAGGTGTGAGATGGTATCACATTGTCCTTTTGATTTGCATCTCTCAGATAATTATTGACTTTGAACATGTTTTCATGTGTCTCTTGGCCTTCCTTCTGTCGTCTTTCGAAAAGGTTGTATTTAGGTCCGTTGCCCATTTTTTATTTGATCATTTATCTTCCTTTTATTAAGTTGTATAAGTTGGCTATAGATGTTGGAGATTAAACCTTTATCAGTGATAACATTTGCAAATATGTGCTCCCATACAGTGGTCTTTCTTGTTTTCTTTTGCTGTGCAAAAGCTTTTTATTTTGATGTAGTCCCATTTGTTTATTTTTTCTTTATCTTCCATTGCCTTTGGAGCAGTATCTGTGAAGAAGTTCTTTCAGCATATGTCTGAGATTGTGCTGCCTGTGGATTCCTCTAGTATTTTTATGGTTTCCCTTCTAATGTTTAAGTCCTGTATCCATTTTGAGTTTATTTTTGTATTTGGTGAAAGTTGGTGGTCCAGTTTCATTTTTTGCATGTATCTGTCCAATTTTCCCAACACCATTTATTGAAGAGGCTATCTTGGCTCCATTGTATGTTCATGCCTCCTTTGACAAATATTAGTTGAGCATAGTGGTTTGGGTGGATATCTGGGTTCTCTATTCTATTCCATTGGTCTATATGTCTGTTCTTGTGCCAGTCCCAGGCTGTTTTGAGAACAGTTGCTTTGTAATATAGCTTGAAATCTGGTATTGAGATCCCACCTACTTTATTCTTCTTTTTCAGAATTGCTGTGGCTATTCATGGTCTTTTTTTTTCCGTATGAATCTATGAAGAATTCTTTCTAGGTCTTTGAAATATGTCGTTGGTATTTTAATGGGTAGTGCATTGAATCTATAGATTGCTTTGCGTAGTATAGACATTTTAATGATGTTGATTCTCCCATTCCATGAGCATGGTATGCTCTTCCATCTGTTAACATCTTCCTCTATCTCTTTTTTTAGTGTCCTATACTTTTCTACATATAGGTCTTTTACCTCTTTAGTTAGGTTTATTCCTAGGTATCTTAATTTTTTTAGTGCGATGGTAAATGGGATTGCTTTTTTAGTCTCTCTTTCTGTATAGAAATGCCACAGATTTCTTGGCATTAATTTTGTATCCTGCTACATTGCCAAATTCATTAATTAAGTCAATTAGTTTTGGGATGGAATCCTTCAGGTTTTTTATGTACAGTATCATGTCATCTGCAAATAAGGACAGCTTTACTTCTTCTTTTCCAATTTGGATGCCTTTTATTTCTTCTTCTTGTCTAATTGCAATGGCTAATACTTCCAGTACTATGTTGAACAGGAGAGCTGAGAGTGGGCATCCCTATCTTGTTCCTGTTCTTAGGGGAAATGGTTTTAGTTTTGGCCCATTGAGTATGATGTTAGCTGTGGGTTTATCATATATGGTTTTTATGATGTTGAGGTATGATCCTTCTATTCCCACTTTGCTGAGAGTTTTTATCAAGAAAGGGGCATTGGATTTTGTCAAATGTTTTTTCAGCATCAATTGATATGACTATATGATTTTTATCTCTGAATTTGTTTATGTGATGTATCACGTTTATTGATTTGCAGATATTGTACCATCCCTGCATTCCTGGGATGAATCCTACTTGGTCATGGTGTATGATCTTTCTGATGTACTGCTAGATCCGATTTGCTAGAATTTTGTTGAGGATTTTGGCATCTATGTTCATGAGAGATATTGGCCTATAATTCTCTTTCATTGTGTTGTCTTTATCTGGTTTTGGTATTAGGGTGATGCTGGCTTCATAAAAGGTGTCTGGAAGTGTTCCTTCTTCTTGAATGTTTTTGAATAATCTGAGGAGGATAGGTTTTAATTCTTCCTTGAATGTTTGGTAAAACTCTCCTGTGTAGCCATCTGGTCCCAGGCTTTAATTTGCTGGAAGCTTTTTGATGACTGCTTCAATTTCTTCCATAGTTATTGGACTATTGAGATGTTTAGTTTCCTCCTCATTGAGTTTTGGGAGGTTATATTTCTCTAGGAATTTGTCCATTTCTTGCAGGTTGTCTAATTTGTTGGAATAGAGTTGTTCATAGTATTTTTTTAACAATTCTTTGTATTTCAGCGGGGTCTGTTGTTATTTCTCCTCTTTCATTTCTGATTTTGTTTATTTGGGTCTTCTCTCTTTGCTTCTTGGTGAGCCTGGCTATAGGTCCATCAATCTTGTTTATCCTTTCAAAGAACTAGCTCTTGGTTTTGTTGATCTTTTGAATTGTTTCTTTGGTCTCCATGCTGTTTATCTCCATTCTGATCTTTATTATTTCCTTCCTTCTGCTTACACTGGGCTTTTCTTGTTGCTCTTTCTAGCTCTTTGAGTTGTAGGGTTAGGAAATTTATTACCATTGTTTCCTGTTTTTTGCAGTAGGCTTGTAGGGCTATGAACTTCCCTCTCAAGACTGCTTTTACTGTGTCCCATAAATTTTGTATTGTTGTGTTGTCATTGTCATTTGTTGTCATAATGTTTTAAATTTCTTTCTTGATCTCTTTGGTTACCCAGTCGTTGTTTAATAGCATGCTGTTTAGTCTCCATGTGTTTGATTTCTTTCTATTGTTTTTATTATAATAGTTGATTTCCAGTTTTATGCCACTGTGGTCTGAGAAAATGCTTAATATGATTTCTATCTTCTTGAACTTGAAGAGACTTTTCTTATGACCCAACATATGATCTATCTTTGACAATGACACATGTGCACTAGAGAAGAATGAATATTCTGTGGCTCTGGGGTGAAATGTTCTGAAGATGTCAATTAATTCCATCTGGTCTAGTGAGTCATTAAGGATTGCTGTTTCTTTGCTGATTTTTTGTTTAGAGGACTTGTCCAGTGGTGACAGTGAGGTATTAAAGTCTCCTACTATGATTGTATTGCTGTCAATCTCTCCCTTAATATCCTCCAGGAGTTTTTTTTTATGTATTTAGGTATTCCTATATTGGGTGTGTATATGTTTACCAGAGTTATTTCTTCTTGTTGGATGTTCCCTTTACTATTATGAAGTGGCCTTCTTTATCTCTTGTTATGTCCTTCACTTTGAGATCTAATTTGTCAGATATAAGTATTGCAACCCCAGCTTTTTTTTCCTTTCCATTTGCCTGAAATACCATCTTCCATCCCTTCACCCTCAATCTGTGTGCATCTCTTTTCCTGAGGTGGGTTTCTTGTAGACAGCAGATAAATGGATCATGTTTTCTTATCCAATTGGTTACCCTATGTCTCTTGATTGGAGCATTGAATCCATTTCCATTTAAAGTTATTATTGATAGGTACTTATCTGTTGCCATTTTTAGTCTTTACCCCAGAATTCCTTCTTCGCTTCCTATTTCTTTTTATTACAGCGGACCCCTTAACATTTCTTGCATTGCTTGTTTGGTGGTAATATATTCCCTTAGTCCTTTTTTGTCTGTGAAGCTTCTGATTTCACCTTCAACTTTGATTGAGAGTCTTGCAGGGTACAGTATTCTTGGATTCAGACCCTTCCTTTGCATGACTTTGTATATTTCATTCCATTCCCTTCTGGCCTCATGTGTTTCTGTTGAGAAATCAGTAGCTAGTCTTATGGGGGTTCGTTTGTAGGTAACTTTCAGTTTCTCTCTGGCTGCTTTTAAGGTTCTTACTTTGTCGTTGGTGTTTGCCAATTTAATTATAATGTGCTTTGGTGTCGGTTTTGTGGGGTTCATTTTGCTTGGGACTCTGTGAGCTTCTTGGATTTTGTGTGGGTTTTTTCTTTCCTATATTGGGGAAATTTTCTGTCATTATTTCTTCAAACAGGTTCTCTAATCCTTGCTCACTTTCCACTCTTTCTGGAACCCCAATTATGTGGATGTTGTTTTGTTTTGTGTTATCCCAAAGTTCCCTTAGGCTCTCCTCTTGCTTTTTAATTTTTTTTTCTAGAAGCTGCTGTACTTGGGTATTTTTTTCCTACCATGTCTTCTAGCTCACTGATGCACTCCTCTGCTTCTTCTAATCTACTTTTGATGCTTTCTATTGAGTTCTTTAAAGCAGTGATGTCATTTTTCATTTCTTCTTGCATTTCTTCTTGCTTCTTCTTCACTTTCTCTTGGCTCTTACTCACATTGTCAATTTTGTCTTCCATTCTTTTCATCCACCTTAGGATCATTTCTCTGAACTCTTTCTCTGGCAGGCTTATTTCTGCTTCTATTTCGTTTACTTCCTTTTCTGGTGATACCTGCCTTTCTGTCGTATGCGGGCTGTTTCTTCTTCTGCCCATGGTCTTTCTTCTCCAGGTGTCTGGTTATGTAGTTCTCTCTCCTATGTTGATTCAAAGGCACAAACTACAACACAAGCTGGTACAACACACAAGGCACTTTCCGTGTGCCATGTGGATCTCCTCTGAGTGTGCGTGTCTGTGCCGATTGGAGAGCAGTGTTCTGGGTCCCGGCTGTTCAGTGAGTGCTGTAGCTGCAGCTTTCAGACCGCCACAGACATCCACCTCACTCTGCAAGATGGCGCGGTCTCCGGTTTGCGCTGGTGGCTCTGGCAGACAAAAACCCCATGGCAGTGGGGCTGCCTGGTCAGGAGAGCCCCATCCAGCAGTCCCCCACCTTCTCCTGGAGGATCACTGACTCTTAACTTGCCAACAAACACTCCCAGTGCGACTCCCAGCTGCTCTCTCTCCCTCTGCCCAGTGACAAAGCTCCAGAAGTGTCCGTCTATTCCGCCGCCATTTTTCAACTGACTTAATTATTAAGAAGAGATTATATTGGCTCTATTACTCTGAAATAACTTATATTCTATTAAAATATTTGGGGATTTCCTTAGTCCTTAAGAGGGACACTTTATTTTCATAAGCTCATTGTTAGTTCTACCATTAGTTTTGGTTCACAGTTGTTATTCTGTTTGAAATCAGAATAGAGAATCTGGTCGACATGGCTCAGTAGTTGAGTGTTGACCTATGAACCAGGAGGTCATGGTTCAATTCCCAGTCAAGACCCATGCTTGGGTTGCGGGCTCAATTCCCAGTGTGGGGCGAGCAAGAGCCAGCCAATCAATGATTCTCTCTCATCATTGATGTTTCTATCTCCCTCTCCCTTCCTCTGCATACTCAATAAAAAACATATTTTTTTAAAAAGAAAAGAGAAGTAACAACACAACATCTCTAAGTATAAATGAATCTTAAAATCAGATTTTGAACACAGCCAAATGCCAAATTTACTGTGTTTCTTTTCTGATCAGACCTTATTGGAGAGTTTCATCAGAAATTATACTTGACCCAGAAAAAAAGCTAACCATTTATCCTTTTTCATTTGAGGATATCTGTAATATAGACATGTGGCTATCTGAGCAAAGATTCTAATACCTTTTAAATTAAATTAGGCTCTATGACTTTTAAACATCATTGAAAAGGCTTCTTCTTTGTATCACATGTTAATTTTTGTGGAACATGCTTATTTTACCTCCATCAAACTGTTCATTAACATTCCTAATATCTTCCTCTAGCTCACCTTCCTCCCCTGCTGGGTAGATATTCACAGAACATATAGTTCTAGTCTGCAACCAGGAAATAATGGATCCCACGGTTTTATAAATATTGAGAGTGAAGAGAGTGAGGAGAGGAGGGCATGCTGGGGAAGAAATAAAAATACTATGGGTAGCTGAAGGTACACAGCTCTCTCCATTCCCAATAGGGTTTATTCCCACAATTAAAGTTTCTTTTCTTTACTCCCAGGTAAACATGGCAAGTATAGAATAATCTCTGAAGTCATCAAATACTGCATGACTTTTTTTTTAATGAAATCTTTATTATTCAGATTATTACATTTGTCTCTCTTTTTTCCCCTCCATAGCATCCCTCCACCCAGCTTCCACCCCTCCCTCTGCCCTTAGCTCCCTCCCATTGATCTCATCCATAGGTGTATGATTTTTGTCCAGTCTCTCCTTGTACACCCCTCACCCCTTCCCCACTGAGAATTATCAGTCCACTCCCTTTCTGTGCTCCTGATTCTATTATATTCACCAGTTTATTCTGTTGATCAAATTTTTAATTCACTTAATTTTTAGATTCACTTGTTGATAGATATGTATTTGCTGTTCATAATTTTTTTGCTTTTACCTTTTTCTTCTTCCTCTTCTAAAAGAATACCTTTCAGCATTTCATATAATACTGGTTTGGAGTTGATGAACTCCTTTAGCTTTTTCTTATCTGTGAAGCTCTTTATCTGCCCTTCAATTCTGAATGTTAGCTTTGCTGGATAGATTATTCTTGGTTGTAGGTTCTTGCTATTCATCACGTTGAATATTTCTTGCCACTCCCATCTGGCCTGCATAGTTTCTGTTGAGAAATCAGCTGACAGTCGTATGGGTGCTCCCTTGTAGGTAATAAACTGTTTTTCTCTTGCTGCTTTTAATATTCTCTCTTTGTCTTTTGCTCTTGGTATTTTAATTATGATGTGTCTTGGTGTGGTCCTCTTTGGATTCCTTTTATATGGGGTTCTGTGTGCTTCCTGGACTTGTAAGTCTATTTCTTTTACCAGATGTGGGAAGTTTTCAGTCATTATTTCTTTAAATAGGTTTTCAGTATCTTGCTCTCTCTCTTCTTCTGGCACCCCCACAATTCTGATGTTGGTACGCTTAAAGCTGTCCCAGAGTCTCCTTACATTATGTTCACATTTTTGGATTCTTTTCTCTTCTTGCTTTTCCAGTTGAGTGTTTTCTGCTTCTTTATATTTCAAATTTTTTATTTGATTCTTGCCTTTCTCTAGTCTGCTGTTAGGACTCTGTATAATATTTTTTATTTCAGTCAGTGTATGTTTAATTTCTATTTGGTCCTTTTTCATCTCCTCTTGGGTCTCAGTAAATTTATCCATCTTTTCTAGCATATTCTTGAAAAACCTTATAAGCGTGGTTTTGAACTCTATATCCAGTCGTTTTTTTTCCTACATTTCTTTTGTTTGTGATCCCTTCCCTTGTCTCAGCATTTTCCCTATGCCGGGGAAACTTCTGTGTTGGATTCAGCCTTATGATAGCAGACGCAAAGCCGCAGAAGCCTCTGTTGAGCTTGGGAGGGGTGGAGTCTCAGGGCTTAAGGGACCGCCTTGCCTTCCAGTCAGCCCCGCCCTCCACAGCCCCTGAGTCTCACGTGACTGGGTAATGGCTGGAGCGGTCCTTGTGCGCGCGCCCGCGGTGCCTCAAACGCTGCCTTTCCAGCTCCCCTGCACACCAGGACCACACGAGTCTAGGTCCCCAGGGTTTTGCCCGAAACAGGGGCCCAGTGGACTCAGAAGTGGCACAGTTGGGAGGGTCTGTCTCCCACCTAGTCATGAAAGCCAGGGGCACAATCAGCAATCTGTCCTCCACGCAGCACTGTGCGCGTGCGAGACCGGACCTGATCTTCTGCGACTCCCCTAAATTTCCGTGCACCTCTCCCTTTTCACAGTCCAAACTCCCCCCGTATGAGTTTCGGCTGGATCTGGGGTTTAGTGTCATAGGATAAGGGGTTCAATGCCGTTGGGAGTCTCCGTTTCCCTCCCGCCAGAGAAAGCCAGCCCGGTACTCCAGCACCCTCTCTCTCAGCGCCCGTGTCTCCGTACCTCAGCTTTTTGCAGCTCCTCTGGGTCTCTGTGAGCCCCTCTCTTTTCTTCTATTCTACTCAGCTAGCTTTCCTGTGGTTCTGGATGATGTCCGTTCTGTCTTTTAGTTGCAGTTTGTTGTGCGAGGCAGCAGTGTAGGTGTTTACCTATGCCGCCATCTTGGATTCCTCCCTACTGGGTGACTTTTAAAGACAGGCACAACCACAGGAGTATGCAATTCTAATTACCTCATTTATACTAACAATGGCAAAGATGATGTTTGAGTTTAATGAATTTTGTTTATTTCCATTGATGTCATTGACAAAATGCAGTTTTAGGTCAGGACACATTTAACTACTATATTCACAACCTATAGAACACCTATAATTTGCTCAGTGTAGGACTGAATGCACAACACACCATCCAGGGTCTTCATGTTGCATCATTCAGAATAATAATAAATAGCCATGCAAATGAACCCAAATCCTCTCAATTGTTTCTCAAACATACCTGTTTGAAAAAAAAACACAGTACTTATAGCTAGCTATTTGAACTGATTTTTTTATTTATTTATTTTTTTTGCTTTCGAGTACCTCATTCTGATGAATTTAAAGGAGTGGAGATTTGCAAGGAGGTTGTCATTTGTACACTGTGCCGTTACCCTATTTTATAACTTTTTCTCCCTCTATTCTTCAGCATTCCCAAATGAGCAGCCTGAAGCTGATTGAAGCACCTACTGTGGCCCTTGTTCCAACACATTTGTGTGCTTTTTTAATTTTAGGTCAGATCACATTGACCTTTTCATATTTATGGGGCATCTGTCACTCTAAGAATCCTGGATAAGAAGGGATTGATCAGACAATGGGAGATAGGCCAAGATAAATGAATTTTCTCTCAATTTTGGGGGCCAAGAGAACAAAATTTCTCTTGAGTGAGAGATTTTAAGAACTTTTCCCTAAAAAGAATAGTTGTTTCTCCTGTTACTAGTCCTGGGATAAAGGAAAGCTTATGGGAGGAGATTTGACAGTCTGGAATAGAAAAGAGAGGGAATTCCTAATCTCTTTGGCCTTGACCCAGAGCCTTGGGAAAACAATTACAGTGGAAGGATGAGGCCAGGAGCTAGCAGAATTCTGCTGTTGCCTATGGCTACCCAGGAACTATGCCAGGTCCTCCAACACAGAGAAGGGGGCATCACAAGAATGCCATAATGACAGTTAGTGATGGATAAATTTCTGGCAAGTAGGCCTGTTGGTGCATATATATAACACTGAAGATATTTGTGGTATTTTCATATACATATTATTATTTGCCATCATTAGCCAAAAACTATTTGCCTATGTGAGGATATTTTTATCTTTATAAGTTAATATTAAGATACCATTTTCCACATTTTGTTTGACCCATAAATAATAGATACCCACAATCCAAAACTTTCACTGGGCCATTCCCCACTTTAGGCAACCCTGTGGTGAGTTGTCATTTTGATTCAAGGCTAGACTCTATACTTTATTCCACATGCATCCTGCCCTTAAGAAGCTTACAAGCTTTGAAACTGTGTTTAAAACTATATTTATATGTGTACACTAGAAGCCTGGTCATGAAATTAGTGCATTCAAGAGTCCCTCAGGCCAGCCTGTGTCCTCGTGCAGTCAAGGAGATTCTCTGGGGATGTCTGATTGCCCAGGAAGTGGGAGAGGCTCCCACCACTGCCACTGCACTTGCCAGTGGTGAGCCCTGTGAGAGTGCACTGACCACCAGGGGGCAGCTCCTGCATTGAGTGTCTGCCTCCTGGTGGTTAGTATGCATCATAGCGACAGGTCATTCTGCCATTTGGTCGATTTGCATATTAGCCTTTTATTATATAGGATATACTAGATTGTTAAGAATTAAAAAGTTGTGTAGAAAATTTTTCTTTTAAATATAAATATCCAATAGCTGTGGTGTGGCCATTGAAATTATGGTTTCAAAGAATATAAGTAGCCTGGAAGAACGTAAGTGAAAGACAAAGCAAAATACAATTTAAATATATAGTGTCATTTCAATTTCTAAATAAATACTATGCATTCATAGGTGAAAAGCACTAGAAATAAACATAATAAGTTATCAGTACTGGTTCTTGCTCAGTTGCACAATTAAGATAATTTTCCTTTTTTTCCTACAGATTTTTTCATTTTGCAATTTTTAGATAATGATGTTTTACTCTCTTTATACAAAATAGTTATTTATAAAAATAAAGCTTTAAAGACTCTAGGATATGTACTGTTAAGTGAAAAAGGTGGGGAAAATAAACACAAGAGGATAGATCTAGAAAGTATTTTTAAATAGTAATTAGATAAAGATGGTGAGATAATCGATGACTTTTAATTTCTCAATTTCCTTTAATATCTCTGAACCTCTTTTATAATGCAAAAGCCTAACTAAAAAGAGCTCTTTAATGTCTTAAAATTCTAATGAAGTACTGAATTAAAAATTAAAACAATAAAAACTTAAATCTAATTGGTAAGCACCAAGAAAAATTAAAAAATTCTTTCTCCACAATAGGGATATATATATTTAATAACCAAAACCACTCTACCTAGGCACAATATCATGTGAATGAGAGGAAGCAGCAAGTACTAAAAGATAAGTGGAGGCAGAGGGGGAGGAGGAGCTAACACAAGCTTTGGGGCAGCCTACCAGGGTTTCACTTCTGAATCCATCGCTAACTAGCTGAGACACCTTCAGAAATCCCTGGATTTTCGGACTGTTGGTTTTCTCACCTGGAAGGGGCTACGGTGGCAAATTAATATGGTAAGATAATAGATGACTTCTTTATTTTAGGAACTCTCAGGGTTTTTGGGAAGAGAACATGTCAGTATATGTACATGAAAGAGGTTTTAATCTAAAGCATATTTTTAAAGTGCTAATAATCTGCCTCTAACTCCTACATATCATACAACTGACACCTGCTGAATTCAGGCAAAGTCTCCATCTTCCCATAGCTGGGCTCTAAACTATCAACCATATCAATTCTGAGTATTAATTATGTAAAGACTAATTTCAAACTCTATGGTGACCCTAGAATCCCAATTACTCCAATTTGTTATTTTAATACATTTAAAAATTGAGGTCTACATGCAGAAAAGTATCTAAATGATACATGGAAAGTTGAATGAAATTTCATAAAGTGAACACACTCATGCAACTATTATCCAGATAAAAAAATAGATCACTATCAGCACCCCAGCAGCCATGCTCTGTTCCCTCCAGTCAGCCCTCCCTCTCCAGAATAAAGGAACCATTACTCTGACTTTTAACTATGGAGATTAGTTTCTCCTTTACAATGTAACTAGAGAAAAAACCTTCAGGAGAGGAGAAACCAAGATGGTGGCATAGGTAAACACCTAAACTGCTGCCTCACACAACAATTTCAAAACTACAACTAAAAGACAAAACAGACATCATTCAGAACCACAGGAAATGTGGCTAAGTGGAAATTCTACAACTAGAAGGAAAGAGAAAAGCACAATAAGACTCGGAGGAGCTGAAAAAGGCTGAGGTAGGGACATGCAAGTGCAGAGAGGACTGGAAATTGAGTGCATGGATGGCTTTCTCAAGTGGGAGGGAGACGGAAGCCCCTGACTGTGCTGAACTCCAGTTCCAGGTGAGACTCAGGAAACTAAGACCCATTTGGGGGAATCTGGATTGTCAGTAAAAGAGAAAAGCACACTGAGAGTCAGGGGAGCTGTGGAAGGTAGAGATACTGAGGCACGTGCATGGAGAGAACTGACTACTGAGTGCACAGCTGGCTTTCTCAAGCGGGAGGGAGACAGAAGCTCCCAACTGCACTGAACTCCAGTTCTGGGTGAGACTCTGGAAACCCAGACTCTTCTGGGGAGAAACTGGATTGTCTGGCAGTGGACAAAACTTGAGGGCAACTTTTCTCAGAGGTGATTACAGTGATTACCGAAGGACACTGAGACACAGGGGCCTCATAGGCCAGGGCTGATGGAAAAGCAAGGCTGCCTGTTCCACCCTGAGACTCCACCCCACCCAAGCTGAGCAGAGAGGCTTTTGCAATTTTGCAAGTCTTGTCTCATAAGAGTGTCTCCAGCACAAAAGTTCTCCCAGCATAGACACATCAGATCCTCACAGCCAATTGGCCTGGAGTTCAATTCCTCCCAGTGATACCAACAACAATCAAGACTTAACTACAACAAGGCTGTGTACACAGTCCACAAAAGGGTGCACCAAGAGAGTCCACCTTAGGTAACTGGGTAAGTTGAGCCACTGGGCCCTATAGGACACCTAGCACACAAAGCTACTCTACCAACTCAGGGAAGCAATGAAAATGTGAAGACAAAGAAACATATCACAAACAAAAGAAATGGAGGAAAACAAATGACGGGATATAGAGTTCAAAACCACGGTTATAAGGTTTTTCAAATTTTCTAGAAAAGATGGATACATTTAGCGAGAACCTTGAGGATATGAAAAAGGACCAACTATAAATTAAACATCACTGACTCAAATAAAAAAATTTATACAGAGACCTAATAGCAGACTGGAAGAATGCAAGAATCAAGTGAAAGATATGAAATACAAAGAAGCAAAAAACACTCAACTGGAAAAGAAAAGAGATTCCAAAATTTTGAAGATAGTGGAAGGAGCCTCTGGGACAACTTCAAGCATACCAACATCAGAATTATAAGGTGCCAGTAGAAGAGAGAGAGCAAGATACCAAAAACCTATTTGAAGAAATAATGACTGAAAACTTCCCCCACCTGGTGATAGAAATAGACTTACAAGTCCAGAAAGTGCAGAGAACCCCCCCAAAAAAAGGAACCCAAAAGAACACACCAAGACACATCATAATTAAAATTCCAAGAGCAAAAGACAAAGAGAGAATATTAAAAGCAGCAAGAGAAAAACAGTTAATTATCTACAAGGAAGCACCCATACAATTGTCAGCTGATTTCTCAACAGATGGGAGTGGCAAGAAATATTCAAAGTGATGAATAGCAATAATCTACAACCAAGATTACTCTACCCAGCAAAGCTATCATTCAGAATTGAAGGTCAGATAAAAAGCTTCACAGATAAGAAAAAGCTAAAGGAGTTCATCAACACCAAACCAGTATTATATGAATTGCTGAAAGGTATTTTTTAAGAATAGGAAGAAGAAAAAAAGGTAAAGATAAAAATTATGAACAACAAATACGTATCTATCAACAAGTGAATCTAAAAATCAAGTGAACTGAAAATCTGATGAACAGAATAAACTGGTGAATATAATTGAATCAGGCATAGAAAGAGAGTGGACTGGCAGTTTTCAGGGGGAGGACGGGTTTGGGGTGTGCAGGAAGAGACTGGACAAAAATTATACACCTATGGATGAGGACAGTGGAGGGGGAGGTTAGGACAGAGGGTGGGGTGGGAACCAGGTGGAGGGGAGCTATGGGAGGAAAAAAGAGGAATAATTGTAATAATCTGAACAATAAATTTTTTTTATTTTTATTAATTTTTATACATATCTCCCCATTGCCCCCCTCCCTCTCAGGCATACCCCAACCCCCCAGTGTCTATGTTCATTGGTTATCTTATATGTATGCATACAAGTCCTTTGATTGATCTCTTATCTAGCTCACTTAACTTTAATCTTCCTGCTGTAATTTCACAGTCTGTTTGAAGCTTTACTGTCTCTGTATCTATCCTTTTGTTCATCAGTTTATAATGTTCTTTATTAAATTTAAAAAAATGTAATGAGCGACCTGGTGCACAAAATTCATGCAACGGGGGGCAGGGGGAGGAAGGCGGGGTAGTGTCCCTCAGCCAGCCTGCACCCTCTCCAATCTGGGAACCCTCAGGGGATGTCCAACTGCTAGTTTAGGCCCGATCCCTGTGGGATTGCAAACTGGCAGTTGGACATCCCTCCCACAAACTGGGACTGCTGGCTCCCAACCCCTAGCCTGCCTGCCTGCCTGCCTGATTTCCCCTAACTGCTTCTGCCTGCCAGCTTGATCACCCCGTAACCACTCCCCTGCAAGCCTGATCAATGCCTAACTGCTCCCCTGCCAGCCCAGTCACCCTTAACTCCCCTCCCCTGCAGGCTTGGTTCCCCCAACTGCCCTCTCCTGAAGGCATGGTCCCCCCTAACTGTCCTTTCCTGCAGGCTCGGTTGTCCCCAACTGCTCTCCCCCACACCCTGCTGGCCTGATCGCCTACAACTGCCCTCCCCTGCCGGCCATCTTGTAGTGTCCATCTTGTGATCATATGGGGGTGGCCATCTTGTGCGAAGACATGATGGTCAATTTGCATATTACCTCTTTATTATATAGGAAATTTTATAATGGAATCACTCAGCTTCATGCTTGTGAGATTCATTCACATTATGTGTAGTAGTAGTTTGTTCATTTCCTTTGCTGTATAGTATTTTGTTATATGATTACACCACAACATATATACCCATCCTCCTGCAGGTGAACATTTGAATGTTTGTGGTCACATGTACTTAATGCTGCTATAAATAAAAATTCATGCACCTGCCTTTTAGTGGACACATGCACTTGGATTACCTTTGGCATTTAACAATGAATGGAATTGCTGGGTTCCACAATGTACTTAAATTTCTCTTTAGTTGATACTGCCACATAGATTTCCAAAGTAGTTCCTTTAAAAAAAATTCTCCCCTAATAGCCCTTGGCTACTAGTATTCTGCTTTCTGTCTCTGAAATCTGACTACGCTAAGTACTTTGTATAAATGAAATCATACTGTATATATTCTTTAGTGACTGGCTTATTTCATTTGGCAGAATGTCCTTATGGTTCATGAAGTGTGGTAGCATCTGCCAGAATTTCCTCCCTTTTTAAGGCTTAATAATACCCCATTGAGTGTACATACTACATTTTCTTTACCCATTCATTAGTCAATGAACATTGGATTGCTTCCACCTTTTGGCTATTGTGGATAATGCTGCTATGATCAGGGTGCACAGATATCTGTGAGTCTCTACTTTCAATTCTTTTGGGTTTGTATGTAGAAGTGGAATTGATGGGTCATGAAGTAATTCTGTGCTTAATTTTTGAGGACCTGCCATAGTTTTTCCATTGTTAATCTAACATCTCATTTCACTTGAATAGTCTTCTAATCAAATGTGGGTCTTTCATTTCAACACCTAATCCATCTTTTGGTGATAATCCAACCTTTGTGGACAGCCCTGGTTATCTGTGTGATGTGACTGAAGCCAGGAACAAGTGTTGAACATGAAGGACACCTAGTTCCTGTTTCTAGTTCTGCTACTACCTCATACAACTATTGCATAAGAAACAAGAAACAGGTATCCTTAAGTTTAATTAGAAAACACAGAAAGTTAGAGTAATAAGGAACCAATTGTTTTAACACACCAGACTTACACATCAAACGCCTGATTTTACCCTCAAAGGAATCCATCTGCACTGAGTCAGCTCACGCTGTTATGCATAAAATCTGTTTTATACCTCTTTCTTTGTAATCATCTTCAGAATCTAATTATTACACATCCACTACTGTGTAAGAATGTAAAGATTCAAAGAACTGAGGGATGAAAATAGAAGAAAAGGCAGGGTTCGTTCTTTCTCTCTTGGAGAAATATAGGGTAACAGCGACTGCTTTTATCCTTTTTCTGCTCAGGATCTCTCCCTCCATTCTCCCCATTTGCTTTCTGACAAACAGGAAGTGGCAACCACAAGGTTCACAGTGCAGACCACCTTCTAAAGAACCTGCTCAGGTGGTGGGGGTACAAGTAACAGACCAGGCTCCAGCTACTGCCCCTGGGGGCCCACCTTGGTGTTCATATCAAGACCATGCTTCCCTTAGGTTGCTCCCAGTCAATGAGTGAGCATGACGGGCTTCTAGGACTGGGACATCCCTGCAGGTTGTAGTATCTTTCCAGTGGGTAATCTTTTTCTTGGAAATGTTCTCTTAGCTTGGGGAATATTTTCTTAGAACTATGTGGTGTCCAAAAGCTCTTCCTACTTATCCTTCTTTCCCTCTCTCCTTTCGTGACATTGGGTCTGCATCACAGACTACTACTCTCTTCCAGTTTAGGGTTTACTTGCATTTTCCTCAATAAATCTCTTGGAAATCTAATCATAGGAGCAAATGCAGGACCAGGGAGAACCAATCATTATCATTCACATCAATGGTTTCAGAGATTGATCAAAGAGGTGATCCTTTGGTTCCCAACATAGGACCCATCAGGATGCTTTTCTGGGGATTAGCCAACTTCACACAGGTGAGGGGAGAGGATTCTGTGGTAGTAAGATAATAAACCCACACTTGCCTAAGGCCATGCCCCCTGGCAGAGGAACCCTTTCTGCAGTTGGAAGGAATGAGGCCAATCTTTACAGAGAAACAAGAGGGAGACAAATGTTTGCAAGTGGAGTGGTAGAGCCTGAGATCTGGATTCTGAAATTTGGAAACCAGCAATATTCATCATATGTGATCACATGAGCCAATACATTTCCTGTTCAAATTGTAACCCAATTAATTTACTCCCTTGTTTAACATCTTTCCATGGATCCCATTGACTCTAGGATAAAGCCTTAACTCCGTACATTCCAAGATTTTAATTTAAAAATTCTTCAAACCTACTAAAAACTTGCAAGAATAGTAAAATGAATGCCCATATACCATACACCTGGACTCAATGGTTAACCTTCTGCTACATTGCTCATATCTCTCTCTTTCTTTATATACATACAAATCATTTTTGATGAATCATCTGATAACTAAATTAGTCAGACATAAATACCGTTAGAAAAAGACAATTTCCTACATAACCACAATACAAGAGTCACATTAAAAATTTTTAACTTTGATACAATATTATCTACACAGTCTGCATTCAAATTTTTGTAAATGTCTCAATAATGTCCTTCATAGTTATTGTTGATTTTTTAACCAAGATTGAAACAAAGATTATGTAGGTCCTGGTCAGCAGCTCAGTTGGTTTGAGTGTCGTCATGATACACCAAGATTGTGGGTTCAATCTCCAGTCAAAGAACATACAAGAAACATAAATAAATGTATAAATAAGTATAACAACAAATCGATGTTCCTCTCTCTCTCTCTCAAAATGTAAAAATTAAATGATTATGTAATGCTTTTAATTGTAATGTCTCTTTAGTTTCCTTTCACTAAGAACAATTTCCTACCCTTATTCTTTCAATATCTTGAGTTTTGTAAAAGTCCAAGCAGATTGTTTGGCAGAATGTACTTAAATTCAATTTGTCTGGTTGTCTTCTCAAGATTAGATTCAGGTTAAGTATTTTCAGGAATAAGCAGAAGGAATACGATGCCCTCAAGGCATTTGCCAGCCCAGTCACAGGCTGGCCATACCCATCTGTCTGGCCTCCTCAGTTAACTCCCCTCCCTGTGATCTTTCGGGCTCCAGCCAAATGAACTCCCTGTAATTCCTCCAGTGCCTCTTTGCCACTACTAGTATACCAAAAATCAACAAGTGGTCATTTCTTAATTGCCTCTACCTGACACTCTCTTCCCTTACTTGCCCTTCATTCACCTGGATCACTAGTCTAATCTTACAGATCCATGAGGCCCTGTTTGACCCCTTGGGATTGGCCAGCTTACATAGGTACTTGTGTAAATATCTTTTGTTCTACAACACTGGTCTTTAAAGTGTAGTCCTCATAGCCCTGGGATCCTGAGGACATTTCACCAGGTGCACAAGGTCAAAGTGATTTTCATGATAATATGAAGATATTGTTTACCTTTTTCACTGTATTGACATTTGCAAGGATGGCACAAAAGCAATGGTGGGCAAAGCTGCTGGTGCTTTAGGGTAAATCAAGTCAGTGGCAACGAGCTGTACCCATTAGTCTTTGTATTCTTCACCCATCCATTCACACACACACAGACACACACACACAAAACAAGCTACTTATACTTAAGAATGTCCTTGATTAAGCAGTAAAATAAGATTAATTTTATTATATTGCAACCCTTGACTATGTCTGTTTAATATTCTGCATGGCAAATAGGAAGTATGAGTCAAGCACTTCTGTTGTATGCTCAAGTCCAAGAGCCATCTCAAGGAAAAGCACTTGTGTGACTGAATTGTAAGCTGAGCCATATGTTTTTTTCATGAAGCATCATTCTTATTTGAAAGAACAACAGGCAGTTAAACTATGATTATTTAGATTTGAGTGTTTGGCAGACATTTTCTCAAAAAGAACCAAGTTAAAACAACTCACAGTACATGTTGCCAATGGTAAAATTCAAGAATTCCAATAAAAATTAGAATTTTGGAAACATTATATTTGTCACCTCAAACCTGACAGCTTTCCAACACTTAAAGACATTTCTGATGTGATCAATTTAATGAGTGCTAACATAGTGCTAACATTAATGAGTCTGATTTTTACTTATTATATAATGAAATGTAGCAGTATTGAAAAAAGTGGTATAACTCAGTGAATCAATGGTTTAAATGAACAATGCATATTGTTACAAAATCACATGTATGACCCATTGAAAATGCAAGATGGACTAATAAATTTTAATGTGATTTTAATGAAAAGTTTATTTTAAATATTTACCATTGGTATGGTTTCAGATTCTACATTGTAGCTAACATTAAGACTTGACCACTTGTTGATTTTTGGTATAGTAGCAAAGAGGAATTTCCATAATTATCTGAAAAGACATTTAAAATATGCTTGTTTTCCACTTACATATTTGAGTGAGGCCAGATTTTCAGTCAGAACAACATACTCCAACAGATTAAAGATAGAAACAGAGATGAGAATCCTGCTATCTTTTTATCAAGTCATATGTTAAATATGTAATTTACAAAATTATAAAACAATGGCACTCATTAATTTTTTTTTTTTGAAAAATATGGGTCTCAGTACCACATGGTCTCATTCATTTGTGGATAATAAAGAACATTATAAACCAATGAACAAAAAGATAGGTACAGAGGCAGTAAAGCATCAAACAGACTGTGAAATTACAGCAGGAAGTTAAGGGAGAGGTGGGGGAGATAAAAAATCAACCGAAGGACTTGTATGCATGCATATAAGCATAACCAATGGACACAAGACATTGGGAAGTAAGGGCATGTATAGGAATGGGGTGGGGAGGGGGCAACTGGAAGATATGTACATATGTAATACCTTAATAAAAAATTGAGAAAAAAAAATGGGGTCCTCTCCCTGTGAGCCCGTAAAACTCACTAGGAAGCAGTGGAATACAATTTGGTTTTTTAAAAAAAAGTAAAGAAAAATATAGGTCTCTTTTCATAGTTTTACATTATTTATGCTCACATATAATAGTTCATTGTTATTTTTAAATAAATATTTTCAAATTGTCTTAGTTTTAATTTATAAAACAACTAGAGACCTGGTGCATGAATTCATGCATAAGTGGGGTCCCTTGACTTGGCCAGAGATCAGGGTTAATTGGGTGTATCTCACCCAGTCCCTGTGGTGGAGGGTGGGGAGATGAAGGGAAGAAGGGGGCAGACTGCAGGAGGTGGGCCAGCACCAGGAGGTTGGCTATGGGAGCGCACTGACCACCAGGAGGCAGCTCCTGCATTGAGCATCTGCCCCCTGGTGATCACTGCATGGCATAGTGACAGGTTGACCAGTCATTGGGTGGACTGGTCATAATGGTCGCTTAGGCTTTTATATATATATTAGAGGCCTGGTGCACAAAATTTGTGCAGGGGACATGGGGGGGATGTCTCTCAGCCCAGCCTTCACCCTCTCCAATATGGAACCCCTTGAGGGATGTCTTCTCACATACCAGGGCTGCTGGCTCCCAACTGCTTGCATGCCTGCCTTCCTGATTGCCCCCTAATCATTCTGCCTGCCAACCTAAACACCACATAAACACACCCCTGCCAGCCTGATTGATGCCTAACTGCTCCCCTGCCAGCCTGTTTGCCCCTAACTTCCCTCTCCTACAGGCCTGGGTTCCCCCAACAGCTCTTCCCTGCAGGCCTGGTCCCTCTTAACAGCCCTCTCCTGCTGGCCTGATCACCCACAACTGCCCTCCCTTGAAGGCCATCTTGTTATGGCCATGTTATGTCCACATGGGGGCAGGATTATGACCACATGGGGGCAGCCATCTTGTGTGTTGGAGTGATGGTCAATCTGCATATTACTCTTTTATTAGATAGGATAGAGGCCATGGGTAGGGGCCAGCTGCTTTGCCCTGAATGTATCCTGGATGAGGGTAGAGGTTTCCTTGGGGCATGAGGCAGCCTGGGCAAGGGGCTTGTGGTTTGCAGGCCGGTCACATCCTCCAGCGACCCAAGTGGAGGCCCTGCTATCTGGGATTTATTTATCTTCTACAATTGAAACTTTGTAGCCTGGAGCAGAGGCCAAGGCAGGCCAAGGCTGCAGAAAGCTTGGCTTCCTCCATCACCAGGGGCAACCCTAGCCTCCTACTGTCTCCAGCTCCATAGCTGCCACCATTTTTGTTGGAATTTATTTATCTTCTATAACTGAAACTTTGTAGCATTGTGTGGAGGCCTGGGCCAGCCAGGATGTGTGAAAAGCTTGGCTTCCTCCAATGATGAGGAAACCCAAGCCTCCCTCTTGCTCTCTCTGTGGCCACAGCCATCTTGGTTGGGGTTATTTTGCATACTCACTCCTGATTGGCTGGCTGGTGGGCATGGCTTGTGATATAGTGGAGGTGCAGTCAATTTGCATATTACTCTTTTATTAGATAGGATATATAGATAAATATTGACAGCTATAAGCCATACAATCAAAAGCCTTCTGGGGTCCTCAATAAGTTTTGGAGTGTTATAGGATCCTGAGAATGATATTTGAGAAATGCTGTTCTAGATTATACACTCTGTGAGGGCACAGATTTCACTGTGTTTATCACTACTTATCCTACATGACAGATATCTGAAATGTGACTGGCAATAGTTGTAGAAAAAGTGATTGACTGAATGACTATATGACAGAATGAATGACTCTCAAAATGAATACATTTCAGACAGAGGGAACAGTATGATTTAAAAATGAAAAAAGTCCACAAACAAGAAAGTGAGGATTTTAGAAGCATGAGCACTTAAGTGTATAAAGCAGATTAGCATAGTGGATCAAAACTTAGACTTTGGCTATAAATAGTCCTGAATTCAAATCCTGACTCCAACCTTTATTAGCTAAGTCACATTGGACAAATCGACCATTCTGAGCTTCAGCTTATTAGCTATATGTGCTAGTGCAAGTTATTACCTCACTGTGCCTCTATTTCTTTGTCTGTAAAATGAAGATAATTACAACACCTACCTCCTGTGCTTGTGCTGACAGTATTGAAGTGCTCAGAGTTCCACCATGGGAGCCACTAACTACATGTGGCTATTGAGCACATGGTAAATGGCTAGTGCAACTGAAAAACTGATTTTATTCATTTTATTTAATTTTAATTGATTGAAATTAAAATTTTTAATTGCAGAAGCTTTGTCAATATGGATGAGCATAGGAAAAGAATGACTTTTCTTGGTACTTGATTTAGGTATTGGAAATCTTTTAAGTGTTTTTGGAACGACTTGGATATTAAAAATTTAATATCCAAATTGAGATGCATGTGGAGTAGGTGTAAAATACACAGTTGATTTTTAAGACTTAATACATACACATATATAATGTGAAATATATGATTAATAAGTTTTTATATTGATTACATATTCACTGATGTGTTATTAAAATCATTTTCGCCTATTTCTTTTTTTAATGTGGCAATTAGAAAATTTATAATTATATAGATGACTCATATTATATTTCTACTAGAGGCCTGTTGCATGAAGAGATGCATGCAATAGGCCTTCCTTCCCTTGGATTCCAGCACTGATTTTCCTCCAGCACCCAGGACCCAGGCCTTTGCTCTGGCCAGAGTCTGCCTTCTTCATCTTTGCTGCAGACTCCAGCTGGAATCTGCCATCTTGCCTGCAGACTCTGGCTGGAGTTTGCCATCTTTGCCGCAGACTCAGGGCAGAGTCTGCCATCTTTGTCTTTGCTGCAGATTCCGGAGTCTGCAGTCTTTGTCTTTGCTGTGGTTGGAGTGTGGCTCCTGGAGATCCCTTTGTCCCCAGCTCTCCCTCTCATAGCAAGCATCCTACCCCGCCCAGTCACTTGGCACCTAGCAAAGCTGGACAGCCACCATCTTTGTCCTTCTAATTTTCATATTGCCTCCCGATTGGCTGGTGGGCATAGCAGAGTGATAGTCAATTTGCATGCTTCTCTTTTATTAATGTAGATTAGACAGTGGCTTGGCACATTGTAAGGATTATAGAAAGTGCTAGTGATCAACTGTTGTATTGTTTTCTATACTATACTAATAACATTTGCCTTACAAAATCTTAAGTAATGTAAAGCTCTTAGCATAGTAAGGGGCATATAATAAGGCCTCAATAAATGATTCTCATCATTGGTAAATAGAAAGGGTATTGTGTGCTCTGGGATGACAGAACTGAAAAGCTAGGTGGGGGTTGCATTTTACAGAAAGTGTTGCAAATATGATTGAGAAGTTAAGGCTTAATTCTCTACACAGCTGAGAGTCACTGAAGCACATGATCTGAGATGTGTTTTAGAGAGATAACTCTGACAGCACGTATCCTCAGAGGGGGGATGTGAGTTTTAGAAACAGTTCTAAGACCTTCAGAGAGTAGGTTGGGCGATCAAACTGGGAAATGCTGTCTGGGTCTTAAACCAAGTCTCAATTTGACTGATGAGTTTGGTTTCACAGGAAGCTTATAATCCAGCTTCATGGGCAATTCTGAAAGAGAAGCATCTTAGGCATTTTTGAAAAGTGACAGCATCATTGGCTTAAGCATATCTCCTTCCACTGTGACTGTTCCAAAATGTGTACATTTTTGTGTGCTCACACAATCAAGCAAATACTAGTAAATGGTCTCATTACATTTTAGTTTGCTTATGTACACCCGTTAAAGGGCTCTGTAGCCACAGTTTTTATAAAAATAAAATTTCCTAATCTCAAATACCTGGTCAGTCCTCCAAGTTCCTCTTTTGTATATATTGCCCATCATTCCCTAGGAAATACCAAAGTAGTGAAACAAACAATATCAATACAACTAATTTTATTTTACAGTTATTTAGCTTGATTGATACCATATATTTGAATGTAGAACTCCATTTGTGCTCTTTCATTGATTCCCACAAATGTTAGGGGTGCACAAGGCCTTAGTTTACATAGTTTCTTACTCTTGGACAGAGAAAAACATGTGTATGCTATGTTGCATTGTTATTATTGAAATGAAAACATGAATTCCAAACAGAAGGGTGCTATATTTTAGGCTCAATCTAGTAGCACAAATTGAATAGAGAAACTTGCTTTGCCTCAATGCATATTTCATAGACAGAACATTTTTCAAGACTAAGACTCTAATGTAGATGTCAGCAGCACATAATATTTTAAGGAGGCAACCGTTAGAGTTCCTGGAAAGAAAAGACTAATTGGAATAGGCACTGGAATGAGGTGTATAGTCACTGTTGTGCTCACCTAGTTCCCTTTTAATGGACTGAAACATCCACCTCTCAGCTAGTCCAAGTGTTGCCTGTTTACTTCAAAGCTTGCCCTCTTCTCTGAAGAATTGCCCTTGGCTGACAGGAGCCAATTCATCAAGGAGGTTACCTGTCCAACCTCCCACAATTGACTAATGTCAGTACCTTTCATTCAAGATAGGACACCTTTGTGATGTTAGTTATGATCCACTGATCCCTATGGACCACACCAAGGCTGACTTTTTACCTGAGACCACATCTTCGCTTAACTTTTTCTACTGTGTTATCCTTATTCACTCCACGCCTATGTTTCTCCTAAGAGCACTCCTTCAATAAATTCAGAGATCTGAATACCTATTTCAGGCTTTGCTTCTAGGAAAAGGTATCTAAAACCATTGAATTCATTAAGGTGCTAGAACTGAAAACCAATATATTTCATGTCTGCTTCTGCAAACCCACTTTGCTAACTAAATTCTCATCTAATTTGAAATGAGGTCTAACAAGTTTGAAATCCTGCAATATGGAAGGAAATGGGGTAGGGTTGACTTCATCATTATTTCTACATATCGTTTACCTATTCTTCCTACCCTCAGCCATAATTGTGCTATAGGCTTCCCCAGGGGGTGAGATGAAGCTGCAAAAGAGGAAAAAATATGTTTCTTTTCTTGAAAAAGTACAATTACAATCTGGCACTAATGCCCCCTGGTGAGATATATGTTCAAAATGCTAGCTCATTTTCCTCTAGGACATGTTTTGAGTTCCCTAAGACACTCCCTCCTTTCACCCCTTCCAACACGCAGTGTCTCTCTCTCTCTCTCTCTCTCTCTCTCCTTCCATTGCAATTTTCTGGTGTGATGATGCTCCTTCCTGTCATTTATGACTCCCCATCCTCAGTCTCTACATGTAGCAGCCTTTCTGCCCAGGTCACTACACCCCAGGAAGGATACTCCCTTGGGAAGTATCCTTCTCAAGACAACTTGTAGCAAATCCCTTCCTAAGGGCCCATCCATATCTTTGCAGGTCTCTCCTTATGCCACTCTCTATTTTTCTGCTCTGGCCTCTTTAGCTACAACTTCTCCCCTGTAGATTTTCCCAGATGTGTGTCAGGGACCTTTACTCACATCCCTAAATTCTAGGAGATGCAGGCCAAGCTCTCTGGGTGGTTTACTTGACACATTCTCCACACTCAGCTTAAAATGATAGAGAAGTACTTCTGTTCCCTGGAAAGTGGCAACTCCACAATTCTCCAACAACTCTCTCTAAAGGAATAATTATTCCCTTCCACATAATCTTTAACCTCCCTGATTCTGGTAGAACCAGACTCTAGCCACTCCCTTTGTAACATAGATGATCTCCACACAAGATCTAGCTGGGTTAGTGACTCACACTGGACAGAGAGAGCATCTAACACCTACTGTTTTCAGCTCAGTGGCCACAGCCAAACAGACTTCTGAGATTGAACTTCCTATTATCTTTCTATATAATAAAGATGTAGTATGCAAATGTTCGTTACACTCTGAAGCGTAATGACTGACCACGTAACGGCCAGATCATGGATCAGCAGGAAGGTGGGGCAGCAAGCTACAAGCGGGCAGTGAAGAGCTACAGGAGGGGGCAGGGCAGCAAGCTATGAGGGGGAGGCAGAGGGCTACAGGAGGGTGGGGCAGTGGGCAGAGAGCTACAGAAGTGCGGCAGCGAGCTACTGACACACGGATTTGTGCACAGGGCTACTAGTATATTCTAATAATAGCTAATTTATGTCAAATCTGCTATGTGTCAGTTACTGCTTTGAATCCTTTCCTTAATCCCATAGTTAAATCAACTTAATCCCATACTGCTCTATATGAAGGTACAATTTTCACCTCCATTTTACAGATATGGCAATTGAGACACAGAGAGGTCAAGATTACCCATAGTGTACAGATCCAATCAATATCTAAGCCCCAAAACACATGCTGTAAGTCACCTTAAGATAAACCTCCAGTCAGAATTCAGCTTGAAGTGCTCACATTCCATGCTGACTTTGTTAGTTTCTCTGATGGTGACTTTTTTTTCAAGTGACCCCTGGAACAGCAACCCTCATGCACTGCAATGCTCCTTGAGATACTCTACTGTTTTTCCACCTGGTTTATCTTTAAATAAAAATGCTTGTCAGCAGCTGGCACATGAAGACAGCTCCACAGTTTTTTATAAGTTTACAAAAATATTTTGGGCTGTCCTTTGAAAAGTATCTCATTTCTAGATCAGCGAGTTCTCTAACTGAAGAATGTTCCCTAACCCATATGGTTGCTGCTGGTGAGAACCCAGATTCCTGACCACACAAAAAGTGGCCCTTGTGCCTCTGCGACTTTAGGTTGCAGAGCAAGCCATGCCCTTGGCCGCAGCAGCTGAGAGGCTTTCTACAGCAGGAGAAAGACACTTTTGTCATTCCCTCCTTGTTTGGTTACTTTTGTCCATAGTTCCTTGACCTTGGGGGCCTTTGTGGACTTAATACAATGTGAGCCAACATTGGGAATGCTCCAGAAGGTAACTGAACTTCTGGACCTGGTGGCAGACTTAGTAGATGTGTAAACCAACCCCATCCCAATTCTGCTGCAAATATACAGACAGGCTGCATATTTTAAATTAAAAAATAGGTACTTGTTGGATAGTAAAGAAACAAAGAATGTGGTCCAAAACAAAGCTGGACTTACTGTTTATTTGGAAGGGAGAGCCATTTCCCCTCATTCAGGTGTGGGTTCAACAGGTCCCTCCAGGAAGAAAATCAAAGAACTTGGTACCAATAAGGCAAGATTCTGGGCCTAGGCCTTTGGTTGGCCCATGAGGCAAAGTGTAAATTACTTCTTTTCCTGTCTCTGATATTGGGAAGTCTGGTTTCAAGCACAGGATTGGTTGCCAAAGCTTCTAGTGGGCTTGAGGCCATTCAGTAAATCAAGCATGTCAAACTCAAAGACTAATACAGACCAAATAAACAAGGTTTAAGTTTATGTGGGCCATGAGAAAATAAAAGTTTCAATTTTCATAGAAACATAGGTTTATTTTGATAGAGACATGCTGAATACAAAAGGCTGAAATAAATGAGTAATCGTTAACATAAAATAGAACATTTTAATAAAAGTCAATATTTTTTCTTGAACATTAATTTACTAGACACTAAATAACTGCACAAATTAATAAGCATAATGCAAATAAACCTAGTTTTCTTGTTCTCCGAAAGCGAAATATTTCCAGTTGTGCACATCAAACAAGTCAGTCCAAGACTAATGATGTGGCAATCGGCTGCTAAAATATTCGCTGCTAGTGTTAGTGGAGAGAAACACTGCGCCTGTGGGTAAGGCACATAAGGGAAATGAATGCAGCACGATTATAGTAATTAGTCATTAGTGAATATTGTAATTTGATATTAATAATTATATATAACAGTATATTGTAAAAATTATGACATTTTTATTAAAACGTTTCTTAAATATCGTTATATTGGCGGGGCCGCAAATATATTTGTGTGGGCTGCATGCGGCCTGTGGGCTGCGAGTTTGACATGCTTGATTTAGATGTTCTGCAGGCACCGCTAATTCAGCATCTCTAAGAATTCATCATCCTTCCACTTCAGTCCACTTCTCTTGCAAAGCCTGTGTCAGCTGATGGCACCATTGTGCCTATAACACTGTGGCTTTAAAACCAAACCTTTGTCCTTTTTCTTAACCTCCACACTCACAGATGATCAGGTCTAATAATGTCACCTTTCCTTTTTTCACCTCATTTTCTCTGAGGTGGTACATTTGTAGAACTTTCAACAATAAATATATATTTTTTAATTTAATAAATCTTTATTGTTCAGATTATTACATTTGTTTCTCTCCCCCACCCCACCCCCATAGCTCCCCTCCACCCGGGTCCCACCCCTTCCTCTGCCCTTACCTCTCCTTCCCACTGTCCACATCCATAGGTGTATGATTATTATCCAGTTTCTCCCTGCACCCCCCTCACCCTTTTTTGCCTGAGAATTGTCAGTCCACTCCCTTTCTATGCTCCTGATTCTATTATATTCACCAGTTTATTCTGTTCATCAAACTTTTAATTCACTTTATTTTTAGTCCACTTGTTGATAGATATGTATTTGTTGTTCATAATTTTTATCTTTACCTTTTTCTTCTTCCTCTTCTTAAAGAGTACCTTTCAGCATTTCATATAATACTGGTTTGGTGTTGATGAACTCCTTTAGCTTTTCCTTATCTGTGAAGCTCTTTATCCGCCCTTCAATTCTGAATGATAGCTTTGCTGGGTAGAGTATTCTTGGTTGTAGGTTCTTGCTATTCATCAAGTTGAATATTTATTGCCACTCCCTTCTGGCCTGCATAGTTTCTGTTGAGAAATCAGCTGACAATCGTATGGGTGCTCCCTTGTAAGTAATTAACTGTTTTTCTCTTGCTGTTTTTAGTATTCTCTCTTTGTCTTTTGCTCTTGGTATTTTAATTATGATGTGTCTTGATGTGGTCATCTTTGGATTCCTTTTATTTGGGGTTCTGTGTGCTTTCTGGACTTGTAAGTCTATTTCCTTCACCAGATGTGGGAAGTTTTCAGTCATTATTTCTGCAAATAGGTTTTCAGTATCTTGCTCTCTTTCATCTTCTGGCACCCCCACAATTATGATGTTGGTATGCTTGAAGTTGTCCAAGAGGCTCCTTACATCATCTGCACATCTTTTTTTTTTTCTTTTCTAGTTGAGTGTTTTCTGCTTCTTTGTATTTCAAATTTTTTACTTGATTCTTACCTTCCTCTATTCTGCTGTTAGGTCACTGAAAAATATTTTTTATTTAAGTCAGTATATATTTAATTTCTAATTGGTCCTTTTTCATCTCCTCTTGGGTCTCTCTAAATTTATCCATATTTTCTAGGAAATTCTTGAAAAACCTTATAACCATGGTTTTGAACTCTATATCCAGTCATTTGTTTTCCTTCATTTCTTTCGTTTGTGATCTGTTCCTTTGTGTCTGAATTTTCACTGTGCCGGGAGAACTTCTGTGCTGGAATCAGCCTTATGATACAAGACTTGCAAAACTGCAAAAGTCTCTCTGTTCAGCTTGGATGGGGTGGAATCTCAGGGCTTAGCAGACAGCCTTGGTTTCCAGTCAGAGGTTGGATGGGGTGGAGTCTCAGGGCTTAGCAGACCACCCTGGCTCCCAGTCAGCCCTGCCCTACGTGGTCACTGGGTCTCAAGTGTCTATTGGTAATCATTGCAGCCCTTTTTGTGCACATGAGTGTGCGGGTCTCTAGCCCTCGGCCTTTCTGGTTCCCTTGCACTCCGGGACCCATATGAGTCTGGATACCCAAGGTCTTGCCCGAAACTTGGGTTCAGTGGAGTTAGAAGTGATGCAGTTTGGAGGCTCTGTCTCCCACCCACTAGAGAAAGCCAGTGGCACAATCAGCAGTATGTTCTCTCTGCGCACATTGGTGTGTGTACCCCAGACTTCTGCCCTTTGGCGGCTCCCCTAAATTTTCGTGCACTCCTCCCTTTTCACAGTCCAGACTCCCCTCCCCCCTGTATGAGTCTCGCCCAGAGCTGGGGTTCAATGCAGTAGGATAAGGGGTTCAGTGCTGTCAGGATTCTCTGTCTCCCTCCTGCCAGAGGTACACTGCCGCCCACTCTCTCCACGCGCATGTCTCTATACCTCAGCTTTTTGCAGCTCTTCTAAGTCTCTGTGAGCCCCTCTCTTTCCTTCTAGTTGTAGAATTTCCACTCAGCCAACTTTTCTGTGGTTCTGAATGATGTCTGTTCTGTCTTTTAGTTATAGTTTTGAAATTGTTGTGCGAGGCAGCAGTTTAGTTGTTCACCTATGCCACCATCTTGGTTTCTCCTAAAGATAAATATTTTGAAAAATAAATGTTCCTTGCAATGTTTGTAAGACAGTCCAACCTTCAGAAGAATGGGACACCCTGGATAAAGGTCACGTAGCTATTTAAAGAAAAATTACTATGAAGTTATAAATCACACTGATTATTATTTTTTAAATAAATCTTTATTGTTCAGATTATTACAATTGTTCCTCTTTTTCCCCTCATAAATCCCCTCCAACTGACTCCCACTCCCACTCATAGCTTAGACTCTCATCTTTCTTACCTAGACCATGTCCTGCCATCATTTTGCCCTGCATCATCCACTATCCATTGTCCATGCTGCTGCCATAGTAATCTTTCTGAGTCACCACTCACTTCCTTGTTCACAACCATTCACTGGCTTTGCTCACACTCTCCCCTGTAGTTCTATGCCCTATTTGCCATGTCATCCCCCTTCTGGGCTAATGTCCACTCACCCTTTAAGACAGCAGTCATCAACCGGTGGCCCACAGACCTCTGGTGGTCTGTGCAGCCCAAAAGGTTGACAAATGCTGGTTTAAGGAAACCTTTGGAGCATTGGCCATCAACCAGTGGACTACTAGTGGCCTGTGAGGCCTGAAAGGTTGGTGACTGCTGCTTTAAGACTCAGGAAGCAAAACATTATTCTCCACTCTTCTGGGAGGCTCTACCAAGCAACCCCACTATCCCACTACCCTTTATACTATTGCACTATTGCACTCACTACCTAGAGTTGTAACTGCCTGCTTCCCTAATCAGGCTGTGGACTTCCTAAGAACAGGGGAGTATTCCATCCCTGTCATCGAGCAGAACACTTTGGCACATCTGAGCTACTTAACAATTTTAATTCACCCTTATTTTCTCTGGGTCCAGAAATGTCATTGATCTAAAACAGAACACAGCCATGACCTAGCCACCTAAATCTGTTCAGTGAAGCCAAATGGAGGTAGGTTGAAGTGCAATCCCAGTGTCCTAGACAGAAGCCATCGTCTTTTTTAGACACTGTTATCTGTATATGGCAGACACTGAGTTGGATCAAGTTGATGCTAACCAACTATTTGTGGCAAAGCCATTCTGACAGCCATTTCTGTTTCCAAATGAAAATTGCATATGGCAGATGCTACATTAAGAAAATTATTTCATACAAAGTGTAATCAATTTGCCTGTGTACATTCTCTCCAGAAATGATTCTGTATAAAACAAAGTTTATTATTTTGGCCTGGCTAAGAGGCTTTTTCTGGCATGGAAAAAGAAATGCTCCATATTCCTTGCCAGAAATTTCCAAATATCACTGACTCTTCAAATATTGCATTATGCTGATCAATGTTCATTGACTTCCATTTACACAGTTTATGTATTGATTTTTAGAGAGAGAGAAAAGGAGAGGTGAGAGAGAAACATTGATGTGAGAACATAACATGGATCAGATGACACCTACATGATCCTTTCCAGGGATTGAGCCCAACACTGGGGCATGTGCCCTAACCTGATTGATAATCAAACCCACAACCTTTCAGTGCACTGGCTGATGCCCAACCAAGTGAATCACATCCACCAGGTGCAAACCATTTAGAACTAATTTTTCTCCATTTGCAAAAATAAAACTGGAGAATCAAGATTAAATTTAAGATTTCTTTCCAGCTTTTAAATAAGACTATGCCAAGATTCGTATTTATTATTTCAATTTCCATTTGTTTTGTTTTTTAAGTCAACTGGTGGTACAGAAATTTAGCAGTAAAAATATAAATTAGAAAATTATCCTTTGTATAGAAATGATTTGTTGTTGTAGAAGATTTGCCTTTAAAAATCAAATTCTCTAATTTATTTAAAACCTATTTGAAGAAATAATTACTGAAAACTTCCCCTACCTGGTGAAACAAATAAAGTTACAAGTCCAGAAAGTGCACAGAACTCCAAACAAAAGAAATCCACACCAAGACACATCATAATTAAAATACCAAGAGCAAAAGACAAAGAGAGAATACTAAAAACAGCAAGAGAAAAACAGTTAATTACTTACAAGGGAGCACCCATACGATTGTCAGCTGATTTCTCAACAGAAACTATGCAGGCCAGAAGGGAGTGGCAATAAATATTCAAAGTGATGAATAGCAAGAACCTACAACCAAGAATACTCTACCCAGCAAAGCTATCATTCAGAATTGAAGGTCAGATAAAGAGCTTCACAGATAAGAAAAAGCTAAAGGAGTTCATCGACACCAAGCCAGTATTATAAGAAATACTAAAAGGTACTCTTTAAGAAGAGGTAGAAGAAAAAAAAGGTAAAGATAAAAATTATTTACAACAAATACATATCTATCAACAAGAGAATCTAAAAATCAAGTGAATTAATAATTTGATAAACAGAATAAACTGGTGAATATAATAGAATCAGGGGCACAGAAAGGGGGTGGACTGACAATTCTCAGGAGGAAAAGGGTGATGAGGGTGCAGGAAGAGATTGGACAAACTCATACACCTATGGATGAGGACAATGGTTGGGGGAGGTAAGGGTAGAAGAAGTGGTAGGAGTTGGGTGGAGGGGAGCTATGGTGGGGAAAAAAGAAGAACAATTGTAATAATCTGAACAATAAAGATTTATTAAATCAAAATAAAATAAAATAAATTTTGATTACAAGTGGTTTACCTTCATACTGCTTATATTGCACAAAACAATATTTATATCCAGGACTGGCTACATAATCTTTGGGAACCAATACAAAATGGAAATACTGGGACTGTTGTTTTTAACTTAAAAAGAATCATACGGTATGTATGCAACAAGGTCTTTAACCCAGAATTCTGTTTTAAAATTCATCCATGTGGTTGTAGATCTTTCATTCTCATTGATATAGTATTCTGTTATATAAATATGCCGTCGTTGAATTACCATTCTATTGAAGTTGGGCATTTGGGTAGGTTTCATTTTTGTCTGGTCATGTAAATCTATCATTTAATAAACATTTCCATCATTCCTAGTTCTCAATAAGTTTAGTAAGAGTGAAAAGAATTTTACTTTCTATGATTTTATAAACAGTGAGGTTGAAATGTCCTTGCACAGGGATTTCAAAAAGCCATGGAATCTTCATTTAATCCTAGAGGGCAACAAAGAGCAGAGGAGAATTTTCTCGTTCCTCTTTTAGCTCAGCTTCTGCTTGACATTTCAGTCACAGGTGAAGCTTACTAGCCTGCAGAAGAAACTATTGTCACTGTTCATTAGCATCTGACCAACTTTGTCAGTGATGACAGAAATGGCTTCTGAGTATATCAGGAAGAGAGCCCTCCAGGGCTGAGGAAGTTTGCGATAGAACATACCTGATCAGACCAGGGGATGGCTGAATGATGGGAACAGGTGACACCTGCCAGGAGCTGCAGGCACTTGCATACTGGACCAGATACAAGAGATAGTGGTGGTAGGTAGGAGAGAGTGCTCCAGGCAGGCAAGTGAAATACAGTCTCAAGAGATATGGGAATGAACAAAAAGGAAGCACAATTTGTCAATGTAGGCAGCTGGACTATGGCTGGACAGCTGATTAGGGAACAACACATATTTCCTCTTCAGAAGGAACTCAATAACAATAACAGAAGATATAAAATCAGGCCATCCTTCCAAGGAGGTTGGTCTCAAAGAGAACTAGGAGGCTTTGCTGACCATGGGTACAACTCCCATCCTATAGGAACACACAAGAGCAAGAAAAGACCAGACTCAATGGACAAGTGACTCAAGGTAGGGGTTAATGGGGAAAGAAAAGGTACATCTGTAGAACTTTGAATGATAAAGATAAATTTTTTGAAAAATAAATGTTCCTTGCATTGTTTATAAGACAGTCCAACCTTCAGAAGAATGGGACACCCTGGATAAAGGATCACGTGGGTATTTAAAGAAAAATACTATGAAGTTATAATCACCCTGATTATTATTTTCATTGCCCAAAAAGAGTTCTTCACTTGATTACCATATCTGCAAGGATCATTATATATCTGAAGACACTATAGTTATAAATGCACAGGAAGAGGCTCAAAGTTTTATTTTGAAAAGTAGGATTTTCAATAGTATGTTTCTAATTTTTTAAATTTCTGTGGTCATCTCATGATGCAAAGTTGCTTTTATTTTCCCTTCTGACTGTGTATGCTCTGTGCATCCTTAATTATAAGGTGGCAGGGCAAGGTGCCAGTGGTCTTTTCACATAATCTTTCAGACCCTTGTATACACTGTATTTCTCCTTTATGGTGCCTTTGCACATGCTGTTCTCACTGTCTGGAATTGTCTCTATCTTTTTCCCTAATTATCTCCTATCT
Source organism: Lasiurus cinereus (assembly GCA_011751065.1). Classification (NCBI taxonomy): domain Eukaryota; kingdom Metazoa; phylum Chordata; class Mammalia; order Chiroptera; family Vespertilionidae; genus Lasiurus; species Lasiurus cinereus. The sequence continues at coordinate 15,079,757 of JAAGEH010000125.1, forward strand.
TCCCTTCAGATTATAGCTCTATTAACACGACAGCAGGGAAGGCTTCTCTGAACTCCAACCCAGATCAGATCTCCCTAATTAAGGTTTGCATAACACCATGGACCTCTGCCTTGGGACATTTATCACAGTTAAAGTTTACATTTGCTTATGTGACTTAAAATTTAGTATCACCCTAGTAGGTTTGACTCAATGGATAGAGCGTTGGCCTGCAGACCAAAGGGTCCTGTGTTGGAGTCTGGTCAAGGGCACATATCTTAGTTGCAGGCTCATCCTTGGCCTGGGCTCTGGTCAGGGCTCATGGAGGAGGCAACCATTGATGTATTTCTCTCACATCGATGTTTCTCTCTGTCTTTCCCTCATTTTTCCACTCTCCCTAAAAATTAATGGCAATATATCCTTGGGTGAGGATTAACAACAACAAAGAAAGCAAAAACAACAAAACAAAAATAAAATTTAGTATCTGATTTCCCCAGTAGAGTCAAGTAAACCCATATGGGAAGAAATTATGCCTATCTCTGCTCTGTCATTGTATCCCCAGGCCCTGGTGGAGTACATGACATACAATAGGTGTTCAAGAATTGATTTTAGCACTTCCACAACAGAATATCTTTTGATTATTATTTGATTCCCTGTGACAATGGTCGGCAAACTGCAATGGCTCGAGAAGCTTTATATTTGCCACTCTGTTGACTAATGAGTTTGCCGACCACCACCCTATGAGGTCGACAGAGCATGCATTGATTGCTTTCCACATTATTCCCATTTGACTGATGATGAAATCAAGGTCCAAAAACATAAATTGCTACAGCCTACATGTGTAAACTGAGAAATGGAAGCTCAATCCCTCCAGATTGAGTCACAATGCCCTTGGGCTCTAAGGGCCTAATGAATCCTTAGCAGAGTCAGGTGCACTGCAAATTCATATAAAATATTTCAGGAGCAGGGAGAAAATGAAAGGGAAATATTATCTTCCACAAGCTTTTCTCAAATATCTGGTCTGGAAATGTCAAATCAGATAGTCCAAGACCTTGAAAAGGGCAGAGACGGTGAACTCCGCAATTACATAACCAATGCAGAACCCCTGGATATCTTTGTTCTTGTTTTTTTCTGCTTAGTGATAAGAAGTAGAAGCAGACTGACAACACTGTCTCTTGTTTGAAGCCTGAAGTTTAAGGAGTAGGCTCCTGTTTGACTTCACATTATAAACCGTTAATTGAACTTTACAGTTGAAAAAAAAAAGAATATGTCATTTGCATAATAGCAAATGTGTCAGGTCTTCAATAAATCTTTGATATCAAGACTCTGTGCAGAGCTCCACGGTTATAATGGCTGGAACATCTGAAGCAGCATTTTCTCCCAGCTTCCTTTGAAAGTATCAATTCTGGACTGAGTCCTATGGGCTCCTCTGAACTGGTATGTGATTTGATGGGAGAAACACAGTTTGCCCTAGTTTTGACTTGAACAGTGTATCAAAAACTCCAGTCTCTGCAATTTACATTCACCTACAAAGCAAATGACATACACTTATGCTTAATTGCTTCCTTGTGTTGCCCAGAATTTAGTGCCTAAGTTGATTAGAAGGAGATAGCACTTAGCTCATTCCACTTCAAGAAATTCTCTTACTCCATTCCTTGTACCTTCCTGCTGACGCTGCATCCTTGTGGGCTCATGGATGGAGGAGCAAGTGAGGGAGAACAGCATCTTTGTAAATGAGTGGAGGTAGGTACAGTGGAAAGTTGGGATACTCCAACAAGTTCTTTCAAATCCAGGTCTTCTGGGGAAGAAAATCCAAGGACATAACCCTCTCCTCCCCCACCCCCCAAAAAAAGGACAACATGGGTCACAGCAGTTGTTTGTCATGTATACCCCTCATCAAGTAATTGGTAAAATATACTTTCAAAGGACACTGGGAGATGGTGTGGACATGGGCATAGCTGGCACATTTCTGTGGACACATAAGCTTTTAAAGTAGAGAGGCAAGACACTGGGGGGTTAGGGCATGCATGGGAGTGGGGGCAAACAATGGGAAAATATGTATACATGTAATACATTAATTTAAAAAATAAAAATAAAGTAGAGAGGCACCCATAAGGGTCCCTCAGGCAGCATGGTCTCAAGGACAATTTTCCTTAGAATGTTCAAATGATCCCAAGATGCCTGAGAATGGAGCTACAGATGCAAGTTATGCAAAGTCAGCCTTACCAACGAAGACCAAAACCACCAGGGAGCTGAACACAGGTTTCAGTGAAGTCTAGAATTTAAATGAAACGGCTTTTGTTTTAATTACTAAGGTTTTATTGCTAAGCTGTGTTCCTCAGCCACACTCCCCATTTCCTGTGCGAAGGACTACCTCCCAGAAATCCATGTGGGGCAGCAGATCCTTGGGCAAATGAGATCCTCCCCTGGAGATGTGGAAGTGGAATGAGAGATTCCAGCTGGTCTAGCTCTTCTGTCTTTAATGGAGGAGATGCAAACCTGGGAGTTGTTGGCAGTGGTTATTCTGCCATGTGGACTGGAAAATAGAGACAGGTGGTTTGGACCAAGAAGAAAGATTTAAGCAGATGCACAGAGCAAAATGGAGGCAAGAGACACAGTGGGAAAATTTCCTGGTTCCCAACAGCCTTCCATTCCTGAGTTCCTGCCACCTAACTGGCCGCCGCCCTTGGGCTGAGTTTTATATTCATTCCGGTTTTCACCTGTGTTAATCCCAATGGGATTCTGCTATTCTCCTAGTTATAACAGAAGGCAAAGTAGTATGTTGTTTATATATTAGTTACAAGTCAAGAACAACAGCACTGTGGAAATAAATGAAGAGCACCCACATGAGAACAAGGAGAGGCTATTTGTTCAAAGCCTGGCATAAGAAGGGAATCAGCCACCATCACTTGCATTTGGCAGAAACTCAAAGGCAAACAGTGGACTAGGAAAGCTTTACAGTAAAAAAACGGAAGACTTCAGTTATGCCCTGTTTGGAGGTTGTTAGCATGAGACACTAGAGGTGCTAACTAGAAGCAGTGCATCCTATCTGATTTGTTTGGGAGTATGTTTGACCTTTTGTAGTTGGTCCGGAGTCAGGAGGTAGAGGTGGGCGGGGGGTGCGGGGGGGAGGGGTGTTAAAGAATAAGCGAAGCTGACAATTACTGATTCCTGATCCTCAGTCAGTTACTGCAGAAGTTGTGGGTCAGAGTTCTTTTGTTATATATGGCCTGGCCATTATTTATTTGTATATTCAATCTCACAGAACAAACATTCATTGAATAGCTTGTAACTGATGAAACTGACAGTCTCACTCCTAGCTGCACATTAGAATCTCCTGGGAAGCTTTAAAGCCACCACCTTGGATGGATGAAACCAGAACCTCTGGGAAGGGATCTCTGACATCAGTATCTTCAAATACTTACTTCTCCAGGCAATTCCAATGCACAGCCCCGGTCAGCAGTCAGACAAATGAAGAACTGACACGACCCTTAGTAAGGCCGCTCACTGCTTCACTGGTCCTCTTTTTAGAAGACAAATCACTGGCAAGGACTTATAAAAAATTGGCAGAGTGGTAAAACTCAGAAGCCGTGAAACAAGAAAAGTGGCTTTGCCAACCATAGAGCAGCCATTTAATACTTTTAAAAATAAAAGTGTGTCCAAAATAAATGCATTTTCTAATATTTTGGGGGCATTTATAAGGCTATTCTCTGATAACAAAGGCTCCACAGGGTTTTTTTAGGATAAAGATTTGGAGGATCTTACTTAATAAGACCTATCATTTATTCATTACACTTGATAATCTAGCATTTTGTATATTATATCCCATTATATCTCACAAATTTAAACAGAAATGCAGATTTACTCCAGATAACAGTATTTGCTACCAAATTATCATCTATTTACTTAATTAATAAGCATTTATTAAGTAACTGTTATGTATCAATACCAGTCTAGGTTCTAGGAATGTAATAGTGAGGATAATCAACATAATTTTTGCCTTCATGGAGCTTAGAAAGCAATGTAAGAGGTAACATCAATAAAATATTCACATGATATATCATTATAATTTATATTAGGATTTTAAAGAAAAGTTGGATGGAGCTAATGATTGGCAAACTTCTCCAGTACAAAATCAAAGAGTAAATATTTTAGGCTTGTGGACTGTGCAATCTCTGTTGCAACTACTCAACCCTGACCTGACAGTGTATTGCAGAAACGGCAATATATAAATGGACATTGTGGTTGCATTCCAATAAAACTTTATTTACAAAAACAGGAAACTGGCTGGATTTGGTCCAACGGCCACAGTTTGCTACCTCTTGATTGTAACATTGAGATTTAATCTATTTTGAGGAGTGAGAAAAGATAGTTTTTTAAGAAAATGATACATGAGAATTGATTATAAACCTGTTTTTAGTATTCTGGTGTCCAGTGTATCTTACAATCTTCATAGTCATATTGTTGTTATAAATATTCAAGATGTTGTTATTTTGGCATATTGAAAAAGCCTGAAGCCAGAATCATATGTCTTGAGAAATACCCAGAGTTATGTTCTACATTAAAATTTTGAATACAAGTTGCAATTATTTTGAAAGTGTTCTTTTATCCTTCTGGGAATCCAAAGTAAAAAGGGACATGACAGTGGACAAAGACCTCAAAAACAGATATAGGAAGGTAGTGGTTTCTATATCCTCTATAATAAAAGGGTAATATGCAAATAGATTGAGTGGCAGAACAACCAAATAATCAATCAAAGTGTAATATGCTAATGATATGCTAAGGTTGCTTAACCGCTCACTATGACGTGCACTGACCACCAGGGGCAGATGCTCCAACCAGTAGGTTAGCTTGCTGCTGGGGTCTGGCTGATCAGGTCTGAGCGAGACAGGCCAGACATGCCCTGGAGCCCTCCCGCAGTTCCTCCCCAGCCCGATAGTGCACTGGTGGGGTCCCTCAGTCTGGCCTGTGCCCCCTCACAATCCAGGACCCCTCAGGGGATCTTGGAGAGCTGGTTTCAGCTTTATCCTGCAGGCCACTCCTTTTGGGAGGGTGCCAGACGCAGGGTTCATGGTTGGTGAGCACTGCTGCAGCAGTGTGAGCCTCTCCCGATTGGGACTAATGGGCATGAGCCCATGGCAGGCACATGGGGCCAGGATGAACAGGAGTGACAGGTAGGAGGTGCAGGTGGTATTGGGCTGTGGGTTTCAGCCCAATCTCTGCAGGCCACCCAGAGGGACCCCACCTATGCACAAATTTGTGCACTGGGCCTCTAGTTTATAGATAACTATGTTAGAATCTTTACCTATATATGATAAATCTAAGGATGACAAAAATAAACTGGAAAAGTTTTCTTTAAATCAAAAACTCTACCTTCGTATAAATATTTAGAAAAACAACAACATATTATATGCTATTTGTTAAAATCATTTAGCATCAAAAATCTTGGTAAATAATTGTTGGATCTTTCTCTCTCCCCCAAAAACAAAACAAAACAAAACAAAACTGGAAAATCTTATGGCAGCTGAAGATAGAACAGCCACTTTAATATCTAGTTAATTTATCATGTCATGGAACAGGTGTGGGGAGAAGAATGACTGTCTGAAATAATCAAGAAAACAATCACGTTAAAAAAGAATTAATAAAGGGAGCCCATTGAGAGGACTGAGGTATTTTATTTTGGTCATTAATAATCATAAATAAATGAGCTGAAGATTACCAAAGTAATCAAAATGATTAACCTTCTGCCAAGCCATAAGACAGCCCAACACATCTCTTAGGATGTGTAGCAAATGTAATTCAAGAGGCCATCTCCAGAGAGCTTAGTTCAAAGGCATGAGATACGATACTATGAAGAGTTACAATAAATTAAATAGCTCCCTGTAGACCAATGGTTCTGAAACCTGGAAGGCTTGTTCAAACTCCGATTGCTGAATGCCAACCCATCCTGCCCTTCCCCAAGTTTCTAAATCAGCAGATCTGGGTAAGGCTCAAAAGTTTGCATTTCTATTAAGTTTTCTAATGCTATGGATACTGCTGGTCAGGGACCACACTGTGGTTATGGACCCTGGAAATATATTAACATCACCTGGGGAGCTTTTTACAAATTCCCAGGCCTTCACAAACAATTAAATCATAATTTTCAGAGGTATATCACAGACTGAAGTGTTTTTTTGAAATTCCACAAGTGATCCAGTGTGTAGCCAGAGATGAGAACCACTAGGTAGGGTAAATAAATGCCAGCAATAAACATTAGTAACTCACAAGAATTTATGTGAGAATGATTATGCGGTGGAGAAGAAAATAAAGAATAGAATTTAAGCTGTCAGAGTCTCAATAAAAATCCGGAATGGGGTCTTCAGAAATGGGTGTTATGTTTTGGGGTAATTTAGAATTTTAGATGTTTCCAGTTGAAAAAAAAATAGCATAGAAATTTTACTTAAATATAATTAGCAAGAGAACGTGGTGAGTGAATGAACATTTTGGATTGGGTAGCTATGGAATTAATTAGGTAACCTGGAGAAAATTGATACATCACCTCCTGAAATATACACACCCACTAGACAGGAGTAAATTTTAATCTATTTGTACACAAGTGCAGTATTTTCTCTTTAGAACATACACTAATGTCCATGCCTCCAAACCCCAGCTACTTCTGAGGGAAACAATTCTGCAGAAGGTTTTGTCCAGATGACCAAGAGTTTCCATTTATTTTGCTTCACCCACCTTTCCAGTCCAGCTGATTGGGCCTGGATGGGCACCTGACCACAAAGATAGGCAATCATCTGCCTATAGAAAGTCCTTTTGGTCTGTGGTTCTGCCCAAATGGAGATGATGGATATTTGCTAAGCCAATCAGATTCCCTCTCTTATTACTGGAATTAGAAATAGAGGAAAAATTAAGGCAATGGGTGGTGTGAGGCAGATGTGTGGGGCATCCTTGAAGGAGTGGATGCACTAGTGCAGTGGTTCTCAACCTTCCTAATGCCGCCACCCTTCAATACAGTTCTTCACGTTGTGGTGACCCCCAACCATAAAATTATTTGCATTGCTACTTCATAACTGTAATTTTGCTACTGTTATGAATCGTAATGTAAATATCTGTGTTTTCCAAAGGTCTTAGGCTCTACAGCAGTGTCACCTAGCAGAGTTGCCTAAGACCATCAGAAAACACAGATATTTACATTACGACTCATAACAGTAGCAAAATTACAGTTATGAAGTAGCAATGAAGATAATTTTATGGTTGGGGGTCACCACAACATGAGGAACTGTATTGAAGGGTCGCGGCATTAGAAAGGTTGAGAACCACTGCACTAGAGGAACTGTTACTGATAGTGGAGTCTAAAGGTTGGATTCCTGAAACATCTTGACCTGCCTCAGATCCACCTCCTGGCTTTAGAAGACCAAACCCACTGGATGGATTTGCATGAAAGTCCTAATTCATCTTTGTCCCAAATATACTTTAGAATAACTATCCCATTTCTGAGTTACCAGTCTGCACTACTCTTGAACAAGAGAGTAGTCTAATTGGCAGGAGTCTGTCATATAGCAAATTCTTGCTTATGCTCAGAAACTGTGCCTCTGTATCCTCTCCTTCTCCCAGATATGCTCATTCTCTATGCAAAGCTGTCCTACTATGTTATGGCCATGGTCTTGTCTGAGGACAAATTCCTTTTATTTGAAATTAACTTCTCTGGTGTTGAGGTCTCTGTCTGTTTCTTTGGCTTATTAGGGCCCTTTTATGTCTCAAGGATTATGAAGAAGATGGAGTAAAAAATAGTCAAGCATCTAATAGAACTGTGTGTGTGTGTGTGTGTGTGTGTGTGTGTACATACAAATACTCTGAAGTCAGACTGTTCATGGTCAAATCTCAGCCCTACATCTTCCTAGCTGTGAAACCTTCAGTAGGTTACCTAACACCTCTGAGACCAAGGCTAATAATAGAATGCTCCTCATCCAGTTGGGAAGAATAAGTGAAATATATATTTATAAATATCAGCCCACTGCCTGGTACAATGTAAGCATTCCTTTAGCGGCAGCCATGATTATTGCACAAATAAAAGAGTTTATTTACCCATGTAAAGAACTATCTGAAAAGGACTGGATTCTAACAGAAGTTGGTAAAAGAGCCTGACAATCAGATCGGCCTCTCACTGTAGGTCTCTAATGTATAACTAAGAGTTGAGTTGAAGCTGCAGAAGCAGGAAATCATCTGGAATCTTTGGATAAGCAGCAGTGAATCATTCTTTGGTCTTTGAGGGACTCTGTGAGCCTTCATCTAGGAAGTGAGGCTGTCCCGTGGGCAATTAAAATATAGTCAAGAAGATAAGAAAAGCTCCACTAATTAAAACATAGCACATGTGGTCAGGAGGGACTCATCAACCTACCTGTGATCTCACACTTGCTTCATCTATTCTGCAATTTCAAGCCTAGCCCTGCCTTCTGTGACAAGATGCAGGCCTGTGAGGTTCCAGGAAGAAACAAACAAGTGCGAGACCCCCTTCAGACATAAACTCTTTAATCCTGACATCAAGGCAGCAAGCAAGCCTTCTTAAGCAGGTGAACTCACACAAGCAAAAGACTTGTGCCAAGTCAGAGTGACTATTTTTGTTTTTAATGACCCCACATATATAAAAGAAGGAAGAGATAGATGGCTGTGAAAATGCCTACATTTGCAAAGTTCCTGGAAACAGAGAAATGTGTCTTACTAGGCCTCCATACATAAAAAATATGAGCTGCCAATTCTTCTAGATTCTGATCCTTCATATACAAAAAATTTAAATATTTAATTGCCAAATGTACATTTACTGATTGTAATCCACTTTCAGCATTCCTAAATGGATGGGGAAAAGGTTTTCATGTCAGAATTGCTAAATAAATTAGAATAAAATAACATTCTCAGTTTTAAAAATTAGCTGAGTAAAATAAAGTGTTGCATGACAGATTATAACTGCTTAGACCAGGATGTTAAGAACTTTCTGTGTTGACAAAGTGTCCTATATCTATGCTATCTAATATGGTAGCCAAAGAGAGAAACCAAGATGGCGGCATAGGTAATCACCTAAACTGCTGCCTTGTATAAAAATTTCAAAACTACAACTAAAAGACAGAACAGACATCATCCAGAACCACAGGAAAGTTGGCTGAGTAAAAATCCTACAACTAAAAGGAAAGAGAGGGGCTCACAGAGACTCAGAGAAGCTGCAAAAAACTGAAGAACTGAGACATGCACGTGAAGAGAGCAGGCAGCAATATGCCTGACTGGCTTCCTTTGGTGGGAAGGAGACGGAAACTCCCAACTGCACAGAACCCCTTATCCTACAGCATTGAATCCCAGCTCCGGGCAAGACTCATATGGGGGGAGGCTGAACTGTGAAAAGGGAAGAGTGCACGGAAATTTAGGGGAGCGCAAAAGGGCAGAAGTCTGGGGTGTGCAAACCAATGTGCACAGAAAGGACAGACTACTGATTGTGCCACTTGCTCTCTCTGGTAGGTGGGAGACAGAGCATCCCAACTATGCCGCTTCTAACTGCATTAAACCCCAGTTTCAGGCGAGACCCTGGGGACCCAGACTCATACAGGTCCCAGAGTGCAAGGGAACCGGAAAGGCAGAAGTCTGGAGGCACCAATGCATGCGCATAGAAAGGGCCCCAGCAATTACCGATTACCATGAGACACTTGAGACCCAGGGGCCGCATAGGGTAGGGCTGACTGGAAGCCAAGGCTGTCTCTGCTCAGCCCTGAGACTCCACCCCACCCAAGTTGAACAGAGAGGCTTTTTCAGTTTTGCAAGTCTTGCATCATAAGGCGGATTCCAGCACAGAAGTTCTCCCGGCATAGTGAAAATGCAGAAACAAAGAAACAGACCACAAACGAAAGAAATGGAGGAAAACAAATGACTGAATATAGTTCAAAACCACGGTTATAAGGTTTTTCAAGAATTTCCTAGAAAAGATGGATAAATTTAGAGAGACCCAAGAGGAGATGAATAAGGACCAAATAGAGATGAAAAAGAACCAATTAGAAATTAAACATACACTGACTGAAATAAAAAATATTATACAGCTGAGACTGGTTTGGCTCGATGGATAGAGCATCGGCCTGTGGACTGAAGGGTCCGGGTTCGATTCCGGTTGGGGGCATGTATCTTGGTTGCGGGCACATCCCCCATGGGGGGCGTGCAGGAGGCGGCTGATCGATGTCTCTCTTTCATCGATGTTTCTAACTCTCTGTTGCTCTCCCTTTCTCTCTGTAAAAAATCAATAAAATATATTAAAATAAATATTATACAGAGACCAAAAAGCAGACTAGAGGAAGGTAAGAATCAAATAAAAAATTTGAAATAAAAAGAAGCAGAAAACACTCAACTGGAAAAGCAAGAAGAAAAAAGAATCCAAAATATGAAGAAGATAGTGTAAGGAGCCTCTGGGACAACTTCAAGTAAACCAACATCAGAATTGTGGGGGTGCCAGAAGAAGAAAAAGAACAAGATACTGAAAACCTATTTGCAAAAATAATGACTGAAAACTTCCCACATCTGGTGAAGGAAATAGACTTATGAGTCCAAGAAGCACACAGCACCCCAAATAAAAGGAATCCAAAGAGGACCACACCAAGACACATCATCATTAAAATACCAAGAGCAAAAGACAAAGAGAGAACATTAAAATCAGCAAGAGAAATACAGTTAATTACCTACAAGGGAGCACCAATACAATTGTCAGCTGATTTCTCAACAGAAACGATGCAGGCCAAAGGAGTGGCAATAAATATTCAAAGTGATGAATAGCAAGAACCTACAACCAAGATTACTCTACCCAGCAAAGCTATCATTCAGAATTGAAGGGCCGATAAAGAGCTTCACAGATAAGAAAAAGCTAAAGGAGTTCATTAACACCAAACCAGTATTATATGAAATGCTGAAAGGTACTCTTTAGAAAGAGGAAGCAGTAAAAGGTAAAGGTAAAAATCATGAACAACAAATGCATATCTATCAACAAGTGAATCTAAAAAGTGAATTAAAAATCTGATGAACAGAATAAATTGGTGAATATAATAGAATCGGGAAAGGGGTGAGGCAAGTACAGGGAGAGACTGGACAATAATCATACACCTATGGATGAGGACAATGTGTGGGAAGGTAAGGTAGAGGGAGGGGTGGGAGCTAGGTGGAGGGGAGCTATGGAGGGGAAAAAAGAGAAACAAATGTAATAATCTGAACAATAAAGATTTATTAAATTTAAAAAATAATAAATAAATAAATAAATAAATAAATAAATAAATAAGTAAAATGGTAACCCTACCCGGTTTGGTTCGGTGGACAGAGCATTGGCCTGCAGAGTGAAGGATTCCAGGTTCAATTCTGATCAAGGACATGTACGTTGGTTCAGGGCACATCCTCATTGGGGGGTGTGCAAGAGGCAGCTGATCGATGTTTCTAACTCTCTATACCTCTCCCTTCTTCTCCGTAAAAATCAATAAAATATATTTTAAAAATAAATAGATAGATAGATAGATAGATAGATAGATAGACAGACAGACAGATAGATAAAATGGTAGCCATTAGCCACAGTGTAGCTGCATGGGTAGCAATATGTGATTACCACAACTGAGATACCAGACATTTAATTTTACTTAATTTAAACTTAAATAACTACATGGGCTAGTGGCTATCATTTTGTAACTTGTGGAAGGGTCAGAGATTGGGTTGAATCTGAGGTAACCAAATGACGTGTCTTGCATGCAACATTAAAGAATTAACACAAGTTATTTACCCATCAAAATGTAAAAATAAATTAAGAATACACAATATCTACTCCCTGAACTCATACAAAACAAAAACTGGTTATCTGAGCTTTCCGATTAGCTTGGTTTCCAGATAAAGAGGCACTTGCCATGTATTTAACTGTCAAAAAATTACAAGAGTCATAGAATTCTAGAATTGGCAAAGACATTGGAAATTAGGCAAAGTATTCAAAACTCACATTGTTTGAAAATATTTAGGGACTGAAGACTTTTTTTATCATGAAGAGTAGGAGGTGCTCTTGGTCAGAGGCCAGAGATTGTAAACATCCTGCAATGTGCAGGATACTCTTGCACATGGAAGACTTGTCCTGTAACTGTGGGTTGAGCAAAATGCCAATTGCTCCCTCATTGCAAATATTTTCTGTCCAATTGTTTATTTTTAAAAGTAGGAATTTGTTAAAACAATGAATAAAGTAAATGTTTGGTTTTCAAATTAAAATTAATAATTTGCTTCCAAGGAAATGCCAAAGCTAGGGAAGTTACTTAGATTATAACATAAGAGGCCAACGGCACCTGGGGTAAAATGTATTTGTGCTAATACTCTGCAAGCTGCATTAGATTGTTACGAGAAATTACTCAACACATAGCAAAAGAATATATTTTTTTATATTTTAGTATCTTTAAACTCAAATTAAAATTGAAAGAAAACTTCTCATGCTGAGGGCTTATGATGGCCTCATAGTCTGGAATCTAGGCACAAGAGATAGGACCTTCCTTTACCACTATACAAGGTTGAGTAGTTGTGACAGAGACTGAACTGGAAAGCCTAAAATATTTATACTTGATCCTTCAAGAAAAAAGTTGGTGAACCTAGGACATCAATTATTACAATGCTGTACAGTTAGTGTGATAACTGAGGTGAGTACCAACTGCTATGGGCTTCAAGGAGTTAGTAACTAAAGGATCCAGGGAAAGTTTCTCAGAAAACTGGACTTGAAGGATAAATAGTTGAAGAATATGGTATGTCTGGGTTAAACTGAGTCACCTCCAACAATCACATGTTGAAGTTCTAAACTCCATTAACTCAAAATGTGACTTTATTTAGCTGGATAGGGCCATTAAAGATGTGATTAAGTTAAAATGAGGCCATTAAGATGAGTCCTAAACCAATCAGACCAGTTTATATGAAGAAGAGGTTTGGACACACAGGGAGAAACTAGGGACACACAGAGGGACAACCATGTGAGAACAAAGGGACATGAAGGTAGCTGTCTGCAAGGCTAGGAGAGAGGCCTCAGGAGAAAGCAAACCAGCTGACACCTTCATCTTAGAGATCTATTGTTTAAGCCCCAGCAGTCTGTGGTTATGGCAACTCTAGCAAAATAATACAGAGTAGAAGAGAATGTTATTATAGATCAGGGAAATCAAACCGGTCTCATAAATTAAAGCAGTCCTGCCTTGAGATCTGTGACACACAGCATCCTTGCTTCAAATATTGAAACTTCACTGTCATGTGCAGCCAAAATAGTCCTTATTAATATAATCAACTTCTAAAATTATTTATCCAACTGCTATATTACTGAAAGATTTCAAAAAGGAATATATTTGTAATGCTAATTGCTTATGAGTCATCAAAGGCAATAAAATTATCACAGTTGAACAGAAGATTGAAGGAATTCCATGATGACTAATTAGCCACATAATGCAACTACAAGAAAAGGGTTGATTCAGATTTTCTCTAATTTTTGCCTGTCCTGGCAAAAAGGTAGAACCATGTGATATATAGGATAAAATCATTTAAAGCATTATTATCAAATGATTGGAACTCCAATGTCATCATCTCTTTTAGGTGGCAAAATTTTAGGGAATCCCTTCTCCAAAGCTTGATCTGCCAGAACCTTTCAAGGAGATTTATGGATTGTATCTCAGAAGTGTCCAACTGTGGACAAAAGAACATTTATCCATCTGCTCCTCTATCCCAATGGTCAAGGATAACTCTAGTAAATTTCTGAGGTGCATATCTGTGAGTACAAAGCAGTATCCCATAATGTGATATCAGAGAAGCCATAGGGAAAGAAATTAGAGGTACAGACATGGCATGAGCCCATAGCAAGTTTCAGTCTAATTACCCCTGGATGAAGCACATTAAAATCAGCAGGAACTGGCTTCCACAGAAGTAGCTCAAGTTAAGAGGCTGGCCTGATAAATATTCTAAGTAATACACAAAAACTGTCCAATCAAATAAATAAGGTCATAGGATTTGAATTAAGGAGATTCACATTCAAAGCAACTTTTAGGAATGATTTTTTTTTTGTCAAAAATGCATCTGCTCATGAACAGGCTCCCATCATCAACATGTTAACTGAAAAGAGGAGGAGAGTTTCCTCTGTATTGTCCCTGCCACCAAAAAGAACAGCTCTGTATAGTACTTTCAGCAGCTGAGAGTCAGAAAGACAGATGGCATATTCCTAAAGGATGGCTTGATTGTTTGGTGGGGAGATAAAAGACAGAGTATCATGAGCTCAACAAAAACAAGATCATGCACAGCTAAAAATATTCAGCAGCAAATTTGTAAAAGTATTAAGAAGCTCTTGAGTAATCATTTTTCAAAAGAGCAACTAGGAGTCTCCATGTCAAAACATTCTCAAGTTTTAAAAGCATCAAGACTCCCTGGGGTGTAGCTTAAAAATGGTATATGGACATCATATTTTTAAGTGCCATCTCATAGGAGAAGTGCAAATTTAGACAAGATACTCTGTACAAAAATGAGGATTTCTCTTAATAAGATAAAATTCCCCCAAGGCCTCAATCAATGTGCAATCTAAAGATGTGTGTGGTGGGGGGAGAAAAATTTAAAAAGTAAAGTCTTTGCACTTAATCATTTGATCCTTGTCAGTCTTGAGATAAACCATGACTGTGAGAAAACCATAAAGGAAATGAGGCCACGGTGTTTAAGAAAACAAGGCAGCTGGCAGACATAAAAAGAAAGGATTGTATTTCCCCTAAGGTTTCCATGGAAATTGGAAGTTGAGCCTTGAGTTTATTTTGCTGCAGGAAAATATTTTATACAGTGTTTCACAGAGTGTAAGAAACTTCCTGGGTCAGTCCACCAACCTGAACCACAAGGGTAGACACAGGGCTGTCTACACCCCTCAAAGGGCTCACCATACACTGGAGGCTGCTGGACTCTCAACCAAGTGAATCAGCAAATAATATGCAAGTCAGCAGAACACAGGGAGGACGTATTTTATAAATGCTAATGTAATTATTTTAGAAAATGTGAATCTGAGTTTTTGTTTTATTCTCCCACAAATTTTATTCACCACAAAGGCCCAGCCACGAGGGCAAAAAAAAAGACAAAGATGTCTGCAGATGAACAAGAGAGTAAGTGATATAGAGGAAGTTTCCACCAGACAGAAAGGGCAGGTCATTCCCTATCTGAAAGGGAAAGAAAACACTGGGGGGAGGGAGGACTGTAAGAGGAAGTTTGTCGGGCCCCATATGGGCCCAGCACTCCTATCTTTCTGATCCTTAGCTCAGGCAGTGGGAGCACACAGTAAAAGGATAGAAATCTAAGGCAAATGGAGAGGAAGCAATAAGCAATGATTCAGACAGGCCTATAGGTCAAGGGGGGTGGGGAGATGAAAAAAGTAGCTGAAGATAAAAACTGTCAAGCTTGCATGGTGCTGCCATGGAAAGGTAACTCTATACTGTAAGTCTCCGGGTTACTTTGGAGATCTGTTCCTATGGTGCGAAGTGATGCGATTTTCGCCATAAGTTGGAACCCACCTACATAAGCACTTACGTCGCTCACATGGAGTTCACACACAGCAGTAATGGAGTAAAACAGTAAAAAAATTTTAAAAGAAAGGTAACAATTCGTGATCTTATGATAAATAAATAAAAAACATAAAGCACATATGTACATCCATCGAAATGATGGAACTATTTTTTATAAAAAAAATGGGAGATGGTGACCTAACCATGAAACAGCATAAATCAAGTTTGATGTAACCTGAGGACTGCCTGTAGTAGAGGCTGGGCCAGGGACGGACACCCCAGGCAAGGCTACTGAATGGGACTTAGCCAAAACCTGAGATGTGAGAACCTGTGGAGCCTAGAAAAAAGTAGGATTGAATCAGCAGAAGTCTTAGCCATAAACTTCTGCAATAAGTCGGCAGGGGGAGAAAAAAAATGGCGGTGGAATAGACGGATGTGTCTGGAGCCTTGTCGCTGCGCAGACGGAGAGACAGCAGCAGAGACTCACACTGGGAGTGTTTGTTGGCAAGTTAAGAGTCAGTTACGTATCCTCTAGGAGAAGGTGGGGGAACTGCTGGATGGGGCTCTTCCAACCAGGCAGCCCTACTGCCACGGGGTTTTTGTCTCCTGGAGTCACCAGTGCAGAGTCACCAGCACCATCGGGCAGAGGTAGGTGGATATCTGCAGCTGTCTGAAAGCTGCAGCTGCAGCACCCACCGAACAGCCGGGGGACCCAGAACACCACTCTCCAATCGGCACAGACACACGACTCAGAGGAGCTCCACACAGCACAGAGAAAGGTCAGATTTCGCCTGGGATAAGGTGAGGTCTCCTGTCCTGCAGAACAAAGACACGTACACTGTGGGAACCGGGCTACGGGAAAGCTGCTTCTGGAGAGGTCTGTGGATGTGGGGCAGGGCATGATCCCTAAGTGTGGAAGCAGACTCTCGGAGCTGTTGACAGAGGGGAGCTCTAGAAAACAACTCATTTTGATCTGAGGCAGAAGGACAGCCTGGGAATTATTACAGTGTCCCGGCTGCTCGAATCGCCACATACCTATATATTGAGAACCACAGATAGGCAGGATCTAAGCACAGCCTAGAGAGGTCCTGTGCTTAGTCTCAGAGGTCAATTCCAAAACACTGCCACCCAGTGGATGACGCACAAATTGACTCTCAAATAACCACAAAAGGATAAAGAGATTAAGACACCTCAGCAGTGGAACACAGGGAACTGCAATACCCTCCAGACTGGGAAACAGGAGTCCCAAGCAGAACAATAGTGAAGTGAATGAGTTCCACTACTGCCCATTCTATTTTTTTCTTTCTTTTTTTTCAATCTTTATTTTATTTTATTCATTTTTTATTTTTTATTTTTGCATATATTAATTAAAAAACTATTTTTTTCTTTTCTCTTCGATTGATTTTACCTTTTTAATTATTACATTTTGTTTTCAACTAGTATTATTACTACTACTATTTTACCTTTTTGGAAAAAAAGAAGCATTTTGTTTTCTCTTTATTTTACTTTGGGATTAGAGTTCTACATTCTATTTTTATCTTTCCTTTAGCATAATTTTACTCTATCCCAACTCTACCTTTATGCCAACACTCTCCTCCTAACTTTCCCCATTTTGTTGTCTTGTTCCTCTTTCCCTTTTCCAACTTTAGATTCTCCCTATTCTTTCTCTAACTGCTTAAAATTTCGCCCCACTTATATATCTAATTTCCAATTCCCTACTACAAGTCCATACAAACCTCTCTCTTCTTGTATTCACCATCCAAAAAGTTGTTTTTCTCTACGTGCTTTTGTTGCTCTTTGCCCAAACGGTGATTATATAGATTTTTTTGTGAGATTGTTTTAGCTTATTTTACTTGTTCTATTTTGCTTTTTGTTTGCTTTGTTTTGGTTTGTTTTTTACCTATCTTTTCCCTCGCCTCCCTTGATATTAGTTATTATTTGTAGTTTGTATTAATCTCCAGGTACTTGTTGCTGGCATTTGTTGATATTAGTGGCAGTTCTATTGGAGTTTTCTCCTCACATCTATAATTTGTTCCCCTTTTCTCTCTTTTTCTCCTTTTCTCTCTGACTGTTTTTCTCTTTCTCTTTTCTTCCTCTTCTGCTTCTCCCTTTTATTTATTTTATTTTATTTTATTTATTTTTTTCCTCCTTTCTCCCAATTTGATTTTGGCACTTCTTTCTTTTCCTTTTTCCTCATTTTCATCTTCTTCTTTCTCTACTTATCCCTAATTTGTCTTTCATTGGTGGTCACCTTATTTGTGGTTATTAACATCGTGAATACATTTCTGTTCAGTGCCTTGTGTGTTTTACCTGGTTGTGTTGTAGTTTGTGCCTTTTAATCAGCGTAGGAGAGAGAACTACATAATCAGACACCTGGAGAAGAAAGACCATGGGCAGATGAAGAAACAGCCCACATATGACAGAAAGGCAGGTATCACTAGAAAAGGAAGTAAATAAAATAGAAGCAGAAATAAGCCTGCCAGAGAAAGAGTTCAGAGAAATGATCCTAAGGTGGATGAAAAAATGGAAGACAAAATCGACAATGTAGGAGCCAAGAGGAAATGAAGAACAACCAAGAGGAAATGAAGAAGAAGCAAGAAGAAATGCAGAATAAGCAAGAAGAAATGAAAAATGACATCACTGCTATAAAGAACTCAACAGAAAGCATCATAAGCAGACTAGAAGAAGCAGAGGACCACATCAGTGAGCTAGAAGACACAGTAGGAAAAAATACCCAAGTACAGCAAAATATCTTTCTAGAAAAAAAAATTAAAAAGCAAGAGAGCCTAAGGGAACTTTGGGATAACACAAAACAAAACAAAATCCGCATAATTGGGCTTCCAGAAAGAGCGGAAACAGAGCAAGGAATAGAAAACCTGTTTGAATAATTAATGACAGAAAACTTCCCTAATAGAGGAAAGAAAAAACCTACACAAATGCAAGAAGCTTAAAGAGTCCAAAGAAAAATGAACCCCAAAAAACCGACACCAAGGCATATTATAATTAAATTGGCAAACACAAAGTAAGAATTTTAAAAGTGGCCAGAGAGAAACAGAAACTTACCTACAAAGGAACCTCCATAAGACTAGCAACTTATTTCTCAACAGAAACTCATGAGGCCAGAAGGGAATGGAATGAAATATACAAAGTCATGCAAAGAAAGTGTCTGAATCCAAGAATACTGTACCCTGCAAGGCTTTCAATCAAAATTGAAGGTGAAATCAGAAGCTTCACAGACAAAAAATGACTAAGGGAATATATTACCATCAAACCAGCAATGCAAGAAATGTTAAAGGGTCTGCTGTAATAAAAAGAAATAGGAACTGAAGAAGGAACTCGGGGATAAAGACTAAAATTGGCAACAGATAAGTAACTATCAATAATAACTTTAAATGTCAACAGAATAAATGCTCCAATCAAAAGATATAGGGTAACCGATTGGATAAGAAAACATGATCCATATATCTGGTGTCTACAAGAAACCCAACTCAGGAGAAGAAATGCATACAGATTGAGGGTGAAGGGATGGAAGATGGTATTTCAGGCAAATGGAAAGGAAAAAAAAGCTGGGGTTGCAATACTTATATCTGACAAATTAGATCTCAAAGTGAAGGACATAACAAGAGATAAAGAAGGCCACTTCATAATACTAAAGGGAACAATCCAACAAGAAGAAATAACTCTGGTAAACATAGATGCACCCAATATAGGAGCACCTAAATACATAAAAAAAAACTTCTGGAGGATATTAAGGGAGAGATTGACAGCAATACAATCATAGTAGGAGACTTTAATACCTCACTGTCACCACTGGACAAATCCTCTAAACAAAAAATTAGCAAAGAAACAGCAATCCTAAATGACTCACTAGACCAGATGGAATTAATTGACATCTTCAGAACATTTCACCCCAAAGCCACAGAATATACATTCTTCTCCAGTGCACATGGGTCATTTTTAAAGATAGATCATATGTTGGGTCATAAGAAAAGTCTCTTTAAATTCAAGAAGATAGAAATCATATCAAGCATTTTCTCAGACCACAGTGGCATAAAACTGGAAACTATAATAAAAACAATAGAAAGAAATCAAACACATAGAGACTAAACAGTATGCTATTAAACGACTGGGTAACCAGAGAGATCAAGGAAAAAATAAAAAACATCATGGCAACAAATGACAATGACAACACAACAATACAAAATTTATGGGACACAGTGAAAGCAGTCTTGAGAGGGAAGTTCATAGCCCTACAAGCCTACTGCAAAAAAACAGAAAACAATGGTAATAAATTTCCTAACCCTATAACTGAAAGAGCTAGAAAGGGAGAAACAAGAAAAGCCCCGTGTAAGCAGAAGAAAGGAAATAGTAAAGATCAGAGCGGAGATAAATAACATGAGACCAAAGAAACAATTCAAAAGATCAACAAAACCAAGAGCTGGTTCTTTGAAAGGATAAACAAGATTGATGGACCTCTAGCCAGGATCACCAAGAAGAAAAGAGAGAAGACCCAAATAAACAAAATCAGAAATGAAAGAGGAGAGATAACAAAAGACACTGCTGAAATACAAAAGATTGGTGAGGCGCACAGCATTGTGTGCAGAGGACCGACTGCTGATTGTGCCGCTGGCTTTCGCGAGTGGGCGGGAGGGAGACAGACTCTCCCAACTTCGCCACTTCTGACCCCACTAAGCCCCAGTTTCGGGTGAAGCCCTGGGGACCCAGACTCTTGTGGTCCCGGATCACAGGGGAGCCAGAAAGGCAGCGGTCTAGAGGCACTGCGGCCGGCGCAAGCAGGCACAAGGACTGCTCCAGTGATTGCCCAGTCATGTAAGACTCAGGGGCCATAGAGGGCGGGGCCTACTAGAAGGCAAGGCGGTCCCTTAAGCCCTGAGACTCCACCAATGCCAAGCTCAATAGAGAGGCTTCTGCGGTTTTGCACGTCTGGTATCATAAGGCTGAATCCAACACAGAAGTTCTCCCAGCATAGTGAAAATGCCGAGTCTAGGGAAGGGATCACAAACAGATGAAATGGACGAAAACAAACAACTGGATATAAAGTTCAAAACCACGCTTATAAGGTTTTTCAAGAATCTCCTAGAAAAGATGGATAAATTTAGCGAGACCCAAGAGGAGATGAAAAAGACCAACTAGAGATGGAAAAGAACCAACTAAAATTTAAACATACACTGACTGAATTAAAAAATATTCTACAGAGACCTAACAGCAGACTAGAGAAAGACAAGAATCAAATCAAACATTGGAAATATAAAGAATCAGAAAACACTCAACTGGAAAAGCAAGAAGAGAAAAGAATCCAAAAATGTGAAGATAATGTAAGGAGCCTCTGGGACAGCTTCAAGCATACTAACATCAGAATTGTGGGGGTGCCAGAAGAAGAAAGAGAGCAAGATACTGAAAACCTATTTGCAAAAATAATGACTGAAAACTTCCCACATCTGGTAAAAGAAATAGACCTACAAGTCCAGGAAGCACACAGAACCCCATATAAAAGGAATCCAAAGAGGACTACACCAAGACACATCATCATTAAAATAGCAAGAGCAAAAGACAAAGAGAGAATATTGAAAGCAGCAAGAGAAAAACAGTTCATTACCTACAAGGGAGCACCCATACAACTGTCAGCTGATTTCTCAACAGAAACAATGCAGGCCAGATGGGAGTGGCAAAAAATATTCAACATGATGAATAGCAAGAACCTACAACCAAGAATAATCTATCCAGCAAAGCTATCATTGAGAATTGAAGGGCAGATAAAGAGCTTCACAGATAAGAAAAAGCTAAAGGAGTTCATCAACTCCAAACCAGTATTATATGAAATGCTGAAAGGTACACTTTTAGAAGAGGAAGAAGAAAAAGGTAAAAGACAAAAAATTATGAACAACAAATACATATCTATCAACAAGTGAATCTAAAAATTAAGTGAACTAAAAATTTGATCAACAGAATAAACTGGTGAATATAATAGAATCAGGAGCACAGAAAGGGAGTGGACTGATAATTCTCAGGGAGAAAGGAGTGAGAGGTGTACAGGAAGAGACTGGACAAAAATCATACACCTATGGATGACGTCAATGGGAGGGAGGTAAGGGCAGAGGGAAGGGTGGGAGTTGGGTGGAGGGGAGCTATGGAGGGGAAAAAAGAGAAACAAATGTAATAATCTGAATAATAAAGATTTAATTTAAAAAAAACAAAAAAAATAAAATTAAAAGGTTTTGCACAGCAAAAGAATCCATCAATAAGAAAGACCACTGTATGGGAGAACATATTTGCAAATGTTATCACTGATAAAGGTTTAATCTCCAACATCTACAGCCAATTTATACAACTTAATAAAAGGAAGATAAACAATCCAATAAAAAAAAATAGGCAACAGACCTAAATAGAACCTTTTCAAAAGACAACAGAAGGAAGGCCAAGAGACACATGAAAACATGTTCACAGTCAGTAATTATCCGAGAGATGCAAATCAAAACGACAATGAGATACCATCTTACACTTGTCAGAATGGCAATCATCAACAAATCAACAAACAAGTGTTGGTGAGGATGCAGAGAAAAAGGAACCCTTGTGCACTGTTGGTGGGAATGCAGACTGGTGCAGCTACTGTGGAGAACAGTATGGACTTTCCTCAAAAGACTAAAAATGGATCTCCCATTTGACCCAGCAATCCCACTCTTAGGAATATATCCTAAGAAATTACAACACCAATCAGAAAGGATTTATGCACCCCTATGTTCATAGCAGCACAACTTACAATAGCTACAATTTGGAAACAGCCTAGGTGCCCGTCAGCAGATGAGTGGATCAGAAAACTATAGTACATCTACAAAATGGAATTCTATCCTACCATTAAAAAGAAGGAATTCTTACCCTTTGCAGCAACCTCGATGGAACTGGAGAGCCTTATGCTAAGTGAAATAAGCCAGTCAATGAAGGAGAAACATCACATGATCTTACTCATTTATGGATAATAAAGAACATTATAAACTGATTAACAAAAAGACAGATATAGAGGCAGTAAAGTATCAAACAGACTGTCAAATTATAGCAGGAAGGTAAAGGAGAGGTGGGGTAGATAAGAGAGCAACCAAAGGACTTGTATGCATGCATATAAGCATAACGAATGAACACAAGACACTGGAGGGTTGGAGTATGCCTGGGCGGGGGGGAATGAGGAGATATGTATACATGTAACACAATAAAAAAAAAGTCTGCAGGATATCTAGGACCAGGAATAACATCAATCCTTGTCTTATCCTCTGCCACAAGGACAAATGGGCTGCCCTCTATACTTAGATACCAGGTTGGCTGGAGAAAAATTCCTCAGAGGATTGCGCTTGCTTACACACACACACACACACACACACACACACACACACAAATATATATATAAAGGCCCGGTACACAAAATTCATGCATGGGTAGGGTCCCTAGGCTTGGCTGGCGATCAGGGCGTATCAATGGTTTGGCTGGTGGGGTGAACAGGGGGGGCCCCCAATGCACTCACCTTGGCAAGTTTGGTACTCCCCACTGGCCAGCCCCACCCACCACCACCACCGCCTCCGGTCACCTCCCTCTGCAGGAGGTGACCAGCGGGGCAATTATGGGGTGGCGCCAGCCTGCTCACTGGCCAGCTCTGCCACCCAATTGCCCAGCCACCAACAGTCACCTCCCTCTGTAGGGTGACCGGCGGGGCAATCGAGGGGGCCCCCACTTGCACTGGCCTTGGCAGACCTTGGGCCTGTGGGCTGGGGGAAGCTCCTACATTGAGTGTCTGCCCCCTGGTGGTCAGTGCATGTCACAGTGACCAGTCCTTCCACAGGTCTTACTGCCATTTGGTCAATTTGCATGTTAGGCTTTTATTATATAGGATATATAGACATGTGTTCTGACAGGGAATCCAACCTAATTTCTCTATTCTTGGTTTCTTTATTTTCCCTTGAGTGCCACACACTTCACAGCTTTTACCAAACCAACCTGCCCTCATTGCTCTCATAGTGCCCACGATTGTAGCCAAATGCCAAAATTTGTACAAAACTTGATAGTCCAACATTTTAAGGTCCCCATAGGCAAGGCTGGTTAAAATAGAGCCACTCAATAAAGTGCAACTTCAGCTGTATGATACTTTGAAAATTGCAAAAATCTGGTCCATTGCCATCTGAGCAGTCAGTAGCTGTGCATCGCTACAGGATGCCTAGGACCAAACCAGAGAGGGTCGGACCTGCATTGGCACCATTTATCCACTATCCAGATACCATTGATGATGTGTACACATAAGGAACTGTTTGACATTGAAACTGGGACTCATAACTATTG
The DNA here is from genome assembly GCA_011751065.1 of Lasiurus cinereus. Lineage (NCBI taxonomy): Eukaryota > Metazoa > Chordata > Mammalia > Chiroptera > Vespertilionidae > Lasiurus > Lasiurus cinereus. The sequence goes on from JAAGEH010000125.1 coordinate 15,103,600, forward strand.
GACATTGAAATTGGTACTCAAACATTTTCCTTGCTCTTATAAGTTTATTTCTAGCCTACAGAGGCAAGACTTTTTAAAGACAAGAATCGGGGGTGTGGGGGCGGAGAGGACAGATACAAAGGCAAAGAAGCAATGAAGTCAGGGGAGGTTGGGAGGGGGGCCTGTAAGAGATCAACCGAAGGACTTGTATGCATGTATGTAAGCATAGCCAATGGATACAGGGCAGTGGGGGTCGGAGGGGGGGATAGGTGAGGGCATGTAATGGGGGGTGGAGAGGGCCAGGGGGAGGTCAGTAGGAGAAAAAAAAGGAGACATATGTACTACTATTTATAATACTTTAAACAATAAAAATATATATATTAATAAAAATAATTTAAAAAATAAACTGCATTAAGATTTTAGATCAATTCTAACATTTTATGACCTAGGTAGTTTTGAATTTTTTTAAGTAGTTTTCTTCTTGATTTGTGTCCCCTTGTCCAGGAGAGCTGATAGGGAGGCTAGACTTTCCTTTGATTGGACTGTATAAGGGCAAAACCCGAAAATATCACTCTGATGTTAGCCACCACAGCACATGCACTATTCTGGGAATTTCTAATCATCCCCCAAATCTCCCCAAATTTGGTTGGCATATTTGAATTAACTACTCTGAGCCTTCCTAACACCAAGGATTTTAGTCATTTCCCTCTCACACTTTATCTAGAGCTTGTGAGTCTTTTAATCTATCCTCTAACCTGGACCTAGCCACCAATCTCTTCTAAAAGTGAGTCTATGGTATTGACTTTGAATATGGTTAGGAAAGAGCTTTCCCCCTAGATCTAAACCACAGGTAACAGGTATGACTTGCCTGATTCTCATTTCACATGTCTGTAAGGGAAAAAATAGAAATTGAGCACAGGGTAGGTTAGGGCAGTGGTTGGCAAACTGCAGCTCGAGCCATGGTTTGCTGCTCCGTTGACTAATGAGCTTGCCAACACTGTGTTAGGGAATATACTGTTCTCTTGTCAGGGACACAGCCTCATTGGAAAGCTTTTCTCTTATCTCTCATGAGTGATGCCTGCAAACTCCCAAGAGCCTTCAGTAATTGTTTGTATCTCCACCATAGGTCAGTTCCCGTGTCCTTCTGAAAGCCTTGTCATCCAGCAAACTATACAAATATCCTCAGGAGACTGTGAACCTGAGACACAAATACAGACAGACCTCCTCCTGAAGCAACATTTTCATAGTCTGCAAAACAGGAAGAAAAAAAATGGAACAAAACATTCCTAAAATTAGCAATGAAAGCTCTTACCTCAGTCTTCAATCTCTTCTCAGAGGTGTTTACCTCTGTTCTACTTCTCAAGTCAAAAATTCTTTGAATCTAATAGCTTATGCTCCTGATAGTCACTAAATCTTTGGTAGATTGTATCTTCCCAAAGATGGATGCACTTCACTGTATGTATCTTATCCCATATGCTCCTCTTATAACATGATTGACATTCCCCATCCTGAGAGGCAGGAACTATATTCTTTCCACTGAACCTGGGTGAGCTCAAGACTGCCCATACCAAAGACTTCTGAGGTTATCAGGAAAGGAGATAGTGTCCCCCGGGTTCTCTCTTTCAGGACACTCACCCTTGGAACTCGGCCATGATGCTACAAATAAGACCAAACTAGTCGATGAAGAGAGACTGCATGGAGGAGCCCATGTGGAAAGGAACTGTGGTCCCAAGTGACACTTAGTAGCAACTGCTAGCTGAGTGCATGAGCCATCAGATGATTCCTCCTCTCAGCTTCACATCTTTTGATGTCCCTGACCTTGTGGAGCAGGACGGGCAATCCCTGCTGTGTCCTGTCCAAATGCATTGCCCATAGAATTTGAGAGTATAATAAGTTACCCTACAATTATGTCTGTTTCATTCCACTAGCTTGTGGGATAATTTGTTATGCAGCCATAGTAATTGGAACAGAATCTTTCCAGTATTTCCTTTCTAATTTCACCTTCAGATTACTCTCAGAGTAACTTTTTCAAACACCCTAACGGTTATATTATAACATCTAGAGCAGTAGGAGGATTATTTCTGCCTGACCACATTTCAAAAAAGAGGATTTGCTTCTTTGTAAGATGAAGGCATTTCTCAAGCTCACAGATTAAAACAAAGAGTTGGAATGTTTCTTGTCTTTACTTTTTATAGGAAAATGGAACTGTTAAACTAAAACTGTACCTCACATTGATAAGGTCCTTGAGCTCAGAGAAGGTAAGTTTCTTTTTGTGGGTTTTGTGTGTGTGTGTGTGTGTGTGTGTGTGTGTGTGTGTGTGTGCGCACCTACTTGCTTTTCTTTTATTTTCTAAAAAGTTGAAAAGAGCAGTTTCAAAAAGAGACCGGTAGTAATATCATGGCCCATTAATCTGAGAAGGATCCAAAATAAATGGTCTGTAGGGCTGGTTTTCATCCCTAAGATAAAATTAGTAAGAATCTCTTTAGTAAGAAAGAGTAGGTAAGGAATAAGTTAGAGAGAAATGTCACAAAAATATTAAATAGTAATAAGAGACGAAACCTCTCCAATAACCTTTCTGTAATTGAAAGACAGTTTTCATTTTAACTCACATTTTCGTTAGTTCCAAAGAGACTCTAACTGACTTCTCTTTTTTTCAATTACAGTTGACATTCAATATTATTTTATAGTAGTTTCAGGTGTACAGTAGAGTGTTTAGACTTTTATGTAATTTACAGGGGATCCACCAATAAGTCTAGTTCCCATTTTTCTAACTATACTCCCACACCCTCAACGTACTTATCCAGCCTCTAGTTTTGAATCTCCTATCTTTCCTGAGAACTTCCAAATTTGTATTTTCAGCCCAGACCTTGTCTCTAAACTCTAGACTCATATATCCATCTGCTATCCAGCACTGCTTGATTTCTAAAAGGCATTTCAAACTTAACTTCTCCAAAACTGGAATCCTGATGTTCCTTCCCAAACCCGTTCCTCTTCCTGCCTTCTCCATTCAAGTAATAGAATTTCTCTCCTTCCACTGCCTCAGGACAAAAACCCTAACCTCACTTTCACAAAACACAGCCCATCCATCAGCAAATGCTATTGGCTCTAGCTTCAAATCATATCCAGAATCGAACAATTTCTCATGACTTCCACCACTATCTCATCTCTTATCTAGATTGTTGTAATGGTCTCCTAACTAGTCTCTCTGCTTCCACCCTTATCTTCCTGTGGGCTGTTCTTATCCCAAATGCCAGAAAGATCCTTTAGAAATAGAAGTCAAATCAAGTGCTTCCTCTGCCCCAAATCCTTTAATGGCTTTCTAACTCACTTGTAGTAAAAACCCAAATCCTTAAAATGGCAAAAAAAAAAAAGGCCTGCCATGAGTAGTTCCCTATTTCTCCTCTCTTATTTGTCTCACTCTTCTCTGGGCTCACTGGCTTCTTGGCTGTTCATAAAAGATGTCCAGCAAACTCCTGCCTTTACACGTTTGTACTTGCTCTTCACTTTGCCAGAAACACCTTCCACCTTCCACCTTACCCCTTATTTGTGTGGCTTATTCCCCACCTCCTTCAATCAGCAAGGCCTTCTCTCACCACCCTGTTTAGAACAAGTCCCATACCCTGGTTCCTATCCTCTGTTTTATTTTTCTTCAAAGAACTTATTACTTTCCACAATTAAATAAGTAAACAGGCATGTTTGTTATTCACTTATAGTCCATCTATCCCCTTTTAGAATGTAAGGAATTTTCTTTGGTCTGATTTACATATTGCTGAATTTCCAATGGCCAGAATAGCTTCTGGCACATAATCACACAAATGGCCATTCATGCTGATGAATGAATGAACAAAGGCATCATTGGACTATCATCAATTCACAGCCAACGACTACCTGTGCTGAAGGCAAAAGACCTGTGGAGAGCTTTGCAGAATGCACACACTAGCCTGGCCAGCTCTTGAGTGCAGAGTAATGAGGGTCTTAGGTTATTCTTATCTCTGTCCCTAGGGACACAGCATTGCTCCATGAAAAGTATAAGCTTAAAAAAAAAGTATAAGCTTAAGTGCTAGCCATCTGGTTTTAAAGTCTACTAACTATTTGAATGATTCTGGACAAGTTACTTAACCACATATTGAGTTTTGGTTACCTTACCTGTAAAATAAATATAATATCAGCTATTTTTTAAGAGATGCAATAAAGATTAAATGAGCTGACATTTAATGTTCTGTAAATTATAAAGGGGCAAATAAACATAAAATGGAAGGGACAAGGGAGCTCTCTCTGAGGTCTCCTTTACAAGGGCATTAGTCTCATTCATGACCTAATCGCGCCCCAAAGATTCCATGTCCTAAAACCATCCCATTGGGCATTAGAATTTCAACATGTGAATTTTAGGAGGACACAATCATTCAGACCATAGTAATTGCATTTCAATTTTAAAAATTAAAATTATAGGAAAATGATTTTTAGGTTTGAAACCAAAGTGAAAAATAATGACATTGTTTTAGGGGCTTTTATTAAGCCTCAGGAAAATCTAATAATGTAGATTCTAAACTCAAAGTCATCTTCAAGATGAAGCTGAAGTACACAATATTAAGTAACTTCTGTGGTCCACACAGCCAGGATTAGGGAAGCTGGGATCCAGAACAGTTATGTCATTAACTACCCCCACAGCATTTGACTTTGAAGAGGGTTTGTCATGACAGTAATGAAGCTGGAAAAGGGAAATTTTTATTCATTTTCCCCCAAATATATATACTGAGGTGGATAAAGAGAATATATGAATACTAAGTAGTCAATCCAGACCTTATTCAAAGAGGTGTCTTAGCAGGAAATTACAAAGAATGATGATAATCTGTGGAACTATAGGGATAGAAATAAAGATTAGATTTTTGTCTTCTATGCCACAATCCATTTTATTTCACCTTACTTAAAATGTTTAAAAAATCATTTAATCTTATCTTCATAGGAATAAATGAAGTAAACATATGACTTTGAATTGTAACGCTGAACGAACATTGTATTGAATAGCCACCATAACCAAGATTAAAGTCATTTCAAATAAACCCCATCTAAAACTAGTATGGAAGCGTTAGCCACCTTATATTGTGTGGTCTATTTTTAATGCATCTCCCTATATACAATAGCTTTTATTTAATGTGGGAGAAGAGTCAAGAATACAAATGTCACAGAATAGATAGAAGCCTTATTTCCCAATGGTCCCTTCCTTTAGTGATTGAATTCACTACATCTTCCTTAGTAAGGCAAAATGGTAGGCAATTTAAATTTGAACAACCATGCAGGACATAGCCGACTTGGCAGCCGAGGGTTGCACAAAGGAAATCATAAGGATTGGGGAAGATATTAGCCACCTTAAAGGAACCATGAAAGATAAATAATAGAATCTTGCTTACCACACAGGCCTCTAACTATGGGGAATGAATATTTCCTTGATATTTTTCTCAAATGAGGCATTGAACAGAAAGGCCTTGAAAGAGAAAAGTATTTAATTGGGTGAAAGAAACACCAATAAAAAAGTTACATGCTAAGCAAAATTAAGTCAGTCAGAGAAAGATAAATACCACATGATCTCACTCAGTTGTGGAATATAATGATCAACATAAACTGATAAACAAAAACAGAGACAGAGAAGCATCGATTGGACCATCAAACTTCAGAGGGAAAAGTAGGGGAGGGTGGGGGTGAGAGGGAGAGAGCAACCAAAGGACTTGTATGCATGCACATAAACATAAACAATGGACACAGACACCAGGGCGGTGAGGACATGAGCGGGAGTGGGGAATAAAGAGAGGGGGGCAATAGAGGGATAAGGACACATATGTAATAACTTAATCATCAAAGAAAAAATTTTTTAAGTTACATGATATAAACAATGTTAATACCAAAGAATTCTTGGTGCAGGCAAGCCAAAACTTCTTGCGAAAATCTAAACTACAGTGCAAAGGAGTTGAGGTCTTGTACAGAAAGCCTTGCAACAGTGCTGTCTACTAGGACTCTCTGCAATGATAGAAATGTTCTATCTTTGCTCTGTCCAATGTGGTAGCCACTATCCACATGTGGCTAGGTGAACACTTAAAATATGGCTAATGTTGCTCTAGCTGGTTCAGCTCAGTGGATAGAGCGTTGGCCTGCTGACTGAAGGGTCCCAGTTTCAATTCTGGACAAGGGCACATGCTTGGGTTGTGGGCTCAATCCCCAGTAGGGGAGATACAGGAGGCACCCAATCAATAATTCTATATCATCATTGATGTTTCTCTCTCCCCCTCTCTCTTCCTCTCTGGAATTAATAAATGTGGCTAATGTTAATGAGGAACTGAAGTTTTAATCTTACTTAAGTTTAATTCATTTAAATAACCCAAATGTGACTAATGGCCACTGAATTGGACAGTATATCCTTAGAAAGAGACATATACTTAAAATTGACCTTATCTTCAAATAAACGCCTGATGACTGTCATTTCCCGGACTGACTTCTGAAGGTTAGTCAGACATGTCTGGGTAGTTTAAATTAGCGGTCGCCAACCTTTTGGACCTCATGGACCACCAGTGGACCACCAGTTGGCGACCGCTAGTTTAAAGAGTTCTATTTGTTGTTGTTCCCAAGGGGGGACTTATAGCCTTGTCTAATGAAAGTTTGCCCCATAGTAGTGAAATGGATTGTGACATTTGGGAACACTCTCATTCTTCCCCTTGGCCCATGAGATTCCCAGGGCATGGCCTAACATACAGTTGATGTAGACCTTTATTGGATTCTTGCATCTAAACCAAGAAAATAACAACATCTCCTGGTGGCCTCCTTGAGAAGAAAATAAAATAGGTCTGACAGCCCAGCCTCTCTTCTATAAGAGCTTGTCACTTTTACTAATAAATTTCTTCTGTGCGGTCACCTCCTCCACATGCTATAATGCTATAGCATAATAATTTACTGTAATCCTCTAGCCTTTTGCCCTCTTTCAAATAAATCTAGCTCTTGGGGGAATCACCTATGGAGTATAGGCAATGAAATTCATTTCAACTAACAAAAGCACTAACACTTTGTTATGTACAAGGTCAGAAATATAGCTAGAGATGGAATGCAGATTTCATTTAATCCACTAATAATAACTGCCTAGAGCAGTTAATAATAAGTTAATAATGTCCCAAGGTGTCTTGAAGTACATCTAGGCTTTGTGGAAAATCATGTTGTAATCACTTAGTGATATTTCCACAGGCTCACAAACAGGGACTTGAGGCTTCTTTGTTGTCTACATGCCATCCCTATGTGAGGCAATGTGGGGATTCACAGGCGAGAAAAACATAATTCAAAAACATCTGCCAATAAATATCCTACAAGAAAGCATTATAGATGCAGTAGGAACTGAGAGCATAGAGATCAACTGCAACTAGAAATATTATGGGTGGCATCACGGAAGAGGTGGCTCTGAGTTGGTCTTGAAAGAAGAGTGGACTGTGGAGTACACAGTGGGGCAAAGGCATTATCAGCAATAACAGACACAGGAATGTTCAGGATGTCAGAGGAAGGGCAAATGTTGTGTGACAATGACAGAAAGGGGTGTGCTGAAAGACACTACTAAACAGACAACATGGAGCCAAATTCAGAAAGACATCAGATACCATTTTGCAGTGATAAGCAGCCAGCAGATTTTTTCTTTTTTAATATATTTTATTGATGTTTTTACAGAGAGGAAAGGAGAGGGATAGAGAGTTAGAAATATCAATGAGAGAGAAACATTGATCAGCTGCCTCCTGCAAGCCCCCCACTGGGGATGTGCCCACCAAGGTACATGCCCTTGACCGGAATCGAACCTGGGACTTTTCAGTCCGCAGGCCGACACTCTAATCTACTGAGCCAAACCGGTTTTGGCGACAGCAGATTTTTTCAGCAAAGATGTAGTTTGGTCAGATTTGTATTTTAAGGAGACATGTTGGATTGCCATGAGCAAGATGGATAGTGAAACAAGATGTCAAACAAGTTATTCTATTAATTTACTTATAATAGGAGCTTCACAAAATGCCAAAATTGAGCTAAGAGGGCTTATAATGATATCATTGTTGGATACCACCCCAGAAACCATTTTTTCTTCTTTATTAGTTTATAGAATCTTAATTTTGTAAAGACAATAAAATGCATAAAGAAGTTGGGTCATTCACCTTACCTCAGAAATTGAATGATTATTGGTACATGAAATTCATTGCCCTTTGCTAGTGATTTTTTAATAGGCACAGAAAAGGCTTTGATAAAATTCAATGCACCTCTATGCATGATAGAGAATAACTTTTGGAAGTGGGGATATGTTTATTACCTTGATTGTGGTTTCACAGGTATATGCATACATTTAAACTCATCAAATTATATACATTAAACATGTACACTTTTTTGTATATCACTCTACCTCAATGAAACTAATTAAAAAAAAAAAAACTCCTGTCAAAGTAGGAATAGAAAGAATGAGTACCAAGTTTTACTTTGGCAAGATAAAAGGAGTTCTGGAGATGGATGGCAGTGATGATTGCACAACAGTGAGAATGTACTAATACCACTAAACTGCACAATTAAAAGTGGTTTACATGAAAAAATTGTGTTAAATATTACTATAATTTTTAAAAATTAAAATACTGTTAGCAGAAGCATTACATTACACACACACACACACACACACACACACACACACATTCCTAAGACATCTATATAAAGTGTAGGAATTAACTTAGCAAAAAGACATGCAAGTCCCATACATCAAAAACCAAAAAACAATGCTGAGAGAAATTAAAGATTTAAATAAATGGAGAAAAAAGAACAATGCTGGAGATTCGTCCTACTTGATTTCAAGACATTACAAAGATATAGTAATCATGACAGTGTGATATTTTTGAAAGATAAATAAACTAGTGGAACAGATTAAAGAGTCCAGAAATAGACCACACGTTTATAGTCAACTGACTTGGCCAAAAAAGCTAAGGCAATTTAATTGGAGGAAGAAAAGTCTTTTACATAAATGGTGCTGGTATAATTGTATATGAAAAAGGAATTATAAACTTAAATGCAAAAGTTGAAACTATACAGCTTCTAGGAGATCACATATGGTCTGGGGTAAGGCCCAAGAATTTGCATTTCAAACAAGTTTCCCAGGTGATGTGCATACTGCTGGTCTATGGACCACATTTTGTCATTATTTTTTAACACCATGGTGCAAGAAAAGAAAAAGGATACAAGTGCTGAAATTTTTTTCACTCACTCCTTCCCACTAGAATAATTATAAAGTCAAATAGTAACTTCTTAGAAATAAATTGAAATTATTAATAATTTAGGGTTAAGTAGAAATGATAGAAGCCATAAAGAAATATTTTTTCCCAGCCACATTGAATTTAGGACTAGGAAGCCACACATTTTTAAGGAGCCTATTGGGATACTATGCACCAAGAGAAATTTATTGCATCAATGACATGCCTTAACCCAAAGGAAAATAATAATGCATATAATACGTACCAATGCTTATGGGCCCGACATGGAGAAATTCAAACATAATTCAGCCTGGTGGTCCATTCCTGCTAGATTGTGCTTCATGATGAAATATCCCTGCCACTTCCCTGGCTTAGAAAAAGCCTTCTGTATGGAGACTTTCCTATTAGTAATCTGTTATTTGTTTGCCATGACAATCACTCTCTGTGTCAAGCTTCTTTTTGTTGCCTTCTTTTAAGTTTGAGCCCTGCAGTTTGGAGCTAGTGTATACTTAGGACAGTAATCGAGCTGCAAACAAACAGGCAGCATGAAGGGATTTTAAAGCTTTATACAGGGGACTTTATTGATGATGATCTTATAGAGAGGCACAGAGAGAACAAGGGTTAGGAGCATGGGCCATGGAATCAGGCAGCCCTGAGTGCAAATCCCACTCTACTATTTAATTCAAAAAATTTCTGAAGCTGTTTCATCAGTCATTTAAGATCTTAGTTTTCTCATGTGCAAGGTGAGCTCTTGTGAAGATTACATGGGACAATGTGTAGATAGTACTCAGCCCCTTGCCTGAACCTATTGTGCGTAACTATTATAAATGTAACTAGGATAATATCTTAAACCACATAAATGTGTACTTCTCCTTTGTTCTTTCACATGAAGCATCTCCACAGCCAGTATAATGCATTAATCTGAGGGAGGGGGTGGCCAGGAAGTATGGAGTAGAAAGTGGGTGAAAGACAATTAGAAGATTACAGAAACGAAGAAAGTATTTAATATTCAGATTCTGGTGGTCAACATAGAATATTGTTAAGGAGAAAGAAAGAGATGAAGGGAGGATGGGGTGGAGATGGGAGGGAAGGAGAGGGCCGGGGAGGAGAAAGAAATCTGAAGTGCTGAGCATTTTATCTAAGAGGCTGAATAGTTATCTAAAAGGTCCACATGGTAGATTTGCCAAGCTGGCTGCTGTCATCAAATTCTTTGTATCCATGCCCTTTGCATCATGATTTTGCAGCCCATCCTTCAAAGGAAAGTTCCAGCAGACTGAACAGCAAGTGCAAAGACCCTAAAGCAAAAAGAAGCTTGACAGTGTTGAAGAAACACAGAAAAAGCTAGTGTGGCTGGAGTGCAGGGAGAAGGCACTGGGAGCAATAGGAGACAAAGTCAGAGAGAGGTCAGTACCGGACCACAAACAGCCTTTGAGAGTAGGAAATCCCTGGCAACAGTGAAAGAGCTAAAACCTAAACTATTATGGCCTACTTACACACAAGTACAGCAGGACTGTTGTTAAAATATTAAAATGCTTTCATTCCAGTTGATAAATAGCAATTGTGCTGACACCCCAGCCCCCATTGCCACCCATAACCCATGGCCAGCCAGGTCTCTCCCCCAGGACCAAAAACCTTCCATGATCTTGTAACTTAAGAATTCAGGAGACTTAGCCGCTCGGTGGATAGAGCATTGGCTTGCGGACTGAAAGGTCCCAGGTTCGATTCCGGTTGGGGGCATGTACCTTGCTTGCAGGCACATCTCCATTGTGGGGCGTACAGGAGGTGGCTGATCGATGTCTCTCTCTCATCGATGTTTCTGACTTTCTATCTCTCTCCCTTCCTCTCTGTAAAAAAAAAAAATCAATAAAAAAATATATTAAAAAAAAAGAATTCAGGAGACTTAAATGTAAGACTTGAAACCATAAAACCCCTGGAAGAAAATATAGGCAGTAAAATCTCAAACATTTCTCATAGTAATATTTTTTATGATATATTTCCTCTGGCAGGGGAAACAAAAGAAAAAAATAAACACATGAGACTACATCAAACTAAAAAGTATCTGCACAGCGAAGGAAATCAGAAACAAAATGAAAAGACAACCCACTGAATGAGAGAACATATTCACTAGTGGTATATCTGATAAGGGGTTAATATCCAAAATTTGTAAAGAATTCACACAACTCAACAGACAAAATCAATCCAATTTAAAAATGGGCAAAGAACCTGGATAGACATTTCTCCAAAAAGGACATACAGATGGCCAATAGACATATGAAAAGAACTAAAACCACAAAGAGGTATTACCTCATACCTGTCAGAATGGCTATCTTCAATAAATGAATAAACAAGTGAGAAAGTGGAGAAAAGGCAATAGTAGTGCACCATTGGTGGGAATGCAGATTGGTGCAGCCAATATGGAAAACAGTATTATTTTAGGACAAAGAATTAAAAATAGAACTGCCTTATTAGCCAGAAGTGATATCACTTCTGGGTAAACATCTGAAAAAAAACAAAATATCAATTCAAAAGGATATATGCACCCCTATGTTCATTGCAATATTATTAAAAACTAGAGACTTTGCCCTAACTGGTTTGGCTCAGTGGGTAGATCGTCAGCCTGCAGACTCAAGGGTCCCAGGTTCAATTCCAGTCAAGGGCATGTATTTCGGTTGTGGGCACATACCCAGTAGGGAGTGTGCAGGAGGCAGCTGATCAATGTTTCTCTCTCATCAATGTTTCTAACTCTCTATCCCTCTCCCTTCCTCTCTATAAAAAAATCAATTTAAAAAAATATATATATAAAACTAGAAGCCCAGTGCACAAAATTCATGCACAGGGGGTGAGGGTCCCTCAGCCTGGCCTGCACCCTCTTGCAATCTGGGACCACTGGCTCCTAACCCCTCGCCTGCCTGCCTGCCTTATCACCCCTAACCACTCTGCTTGCCTCATAACCCCTAACCCCTTGCCTGCCTGCTTCATCGCCCCTAACCACTCTGCTGCCTGCCTCATCGCCCATAAACACTCTGCCTGCCTGCCTGATCACCCCTAACTCCTCTGTCTGCCTACCTGATCACCCCTAACTGCTCGCCTGCCTGCCTGATCACCCCTAACCACCTCTGCCTCACTTCTGCCACCACAGCTTCGTCAGGAAGGTTGTTTGACTTTCTGGTCTAATTAGCATATTACACTTTTATTATTATAGACTAGAGGCCCAGTGCATGGGGTCATGTACTGGTGGGTTCCCTTGGCGTGGCCTGTGGGGATTGGGCTGAAACCGGCAATCCAACAGTACCTGCCGCTCCTGCCTGCCACTCCCACTCATCCCAGCCCCACTGCGCCTGCCACAGGCTCATGCAGTCAGTCTCAATTGGGAGAGGCTTGCACTGCTAAAGCTCTGCTTGCCAGCTGTGAGCCCTGCATCTGGCGCCTGTCAGTCAGCTGAGTGGTGCTCCCACTATGGGAGCACACTGACCACCAGGGGAAGCTTCTGTGTTGAGTGTCTGCCCCTAGTAGTCACTTCATGTCATAGCATCCAGTCAAATGGTTGACTAGTCGCTTAGGCTTTTATATATATAGATAGCCAAGATTTGGAAGCAATCTATAAACTCAATAGACCAGAGTATAAAAAATTTAAATAAAAGATATAGTATAGCCCTGGGCAGTGTTGTTCAGTGCTTTGAGTATCAGTCCACACACTGAAGGGTCATAGGATTGATTCCCAGTCAAGAGCACATACCTGGTTGCAAGTTGTATACCCTAGCCCCGGTTGGGGCACTTCAGGGAAGCAATCAATTGATGTGTATCTCTCCTTCCCTCCCTTCCACTCTCTCTAAAAATCAATGGAAAAATATCCTTGAGGAAAGATTAACAACAACAAAAAGCTGTGGTACATATATACAATAGAATATTACTCTGCCATAAAAAAATAAAATTTTATTATTTGTGACAGTATGGAAGGACCTAGAGGATACTGTTTTAAGTGAAATAAGTCAGAGAAAGACAATGACCATATGATTTTACTTATATGAGGAATCTAAAAGACAATATAAACAAAGAAATAAAACAGAAACAAACTCATAGATACAGAGAACAGACTGATGGTTGCCAGAGAGGTGGAGGTTTGGGGGACTGGTGAAAAAAAAATGAGGAGATTGAGAAGTATAAAAATGGTAGTTACAAAATTGTCACAGGGATATAAAGTACAGCATAGGAAATATAATCAGTAATAGTGCAATAACTATGTATGGTGCCAGGCAGTTACTACACTTATTGAGGTGATCACTTAGTAAGTTATATGAGGTCTAATCACTGGCTCAAGGTCAGGAAAGGGCCATGAGACCCCTCAGAAAAATTTACCAGGGAGACCACCAGCTCAGCCTCTGCACAGACCTAGGAGTTCAAAGGGGGCTGTAAGTCAGTGCATACCTGGACTGGACCCAACCAGGAATTGTGTAGTGGGCCTGAGTCCTGGAGAAATGGCTGTGTGAATGAATATGAGGAGCTATAATGATGGGAGTTCACGTCAGGTTTGCATGGAGGCCACGCTTAGCTGAACTTATCCCTGAGGGCTGAGATCTCCTCTCTGGCCCACTGAATAATAGCAGTGGCTCTAGCAAGGGTCTACTCTAGAAGCTTCTTCTGGAGCCACTAGCCTCTGTGGGGTGACATAGTTCCCTGGTCTTGAGAGAGCCCCTCTGAGTGGGAACTCCAGAAGTTGAAATGGAAGTGACCAGGATGGGCCTAGGCATATCAGGAAAAGAGGCTCCAGGGAAGGGAGTCCCTGTTTCCTGGGCATGACAGGGCTCACATGTTCCACTTTGGGATCCATCCAAGTGGTGCCTTCTTTATATCCCAAATTATAAATTGGGGCACTCTGTACAAAGCTATAAGATTCCTTGCAGCTCTAATATACTGTGGGTTTGATGTGTGGTTCTAAATGAAACCCAAAGACTGACTTTAATTCAAAGTTTAGCACATAGCTATATCCTTAAGTTGGTAGACAGTGGGACTCTTGTCTAATGAAATGTACAAACTAGGGATCCATCTATGCCCATTAAATAGCCTAAAATCAACACAGAAGGCACATTACTTACTAACGATCCGTGAATTCTCCCCATATGCATTCATTAGAGATCATTAAATGAAAGCTCAGAATGCAGAAGTTAATTATGTAGTTTGAATATTTAAAAATTATTCCTATAAAGGGCACATTTGTATGTATATATAAGATAAAAGTGTATTAGCCTGATATTGAAACTGAAACACATGCTTGCTTTAGTGGCAGATAACTGCCATATTAATTTCCTGCTTAAAATTGCCTTTCACAATAATCATTAGCACTGTAAATGTACATACAATTCAACCCAGAAATTTTACTTATAGAAATTTATCCCAGAGAAAATTTGAACATGTACACAAAAATAAATAAACAATAATGCTCATTCTCACAACATAGCTAGTGGGGGCGGGGGGGGGCTGGAAACAATTGAAATGCTTGTTAATAAGGGATTCGTTAAATTATCAGTCAACCCTTTGCTGGAATATTCTGCAATTACCAAAAATATCCAAGCATATCTTTATAGCAGAGAAATAATTTTGTGTTACCTGAAGTGGCCATCAGCTACCGATTGTTTTTTACCCCACATCCATTCCCTGCTCTACATCAAATCTATATTGAGGTTGAGGCCATCATTATGTCAGGAAGGCATGGTTAGGAAGAGCACTGATGACCAAAAGGTAATTCTTAGCAGTTAGAACCTAAGCAAGGACCCAGAGAAAGGTATTCTCGCTCCAAAGGGCACACTTTTAAGAGTGTTACTAATGACATGGGAATAACTGGACTGGGAAACAGAGGTACCCTACTTGTGGTCCTATACCCTCAGGTTAACTAATTTTGTCATAGGCCAAAGGTAAATGTCATCTCATGTTGATGAGATACCTTAGAATGTAACTCTTGTTCACGTCAATTAGCCTGTGGTAAAATTGGTTTAATTATACATCATTCCACTTAACACAGCACAACCTATCAACTACAATGTCAAGTCCTTGCTCTCATGGAGTTGAGGCTAAAGAAAATAGAAAATAAGAAAGTAAACAAAATAATGAACGAGATTATTGGAGACTGATAAAGCACTGAAGAAAATTTAAAAACTGGGTGAAGTGATGCAGGGTGAAGAGATAGACTGGTCAGGAAGGCCTGTGTGAGGAGAAGACATTTGGCTAGAGACCAGAAGGTCCAGACAGGGTTGAGCATGCCAAGATCTGGGGATAGAGTGCTCCTGACAGATGACCAACAAGAACAAAGACCCCGAGGCCTCAGCTGTGTTGAAGAAACAAATCACATGGAAAGGAATATCGGAGGTTTTAAATAAGGGATGACACAATCTGAATCACACTGTAAAGAAAGAATGAAACTGTGGAGGGAAGAGGTTGGATGACATGGCTGGAAGGAACACTAGCAAAGGCAGGAAAAGTAGGATCCTGGAAAAAAACAATTCTTGTACCTGTTCTGGACTAGAGGTGGCTTACTAGTAGATGGTGTTGAGAACTAGCAGGGCAGGGACTGGCTCAACTGAAGGGAACGTTTTCCTAAACTCCAGGAAGATCAGAGGGCGATAGCAAGAAGACCTGAAATTGGAGAAGTACAACCTCGCCAAGGAAAGGCTAAAGCAGCCGAGACTGGTTTGGCTCAGTGGATAGAGCGTTGGCCTGCAGACTAAAAGGTCCTGGGTTCGAATCCGGTCAGGGGCATGCATGTACCTTGCTTGCGGGCACATCTCCAGTGTGGAATGTGCAGGAGGTGGCTGATCGATGTTTCTGACTTTCTATCACTCTCCCTTCCTCTCTGTGAAAAATCAATAAAATATATTTAAAAAAGGAAAGAAAGGCTAAAGCAGAAGTTACTATTAAACATATTTGTTATTATTACAATTAATCTCAGGCTAAGTCACTAGGATTGGGCTGACTTGAATCTCTAAGTAGAAGAGGTAATTTGGGTTGTTGGATATTTCCTCTGTGTGGAAATAAACCACAGTGATGAATATTTGGCAACCCCATCTTTTCTGAACTCTGTGTTGTGTTCCATTGATCTCTGTGTCTATCCTTATGCCAGCAACACACTATCTTGATGTATAAAGACTTTATAAAGAGTTAGTTTTGCTGAAACCGGTTTGGCTCAGTGGATAGAGCGTCAGTCTGCAGACTGAAGGGTCCCAGGTTCGATTCCAGTCAAGGGCATGTACCTTGGTTGTGGGCACATCCCCAGTGGGGGCGTGCAGGAAGCAGCTGATGGATGTCTCTCATTGATGTTTCTAACTTTCTATCCCTCTCCCTTCCTCTCTGTGAAAAATCAATAAAATATATTTTTTTAAAAAGACTTAGTTTTACAATAAGTCTCAAAATCAGGCCGTGTGAATCCTCCAACTTTACTTTTTTTAAGGTGTTTTGCCTACTCTGCCACTCCATATTTTAAAATATTATTGGAATATTTTGTGGACTTTTTTATTCATATACATTAAATATAGCTAACTCATTTACTTTTATCTGGAAAAAAATGAAAAGACAATCTGCCTGTAAGGAATTATTTGGGCTGCAAGTGACAGAATCCTTCATTTCAGTGCCTTAAACTAAGGAATTATTTTCCCCACTTAAGAGAAAGCCTGGAGACAGGTGTCTGCTAGCATTGGTTCAGCCGCTCAACAAAGTCAGGGCCAACATCTCTGTAGGTCTCTTACCTCTCCCTCCTGGTCACAAAATGGTAGGAGAAAAAAAGGAGAAATGAGGGAAGGGTAACATGTCTCCTTGTCCAGAATTGTGTCAAATGGCCTCCTTTGGCTATAAGAGACACAGTTTTGTTTTTCAGCCTGAAGAATAGAGATTGGCCAGGAAGAAGGAGGTTCGATATGAGAATTGGGAGTGCCAACCTTTGGTGTCTACCGCTAAGGTTGATAAAAGACTACCAAAACAAAAATAAAATACAAGCTCGTCATTCAATCCTGCCCCCTCCCAATTAAACTCAGCAGAGGAACCAATGATAACCCATCTTAAGCCTTGTCAATGCTGGATGGGAACCAGCTCAGTGTCTCCTGCTCCGCCTCTCTCCCTGTCTTGCGTGATGTGGCTGGAGGGAACATTAGCAAAGGCAGGAAAAGTGGGATCTTGGAAAAAAAACAATTCTTGTACCTGCTCTTGACTAGAGGTGGCTTACTGGTAGGTGGTGGTGAGAACTAACAGGGCAGGGACTGGCTCACCTGAAGGGAATGTTTTCCTAAACTCCAGGAAGATCAGAGGGCGATACCAAGAAGACCTGAAACTAGAGAAGTGCAGCCTCCACAGTTTCTCCTCTTCCCTCCACAGTTTTTCTTTCTCTACAGTGTGAATCAGATTGTATCTCCCCTGCATTCCACAGAACTCATACAGTCCTTGGGAGTCAGAGGGACCATCTAGAAAAACAAACCTAGCCTATTGCTTAAGGACAAGAGCAACATTATGATGCAGCCACAACATAGCTCTCTTTAATAAATTTTCCTCCAAAAAAAATAGTGGAATTCAATGCATGTTTATGAATTGCCCATTTCAGCCCCTGAATGGTGAAAACTGGGCAATTCTTCTTTTCTCTCATTCAACAAACATTTAAAGGGCTCCTATGTGCCAGGCACTGGGTGCTTTTATTCTCTTCCCTTTATGATCTTTCCCTGTCCTGTTTTCTTGAATTATTCTCCTCTCCGCACATGCGTGCATGTGTGTGTGTGTGTGTGTGTGTGTGTGTGTGTGTGTGTGTATGTGTGTGTAAAAATATATAACAATATGTCAAACCTGAAAAGTCCTGGGCACCAGAACCACAGCTCTCTCTGGTCTCCCTGCCAGAGAACACTGCTCACACTCCCTTGAGAAAGAAAATCTGGATGTAAAAAATCAGGATGAAAAACATTAAGCTGCTTCTTACAACATTCATGTACTTATTCGGGCATTTATTTATTCAATAAATATTTACTGAGTCCATTTGCTAGATTCTAGAGTAATTGTGGTGAACATATAGACATGGTCTCTGCCTTCATTGAGCTTATATTATGTTTTTGGAATATTAACTAGTGCTATTTCTCCCAATTGTTCACTTTTTTCTTTCCCTGCTCCCATTCAAATAGCCAAGCTGTGTTTAGTGCCTCAGGGGACAGAATAAGCACAAAGCAGAGGAAAAAGGAAAACTTCCTGTATTGTAGTACAACAGAAACTACAATAGACATAAAATGCTAGCACAAACAGGGCTTCACCCCACACACTCTGATAGATCAGAAAGATTCCTCGAAGCTGAAAGTTGGAAGAGAGACAGAAAGAAAGGAGACTGGGGAGAGGAGAGAGCCACCAGACATGAATGAGTTCAAGATGAATCTCTACCAAAGACCCTACTGAAGAGACTGTATGTGTAGTCAGGACCAGATGATAGCCAAGGGTATATCTGCCAACACAACCTATCACCCACACCTGGGCCTATACCAACCTTCCTTTCCCCAGGCATCCACATTCCATACTTGCCTCTTCTTCCTGGGCACACAGTTAGACTCTATTTCCCAGACTCCCTTGCAGTTAGAAATAGAGCATTCTAACCAATGAAATGCTGGAGGAAGTGATATGCACCAATTCCTACCCTGTCCATAAATACTTTCAATGCAATCCTCCACGCTCCTTCCTCTTTCCTATTCTGCCAGATACAAATGACAGGCTCTAAGGGCCTAGGGGATGGCAGAGCCAAAAGATGGAAGGAGCCTGGATCCCTGAGTCCCTGCTTGGAAGAGTCCCTGAGTTTCTGGTCCCACTCTGACCAGAAACATTTGCATTTGTGAACAGAAGTTAATTTTTATTATGTCAAGCCACTAAAATATTGCAGTTTGTTACAGAAATGTTAAACTATTCTGAAAAATATTCTGTAGCAATTTTCTGTTCCTGGACTTAAGTTTACTTCTTACCCAACTTGCTCATAAAGACAAAAACCATTGCAAAATACCAGGACACAATAAGCACCTCCCAAAGGGAGGTGGGGCCCTCACAATCTACCATGGTCGTATGATGGTAAGGGAGAGGAAGGTCCTACTCTTATACCTATGAAGTTAAACAGAACCTCCTTAAGGTTTTTCTAAAGCTAGGAGAGTGATTAAAAACATGAGCATCACATGGTATGTAAAAGTAGAAAAATATGAAACAAGTAAATGTAGAGTTGTAAGTAGAATTACAAATTATGCTGAGCTCTATGGAGGAAAAATACAAAAAGTCTGGGAAAAAGTACAAGTGGAGATATAACTCATATTAGGAAGTGGGAATGAATGAAGGTTTCTGAGGAAGAAATAGTTGAACTGAAACCTAAAGAGGGCCTCAGAGTCAAACAGATTAAGATTTTGGAGGATAGCATTCCAGGCAAAAGGAACAGGATGTGCAAATGCTTTGAGAAAGGAAAGAGGTTACCTCAATTGAGTGTCTGAGAGATGCCAGTATGGCTGTGATGTAGGGAGAGGAGGGAAAGGATATAAGATGGGGATGAAGAAATAGGCAGAGGCAAATTCATACTACCCACACAGGCCTGGTTCTTGATTTTACATTTTATTACAAGAGTCTAGGAAGAATCTGAAGCAGGGATCAAGGTAAAGATTGCATTTTTTATGGTATCCATCTAGTCAAGATGGAGACTGGTTGGGAGGGAGTCAAAAATTGGAAGGAGAGAGCCATGTAGAAGCTATTTCAGAAGAGTGGGCAAGAGATAATCATATGCTGAATTAGAGGAGTGGCACCATGGATATAGAAACAGATGGATTTAAGGCATGGTTGGTAAATGCAATGGAATAGTAACTCCTGGGTTTGTTATCTTTAAACTCTAGTGAGAGATGGGAGCAGGTAGTAAGTTCTAAGCTGAGCCCTAAGGTTGAGAGGATATGGCAAACAACAGTAACAGCAGCTTCTCCTATATCTGAACCACCATCCTTCGAGCACATGGTTTGGAGATTAGAGGTTGCCAGGAAAGTGGTCTAGGAGTCAGAAGGTTGTCATCCAATTGGGTAGGTGATGGTGTGCTCACTCAAATGTGTTGCCATGCCAGAAGTTACAGAACCTGATTAGTTAAGCAACTTCGAAACCTAACAAGTAAGGACTCTATCCAGACATGATTTAAGCCCCATGGAAGAAGGGTGGCCCTCAAATAATTTCATCCTTTGCCTATTCTCAATAGCTGTTGATAGTAATAGTTAGAAGAAGCATAACTAACATTATGGGAATCTTTGTGCCATACCCTGCGCTAAGGAAAGTGAACACGTTCTTACATTCACTGGGGCTCTGTGAGGTAAGTACTATTACAGAAGTTCCTCCAGCAATTTGCTAGTGAAATCTGCCTGCCCCAGGCCCACCCTCCTTCCATGTTGTTTTGTTATCGTGTTGATGGAGATACCTTAGAATGTAACTCTTATTCACGTCAATTAGCCTGTGGTAAAATTGGTTTAGTTATACATGGTTCCACTTAACATAATAGAACCTATTAACTATGATGTCAAGTGCAGGATGGCTGTATTACCCTTGTTTACTAACACTAAGGCTTAGTACCTTATTCGAGGCCGTCTCTAGTAAGGATAGAATCTTATATTCAAACCCAGCTTTATCCTGACTCCAGATTCCAGGTTTCTACCCATATAACCTAATGTATTGAGAAGGATTCTGAAATGAGTTTGGGTTCAGTGAGGCAAAGGCAAGTGGGTACAGTCTGGTCAGTCATGTATTTGCCACCTCTGTACAAGTAGAAGTTCTGAATGCCTCCGAGATGTACATATAGATCCTATTTAAAGGAAAGTTGATGATGAAATTAAACCTCTCTCCCCTGGCTGTCTTAACATAAAATGAGTGTCTTATACACAAGTGTCCTTATTTTAAAGATAAATCATTCTGATTGCATCCAATTTAGAATAACAAAAGAAATGTGTATAGGATAACATATTCATATTCTAATGTCAGGCTATGTTCTTTAGACCAACTAACTAGAAGGAACATTATTTGCAGAATGTGGTATATGAGGGCTTCTAGACCCCTTAACACAAGAATTCTAAAATCATTATGAAAGATTAAAAACTTACTTTGGGAGCCTCTTCTCTTTAGAGCTCAACTGGGGAGTCACATTAGGCTAGAAAATGGCTCTGGGATAAAGCCAAGCTTTAAGCTGTCAGGGAAAGGCTGCATTAAAACAGAATTAGATCGTCTCTGGGAACCCAGTGTGAATTGGTATAAACGAACATCCTTGTTCCTGGATCTCTCATAAAAAAGAGTATATTTAATTACTAGTGTGGTTTTTGTCACCTCGCCCCTTTTTCTAACCCCAGTGGGGGGAAATGTTTATTCTTCTTATATAATTTCTCCTTTATGTCACTAAATATCTTGGATCTCTTATTGAGAAGTTGCCAAGAACCAGAAAGATAATTAATTAGCTTAGCTTTCCACGCAATATTAAAAAAAAAACAGTGGATTTTATACAATTCATTGGAAATAGTGCCCATGCTCATATCTCAGTGAAATTTACAGGGGTTGTAAACAATTCCTCATCTTAAAGAATGCTTTGTGCAATAGACATTTTTGCTGAAAGGTGATAGGTCCTTTACTTTTAGGCGATAGAAGAGAGGCAGAACTATACAGGGATCAACGGACATTCATGAAACATCTATTTGGGCAGGCACACTGCTAACCTCTGAGAATACAAAGGAGAATGAGACCTACAGAATTAACAGCCTAATAAAGAAGGGAGAGGAGACTCTATCCAGCAACTCTGATAGTGAGTAAAAAGAGGTTAGTATATATTTATATATAGTAGTAGTTTTCACAGTTGTGCCCCTATATCAACAGCTGGAAACTTGTTAGAAATGCAAATTCTCAGGTCCTACATGAAACCTACTGCTCTTTTCTTTTCTGGAACATCTTCATTCAATTATTTACCTGGCTAGAAAGACAACTCTTTAAGTCTTCCTGTAGGCATATTGACCTGGCATCTTTCTTCTATCCACTACTCATCCCTGGAAGCACTTATTACCCTGAATTATAATTGGTGATTTATAAACTCTCAGACCACTAAACTTTGAGCTACTTAAGTGCAAGGATTAAATTTTAGTTTTGTGTTTATTCCCCGGGCCCAGCACAGTTCAGGGTGCACAGTAACTGTTCAATACATTTCTCAGGTTGAGTTGAAATATTACACAACATTGGAAAAGGCTAGCTAAGAAAACAAAAAAGCAGTGGGAGTAAGGAGGAGAGATGGGTTAGAATCCTGGGTGTGCCTCCTATTTAGGCTGCTCACCCTCCTGTTGCAATTGAGCCTTGATTACTATTGATACCTCAGTGGAAGGGATTTTACCCCAGGGCAATTGGCTGAGAGAACTGGCTGCAATCACTGTGGAGGACTAGCTATGCAGAGGCCAACTCCACAGAGCAGGACTTACTTCAATGGGGCTCTGGTGCCCTCTGAGTCAGCCCTCTGAGAGTGTCCCTTCTGGAGGAGTTTGGGTGATGCTTCATTGTGGTCTGAAGCTGTCCACTGGATGATTAGGAGCCTCCCAGAAGATGCAGGCCAAGGTTAGCCACCACCTGTACCCTACCTATGGCCACCTGGCATGAGCTACAAAGTGATCTGCAGATGACTGCTACTTGCACTGGGTTGGGAGGTATCCAGGAGAGGCCAAGCTGCAAGCAAAGATTGGTTGTCACTAGTACCAACCCTGGAGCCACTTAGCAAGTGGTATGGTAAACACCAAAGCCAGATGCTGCTTGTTTGAGAGATTTTAGGAAAGTCCATAGCATGAGCAAACACTGGATATTTGTATGGGAAAGCCACTGAAAATGGCTTGGGTGGACCCAGAAGTTGAAGGAGGTGGAATCTCAGGAAATCACTGGTGTGGAGCAAACTGTGTTAGCCAGATTGATGGAGACTCAGATAATGTGGGGGAAGGGAAGAAAAGGAACAATGGGCTGTACCAGCACTTCTGTCTAAGAGAAGACTGCCCCTACAGCATTTTCCCTAATGCCACTAACTACTCAGTTCTTCCCTGTATATCTCTGATGCCCCAGAACTAGAATTCAGAGCAAGTGAGACCCCACTCTTTCATTCTGAGGGTCCTCACATAAGAAAACTTTTAAGAGCAACCAACTCAAAGGCAATCTGCAATCTTCTGCTTATGAATACAGGAGAAATTGATGTTCTTCCAAAACCCAAACTGTGACATAATTTTAAAATATGGCTATTAAGCACCTGCTTGTTCATCACTGTCAATTTAAGGACACTTACAGAGGTCACATCTTAGCATATGGTCTGCTTCTTTCTCACTGATGCTGTTGACAGCAGAGCTGCTCATAGCTTGGTATTCTGTGCTAGCACCAGCATGAGAATCTAAGGAATGTCATGCTGTGCCAGCCAGTCCAACTGAGACTCTGGCAGAGAGAGACCCTGAGGGAAACTTTGTGGGAAGGCTGAGTTCTTCTTTATAACTTAAAATTACAAGGGAAGTATATACATCCAAATACCCACAAACTTCCCTAATCTCAGTCTATTGTGAAGGAATGATTTAAAGCAACTTCAACCAATTTATGTTTTCAGTCTTCAGTTCTTTTTGGAATATTGATTTTTTTTTAGTTTCTATAGAAAGTAGAACAATTCCTCTTTTTTATTAACTTAAGTCTTCTAGTTTCAATCTTCAAAGAAGCTCTCAGTTCTAATAGCCAAGATTTGGTGAATAAGAAGAATGTGGCCCGAGAGAGAAATCAAGATGACTGCATAGGTGAACACCTAAACTGCTGCCTCACACAACAATTTCAAAACTACAACTAAAAGACAGAACGGACACCATCCAGGACCACAGGAAAGCTGGCTGAGTGGAAATTTTACAACTAGAAGAAAAAAGAGGGGCTCATAGAGACTCAGAGGAGCTGCAAAAAGCTGAAGTACGGAGACACATGCATGGAGAGGATGGACGGTGAAGTGCCTGGCTGGTTTCCTCTAGCAGTAGGGAGACTGAAACTCCTGACTGCACTGAACCCCAGTTCCGGGCGTGACTCATACAGGGGGAGTCTAGACTGTAGTGAAAAGAAGGAGTGGATGGAAACTTAGGGGAGCTGTGAAAAGGCAGAGGTCTAGAGGGGTGAGAGGGTACACACAGAAGGCTGACTGCTGATTGTGCCACTGGCTTTCTCTAGCAGGAGGGAGGCAGAACCTCCCAACTGCACAGAAATCCACTTCTGACTGCACTGAACCCAGTTTTGAGCAAGACCCTGGGGACCCAGACTCATACAGGGTCCCGAGAGCACCTGGAAACTCAGGGGAGCAACAAAAGGCAGAGGTCTGGAGGTGGGCATGTGCACAGAAAGGGTTGCAGCAATTACTGAGAGACACTGAGACCCAGGGGCCCAGTAGGGCGGGGCTGACAGGAAGCCAAGGCTATCTCTGTTTAGCCCTGAGACTCCGCCCTCCCTAAGCTGAACACAGAGACTTTTGCAATTTTGCAAGTCTTATCACAAGGCTGACTCAAGCAGAGAAATTCTCCCAGCATAGACACAGCTGATCCTCACAACCATTGACTTGCAAGTCAATTCCCCCCAGTGATACCAACAACAATCAAGACTTAACTACAATAAGGCTGTACTCACAGTCCATAAAGGGGTGCACCAAGAGAGTTCACCTCAGGTAACTGGGGAGGCGGATCTTCTGGCCATATAGGACACCTAGCACACAAAGCTACTCTACAAACTCAGGGAAGCAGCGAAAATGCAGAGATAAAGAAACATATCACAAATGAAAGAAATGGAGGAAAACAAACGACTGGATATAGAGTTCAAAACCATGGTTATAAGGTTCTTCAAGATTTTCCTAGAAAAGATGGATAAATTTAGTGAGACCCAAGAGGAAAAAAAAAAAGAACTAACTAAAGATGAAAAAGGACCAACTATAAATTAAGTATACACTGACTAAAATAAAAAATATTATACAGAGACCTAATAGCAGACTAGAGGAACACAAGAATCAAGTCAAAGATTTGAAAAACAAAGAAGCAGAAAACACTCAACTGGAAAAGAAAAAAAAATCCAAAAAAGTGAAGATAGTGTAAGGAGCCTCTGAGACAACTTCAAGCGTACCAACATCAGAATTATGGGGGTGCCAGAAGAAGAGAGAGAGCAAGACACTGAAAACATTTTTGAAGAAATAATGATTGAAAACTTCCCCCAACTGGTGAAAGAAATAGACTTACAAGTCCAGGAAGCACATAGAACCCCAAACAAAAGGAATCCAAACAGGACTACACCAAGACACATCATAATTAAAATACCAAGAGCAAAAGACAAAGAGAGAATATTAAAAGCAGCAAGAGAAAAACAGCTAACTATCTACAAGGGAACACCCATATGATTGTCTGAGTTTTCAACAGAAACTATGCAGGCCAGATGGGAGTGGCAAGAAATATTCAAAGTGATGAATAGCAAGAACTTACAATGAAGATTACTCTACCCAGCAAAGCTATCATTCAGAATAGAAGGGTAGATAAAGAGCTTCACAGATAAGAAAAAGCTAAAGGAGGTCATCAATACCAAACCAATATTATATGAAATGCTACAAGGTACTCTTTACGAAGAGGAAGAAGAACAAAAAAGTAAAGATAAAAATTATGAACAACAAATACATATCTATCAACAAGAGAATCTAAAAATCAAGAGAATAAAAAATCTGATGAACAGAGGGGAAAATCCAAGATGGCGGCATAGGTAAACACCTACACTGCTGCCTCGCACAACAATTTCAAAACTACAACTAAAAGTCAGAAAGGACATCATCCAGAACCATAGGAAAGCTGGCTGAATGGAAATTCTACAACTAGAATGAAAGAGAGGGGCTCACAGAGACCCAGAGAAGCTGCAAAAAGCTGAGGTATGGACACGCGTGCAAGGAGAGAGCGGGTGCCGGAGTGCCTGGCTGGCTTTCTCTGACAGGAGAGAGTCGGAGACTCTCAAAGGCATTGAACTCCTTATCCTACGACACTAAACCCCAGATCCAGCTGAAACTCATATGGGGGGAGTTTGGACTGTGCAGGGGGAGAAGTTCATGGAAATTTAGAGGAGTCACAAAAGATCAGAAGTCTGGTGGCACACACGGCACTGTGCACAGAGGACCGACTGCTGATTGAGCTGCTGGCTTTCGGGAGTGGGCAGGAGACAGACCCTCCCAACTGCGCCACTTCTAACTCCACTAAACCCCTGTTTCGGGCAAAACCCTGGGGACCCAGACTCGTGTGGTCCCAGAGCACAGGGGAGCCAGAGGGGCAGCAGTCTAGAGGCACTGCGAGAGAGTGTGAGGACGCGCACAGGGACTGCTCCAGCGATTACCCAGTCACGTGAGACTCAGGGGCCATAGAGGGCGGGGCCGACTAGAAGGCAAGGTGGTCACTTAAGCCCTGAGACTCTACCCATCCCAACCTCAACAGAGAGGATTTTGCAGTTTTGCAAGTCTGGTATCATAAGGCTGAATCCAATATAGAAGTTCTCCCAGCATAGTGAAAATGCTGAGACAAGGGAAGGGATCACAAACAAAAGAAATGGAGGAAAACAAACGACTGGATATAGAGTTTAAAACAACGCCTATAAAGTTTTTCAAGAATATCCTAGAAGAGTTGGATAAAGTTAGCAAGACCCAAGAGGAGATGAAAAAGGACCAACTAGAGATGCAAAAGATCAAACTAGAGATGGAAAAGGTCCAATTAGAGATGAAAAAGGACCAACTAGAAATTAAACATACACTGACAGAAATAAAAATATTATACAGAGACCTAACAGCAGACTAGAGGAATGCAAGAATCAAGTCAAAAATATGAAATATAAAGAATCAGAAAACACTCAACTGGAAAAGCAAGAAGAGAAAAGAATCCAAAAATGTGAAGATAATGTAAGGAGCCTCTGGGACAGCTTCAAGCGTACCAACATCAGAATTGTGGGGGTGCCAGAAGAAGAGAGAGAGCAAGATACTGAAAACCTATTTAAAGAAATAATGATTGAAAACTTCCCACATCTGGTGAAAGAAATAGACTTAAAAGTCCAGGAAGCACACAGACCCCCATATAAAAGGAATCCAAAGAGGACTACACCAAGACACATCATAATTAAAATACCAAGAGCAAAAGACAAAGAGAGAATATTAAAAGCAGCAAGAGAAAAACAGTTTAATATTTACAAGGGAGCACCCATACAATTGTTAGCTGATTTCTCAGCAGAAACGATGTAGGCCAGACGGGAGTGGTAAGAAATATTCAACGTGATGAACAGCAAGAACCTACAACCAATAATATTCTATCCAGCAAAGCTATCATTCAGAATTGAAGGGCAGATAAGGAGCTTCACAGATAAGAAAAAGCTAAAGGAGTTCATCAACTCCAAACCAGTATTATATGAAATGCTGAAAGGCACTCTTTAAGAAGAGGAAGAAGAAAAAGGTAAAAGACAAAAAATTATGAACAACAAATACATATCTATCAACAAGGAAATCTAAAAATTAAGTGAATTAAAAATTTGATCCACAGAATAAACTGGTGAATATAATAGAATCAGGAGCACAGAAAGGGAGTGGACTGATAATTCTCAGGGGGGAAGGGGTTAGGGATGTACAGGGGGAGACTGGACAAGAATCGTATACCCACGGATGAAGTCAACGGGTGTCAGGTAAGGGTAGAGGGAAGGTGGGAGCTGGGTGGAGGGGAGCTATGGAGGGGAAAAAAGAGAAACAAATGTAATAATCTGAATAATAAAGATTTAATTTAAAAAAATCTGATGAACAGAATAAACTGGTAAATATAATAGAATCAGGGGCATAGAAAGGGAGTGGACTGACAATTCTCAGGGGGAATAGGGTGAGGGAGGTTCAGGGAGAAACTGGACAAAATTATAGACCTATGAATGAGGACAATGTGGGAAGAGGTAAGGGCAGAGGGAGGAGTGGGAGCCTGTTGGAGGGAAGATATGGGGGGGGGGAAGAGCAACAATTGTAATAATCTGAACAATAAAGATTTATTTAAAGAAAAGATTTGATGAATAAGACCAATTCAAACTATTCTTAATTAATTTTATAAATTTTGGTCATGCTTCCCAACAGGCAATCAGCCAGTTGGTTACTAATTTTTAGAAAAATTGTAAAAAAATAAAAAATAAATAAACAAAACTTGCATTCTGGTTCTGGAAATAAGGCCATGGTGCCTTACATCAAGAGAATTTTCCAAGTTTTATGAAGATAATTCAACCTTGGATATTTTATGTCTTTTATGATTAACACCATTTCTAAAGTTAGCCACAAAAATTTCCTTGCTTCTTAAACTAAATTCACCCAAAACAATAAGTGAACTAAATACTTAAAACATCGTTTATCTAGGCTGATTCACTAGATAACTTCCAAATGCTTCATCTTAGAATTCTTTTAGAATTCAGAAATAGTTGAATAGCATAAATCTGTATCAGATGTGTGCTATTCATTTTTAAATATATTTATCACCCAAAGCCTAATGGTTAAGTACAGATATTAGTTCAGAAGCTCCATGACAAAAAGATAAAGATTCAGAAGGACTTAATGATATGGAAGTCTGAAAAATATAGCTAAACTTCATCAGTCTTGTTCTTCAACTTGAAGGTTTTAATGACTGAGCCAAAATAAAACCCATGGCAGATAAGACATTCATCCATTCAACAAATATTTACAGAACACCAATAGTTTTCAAGGATTAGTGTTAAGTATTATAAGCACCTAGGCCATAACTTAGCTCTTCCAAAGAAATTTAATCAGCTTTCCAGCTACATCAAAATGTTATCTTCTGGCTACCTTGTTTTAGAATAAGCAACCATTCTATGTAAAAAGTGAAGCCAAATATCCTTGTCAAGTGTCTTCATACATAAATATAATATAATATGTAATATATAATTTATGTCTAATGCTTGGATGGTAAATTCTGCTACGTATTTGTGTTTCAGGAAACAAAAAAAAACTGGTATTTTTGCTACTATCTTCTTTTCTAGCCAGCATAAGAAAAAGGAAGTCATGTATTTCAAAGTATAGCTGAAAAGGATTAAAATTAAGGTCATCTGGAAATATTTTCCATTTGTATATGGCATTGCATTATAATTTAGGCCTGCCCTCTACCACATTATCCTCACCCTAAGCACTGAAATGCTTTCTTTCCTCTGGGGTAGTGGTTCTCACAGTGTAGTCCCTTGGACCAGTAAGTATCAACAGCACCCGGGAATGTGTTAGATATGCAAAGTATTGGATCCCTCCTTCTAAGTCAGAAACTCTGAGGGTGAGGCTCATGGATATAAAGTTACACATTATACTATATTTTTTTAATTTCTAGTTAATAAATGTGTATTTATGATCAGGTAATAAATGGTATACGTTATTTAACTTTTGTCAATGGCCCTGGTGCATCATGTACCATGATTTAAAATACATATTTACATGACATTACATAATATGTATGTCAGACACAGTTGTGTTTTCACAAGCTCTCTGGGCAATTCTGATGCATGCTCAAGTGTGAGAGTCATTACTCTAACTCATTATCCATTAGTCATACCCTAAAGAGAAATGTGATATAATCCACAGCAATAAATAGCAATATTGAACTCATCTTTAAAGAACAAGAGGCAAACAACAATCTAAGAATTCTTGGCAGCACAGATCTTTTTTCCAAGAAATGAAGTGCATCAATTAGAGTAGCAAATTCTGCATGAAAATACTTGGGTTTAAGTTCCTGCTCTTTAACCTCCTGCCTGTTGCTTCTTAGGAAGTCATTTAATCTCTACAAGTATTTGTTTCTTCATCTATTCAAGAAGGGCTTTACCTTGGGCTTCTTTGTGGTGCCTTCCAGCTCTTAAGTTATATGATTCCTAGGCATCTCATTCAGTATCTATATTATTAACATTTTGGAGATACAAATTTTACCATTTTTTTTCCATTTCATGCTGTTACTCAAAAACATATCAAAACTCTTACAACTCAATAATAAGAATACAACCCAATTAAAAAGTGAATATACATTTCTCTAAAGAAGATATACACATGGCCAATAAGCACATGAAAAAAGATGCTCAACATAATCAGCCAAAAGGAAAATGGAATTCAAAATCACAACAAGATATCACCTTACACGCACATTAAAATGCCTCTAATAAAAATGACTGATGATAGCAACTGTTGGCTCAGAAGAAGAGAAACTGGAACATTGATACACTGCTGATGGGAATGTAAAACAATGCAGCTGCTTTGGAAAATAAGTTAGCAGCTCCTCAAAAAGTTACACTTAGATTCCCATTTGACGCAGCAATTATTCCTAAGTATATATGCCAAGAAGATTAAAAACATACGTCTATGCAAAAAGTTGTAAACAAATGTTCATAGCAGCATTATTCCCAATAGCCAAAAAGTGGAAACAATCCAAACATCCATCAATAACAACTGGATAAATAAAATGTGGTATATCCACACAATAAAATATTCTCCCCATATAAAAAGAAATAAAGTAAACAACCTGTCAAAATATGGGTGAACATAAAAATATTATTTGAAAGAAAACAGTCATAAAAAACTACATATTGCATGATGCAATTAATGTGAAGTTTCCAGAATAGGCAAACACATAAAAATTGATAGATACAGAAAGTAGATTCATGGCCATCTAGGGCTGGAAAGGCCAAGGGAAAATGAGGGCGGGAGGGACTGTTAAAGGATAGAAGGTTTCTTTGGGCATGGTGAAAATATTCTAAAATTGATTGTAGTGATGGCTGCACAGCTCTGTGAATATACTACAAACTACGGAATGGGCGAGCTGCATGGCATGTGAATTATATCTCAATACATCTGTTACAAAAAAATAAAAGTATGTCAGAACTTTCTCCCCTGCTCCATTTCTTCTCTAGTCATTCAAATGATCATCAATGAAATACTACACTAATGCCTCCATGACCATGATAGTCTGGAATGAAGTGCCTGTACCTCATTCTTTATTTCAATACTCTAGCAATATATTGGATGCAGTGTAGATTGGCCAACACATAATTCAATGTTACTTTTCTTCAAACCAGACTCCTAAAAACAGCATTTATAGAGATAAATGCTAGAAGCTGGCTCTTTTTTTATTATTATACTGGAAACGACCATTGCAAATTAATGGCATGCTTTGAATTAGACATAAACATGACATCTACAGATTGAGAAAACATTTCTCAATTCTTTCTTTAATCCTGAATTCATTCCGTGTGCATTCTAAAAGTGAACATGAAGGGTTTGCAAAAAAAAAACAACAACTGTATGTCATCTGAAGCTCACTGGCTTTTAAGTTTTACATTCAGACACACACACACACAGTACTTTGAGAACCTTTGCAAAGTTATTCACATGAAAATAAACAACAACCCAGGAAGCAAAATCCTAAAAGATGACAATGATGGGGCCAATCACAATCATAAACTGGGCCGCCCAGAACATGCTGAATGTCTGTGCAATTATCCACAGCTGTTTTATTTGCTCGGGCTTCAGGTGGACCAAAAGATATTCACTGTGAAAGTCTCCATGACTAATTTTTCTTTAATCAAATCAGGAATGTAAATTTCCTTTCCTAATAGCACAGGCACAGAGGACATGGTTTTCATTACAGAATGGACTGTGGATAGATGAGGGTATTTTAGAAATCTAGGCCAAATGGTATTTTGAGATGTTAAGAGCTAGCAAGAATTTGTGTTCTATTTAACTGCCTGTTACAGTAAAACAAAATCTTTAAAATGTGAGTCTATAAACAGTTGTTGATTACTGCTAGTTAATTGTAGTCTAGCACATCAGACTAAACAAAGTTGTATCTTTACACACTGCTCTTTGTATAATTGTTAACATTTGAGAGAGGGAGGGGGAGCTTTAAGAAGCTGAAAATTATAAAAACTCTATGTTCATGAAAATGTCAGCTAAATACAAGAAAGCATAAAGTTCCAGAATAGGCAAAACTAACATACAGCAATAGAAATCAGAACAATGATTGTTTCTGAAGGGTGTATGGACTAGAGGGGGCACATGGGATTTTTCTGGGTGTTGGAAATGTTCTATATCTTGATTGAAGGATAGGTTACACAGATCTATGTATTTGTTAAAAATGAATGAACTGTGTATCTAAATTCTGTGTTTCACTTACATAAAATATGTCTCAGCAAAATACATTTTTTAGAAAACACAGATGCATTGAGGATCTGTAAGAAAATAAATCAGACTTTCTTACTTTATATTTACGAAAGTATTAATAAAAGCACTGGAAAAGATGGAAAGTGTTGCTTCTTTAACTCAAAGGCATTATATTTGAATGTGTATTTGTAGGCACAGAAAGGATAACACCTCTAGTAAAAATATAACTGTATCTTTATAGTTATTTAGCATTTTCCTACATTTTCCTTTGATTTCATGGCATCTTCAGTATGCACCCCTCCCCGCATTGTACAGATGAGAAAACTGAGGTTCAGAGAAGTCAAGAGTTCTAACCAAGGTTATAGAGTCCATTTGTGGCAAAGGTAGGACCAGAGCAATGATGAGGTCTTCAAAGAGATCTGTGAGTTACTGCACAACAGGAAGACTTCAGATTATGAATCATCTTCATTTTATATCCAAATCATTATAGGACTTAAATGAGATCTTCCAGGGAGCCATGCTTCATAAATCCACAGATTCTAAATTAGTATTCCATAAGCAATCCCAATTTGGGGTCATTCTTGCTAAATGTCCATAGGTGAGGACACTCCGTCTACTCAATATCATCAGTTTATTTACCAAGAGACCAATTATCAGCATGTTTATAAGGAGACCAGAGGCCTGGTGCACAAAAATTCATGCACCAGAGGGGGGGGGCGGTCTCTCAGCCTGGCCTGCCCCCTCTCACAGTCCAGGAGCCCTCAGGGGCAGGAGGTAACCCAGTGATCAGGGGAAGGCAATGCCCCATTCACACCTTTTCTGCTGCCTATTCCAGAAGCGCAAGCCTCAGCCAGCCCTGGTTACCTGAGCCTTGGGCAGCCTTGGGTGGCTGGACAGCCACCATCCAAGGCTTGCCTGCACCTTGGGCCAGCCCTAGGCAGCTGGGGGGCTAAAGGGAGTAGGGTACTCTGGAGGTAGGCGCCCCAGTAAGACTGAGGGGACTGGGTGCAACCTTCTTGTGGCTGTGGGCACTGCCATCTTTGAGGGCATGCCAGTCAATTAGCATATTTTCTCTTTATTGGCTGTGGGCACTGCCATCTTTGTGACAGTCAATTAGCATATTCCTTTTTTATTATTTTATTAGAAAGGATTATATTGGACCATTTGCTTTCTCTGTCTTCCAGGTTGTCTTCCCGGTAACAAGAAAGAATTGGATGATAGGATGACTCTTCAATTTCTTTCTTCCCAGGATTGAAATCTCAGTGATACAACCATAGACCACAATTCCACCCTGCCACATTGTATATCTTGGAATCTCTAACCATTAGGAGGCTTTTCATGAGGGCACCAAGGGCACAGAGCTGGTAAGGCACCTCAGCAGAGCCATCTCGAGGACTGGGTAATTGGGCCATAATGCTGGTAGGGAGGGAAAAGGAACTAGGACTGCATAAATAAAGGGTCCATTTATTGAAGGCTTGCTACCACAAGCTTGTAAGGTGGAGCTCACAGAGCTTAACTAACTTGCTCAAGGTCACAACGAATGAGTGGCAAAGCCAAGATTTAAACTGCAAAATAGTTTGAGGCCCAATATTAACTTCATACTGCCCCCACCCCCACCAGCTTCTTTACATACATCTCCCTTACACACATGGTGCTGGAGCTTGGACTCTGCCAATTAAGTTTTGTTTTTTCCAGCTGCTCATTGTTAGGCAATGCCGATCTGGGGTGCTACGGGGAGACTGCAAGGCTCCTGGAGGGAGAAAGGGCATGCTTTTTCCTGTTTGTATCCTGTTTACCCCAGTAATGTTTACTCCAACATTAGCAGGTTCTTCCCATAGCAGCATTATCTCTGATGCTTGTGAAACTAGCTTCAGAGACACCTGCACCAGGCAACCTGGGCCACCTCCTCAGAGGTCTGGGTCCCAGCTCGCAGGCCCAGCCTCTGCGATTCCAAGTTTTAATAATTCTGACCTCTCCCATTTCTTTTCCCCAAACCTAGTTTGTAGGGAAAATTGCAGGAGGTGTTGGATGAGCTCATTTTGGGGGGCACTTTATCTTTTAGATGCTAGGAGACATCCAGAAGGAGATGTCAAGTAGACAGTTGAATATATAAGTTCAGGGAAGATGTATTGATTGAAGATATACATTTGGGAGTCATCAATAAATAAATAGTATTCAGAATCATAAAACTAGATGAGATCATCCAAGGAGTGATCATTAAAAAACGAATACATAAATGTTGCTATACTCATAGGGTTGGTGATATATGTATGTAGATGTGTGTATGTGTGTGTGATGAGGTTTAGCTGAATTAATACTAAAAGTTTTATTTGTTGAATGATTAGTATGTTGTGGATTATGTGCTAAGAACTTTATATCCCTTAACTTATTTAATTTTCTAGTAAGTAAGCTAACTATTTTCTCCATTTTTAAGA
Source organism: Lasiurus cinereus (assembly GCA_011751065.1). NCBI lineage: Eukaryota > Metazoa > Chordata > Mammalia > Chiroptera > Vespertilionidae > Lasiurus > Lasiurus cinereus. The sequence goes on from JAAGEH010000125.1 coordinate 15,138,444, forward strand.
TGATGATACTGAGAAAGTTTATATTTGCTAAACATCATAGAATTAGTAAGTGAAAAACCCATGTTCTTACCTTCATCTTATATAATCTAATATAAAAATATGAATGCCTGTTGTTCATTCTAATATATAATAAGCACTTAATGAAATGCCCCCAAACCACATCCACACCCACACTACATATCATCTTATGTCTTGGACAGTAATGTGTTCGACCACAACTTTGAGATTATCAGTTTCCAATAGGCATATTAATAATCATAATGACTCTTCTACCCAATTAATAGAGCTATTATGAGGGCCAGATGAAGGGATGTCTACAGAAGTGGATCATACTTGTTAGACAGCATTATTGCTATCACTTCAAACTGAATATGAGAGAATCAGATCAAATGAGTTCTGCTCATGAAATGCACGCTTGAGTTGCACAGAAGTATTGCACTTTAGAGAAATGTTATTCTTTGTGTAAGATATTTGACTTTGACTTAGGACTAGTATTTCAATAACTGGCTGCTTAGAAACTGGGACATAAAGGAAAATACATGCAGAAATAAAAATAGAAAATTTCCAAAATGGCAAGAATTTTTTTAAATCAAAGTTTTGAATTGTGTGGGGATTTTTCAGTTACCACTATTAGAATATCTCAACATCCAATTGCCTTTTAAGTTTATGAACTACTATAAGAGCATTTTAGTTGAATAAGAAGTATTTGCCTCCCTGTTTCTTGATTTTAATGTTAGAAAATATTTCTATACACACTATTCATTCCCATAGCTGGAGGGAATTTGACCCAATATCTAAAATGCTATGTCTTATAACAAGTAAATAAGCAGAGAGACAAAGTGTGGAGTTTGAAGTCAGAATACCAGCATTAAATTCTGAGACACAGGCTAATTTACATGGCAAGTTTTTCAAATGCTCAGCCTAAGCTATTTTTTTCTGCTCTTCATAATATCTGCCCAGAGATATGGTGGGGTGTACGACTCAGGCAGGAAACTTCACTGACCACCAATCAGCAGAGTTTCCTTAGGAACTTTTCACTCAAAACAATGTGAGATGGCAAATCGGCTAAACACCCACTGACCCCTAATATATGCTTATCTTTGTACTCTACGCACTAAAGAGATAAACTAAATAAAGTTGTGAGCTTTACTCTTTAGCAGCCACAATCTATAATCAAAAGCACACGGAGATGACAATAAATTTAAAGTTATAAGCAAAATTTGAACAAAAATAAACAATAAGAGAATGACCATGATTTTCAGTGTGTGAAGAAACTCAAAATGAGGAAAATATATTATAGAATCATCACAGAAGAGCTTATTTCATGGAGGTTGATTGGAAGTAGCTGTATCCATTGGCACCATTTTATTTCCTACCACAAAAGTTAGTAGTTTCTGGCCGAAACTGGTTTGGCTCAGTGGCTAGAGCAGTGGTTCTCAATCATCCTAATGCCACGACCCTTTAATACAGTTCCCCATGTTGTGGTGACCCCCCAACCATAAAATTATTTTCGTTGCTACTTCCTAACAGTAATTTTGCTACTGTTGTGAATCGTAATGTAAATATTTATGTTTTCTGATGGTCTTAGGCGACCCTTGTGATGGGGTCGATGGACCCCCCCCAAAGGGGTCGCGACCCACAGATTGAGAACCACTGGGCTAGAGCGTTGGCCTTCGGACTGAAAAATCCTAGGTTCATTTCTGATCAAGGGAATGTACCTTGGTTGAGGGCCCATCCCCAGCAGGGGGCGTGCAGGAGGCAGCTTATCCATGTCTCTCTCATCGATGTTTCTAACATTCTCCCTTCCTCTCTGTAAAAAAATCAATAAGATATATATATTTTTAAAAGTTAGTAGTTTCTGTAGTCACAGACAGTTGATGACCTTTGATATACATTTCACTGCTTTATGAATCAGTTTCCTCATCTATCAAACAAAATCATGCCCCTTATTTATTATATAATTCACAGGGTGAGAGTTAAGAAACACTGAGAAATATCCCATTCTATTACTACAGCTGTATTTGAGATTAAATGCAAGTAAATTAAAGCATATGTCTTAGACACTTATATTTATTATAACTAAAAGATGACACAATGAGTTAATTTATCTCTACAGCCTAAATTTAAAGTAGGCAAAAATAAAAATCTTATGACAAAGTAGATTCACACAGAATTGTGAATGAAGCTTAAGGGTTTTAAACATTTTGGTCAGCATTTTTGATGTACCAGCAGTGGAATGTTGAGAAATAAATCAGTAAAGTGTTTCTAGCAAGCAGATAAGCCCCATCCCTTTTTTTGAGAATTAAGTTTCTTAAAAATTCAGGTCAAAATTAATTTTGTTTTGTCCAGGAGTCTCTGAACCTCTTATTTTTCCCTATGTTAACTGGACAGCAGAAATTTCCTTGGTCAATTCCTAAGTGAAACAAGTAGATGGAATTCTTCCATCAAATTCAGTTCATGAGTAAGGGGCTGGGGATATGTGTCAAATAAATAAATCAGTAAATGAAAAAAATCAATCAATGGTTGAACATCACATTTATGTATTGAAAGTGAGCCTGCTCTTTTGGGAAGGAATGATCTGCAATTACTACTATATTTGTCAAGTGTTTTCCTGTTCTAAAATTGAAGTTATTAAACAGTATTCTAGCAATTCACTTTGAAATAGTTACCCAAGGGACAAGACATCAAACAGGACTCAGGATATAAGTAAACTCAAGCTCTATCAGGGTTTCAGTTCTACTCCTATGCAGAGAACTATAGAAATTCCTGACAAGAAACAGGAATTGCCTGGCCCAGCACAAACTTATGAACCAGAGGTCATGGTTCAATTCTTGGTCAGGGCTTATGCCCAGGTTGCAGGCTTGATCCTCAGTGTGGGGAGTGTAGGAGGTAGCCAAGCAATGATTCTATCTCATCATTGATGTTTATATCTCTCTCCCCCTCTCCCTTCCTCTTTAAAATCAATTTTTTTATTGATTTCAAAGAAAGAAAGAAGGAAAGAAAGAAAGAAAGAAAGAAAGAAAGAAAGAAAGAAAGAAAGAAAGGAAGGAAGGAAGGAAGGAAGGAAGAAAGGAAGGAAGAAAGGGAGGGAGGGAGGGAAAGAAAGAGGGAGGAAGGAAGGAAGAGGCATTTACTATAAGGTTTAATAAATAGCTCCAGATCAAATAGAATGACACAAGGTAGTCTGTGCTGGAGGCAGCTAAAACCAACAGGAAACTGATAAGGTCCTTGGGATAGGGGGTCACCATTAAAGTCCCCTGAAGTGATTAGGCTCACACCCACAGGTGAAAAGATAGAGCCAGACCTAACAGCCTGCTGGTGGCTAGGGTTCAGACAGGCTGGATAGATGGAAAGAAATGGACAGAGATGAGGACAGGGCTTTCAAGAGTTACCTCCACCTCTAGCCCAAGGAAGAATAAAGGAGATAGTACAACACCCAGCTGAAGTTCAAGGCAGCTCTGAGTGGGGAGGAGTGGGAAGTCCTATTACAACAGAACACAGAGGAACAGTGGAACTTCAAACAGGAAATTTAGGGCAGGCCAGAGCCAAAGAATTCAGCTCCAACATCTAAATCCAAGGTAGGTTCCTATTAAAAGTTTGTTAGGGGAATTGAAATATATATATCCCACTAGAGGCCCGATGCACAAAATTTGTGCATGGGGGGTGTCCTTCAGCCCAGCCTGCTCCCTCTCCAATCTGGGACCCCTTGAGGGATGTCCGACTGCCCTTTTAGGCCCAATCCTACATGAGCACAATCCAGGACTGCTGGCTTCCAACTGCTCACCTGCCTGCCTTCCTGATTGCCCCTAACCACTTTTGCCTATCAGTCTGTTCACCCCCTAACCATTCCCCTGCCAGCCTGATTAATGCCTAACTGCTCCCCTGCCAGCCTGTTTGCCCCTAACTGCCTTCCCCTTCAGGCCTGGTCACCCCTAACTGCCCTCCCCTGCAGGCTTGATCACCCCCAACTGCCCTCCCTTGCAGGCCTGATCCCTGCCAACTGCCCTCTCCTGCTGGCCATCATGTGATGGCCATCTTGTGTGCTGGAGTGATGGTCAATCTGCATATTACTCTTTTATTAAATAGGATAGAGGCTTGGTGCATGGGTGGGGGCCAGCTAGTTTGTCCTGAAAGGTGTCCTGGATCAGGGTGGGTGTTCCCTTGGGGTGTGGGGTGGCCTAGGCGAGGGGCCTGTGATGGTTTGCAGGCCAGTCACACACCCCAGCGATCCAAGCAGAGGCCCTAGTATCTGAGATTTATTTAATTTCTACAATTGAAACTTTGTAGCCTGGAGCAGAGCCAAGACTTCTGCTGGCACAGCCATTGAAACTTTGTTGCCTTAAGCAGAGGCTTCAGCTGGCCAGGTTTTGCCAAAAGCTTGGCTTCCTCCATTGCCAGGGGCAACCCAAGCCTCTCTCCTGCTTTCTTTGTGGCCGTAGCCATCTTGGTTGGGTTAATTTGCATACTCGCTCTGATTGGCTGGTGGGCTTGGCTTGTGGGTGTAGCAGAGGTATGGTTGATTTCCATATTACTCTTTTATTAGATAGGATTATTAGATAGGATAGGCCAGACACAGTGGTACTCTATTGGGGTAAAGCCCTAGTTCTACTCCAATACCCAAAAGCTTACTTCATAGCTACTCTAAGGGTTCTCAAATAAACTTCAAACTCTACATATTAGAAACAAAACTAAGTGATTGGTTACTGAAAACCAGGTCTGTCAACTTTTATTGCTCCCTAATTCAGCAAATGGCACGCCCATTCTTCTTGTCTTTTAGCTCAGAAAGCTAGGTCTCATCCCTCCTCCTCTTTTCCCCACCCTCCATATCCAATTTTTCTCAAATCTGACCATTTGTCTCCATCTCCACCACAATACTAGTTCAAGCCTCTATCATTGTGTGGATTTAGAAGTAGTCTCCTTATAAATATCCCTTGAACCATGTTTGTTTCCTATCATACATTTTCTGCCTGCAGCCAGTTTGGGCATCTTTCCAAAATGCAAATCTGATGATGTCATACCACTGGTCAAAATCCTTCAAAGACTTCTCACTGCTTTGGGGACAAAGGAGGGAACTCCTTAACATAGTCCACAAAGCCTAGAATGCTCTAGCTCCTGCCCACCTCTCTAGCCTCTTCCAACTAACTCCACACTGCCCAGCAGCAATCTGTTCTGGCCTTTCTATCCTTCTTTTAAGCCCTTTGCACTAACTAAATTCCATCTTGCCAAAGGTCCTTTTCATCTAGGAATTCTAATTCATCCTTTCAGACTTGAGTTCAAACTCCCCCCCCACCGCCCCACCCCCCCGCCCAGAAAAGCCTTTCCTGACTTCCCAGGCCAGGTTGAGTCATCCTTTTCTGGGTTCTTCTTATGCTGGGGATCTCTCCCACAGAGCTCTTCTCACAGTTACAATTTTACATTCAATCACATAAACTGTTTTTATTACTATTAGTATTCTCCCTAGATTCTCTAAGTTCCATGAGTATAAGGTAAGGGACTATTTTTTTTGTTCTTGCCACTAGACCTCAACCTCTAAGAAAATAGCAAACAATCCAAGCATTGTTGAAAGCTAAATGAATGAATTGCACAGAAATGGGAACTAGAAAGACTCAGGGACCATGTCTGTGTCTGTCTTTCTCTTTCTGGTCTCCTTTATGTGTGACCAGGAATAATTGTACATTTTGTCACAAAGTGTCCCCCCAGCCCAGAAAATCCTTGGTGAGTGGCCTAAGATTTGATTGGTGCAGGGTGAGGTCACTGGTTATAATTCAATCAAAAGACAAGGCTTAGGGCACCATCAATCCAGAATCTTTAGGTCTCATTGATGAAATAAAATTTTTTTCCCATTAATGTAAGAGCAATTTTAATGGCAGGTCATGTTTTAAATGTGTTGAATATAAAAACTGTGAAATCTAGGACAATGGGGAAATAATCTCATAATAATTTTTACTGCTGTAGGCTAGAACTGAAAGAGAAAAGATATTTTAAAAGACCTTTGAATGATATAATCTAGAAGAATCATTGTTAGAAAAAGAATCTTTAATCAAATGTAGTATCTACATGTATTTCCTGATGGAGAAGAAACCCGCTTTCAAAGGTTTCCATATTAGCAACTCATGAAAGATAGAACAAATGAAGAATCATATGTTCTGGTTGCTTTACTTCACTCTAAACACATGTTTCAGACTAAGACTCTCTATTTTTCTATCAAAGTTCTCATATTTAATATATTATTTTCAAATAATCCACAATAATATTTATAATATACTTTCATACTACTTTGGTTCTAAAGCCAATGTTTATTGAATGAAATCTGCTCTTATATGTTTTTGGAAATTTCAGATTTTCTTTTAAAAAACTAAACCTATTGAAAATTAAGTAAACATGCTTTGATATGCAAAACATATATCATCACAGTTTTAATATGTCATTAATAAGACTAACATAACTCATTCACTGAGTTTCTGTGTGTCAGCCCTGTGATGAGTACTTCATGAATATTATCTCCTTACACCCACTACAATTTTGTGAAGCAGATTATATATTTCTGTTCCCATTTATCATGCTTTTTATAATTCTGATAAACTACTGAAGCTTAGGAGCATTAAACAAATTGCTCAAGGTCATATCCATTAAGAGTAATAACCCTGGCTAAATAAAACATTAGTCTGAAATGGAACAATTAATACATGAATAAACTAAATTGTTCATTGTTGATTGATTTTAGAAGAGTTGCTGAGGGTTTGGCTTTCCCATGCCCACATATTCAAGGTGACCTAAACTACTGGCAGAAGGAAATCTACAGAACAAACAAGATGCTGATTAATACATCATCCTTTCCCTCCCAAATAAAGAGTTCCATTTCTCTCACTCATATAATTATAATTCAAAATAACCCACTAGGAAATAACAATTAATAGTTTGCTGGGAATAAATGTTGACTTAGTCTCTGATTAATGTTCTGGAAATAATGAGTTGGTTGCAGTGGAGTGGTTTTTCCTGGTTGCTGAGTTTCAAGAGGCACAATCTAAAGTTCAACATAAAATAGACATACTCATCAGGAAATTGGGTGATGGTCACCACTCTGAATGATCACTGTCATCCTGTTTGTGTTCCTATGTCTCACTGGAGTTTTACTTTAATTCTTAAACAGTATCATGTTTGGGAGTTTTGTCGTTCCTGATTTAACAAATAGCCCCATTCAGGGGCAAAATTTGCAAAGTATCTACCATAGAGAGGTCACATGATTTCAATATTCATCAGGGATCATCTTTATCCCTGTAGAACATGTGTGTCCTCATTCCACTCTACTATCTGTGCCAGCAAGACCCTTAATGCTGCTCTTAATACAGTCAACATCATTCTTTTCTCTAAGCGTCATACAGCATGTTGCCAAAAAATAATTCCATGGCATCCTCTCTACTAAACTGACACACATGTCAAGTTAATTCAGAGCTAGACTGGCAATGCACTAGAATTTTATAATAGACTCTGCATTTCTTCACTCTCATCATTAGTTAAGCAATCATATTTCTGATTTTATAATTCTTTTTTGGGAGCTGTGATATATACTTCAGAATCCCCTGAGCACTCTTGGAATATTTATCTCTTGACCTAGAAAGGGGAAAGTATAATAGTTTCCTGCTGACATAACTCCCAAAAAAAGAACTGTTTCGTAAATTTAGTTATTTAACATCTCTATTTCTACTTTTATTAAGAAAAATGTGACAAAATAAAATCACCAAGTTTTACCTTTGCCTAATGCTTCTACAGATGTAACTCATTCTTAGCATGAGGTCATAGAGAGTCTGGCCCAGGTGCAGAGATGAATTCTAAATATTGAACACTCTGCCACTGGCCCTTTCAATTTCCTAAAGAACTCATAGATACTCTGAAAAAGCTTCAGATTCCTTTATCTTCCAACATGTCTATATGGACACTTATCTATAGATAAAATATGTTTTCAGAGGAAGTAATAATAAATAGCATTTAGTTGGGTCATTTTTTAATGATAATTACTAGAACTATATTTGGTCTACATAACAGTCCATCTAACTTAAAATAAATTTAGGTAATAACAAGCTTTTTACACAGCCTACAGAAATGAGTTTATTCCACAAAGTTCAGTGGCATGGTCCCATTCGTCACACTCCACAGTAGTTAACACAGGTGTACATAATATGTTTATCACTGTAACTCTAAAATGGTATATTTTTTAAATTCATTCATTTCAATGACTGACTTAGTTTGCCATAACAAAGCAGTAGGTTAAAATGCAGCAGTGTGTTTCCCTTCTGATTTAAAATATGACAGTTCTGAACAATTCTTTTTAGGGCTTTGTTTTATTTATTCTATGATCATTCATTTTTCACAAATAAGCTGAAGATAGTTTGCAACAGATAGTTTTCAGATGTATATATTTTTTCTTAAGTAGCAAATGGAAAATATCTCCAAAAATTTTGCTTTCTGACATCTGGTAGAAAGCCTTGCAAAATAGGATCCTCATATAAGCAAATGACAAACTCTGAGCATCATAATTTACACCTCTTTTAAACACACAGTGTTCCACATGCTAGAGTTGGTGGTTTCTTTCTTGTGGTATTAGAAACACATTGCTTTTGAACATTGCTCTTGGACTAATGCATTTTATGCTAAAAAAAAAAAAAAGGACAAATGCCTAGTTTTCATTTTGAGGTAGCTATGCTTTTTAAAATGTACTTACTAATTTCCTTTACTCAGTGTAGGGTTATGAAAAAACACCAGAGTAGAAGGATTACAAGGTAAGAAATTTCAGGTCTGATATGAACCTCAGCATTAGTTTTTAGGAAATGTTAGTTTTTGAGAAAATATTGAAATTCTTTGAGTCTCTGTTTTCACAACAATAAAACTAAACCAGATAGTCTTCCAATCTTCCAGGCCTACAACTCTATGAGTCTATAGTTTCATAAGCTAAAAAAAGGCAATTTGATATAAGCATGATGGCTTGAGCCAATAGGGATATTAGTTAATTCTGGTATTAACTACAATTAACTAATTGTAGCTTTCTATGGTAAGGTTTCAGAAAGCATAGCTGTGACTGATAGTAAAAGATATCTTTAGAATGCATTCTCTTCATTAATTAAGACTTTTCTTTCTTCCTCAGTTTTCCTCAGCATTACATACAATGGCAATTGAATCTGCTTCCAATGACCTACCTTTTCTTTTAAGGAATTATCTTGATTACAAGTTTACTTTTATCATTAAGGTAAAATGATGCATGCATTTTTATTACATTTTTATCTCCTACAAATCTAAAAAAAAGAAGGAAAGGAAGGTCTGTACCTAGCACATGATATGTAAGCTAAAATAGTTTATAAGCACATCCAGAAGTCACATACATTTTGTAATATTTATCTACAGGTATGAGGGTTATCTGTATCTTATTCATGGGGAAACAGGCAGAGGATAACATAGAACCTACTTATGAATACATACTACCTCTGAACAAGTCAAAGATGAAAAGCCCTACTGTACCATCTCAGAGAAAGCCATTATGCTTAGCTCACCTCTATTATTTCTCCCTGCCTCTGAATTTCATAATTGGTATATTTATAAACATCTTTATAGCACTGACAAAAATTTTACTAGAACTACTAACAGCATCAAAAATCATAAGCAGTTCTGGCCAGGTAGCTCAGTTGGCTAAATTGTCATCCTGATATGCCAAGGTTATAGGCTCAATTCCCTCATCAGGGCACATACCAGAACCAACCCATAAACACATAAATAAGTAGAACAACAAATATTTCTCTCTTTCTCCCCTTCCTCTCTCTAAAATTTAGTTTAAAATCATAAGCAAAAATCACAAGCAAACACTGACAATTTTATGAGTAGAAAATAAAACAAGAGTACTATCTTTAATATACATATTTCTGGACCAAGCTAATATGAAATGAAGGTAGGACCCCATAAATAAGTCATGAACAAGTGAGCAGAGTACATCAACTAACTATTCAATGAGAAAAACCAATTTAATAAATTTTAAAAGTTCAAACTCATTAATAATAAAAAATACAAATTGACACTGCAAGATAAAGAAATATGTTCTTTAACATGTCAAATGGAAAAAAAAGCATTTAGAAAGGGTAATATGATGAGATAGCTAAACCATTAGAGGGAAAATTTACATTGTCACATTCTCTTCTAGAAAGCAATTTTGGAATATAATGTATATTCAGAGCCTTAAAGAAGTTCCATACTATTGAACCCAGTAATTTCCCTTCCAGGAATGCACCAAAAGAAATAATCTAAAATGCACATATTTATTCCTCTAAAAAGTGTTTTTTACTGCAAATATTATTTACATAGAATAAATGAGAGCCCTGGCTGGTATATCTCAGTAAGTTGGGTATCGCCCCATGCATCTAAAGATGGCAGGTTTGATTCAGGTCAGGGCACATGCCTGGGATGTGGGCATAATCCCTGGTGGGGGGACGTGCAGGAGGAAGCCAACTGATGTTTCACTCTCCCATCGATGTTTTTCTCTTTCTCCCTCTCCTTTCTTCTCTCTCTTAAAAATCAATAAAAATATTTTTTAAAAAGGGAGAACAACCTTAATGTTAAAATAAAGAAATAGTTAAATAAATTATGGCACATCCATAGCATAGAAAGTTATACAGCCCCTGTATAAAATATTTTTATACTCATGAAATATTTTCAGTGACATATGAAAAGGTTGGTAAAATAGGGGAGCAAGTTACAAAGTTGTATACATAGTGAAACCTCAAGTATGTAATTATTTGATAGGTCATAGATATAAACATAAAATCATAAAGCCTTTCAATAGAAAACATAAGAGATTGTTTTTATAACCTGAGAATGGACAAATATTTCTTAGGCAGAATGTAGAAAGTGGTAATCATAGAAGAAAATAAGATTTCATCAAAATATAAAACTTGTGCTCATTAAAAAGAACAGTTGGTGTGGCTCAGTTGGTTGAGCATCATCTAACTGGTTGCTAATTTAATTCTCGGTCCAGGCACAAACTCAGGCTGTGGGTTCAATCCTGGTTGGGCAGGTATGAGAGGCAACTGGTGTTTTTCTCTCTCTCTCCCTCTCCCTTCCTTTCTCTCTGAAAAAAAAGAAAGAAAGGAAGGAAGGAAGGAAGGAAGGAAGGAAGGAAGGAAGGAAGGAAG
>JAAGEH010000125.1:15149624-15298780 GCA_011751065.1 Lasiurus cinereus
AAGGAAGGAAGGAAGGAAGGAAGGAAGGAAGGAAGGAAGGAAGGAAGGAAGGAAGGAAGAACAGTAGTACAAATTTACATTCCCACCAAAGATTTCCCTTTTCTCTACACTGTCACCAACACCTATTATCTTTTTTCTGTTTGATAAGAGCCATTATAAAATGTGTGAGGTGATACTGTGGTTTTGATATGTTTTTCCTTGGTAATTAATGATGTTGAATACCTTTTCATGTATCTGTTGGCCATTTGTAGGTCTTCTTTGTTTGTTTGTTTTTTTGCTATCAAGTTATACAAGTTTCTTATATATTTTGGATATTACTAAGCCCTTTTTGATATAAGCTTTGCAAATATTTTCTCCCAGTCTTTTTCATTTTGTTGGTTATTTTGTTGTTTGTTAGTTGGTTGTTTTTGCTATACTAAAGCTTTTTAATTTTATATAATTCCACTTGTTTATTTTTACTTTTGTTGCCTATGCTTTTGCTGTCATATCCCCCCAAAAAGACCTGCCAAACCAATGTCAAAGAGCTTTTTCCCTGTTTTCTTTTTGTTGTTGTTGTTGTTGTTGTTTGTGGGGTTTTTTTGTTAATCCTCACCCACGGATATTTTTCCATTGATTTTTAGGAAGAGTTGAAGAGAGGGAAAGACAGAGACATGCTATCCACTGAGCCAAACCGGATAGGGCTCCCTGTTTTCTTCGAGTCTTGTTTTTTTCTAGCTAAAGGTCTGTTGATTTTTTTATCTTATAAAAAAACATAACACCTTAGCTTTGTTGATCTTTCCTATTATTTTTCTATTCTCCATTTCATTTATTTCTGTTCTGCTATTTATTTTCTTTTGTAGAGATCCTCTTTTTTTCAAAAAATTATTTTTATTTATTTCAGAGAGAAAGGACAGGGAGAGAGATATAAAAACATCAATGATGAGAGAGAATCATTGATTGCTGCCTCCTGCACACCCCTTAGTAGGGGTCGACCCAATAACCTGGGCATATTCTCTAACCAGGAATCAAACAGTGACATTCTGGTTCATATGATGTTCAATCACTGAGCCACACTGGCTGGGCTATAGATATCCCCTTCATGGTATCTAGCAGGTCACAAACATGAGCAGAAGTAATATCTAAGATTTCACAACCCAAGGATGATGCATTCCTAAATAATTTGAGTGAATATGCTAAATGCATGGTTCCATAGAATACATACTATAATGGGGTTTAAAATGGTTTTATTCTGCACTTAGCATAAATAGTACTCTGTGTGCTGAACTAAAACAATAACCACCTTGCCTAACATTGTTTCTTGAGAAAATACACTTCATGTCAGAAATCTAAATGTCAGATTACTAATTCAGTCAATGGAACACAACTTACTTATGGATTGAAACTATAACTTGTATATGAAAACTATTAGTGTTATAATAAAAATTAGTAAAATTTTATAACCATGAAGACATTTTATTTAAAAGAAAAACTCTTCTCTATGTTTTAAACTCTGAAAGTTAAAACCTGCCATTTATCCATTCCTCAGCAAGCAAGAAATAAATGGCTTCTTGCACTCCAGAGGTTGCCTCTGCCCCAGAAAATTAAAACTGCCTTATTTGTTAAACAAATGTCCAAAATATGCAGTATGCTTTAGGACCACAAGTAAATACACTGTATATGCTATCATATTCTTCCCCAAACCCATTGCAGCTCTTTTTGTGTGTGTGTGTATATCTTAGTATTTTATTTTTTTAATTAAATCTTTATTATTCAGATTATTACATTTGTCTCTCTTTTTTCCCCTCCATAGCACCCTTCCACCCCGCTCCCACCCCTCCCTCTACCCTTACCTTTCCCCCCAATTGATGAGTCCATAGGTGTATGATTTTTGTCCAGTCACTCCCTGTACCCACCCCTTTCCACCTGAGAATTCAGTCCACTCCCTTTCTGTGCTCATGATTCTAGTATTTTCACCAGTTTACTCTGTTGATCAAATTTTTAATTCACTTAATTTTTAGATTCACTTGTTGATAGATATGTATTTGTTGTTCAAAATTTTTTATCTTTTACCGTTTTCTTCTTCCTCTTCTAAAAGAGTACTTTTCAGCATTTCATATAATACTGGTTTGGAGTTGATGAACTCCTTTAGCTTTTTCTTATCTGTGAAGCTCCTTATCTGACCTTCAATTCTGAATGATAGCTTTGCTGGATAGAGCATTCTTGGTTGTAGGTTCTTGCTATTCATCACATTGAATACTTTTTGCCACTCCCGTCTGGCCTGCATCATTTCTGTTGAGAAATCAGCTGACAGTCGTATGGGTGCTTCCTTGTAGGTAATTAACTGTTTTTCTCTTGCTGCTTTTAATATTTTCTCTTTGTCTTTTGCTTTTGGTATTTTAATGATGATGTGTCTTGGTGTAGTCCTCTTTGGATTCCTTTTATATGGGGTTCTGTGTGCTTCCTGGACTTGTAAGTCTACTTCTTTTACCAGATGTGGGAAGTTTTCAGTCATTATTTCCTTAAATAGGTTTTCAGTATCTTGCTCTCTCTCTTCTGGCACTCCCACAATTCTGATGTTGGTGATGCTTGAAGCTGTCCCAGAGGCTCCTTATATTATCTTCCCATTTTTGGATTCTTTTCTCTTCTTGCTTTTCCAGTTGAGTGTTTTCTGAGTCTTTATATTTCAAATTTTTGACTTGATTCTTGCCTTCCGCTAGTCTGCTGTTAGGTCTCTGTATAATATTTTTTTTTCAGTCAGTGTATGTTTAATTTCTAGTTGGTCCTTTATCGTCTCTACTTGGATCTTTTGCATCTCTAGTTGGTCCTTTTGCATCTCCTCTTGGGACTTGATAAATTTATCCATCTTTTCTAGCATATTCTTGAAAAACCTTATAAGCGTGGTTTTGAACTCTATATCCAGTCGTTTTTTTCCCTCCATTTCTTTTGTTTGTGATCCCTTCCCTTGTCTCGGCATTTTCACTATGCTGGGAGAACTTCTGTGTTGGATTCAGCCTTATGATACCAGACTTGAAAAACCGCAAAAGCCTCTCTTGAGCTTGGGATGGGTGGAGTCTCAGGGCTTAAGGGACAGCCTTGCCTTCCAGTCAGGCCCTCCCTCCACGGCCCCTGAGCCTCACGTGACTGGGTAGTCACTGGAGTGGTCCCGGTGTGCACGTTCTCTCGCAGTGCCTCTAGACTGCTGCCTTTCCGGCTCCCCTGTGCTATGGGACCACACGAGTCTGGGTCCCCAGGGTTTCACCTGAAACTGGGGTTTAGTGAGGTTAGAAGTGGCACAGTTGGGAGGGTCTGTCTCCCTTCCTCTCATGAAAGCCAGTGACACAATCAGCAGTCTGTCCTCTGCGGCGCAGTGCCATGCGCACCACTAGATTTCTGATCTTTTGTGACTCTCCTAAATATCTGTGCACTTCTCCCCCTTCACAGTCCAAACTCCCCCCCGCCCCCGAATGAGTTTCGGCTGGGTCAGAGATTTAGTGTCATAGGATAAGGAGTTCAATGCCTTTGAGAGTCTCCGCCTCCTTCCCGCCAGAGAAGGCCAGCCAGATTTGCCGTCACTTGCTCTCTCCATGCCCGTGTGTCTCTGTATCTCAGCTTTTTGCAGCTCCTCTCGGTCTCCCTGAGCCCCTCTCTTTCCCTCTAATTGTAGAATTTCCACTCTGCCAGCTTTCCTGTGGTTCTGGATGATGTCCGTTCTGTCTTTTAGTTGTAGTTTTGAAACTGTTGTATTAGGCAGCAGTGTAGGTGTTTACCTATGCCGCCATCTTGGATTCCCCTCTCAGCTCTTTTTAAAGCATGGCTTTCTACCTTAGCCAGCTTGGCTTAGTGGATAGAGTGTCGGCCTATGGACTGGAGGGTCCCAGGTTCCATTCCGACCAAGGGTACATGCCTGGGTTGTGAGCTTGATCCCCAATAGAGAGCATGCAGGAGGCAGCCGATTAATGATTCTCTCTCATCATTGATGTTTCTATCTCTCTCTCCTTCTCTCTGAAATCAATAAAGAAATATAAAAAAATAAATAAAGCATGGCTTTCTAAATATATATACATTAACTTAGTCCAAGGTGAAGTATACCAAGGAAACCCTATCTTTAAAGAACACTTCATGAGGAATGGACACTTCATATTTAAAATATTCTTACCCAACTTCCTTCCTCACTGTGTCCCTGTGTGTTTGTTGTCTTTGTTTCTTCACCTGTGTACTCGAGTGCCTTGGCCATAAACTACTCCTCTTCACCAGTATCTGCAAAAAGAAAAAAAAAGGCAAGAAAAAGAAATTAAAAATGCAATCACAGCAAATTTTGTGAAGTTGTGCATTTATTGAAGATGTGGAATATTTGGGGGAGATACTGCACAACATTCCTCCATCTCTCTAAACACTTCCTTCTCGTTGTACCATTTCCTTTGATCTCCTCCCCTTCTCCATTCAAACTAATTCAGTATGTCCCTGTATTAGTCAGGACAGATTAGGATATGCTGTGGTATAAGACAATTCCCAAAAGAGTGACTTAACATAAACATTGATGGGCTTGGAGGATAACTATGGAGACAATCTGAGCCTAAGCTTTACAGTTACATCTTTTATACCATGGATAGATAGCTACTCATATACTGAAAATATTATAATAGGCCAAGGAGGACCTTGTAGTTCCTTAAAAGGGACAGGTAATTTTATTTTGGTATAATGGTTACTAAATTAGTATTTGCTTTAGAATCAATGTGGGGACTTTAAAAATGCAGATGTCTGGGCTCCATCCACAGATATTTTACTTTGGTAGCTTTGATATGTGGTCCAAGACTCTAAATATTCAACAAGATCCCCAAGTACTCCTGAAAATTATCCATTTTCAAAAACCCTCTAGTTCAGGGTTCAGCCAACCTGTTTGTTTGTTTGTTTTGCTTTTTAAGAAGTTGAGTTATTTTTGAAATATAAAAATTGTTTTTCTTTTCCCACTTCGTCATTATAAATAAAGTTTAATTAGAATGCAGACATGTCTATTCATTTATGTATCACTGTTTTCATGCTATAATGCCACAGTGTTGAGTAATGGAGACAGAAACTGACCATATGGCCCACAAAGAGTAAAATATTTATTATCTGGTCCTTTATAAAAAAAGAAATTTGTAGGCTCCTGCTCTCATCTGTTTCATGACTAATTTCCAGAGTCATGTTGTTACTTGTGAAGAAACTAAGTAAAGCAATATAGGTGATCACTACTGAAATCAACAGCCAAAGTGAATTCTTTGCAGATAGTCTTTACCTTGACAAGGTGAATCTTTTCTATACAGAAAAGTAGATTTGCAGTTTTAATACAAATAAATAATACAACAATTAATAAATAATAAACTGTTTCAAGTACCCACAACTGTAAACCTACTTTTGCCCATTCCATATACAATATACATTAATTTACCAAATTAATTTTCCTGAGTTACACTGCTCCCTAGTGGTAGAAACGTTAAATCACAGGTTCTTAATCAGATTAGATATTCCCCATTGTAAATTACGTAATTCTTTTTTTTTATTAATTTTTTATAAATATCTCCCCATTACACCTCCTCCCTCCCAGGCATACCCCAACCCCCCAGTGTCTATGTTCATTGGTTATGCTTATATGCATGCATACAAGTCCTTTGATTGATCTCTTATCTACCTCACCTAACTTTAATCTTCCTGCTGTAATTTCACAGTCTGTTTGATGCTTTACTGCCTCTGTATCTACCCTTTTGTTCATCAGTTTATAATGTTCTTTATTATCCACAAATGAGTGAGGTCATGTGATGCTTCTCCTTCATTGACTGGCTTATTTCACTAAGCATAAGGCTCTCCAGTTCCAACCAGGTTGCTGCTCATTTATCCCTAGGTGACACATTTCCTCAGGGATATTTTGGTCATTTGTGGTGCCATTCCTGTCTCTAAAATTTATTTCCTCCCTATTGATTAAAAATCCTCTGAGGAGCTTTAAAAGATAATGATGGCCAGATCTCCACCCCTGGAGAATCTGATCTAATTGGTCCAAGGCTAGGCTTAAGCAGCAGTATTTTTTAAGTTCTTCAAGTGATTGTAATGTGCAGCCAAGGTTATGAATCATTGTTCTACAGCAGTGTCTCTTAAATTTCAAAGTATATTCAAATTATCTGGGGATATTTTAAATCTTCACTTTGTGATTCAGTGGGTCTATGTTGGCACCTGAGAAGCTGATTCCTAATAAAGATGGCACCAATGTTGCTATCTGTGGACCAAATTTTGAGTAGCAAGGAATTACATCATTCCTAATGTCCTAATTTAGCCCTAATTATGGTGTTTCCTGACAAACAAATGCCTTTTAAACGTAAAGAAAAAGCAGATACAAGTTCACAGGAAAGGATTATTGCAAATCTACCTTTAAGATTCGGTGTTCATATCCTCCTAATATAGCATCACACTTCAATGATTCTGATGTCTTCAATTACATAAGTGCCACCTGGGAGTTAACTAAACATGCAAATTTGCGAGCTCCAGTCTCAGAAAATAAAATTCAATGGATTTCAATTTTTAACAACTGTCCCAAGTGATGCTGAGATTCATAGTCTGAGAACTACACATACACTACTAACCTACACCAATAATATTTACTTTACAGATCACATTTTTTACAAGGAGGCTGACTTATTTATTAATTTTACAAGCTATCTTGACCAAATCTAAGGCAATTTTTTCCTTTGTTCCAGCTGTGAGAAGAAACTACCCCTCCAAATCAGTGGCCTAACCAACAATTTGATTATATCCCATGATTTTGTGCGTCAGAAATTTGGGTGGGGGTTGGCTGGGTGATTCTTCTGCTCTCCTTGTAGTGTCAACTGACATCACTTAAGTTGCAAAGACTGTGTGAATAGGCTGGTGTAAAGAGTCCAAGACGGCTTCACTCCATGTGCCTTGGCTGGAAGGCTGGGCTCAACTGGGACAATAGCCTAGAATGCCTGTACCTAATCTCTCCAGGCATAGCAACTACCACAAAACCAAGACTGATAGAATGCAAACACCATTAGTGAAAAATAAGGTCAGGAAAATAGTTTTAAGTACAGTACTTTGCAGATAGTAGATGGGGATTGTTGAAATAAAATGTTGATGCGGTAAACTCTTGAAAGCTATGATTATCCAGGAAAAGTTACTTAGAGAAAGAAGCTGCACTTTGAAAACAGAGAAGGTTGGCACAGAGTACTGAAAGAAAATAGAAACCATGCTGGTTTGAGGAAGAGAAGAAAATCAGCCTGACTAGGATGTAGGTGGATATAGGGATGTTGCCAGATAGATGAGAGAGGTGGAAAAAGGAGAGATTCATTACTTTGGGGCACCCAGTCCCAGGCTAGAGAGTCTGAATTTACTCCACAAACTATGGGGAGTTAGTATAGTTTGTTATTAGTTTGCAGTTGACTTATTTATACAAACATCATAATGGAAGTCTTCAGCTGAGGCAACATTCCAAAAGAGGTACAAGATTAAGATGCAGAATTTCCAAAGTAGGTGACCAGAAACCTAATGGAATAATCCACATTGAAGGCACAAGACTTAAAAGGACTTTATAAAAGAGAGAATTCTTGAGAAGCCGTGATAGTGGGAATGTTTCCCTTTACCCCAGGAAACTAACAGAAGAACCTAATATATTTCTCCTGGACTTTGAAGAACAGAATGGCCTGGTATCTGATTCCTTCCCGCAGAAACTCTTAAAGGATAAGAGAAAAAAGACGAACTACTTTGATGGAGGGAGTTAGAATTAGCCTTCATCCCCAGAGTTCTTTGGGGCAAAGACTGTGTTTCCTATTGTAGATGTTGTGATGACTGTTCCTCCAGCCAACTGGAAGTGATGACAGCAAGCAGCCCTCAATGGTCATTCTCCACGTGGATTGTTTTGGCTGAAAAGAACTAATACCTGGTTGGTATGAGGGTATAAAGTCGCATCCCCTACCCCAATTTAGGACAACTCTACAGGGCAATCTCATCTCTGAACTCCCAGATTGGCTGAGGTCTTCATTAAGATTGCAGCAAAGCTCAACTAGTCCCATTGCCTAATTTTGCTTCTTTTCCTTTTTCCCATAGGTGTTGACTCCAAATGCACTCCCTAACAAACATCTTGCATGGTTATGTCCATCTCAGAGTCTGCTTTCCAGGAAAACTGGCCTGTAACACCTGCGGATCAGATGTGGGACGCCGGGGAATGAACAGGTTGGGTGGGTGATCTTGGGTTTTCCAAGGGATTCCCTGGAGGGATGAACAAACATCAGTAGAGAGGATGCTTAAAAGGATCATTGGTGCCTGGCTGTGTGGCTCAATGGTTGAGTGTCAACCTAGGAACCTGGAGGTCATGTTTGGATTCCCCTTCTGGGCACATGCTCAGGCTGCAGCCTCAACCCTCTAGTGGGTGGTGTGCAGGAGGCAGCCAATCGATGATTCTCATTACTGATGTTTCTATCTCCATCTCCCTCTCCCTTCCTCTCTGAAATCAATAAAAATATATTATTTGTCTGGGTCAAGAGAATTGAAGATTAAAGATATCCAGTTATGAGGGGGAGAGAGATCTTTGAAGAACTTATAAAACCATCTAAAAGAAAAGGGCCAGCCAACACCGGTTTGGCTCAGTGGATAGAGCGTAGGCCTGCAAACTAAAGGGTCCTGGGTTTGATTCCGGTCAAGGGCGTGTACCTTGGTTGGGGGCACATCCCCGGTAGGGGGCGTGCAAGAGGCAGCTGATCGATGATTCTCTCATCGATGTTTCTAACTCTCTATCCCTCTCCCTCTCTGTAAAAAATAATAAAATATATTTTTTTAAAAAAAGAAAGAAAAGGGCCAGCTTTAAACATTTACCTGGAGTCCAGCCCACAGCAGGGTCAATCAAATCGGAGCCTGTCCTGCCCTCTCCTCTGTCCTCTCTCCTCAGGGCTCCAAGCCCAGAGAAATTACAAGGAATTAGAAGGCAGAGGGGCAAGAACACAAGATAGAATAAGAGAGAAGATGCCAATGCTACCCTTTCTCTGAATTTAAAATCTAAAACAATCCTTCACCTCTCTTTTCCTTCTTTATATCACATAAACCTCACCTTACCCCCCCCAAACTAACAATACTCTACTCCCCCTCCCCTTTTATTTGGCGAGGGGCTCCAGTTTCCCTGATGTGCAGTCTCCATCCAGTGTCAGTTGTTGCAAAAAAAGTCCCCCCCCCAAAAAAAAAACCAAAAACCCTCACCTCGTCTAAGGACTGTTCCTGGCAGTCTCATGCTGTAAAACCTAAAAGCTTTTTCTTTGCTAGTACTTTGCCTTTCTGGTCAAACCAACTGCGTGCATGCAGAGAGGCACGCAGTGAGAGGCACGCAGCCGGCGCCCAATGAAGCCCTCAGGCTTCCCAATTGCCTTCAGAGAGGAGCGCTGGGCCAGGGCGGCCGCCGGACCCAAACAGCAACTCGGAGAGGGAGACACAGGGAGCTCAGGCTTGTGCTCACTGGGAGGTCGGCGCCCCTGAGGATGCCTCGAGCCATGAGGGGGCAGCGGAGCAAAGCCGTGCGTGCGCTCACCCGCGCAGCTGACGCCCCACCTCGCCCCGCCCCACGCCCCGCCCAATCCGTCCCTCGCCACTCGCCTCGCACCTCCCTATACTATTCTACTGCTCTGCCCCGCCCCACCTCGATGCCCCGCCCCATCCCGCTCGCCCCGCCCCCTCGCCCCACCCCGTCCCTTCCTGCTGCCCCGCCTGTCCAGCTCATCGGTCCCGCCCTGCTCCCTCCGTTCCGCCCCCTCCTGGTACCTGGCTGCGGAGGACGGCAAACGCCATGGGGACCGCCTCATCGCTCGTGAGCCCCGCGGGCGGAGAGGTAATCGAGGACACCTACGGGGTGGGCGGAGGCGAGGCCTGCGAGATCCCGGTGGAGGTGAAGCCCAAGGCCCGCCTGCTGCGCAGCTCGTTCCGCCGGGGCGCGGGCGCGGTGGCCGCGGGGGCCGGGCCCGGGTCGCTGCCCCGCGGGGCGGGCGGCGGCGGGCTGCTGGGGGCCAGCTTCAAGTCCACCGGCTCGTCGGTGCCCGAGCTGGAGTACGCGGTGGCCGAGTACGAGCGGCTGAAGAAGGAGTATGAGATCTTCCGGGTCAGCAAGAACCAGGAGCTGCTGTCCATGGGCCGCCGGGAGGCCAAGCTGGACACGGAGAACAAGCGGCTGCGGGCCGAGCTGCAGGTAACGCCGAGCCGGGACACCCGGGAGCGGGAGGCCCGGGCGGCCCGCCGCGGCCGCGAGCCGCCCGGAGACACAGCGCCGGGCTGGACTCTGGACCCCGGTCCTTGCCCCGCCTGTCTCCTCTCCAAACCAACTACTTTGGAGAGTTGAGCAGAAACTCCTGTGCGTTTTCGTTGGAAGGGACATTACTCTCTTGCTACCTAAACTGATTCCTTAACTAGGGCCACCCCGTTTAATTTCTAGTTCATTCATTCAGTAGCCTGGAAGCAGTTAGCCTGAAAGTGTCAAATGCCCATCTCCACGGGGCCCTAGGGAAGTAGGTTCACACAGGACACACACACACACACACACACACACACACACACACACAGAAGACATCTGTTGAAGCAACTCATCCAAACTTTCCCAGGAGTTTTTAACTCCCCAACCCCCCCTAAAATCTTACCTGCCTCCCAGGTAGGGTGTTATGTCCCGAATTCTTTGTGAAGTTTCCATTGCTCTTGGGTTTTAATGACTCTGAAGTGAATTTTTCTGGAAGCCCCTGATTTTCGTCATCTTAACTGCTGTGGTTGAGGTGTAGTCACATTCCTTTAATCCATTTAATTTACTAAAATAAATAAATAAAAATAAAATAATTGCCCACTCTGCAGCAGATCTATGTAACCTATTAAAAATGTATATAAAGCAAAAGGTTACTTTTCTGTGAACAGAGTCGTGAGACTTTGTGCCATTGGTTTGGGGCCCCTTTGAGAGTTGTGGTTCCTTTGCTCTCTTTTTCTTTACTCTGGAAGAGACTTCTAGACCGCCCAAGTGTTTCAGGGTGCATCACACTGGGAATGGAACAAATTCCTCAGACTGAGTTTTCTAGAAAGAAGAAGCATTCTTCCTTCTAGACTAGGCATGCTGGTTAACCCACCCACCCTGCATTAGCTGTTATATAATCAGTACCGTTTTATGGGAAGATATATTTATCGGCAGTCTATCTATTGTCTTACCAGTTTTCCTGTCAGTCTTAATACTTGCATATATGAAATGAATGTATGCATTTCAGATATCTGATTTCACTATCCAATAGGCACTATCCAATAGGCACGGCACATTGGAAATGACTGAGAAATGGAGGTAGAAAAGAAGTCTGGACCAACCAGGGTAGAGTGTAGTAAGGTTGGACAAATGCCACAATCTCAGCTTCCTCCTGTTACCAGTCCTGATTCCTTATGTAATACTTTTTATTCTTTTCTTACATATGTAGGCATTAAAAATGTTTTTCTGTATTTATTTAATGCATTCAGTCAGACATTAAGTGAAGGAGGTCTGCAGATAACAAGATGAGTAAGACAAGGAGGCAATGAGCACATGGTCTCAGAGTTATCTTGCAAGTTAAGCTTAGAAATTATATTTTATGTTCTCTTAAAGATCAGAAAAGTGAGTGTAGGATTAAGAGATGGTACAGTAAAGAAAAAATGTTTTCCATTGAAAGTGTAATGTTGAAGTGTCTTCATTTACTATAGTTCAAGCATGTTTGCATTGTTTTATCTGTTTGAATAAAATGATAATATGCAAGCCTTGATAACTGGTAAAATTATTAAATAAGTAGTTAAAAAGACATGTAATATATATGTAAGATAATGTAAAATTTTGGAAGAATACTATTTTTGTTAGAAATAACAAGATAAATCATTCCAGGCACTTCAAAAAACTTACCAGAAGATACTTCGGGAAAAGGAGAGTGCTTTAGAAGCCAAATACCAAGCAATGGAAAGGGCGGCTACATTTGAACATGACAGAGATAAAGTTAAAAGGCAATTCAAGGTATTTTTTACATTTTTATTCTCAAAGTGAAGTGGAATAAAAACTACATATTTTCCAAGTTCATATAATGCTGCAATGAGTACATAATATAAGTGATGTAGGAGTCATAAAAGTTAGAAGAACTAGAGTAGAACACTTTTTTTCATTTTCTGACAAACGAGATAGTTTCAAAGAAAAGATATAAAAGTGAACATTTTAATAAGCTTTTTAAAAATGGAGTGTTTCTCTTTTGGGGAAGGCATTTGAAAATGTTTGGGGATGCTTTGTAGGGGAGGGCATCTTTTTAAAATATATTTTTATTGATTTCAGAGAGGAAGGGATAAATAGAAACATCAGCTATGAGAGAATAATTGATTAGCTGCCTCTTGCATAACCCCACTAGGGATCAAGCCCACAATCCAGCATGTGCTCTGATGGGGAATCGAACAGTGACCTCCTGCTTCATAGGTTGATGCTCAATCACTGAGCCACGCCCCATGGGCTGAGAGGGTATTAGTATTATTAGCATTTAGTGGAAGTAGGGGGACAGATTTACTAAACATGCAGAGCACAGGACAAGCCCCACTTTACAGATGTGCATCCTGCTGGAATTCCAGTGGATTCCAGTACAAAACAGTGAGGTGGAGGTACTCAAATTATTCATCCTATACAAGAGGACATCAGGACCAAATGAATGAAAGCTTTTTCCCTTAAAAGTTGAAGACAGACCCTAAATGTTTTGGCTCAGTGGATAGAGCATCAGCCTGTGGACTCAAGGGTCCCAGGTTTGATTCCAGTCAAGAGCATGTACCTTGGTTGCAGGCATATCCCCAGTGGGGAATGTGCAGGAGGCAGCTGATCGATGTTTCTATCATCGATGTTTCTAACTCTCTATCCCTCTCCCTTCCTCTCTAAAAAAAATCAATAAAATATATCTTTTTAAAAAGTTAAAGACACAACGATTTTTATTATAGAAAAGGTTTTAAAATTTAAATTTTTTTCAAAGATTTTTAGGGAGACCAAAGAAAATGAAATTCAGGACTTACTGAGAGCCAAGCGAGAGTTGGAAAGCAAACTTCAGAGGCTACAAGCGCAGGGGATCCAAGTATTTGATCCTGGGGAGTCTGATTCAGATGACAACTGTACAGATGTTACTGGTAAATGCATTTCCTGCTTATAATATTTTGAGCTTTCAGTATAGGTGAAATGCTATTGTAGAGCCAACTTTGTTTGAATCCTTTTATTTACAAGTAATTGCTGTTATAGAATTGCATTTTCTCTCTGGTTCTCAGCTGTTGAAATAGCTCTTTCCCCTGCAATCCATGAGGTGGTCAGGGGCTGAAGTTCCTTCTGTCTTATTGCTCTGCCAACTATAACCCACGCTTTCCTCTCTAGTCTAAGATAGATCCTCCAGGTACCACCATCTCATCTGCATCTTAGCCAGGGGAAAAGGGAATTCATTCCCTTTCTTGAAAGCTATACGGATTACTCCCATTCACATTCCATTGGCTAGAACCATGCATGCCTAGAATGATTAGAAAGTGTAATCATTAATAGGAGAGCCTTGTATCCCCCTAAAATTTGGGGTTCTTATTAAAGGAAGAAGGGGAAATTGGATATTGGCAGATAAGTAGTAGTCTCGGTCACATTATTTTCCACATAATGATGTATTCTTTGCAACTATCCAAATGTCTGCATAGTATTTCATTGAGTAGTTTTCAATACAGTGTTGTGAATTATTCAATAAGTTTTTATTTTATAATTAAACAAATAAAATGGTTTTTCTAAAAATAAAGAAAAGCCTGGAATCATAGAAAGGGTCCACCATATTCTAAGAAAATATTAGTAAAATATGACTGATATTGGGGGGGGGGGGAAAGGATTCTATTTTAAATGTAGTGGGGACATGCAGTCACTCTCTCTTAAAAAATTAATTATATTCTTACAAATTAAACATTTTGGAGTGAAATATAGCAACTAACAATTCCCTTTTAATTTGTATTTCAATACCACTGGAATCTGACCAGCATCCTGGAATTTTTATTACTAACTTTTTTTTGGGGGGGGTGTAGGGGAGGGAAGTGATTCTTACTGGCTTAGAGTGACTAAGAAGATTCTTTTATGCCCCACGCTAATCCTAGTGGTTTTTTCAGTATTGACACAGGTTAAAATGTACAGTGTTTCAAAACTATTGTATTGTTTTTGTCTTGGCAAGTTAATATTTTTTCCCAGGTCTCTCTTCATGTTTTTACTTAAACATGAAGAAGGAGTACCTGAGGGAACGTGACTGATTCATTTGAGATTCAAAGACCTACAAATAGTCATCTCAGTTTTGTCAGAGATTTAACCCAACCTCCAGTTTACTTAGGGTTAGTCAAGGATGCCATATAGGTATTCTGGCAAATATAATTTACATAAAAAATCAGTAAGTTCTTAAGTACCTATTGATTCAAACAGTTTTGTTGCTCTGGGAGATTAGAGGATATATGCTTTACATCCTTAGCTTACAGCTTAATGAATTACCAACATTAATTACTGCTGTGCTAATAATAGTATTCCTTTGAAATTTTTTTCTAGATACCAAATTTTATATTGATACCTAAGCCATATAGTTGAAATGTGTTTTAGAATTTTTATGTGGTGGTGTTTTTAATTTCTATCTGTTATTATAATTCCTTTGGCTTTTTATTCTTTTTTGAATTACATTTATTGTGGTGAAATTGGTTACTAACATTACATAGGTTTCAAGTGTACAATTCTAGGATACATCATCTGTATATTGTATTCTTAATTGTTTTATCTTTCTCTTTTTAAATCTCTCTTGGAATTTGAGACGATTATCAGAATTATATTAACCTGCAACTTAAAACTTGCCAGAAGTGGATAACAAAGTACTTTAAAAATCATTCAAGTTTGAATATTTGTTGTATTTATAATTTTGTAGTGTTTTTTTTTTTAATTAACAATACTGTTCAGAATACTCAGTACGTTTCAGAAACATTCAGATAAAATCTCGTGCTTTAACAGCTGCTGGAACCCAGTGTGAATATTGGCCTGGTGGAGCCTTGGGAAGTGAACCTTCCATAGGGAGTATGATCCAGCTTCAGCAGTCCTTCAGGGGCCCAGAGTTCGCACATAGTTCTATAGATGTGGAAGGACCCTTTGCAAACGTCAACAGAGGTAACACACACCATTTGCTAATTACCTTGGCCAATGGTAGTGACTGTTTATGTACTATAATCTTGTGCTGGGCCAACTACCATCAGCAAAACATGAGAGTTGTATACTGGGTGTCTTCCATTATTAAACCATCATGTACTGGTGCTGTCACTGACCTCATTCACATCAGAATTAGATGGTGCTCCCTAGCCAGGCTGTCCATTCAGATTCTAATAACTGAACTTCTGGTCTGAATTCTCAGGTAGTTTAGTTGAGCAGCAAGAGTCTAATGTAGATTAACTGAGAAATAGTAGTTTTCAGTCTTTCCCTCTGCATCTTTGATAAGTGTTGAAGGTGAGAGCAGATTGCAGAGTAGAATACAAAACCTGTTATATAATATCAGAGGCCCAATGCACGAAGATTTGTGCAAGAATGGGCCTTCCTTCCCCTGGCTGCTGCCACTGCCTTCACTCTGGCCGGAGCCACCTTCCTGCCTTCCCACACTGCCCAGAGGCCCAGAGCAATGATGCCAGCCAGCATCCTGCCCCTAGCCGCTGGGTGCCTGGCATATGCAAATTACCCTTCCATCTTTGTTGAATTAATGTGCATACTCACTCCTGATTGGCTGGTGGGTGTTACGAAGGTATAGTCAATTAGCATGTTACTCTTTTATTAGGGTAGATAGTGTTCTTAGTAAAAAGAATATTTTCATTATTTTTATGTAATTTAGGTGTCCAAAACAGCTCTAAGATCTGTATAGAATTTCAGTACCAATGAAAATTTGAAAGGTTATAAGTACCTCTGCTCTTGTTTCTTCAAACTATAAAATTATTTATCTACTAGAAGCCAGGCTGAGGGATCCATTGGTGCACGAATCTGTGCATCAGGCCTCTAGTATGCATATAAGATCTTTGGTTAATCTCTTCCCAAATCCCCTTTCCCTTTGAGATTCATCAGTCTGTGTCATGTTTCCATGCCTGTGCATTAAGCATCTACCTCCTGGTGGTCAGTGTGCATCAAAGCTACCGGTCAGTCAAAACTGGTTAGGCTCAGTGGATAGAGCATCGGCCTGCAGACAGAAAGGTTGCAGGTTTGATTCTGGTCAAGGGC
The DNA here is from genome assembly GCA_011751065.1 of Lasiurus cinereus. Taxonomy (NCBI): domain Eukaryota; kingdom Metazoa; phylum Chordata; class Mammalia; order Chiroptera; family Vespertilionidae; genus Lasiurus; species Lasiurus cinereus. Next base: position 15,165,874 of record JAAGEH010000125.1, read on the forward strand.
ACATACCTTGGTTGCAGGCACATCCCCAGTAGGGGGCATGCAGGAGGCAGCTGATTGATGTTTCTCTCTATCATCCATGTTTCTAGCTCTCTATCCCTCTCTCTTCCTCTCTGTGAAAAATCAATAAAATCAATAAAAATTTTTAAAAAAGCTATCAGGCAATGGTTACTTAGGCTTTTATATATATAGATTAGCAAAATGAAAATCATTTTTAAATTATGCCTTTTTTAACCAAATTTTTTTAATATATAATTTTATTGATTTCAGAGGGGAAGGGGGGAGAGAGAAAGGGGGGGGTGGAGAGAAAACCATCGATGATGAGAGAGAATCACTGATTGGCTGCCCTCTGCACATCCACTCCTGGGGATTGAACCAACAACCTGGTCATGTGCCTCTGACCAGAATCGAACCTGGAACCTTTCAGTCCACAGGCCAATGCTCTATCCACTGAGCCAAACCAGCAAGGGCCCAAATATTTCTTAAAATGTTCTCTCACAGCAAATAGTATATGGTTACTTTTCATTTTATACCATTCTTGAACTTTCTTTTTGACTTTATATTTCAAGAATAATAAATAGGTAAAACCATAGGACAGCTTGGGAATGTGGGCTCTCCTCAAGTAGCAAACTAATTGAACAGCCAATGCAGCACAGTTATAAAATATTTGACCAGAACCACCAGTACCCCAGCAAAGACCACTGGTGACATTGATTGCTTTAAGCCCCAGAATAGAATTTGGCACTGGAGGACTGATTACCTTCTCATATGTTATTCCAGAAGCTATGTTAGTATTAACAAGTAAAATTATATTACATTCTGTGACGCCTATTGCGACTTTCTAAAAATCATCTTGTCAAATGTCCTCTGGTGATTGTTTTCCCATTAACTTATGAGAAACTTTATTTTCAGATGACTGGGACATTGCTGTAGCTAGTTTATTACAAGTTACTCCCTTGTTTTCACATTCTCTATGGAGTAACACTGTCAGATGTTACCTCATTTATACAGATGAAACCCAGCCCGAAATGGATCTTTTTCTTAAGGTAAGGATATTTGTAAATTCTCTATTCACTGATTTAAAATACAAGTTAATATTGTATTCTATTTCTGATTTTACTACATCTCAACCAATTTGGCTGTTTCCTAGCTCAGAAAATTTGTATCCTAGATATAATATGCTAGATTATATGTCTTAAAGAGTAGAAAGCATTTTAAGCTTTTCTTAAGAGAAAATCTTGCTCAGTGTTATCAGTATTTTTAATTTAAGGAACTATGTGCTTTTGAGTGCTTCATTACACATTCGCCACAATGATTAAGACCCTTGTTGATAGTGCCTGCTTAGTAAATATCTGTCCCCCCTATCTTGAATCTGTTTCAGGTTATAACAAAATTTAATCCTTATTATAGTTTTTCATTCCTCAAAACAGCCATTAGGGATAATTTAAGGCAGGGGTCAGCAGACTACAGCCTGTGGGCTAAATCAGGCCTGCTGTCTATTTTTGTATGACCCAGAGCTAAGTCTAGTGTTTACATTTTGAATGGTTGAAAAAAATCCAATGAATAATAATTTTTTTTGACATGTGAAAATTACATGAAATTCAAATTTTCTTACCTAGGAAACAGCCAAGTTGTTAAGCTAGTATTATTTTTGTTTTATAGAAAAACTTGCTTTTTCTGTTAAAGACATTTTTATATATTTTTTAAAATTTAAATCAGAAAATATCCCATATAACCTGTTAATAAAGCATGCTTTTTTAAAGTAGTATGAAACTGACTAGATCTTCAGTTAGATAAGTTGTGCTTTTACATGTTTTAATTTGTTTCTAGGACTATTCACCTAAACTTAAAAGAATGTGTGAGACAATGGGATATTTTTTCCATGCTATACATTTTCCAATAGATGTTGAAAATCAATACCTCACTGTAAGAAAATGGGAAATTGAGAAGAGTTCGTTAGTTATCTTATTCATTCATTTAACTTTACCAAGGTAAACTAAAAATTCTGTAATTTTATTACACGAGTTAAACTTACAAGTTTTTCATTTATTTACAAAGCTTCATGCACCTGACCCATTATTGGAAGCCATGTGTAACAGTATATTTGAGAGTGTTTTATACTAGATTTTAAAGTATTAAAGTTATGTATGCTTTAAAATTTAATGCACAGTTAAATATATTACACTCTCATTGTCTGATAATAAACATATTATATTTTAACACTAAGCTAGAACAGAGCTATAAAAACATCCATTTTTGGAAAGCTTCACTTGTTCTGCAACTGGCCTTTTCTGGCCACTTTTTATTGCAGTAAGCCCCATTATTGACACTTAGGTTGATTGACTCTTTGCTATCACTGTGCAATATAGTAAAAGAAATATTGATTTCCAATCTAGCCTTTTATTGGAAGACTGTGAAGAAGCTTTCCTGAAAAATCCTGAAGGCAAACCACGATTAATTTATCATCGATTGGAGGATGGGAAAGTCAGTTCCGACTCTGTCCAGCAATTGATTGACCAAGTTGCCAACCTGAACAAGACCAACAAAGCCAAGGTAAAATTCTTAGGGTTGCTTTTTAAGAACATGCTTGGCAGCGGCAAGTGCTAAAGCAAAGGCCATGGCATAGGAGTGGTCTGGTATTTTGGAGAGAGGGAGGAAACCAGAGTGGCTGGAGCAGAGGGGGATTAATAGGAAAAGTAAGAGGGCACTGATAGTGAAGAACCCTGGAGGCCATTTTAAGGACCTTGGTTTTTTTTATTTAGAGTGAGATCGGAAGCCATTGGAGGGCTTAAAGCAACAACAGAAGAAATTTTATTCTGAGGTCTTTTAGCCTGCTGGGTGGAGAATGGACTGTGGTTTGGGGGTTGGTGGGAGAGGTCAGAGTTGGAGACATGTTTCAGTCACCCAGGTGAGAGGTGCTAGTGGCTTGGACCAGGATGATGTAGAGGAAGTGATAAGAAATGGCAGGATTCTGGATAAATTTTGACAGTAGAGTCAATAGATTTCCTGACAGATTAATTGCAGACTATGAGAGAAAAAAAGGAATAAGTAGTAGTATATGGCAAAAACATATGACTTGTGAGTGGATAACTCAGATTCTTTCCTGTGTGTTTCTCCCTCCAATCTTTTATTATTTTCTTTCTTTTTCTTTTTTTCTTTTCTATCTACTGTTGACCAAGAATTAGTATAAGAAGGAGCCTTTTCATAGTAACCTTTCCTAAGAGCACTGGAAAAGCAAAAAGCTGATGATGAATGAAGGAAATTTGATTATCCTATATTCATGGTGGGCTACAGTTTAGAATGGAGATTACAGGCTTTGTATGACACTGAGTTAACTTGGTAGATGCCTATGATGTTAAGAATACAACTCTAGGATTTAAAAAATTTTTTTGATTCTCTTTATTTCAGCCAGAAAATAAGATCAAATGTGAATACCAGCATTTTTATTACATCATGTAGTATTGAAAAAAATAGCGTGAGACCAGCATAATATTAAACCAAAGAGCCTAAGCCAAAATAAAGTGCTTTTTTGTTATAGTTAATCTCCAGAATCATTTCTTTTTTTTGTTTGTTTTTATTATCACCTTTATCCACTAGGTGTCATAGGAAAAGATATTAATTCATCTTCCTAATCTCTATTCTATTCCATAAATCTTGGTTTTACAAATTTGTATACTATAGGATGACTTTATTTTATGAAAATAGGGTAAAATGAGATCTTTTTGCCATATTATAAATATAAATGTAGGCTAAACTTCCATACCAGTTCACTTGACATACCAGGGTCTTATTATAATCTTTTTTTTTAATTTAATAAATCTTTATTGTTCAGATTATTATAATTGTTCCTCTTTTTCCCCCCATAGCTCCCCTCAACCCAGCTCCCACACCACCCTCTGCTCTTAACTCTCCCCCCATTGTCCTCTTCCATAGGTGTACCATTTTTGTCCATTCTCTCCCCACACCACCCTTACCCCCCTGAGAATTGTCAGTCCACTCTCTTTCTATGCCCCTGATTCTATATTCACCAGTTTATTCTGTTGATCAGATTGTTTTATTCACTTGATTTTTAGATTCACTTGTTGAAAAATATGTATTTTTTGTTCCTAATTTTTATGTTTACCTTTTTCTTCTTCTTCCTCTTCTTAAAGAGTATCTTTCAGCAATTCATATAATACTGGTTTAGTGGTGATGAACTCCTTTAGCTTTTTCTTATCTGTGAAACTCTTTATCTGACCATCTATTCTGAATGATAGCTTTGCTGGGTAGAGTAATCTTGGTTGTAGGTTCTTGCTATTCATCACTTTGAATATTTCTTGCCACTCTCATCTGGCCTCCATAGTTTCTGTTGAGAAATCAACTGACAGTCATATGGGTGCTCCCTTGTAGGTAATTAACTGTTTTTCTCCTGCTGCTTTTAATATTCTCTCTTTGTCTTTTGCTCTTGGTATTTTAATTATGATGTAGCTTGGTGTGGTCCTTTTTGGATTCCTTTTGTTTGAGGTTCTGTGTGCTTCATGGACTTGCAAATCTGTTTCTGTCACCAGGTGGGGGAAGTTTTTAGTCATTATTTCTTCAAATAGGTTTTCAGTATCTTGCTCTCTCTCTTCTCTGGCACCCCCATAATTCTGATGTTGGTACGCTTGAAGTTGTCCCAGAGGCTCCTCATACTATCTTCACATTTTTGGATTCTTTTTTCTTTTTGCTTTTCCAGTTGAGAGTTTTCTGCTTCTTTGTTTTTCAAATCTTTGACTTGATTCTTGCGTTCCTCTAGTCTGCTGTTAGGTCTCTATATTTTTTATTTCAGTCAGTGTATATTTAATTTCTAGTTGCTTCTTTTTCATCTCCTCTTGGGTCTCACTAAATTTATCCATCTTTTCTAGGCAATTCTTGAAAAACCTTATAACCATGGCTTTGAATTCTATATCCACTCATTTGTGTTCCTCCATTACTTTTGTTTGTGATCTGTTCTCCTGTCTTCGCATTTTCACTGCTTCTGTGAGTTGGTAGAATATCTGTGTGCTAGGTGTCCTATATGGCCCAGTAGCTCCGCCTCCCCAGTTACCTGAGATGAACTGTCTTGGTGAACCCCTTTGTGGACTGTTATAGTTAAGTCTTGATTGTTGTTGGTATCACTGAGGGAAATTGACCCCCAAGCCAATTGGTTGTGAGGATCAGCTGTGTCTACACCAGGAGAACTTCTGTGCTGGAGTCAGCCTTATGATACAAGACTTGCAAAATTGCAAAAGCCTATGTGCTCAACTTGGATGGGACAGAGACTCAGGGCTAAGCAGACAGCCTTGGCTTCTCGTCAGCCCTCCCCTACACAGCCCCTGGGTCTCAGTGTCCCTCAGTAATCACTGCAGTCCTCTCTGTGCGCACTAGCACTCACGCACCTCTAGACCTCTGCCTTTCATGGCTCCCCTGAGTTTCCGTGCATTCCGGGGACCCGTATGAGTCTGGGTCTCCAGGGTCTCACCCGAAACGGGTTCAATGCAGTCGGAATTAGATTTCAGCGCAGTTGAGAGGTTCCTTCTTTCTCCCGCTATACAAAACCAGCGGCACAATCAGCAGTCAGTCCTCTCTGTGCACATTGGCACATGTGCCTCCAGATCTCTGCTTTTCACAGCTCCCCCAATTTTCTGTATACTCCTCCCTTTTTCCGACAGTCCAGAATCCTCTGTATGAGTCTCGCCCAGAACTGGGGTTCAGTGCACTCAGAACTGGGGTTCAATGCAGTTGGGAGTTTCCGTCTCCCTCCCACTAGAGGAAGCCAGCCAGGCACTCCAGCACCTGCTCTCTCCACGTGCACAGCTCCGTAACTCAGCTCTTTGTACCTTCTCTAAGTCTCTGTGAGCCCCTCTCTTTCCTTCTAGTTGTAGAATTTCCACTCACCCAGCCTTCCTGTGGTTCTGATGATGTCTGTTTTGTCTTTTAGCTGTAGTTTTGAAATTTTTGTGTGAGGCAGCAGTTTAGGTGTTCACCTATGCTGCCATCTTGGTTTTTCTAAAGAACACTTTTATCATCTTATTGTAATCTTAACAGATATTATCATTATTAGTAATACCATATTCTTTACAGATAGCTCATTCTTATTTTTTTTAAGAATGAGGATGGGAGAGAGAGAAATATCAATTAGTTGCCTCCCCCACGTTTTCCTACCTGGGGTCAAACCCCAAACCTGGGCATATGCCCTGACCAGGAACCAAATCTACCACTTTTGGGTATATGGGACAATGTCCCAACCAACTGAGACAATTTTATATAGCTAAATACCATTTTGCTTTTTTGTTTTGTAGAATTAGCTTTACTAACATAAAAATTGATTATGATGTATTTTAAAGGTTGTATATATTGAGTAGTTATTGCAACATTGTTTTATTATAGCATTGTTCCCTTCTGTGACCTTGAACAAGTTTAACTTATCTCAGTTTCCTCTTCTGTGAAATGGGGGTAATCGCAGTGTTTCCATCAGAGAGTTGTTGTGAGGATAAATGAGCTACTACTATACACGGAATGTACTTAGTACAGTTCAGTTCATGACACATAAGCACTATAAAAATGTTTCCCACTCCCACTTCCTCCTGTTGTTATTGTTTCTTCTTGTTGTTAAACTTCCTTTTTTTCCAGATCATTGATCACTCAGGAGATCCTGCAGAAGGTGTCTATAAAATTTATAGTTATGTGGAAAAGATTATTAAACAGGTAAATATGCATCTCCTACAAGATTGCATCTAAAATTTTTAAGACTATTTTCCATAACTTTGGGTTTTCCAAAGAAAATCACTTGTTTGTTTTATGAAAACAAAACTCAGAGAGAGTGCCATTGTTTCTGCAGAGAGTTCATTCTGCAGTATCATAAATCTTTACCTTTCATCTGTCTCACAAAGCTATTTGATACTTCAATACCATTAAGTGTAAAATAAATTATGAAAGTATTAGTTAAAAAGTATTTAAGAGAATATGTTCATTCTATTTAATAGTGAATCTCTTCGGATTCTGTATGCACCTTGAATTTTTTATATTAGAAAAATCCTTCTTAAATTTTTCCACCATATTATTCCTAATAGTAGGGGTGAAAATACACCTTTAGAGGCCTGGAGGTATCTGGAGCTGATGTCTCAAGTATTAATCTTGAAAATTTATAGGAATTATATATTCTGCTTAATAGTATACCTGTGTTTAATTTTAATACAAAAAATCATTTAAAATCATGTATCAGCAAAAATGGTAATAATGACAAAAAGAAAAATAAGCCTTCATCTTTAAGTGAAATGGGCACAAGAGGAAGATATACCATGTTTAGCCTGCGGTTGCCCATACTAGCTGAAACCTCCCCCAGGATACTGAGGATGCTACTTGAGAAGTAAGGGATTAGATTACTTTTAAAAGTGAACTTACATTACAAGTACTATGGAGATATGTTATCAGCGAAAAAGTGAGCCCCAAAACATAATGACAAGGCTTCTGGCAGTGCATTTTGTATAATGTACTTAGTATAAATAGTGACATTATCAATTTTTATTTTCTCAACAACAATTTTGAACTTATAGTTATAAGTTTATTCTTTTAGGTCTTATACAAAAAGCCATGGTTTGGGGCTTGCCTTCCTCCACCTTAGACCTGTGTGCTAATGCTGCTGCAAGGTCTTTACGCGTTTCATTCATTTTCATGTGCTTCCTCTTGTTGTTCAGGACATCCTAGGCTTTGAGAACACAGACCTGGACACTAAGGATTTAGGCAGTGAAGATTCTATTCCAGAAGAAGACGATTTTGGTGATGTTCTGTGGGACATACATGATGAACAGGAGCAAATGGAAACTTTTCAACAGGCTTCAAATTCAGCCCATGAGTTGGGATTTGAGAAAGTAAGTTGGAATATTGTTCCAACAAAGATCATTCTCCATTTAAAGGCTGCATTATCATTGTGTTTTGACCTAAATATAGTCAAGGTTAATATTTGTGTTAGTGTCTGCCCTCATGGCTTGATTAACTATTTTGAGACATGTACTTAAGTACATATCACATAAAAGATATGTGACACAAAGTATACTTATGAACCTCAAACATTTTTAGTTACAGATTAGGATTTATAAATCACATGTTCATTATGCTTCCATCTGCAATTCACCAGATCAAGATTAGGATATCTAGGAAGTTTGATAAAAATAGTAAAGCAAACTGTTCTTCCAGTTCTTGGAGAAATCAAAATATCAAGCATTCAGAAAATAGAGCACAGTAGTTAATATGATAGGCAGATCACGCCTTACATATCTAAAAAAACAACTAACAGAATTTGAAGTACTCAAAGAATCTAAGTCCAAGTCTAAAAAAGTTGGAGTGCTTTTTAAATTAATGTAAGAACTAACATTTTAAAGAATATTGTACAGTTGCTGTCACTAACAGCTATATTTTTATAATTTGAACTGTGTATGTTTATGTTCTAGTTCCACCATTTCCCAACTAGGGGTTTTGGTCAAGTTATTTAGCTCTAAACTTGGACTTTTTTATCTATAAAATGAGAATAATTAATAGTACCTACTATTAATTGGGTGGATTAAAACAAATAATGCATGTAAAGCACTTGGCACAGTACCTGGCACATGATAAATGTAAAATTGTTATCATTATTTTATAAATGAGGAACCTAAGATTCAGATTATGGTTTGCCTAAGAGCACACAGCGAGTAAATTGCAGATCTGGGCTTTGAACCAGAGACTTTGGCTTCAGATTCTATGCTCTTTCTTCTGTAGCAAGAGGTCTTAATTTGGTAACCATGGGTCTATAAATGGGCTTTATTTAGGACAGTGAGCTAAATTGTTAGGATTTGTAATTAAATCAATGAGGCCTTTGCTTCTTCAGAGGCATCATTACTATCAGAATTATCTGAGTTCCTAAAGAATATATTCTCTATTTAGATTTGACATACAGAAAATTTATTGAGAAACTGTACAAGGTAATCCTTTATTATAATTGCTGGAAATTTCTGCTACCCTAAAGCAAGCCACAAACTACTTATTACAAATTCCTTTAAGTCTTTATCAACTGTTATTTAGACCACTGATACAATTAATAAACATTTCACCCCCACAAGGTAACTTTGGAATCTCCTTAATAAGTACTGAGATACTTTGGCTTTCTGAACGTGTCCTTTTCAGCTCTGAACCAGTTTTTAGTGTCTGGGGAAGCCTGGGAAATATGGTTCTTGGACTTTGCCTAGAACTCACTTAATTTCTGAAAGATCTCAGGTGGCCTGTCCTAACCCGATCTCTGTAGCAACTGGGAGACTTTAAGTCCTCAGATGAAACCTGCTCTTGTTTGGATCTGTCCTCAGGAAACCCTGGGAACTGAGGTGGTCTCCAGAACAGGTGTTTCGACTAGGAGATCAAGGGTGACTGTGGGTACCCCTGCAAAGCCTTCTGTGGCATTTTCTGGGGTTTAGGTTAGTACAGTGGCCTCCCTGCAGTATTGTGCAAAACATCTGAATTTTTTAAAACCCCATGCTTCTTAAGTGTTATCCTTTCTTCTTATTCATCACAATACTAGGTGTAAAAGAAATTGGGGCCCATTTGTCATTTGCTACTTTCGGCATATTTAACAAGTATAAAAATAAGCAATTATGAAAGGTTCTATTGACTGAAAATAGATTCCATTTTCTCGTGCAGTTTTTTACCAATGATTTCAGAGGGTGTTGACTTTATTTTCTATTCTAAGAGACATGTGCTTCCTCACAATTTAAATTTATATTTGTTTCTAGTATTATCAACGCCTCAATGACCTAGTGGCGGCACCAGCACCAATTCCACCCCTGCTCATATCTGGAGGACCAGGTTCTGGAAAGTCCCTGCTTTTATCAAAGTGGTATGATGCAATGCAATTAAATTGTTATCATTATGTCGTTGGAATTACCAAATTCATTCAACAAATGTCTGCCTTCTGCCTTGTCTGTACTAAACATTAAAAGAGCAAGAAGGAGTGAAATAATAGATTGGTGCTTGAAATATACACAATACATATATTAGAGAGAAGATACAGAATCAGAAAGGAATAGGAAATGTGAGCATTTGTGATTATGTAGCTAAATGATGTAGGTCAGAGCTAATGGTGTGCTTTGTAAGGGAGTGGTTGGTATGACATTGAATTAGGTGAATTTATTGGTTTTATTTTCATTTATTGGCTTCATCTTAAAGTTTTTATTCGGATTTTAAATTATATGAAAAAAAACAAAGGCTATTTAGAGTGAAATAAGTCATAAAGAATATAAAAATAGATGATAACCTTTAATATTAATACAAACTAGTTTTTCAAATTATGGACTAAGATTCATATAAACTAATAAACTCTTTTAATTTCATTTCAGTTCATCATATTATTTAAAGATAATTAGTAAAAATATTTTCTTTCATAATTATTTACATGGAAGAGTTAGCACATGTTAGTTTTTTTTATTGGCTTTTATTTAAAGTTATGTTTGGAAAAACACTGTTTTTGTACTTAATAAAAGAAACTTCTTTTTTCCTCTAATACCATATTTGAAATTAGAGTATAATGCTAATTTTACTAATACTTTAAGTTCAAATGTATACTAATTTGGCTTATATTAGTTAATATCAACTTGTAATTATAATGAATCTATAAATTTTAATGGTTAATTTAAAAGGATCTAAAAGTAGAGTAAAAATGGAAACTTCTCCTGTTTTGTTTTTTTTTAATATAGTTTATTGATTTTTTTAACAGAGAGAGGATAGAGAGAAACATTGATCATCTGCCTCCTGCACATCTCCTACTGGGGATGTGTCCACAACCAAAGTATATGCCCTTGACCGGAATCGAACCTGGGACCTTTTAGTCCACAGGCCAACACTCTAACCACTGAGCAAAACCAGTTAGGGTGAAACTTCTCATGTTTATTCAAAATTGACCATGTGATTGTGGATAGATAGCATTTGATGCATAATGCACTGTGAATTCCTTTTTAGTTGACAGTAAAGGAGCTTTATCAGTCTTATAAAAACTCTTCTTTCAGGATTCAATTACAACAGAAGAATTCCCCTAATACATTAATTCTTTCTCATTTTGTGGGGAGGCCCATGTCAACCAGCTCAGAGTCTTCCTTGATTATTAAACGACTTACTCTAAAGGTATGTATGCCATCTTGTGGAATTTTCAGAATTTTTATTTAGATTCAGATTTTGTTGGGGCTAAATACCTGACAATAAACCAATTTTCATTGATTACCCATATGTTTTGGTTTTGCATAAGATTAAAAATAATACTCAATATGATTGGTGACTTGGTTTTGGTTCAAAGTGCAGAGATAGGCATATTTCTCACCAGCTGTGATAAAGTACAACTACTTCAGTCTGTGTGCTCTCATCTGCCAGCTGATGCAGCACTCTTGGTCAGTGTCCGCTCTGACCCTGGATCCTGCTAAGCTTCTGGAAGAATTTCCTCGTTGGTTGGAAAAACTTTCTGCGCGTCATCAAGGCAGCATCATCATCATCATTGATTCTATAGATCAAGTTCAGGTACTGTTTTCACTTTGTAACCCATTGATATACTCAGAAAGAGATGAAAGTATCAGTAATGACCATGGCAGGCATTTAATTTATATGTTTGTGAGAAGAAAATATTGACATTGTTTCTTTTATTTCTGCTTAATTTCTAAAGAGGAAGCATGTGGGCTTAAAAAAAAATGCTGTGTGCCAGTACATGCTAACATCTTATTGGAAAAGACCAACCGAATTTTCACAATTACCAAGAACTGTTCATTTTGACATATTTTTAGGGCCTGGACTTACCCTTAAGTGTCCAGACAAATCAGCAGCAATAGTCTTGCCACCTCTTCTTCTACTATTTTGAGATAAATCTTCCAAAAATAAGATTTTATCCTTAACAGTAATGAGAAACTTTAAACAGAATTTTCATTTTACCTGGGGAGCTGTTATGGGTTGTTTTGAAATATTTTGAATTAATAGATTGAATTTTGTTTTTATATTTTTAAGCAAGTTGAAAAACACATGAAATGGCTGATAGATCCCCTGCCAGTGAATGTAAGAGTAATTGTTTCTGTGAATGTAGAAACATGCCCTCCAGCATGGAGGTACGATGCTAACTTTAGTTCTTTCAGATTACATGAAATGTTTTAAGTACAAACAAGGCAAGGTTTTTCATATGTGTTTGTGTTTTTTTGTATTTTTTATAAAAGTGGCAGTGAGGATGGGGAAAAGTGGACAATTCCAGGATAAATATGCAATCTATAGGATTTGGTGGGAGGTTAAATCTGGTATGTGAGAGAGGAGAAGGCTGGGATGATTCCCAAGTTTCTGATTTGAGAAATTAAGTAAATTGTGGTCCTATGAGCTGAATCAGAAGTATAAAGGACAGGCAGGTTTATTTTCTTACATGGTTAGTTTGTGTTGCCAATTATAACTTGAATAGTGATGTCTAGTAGATAAATTTATGGGTGAGGAAAATGGGGAAGGGCTGGGCTAAGACACCTGTTATCCTGAAATGAGAACTCACTTTAACAGCCCTCAAAAAGGGGATGAAGTGGTTGAATTCTGTGGGGCAGTATTTCCCAACCTATTTTTGCCCCACGTGGAGCCCATTTACTAATTTTATTCCTAATCACCTCCCTGCCAGGAAATTTAATACCACACATATACCATATATCAGTTTATGCATAGAAACAAATATGTGTATATATTTGTGCCTTACATGTCAAAAGAATAAGATTTTTTTCACACACACCTCCCAACAAACAATTTCTCCCACTCCACTGAAAATACATATTGTAAAGTGAGTACATTTCAATTGGATTACAAATTACCTGTGGGCAAAGACTAAGACTGTGTCTTGTACTGTTCCTCTTAGGTACTAATACCTATGTTTACTATAGTGTACTTAGAACTAGAAATATTTTACCACTTTGCTATCTAATGTCCATGCTATTTATTTTACTGCAGTCTTTGTTGTGATTAATAGCAGAAATTAATGATGTTAGAATAAATGGAATAATGTTACTTAATAGAATTAACAAATTAGTTTTGCTTGTTTAATAAAGGCAATATAAAAAATTAATTCCTGTAGTGGGATTTTGACTTGTGGGTAGAGTACAGCTTTGGTGCTATTATTAGAAGAGAATTTCATTTTTCTTTTCTTTAAATGAAAGGTTATGGCCTACACTTCATCTTGATCCTTTAAATCCGAAAGATGCAAAATCTATTATAATTGCAGAGTGCCACTCTGTAGACGTTAAATTGAATAAAGAGCAGGTATGTGTCTTTAATTGTGCTGCTTTTCCTCTCTATCAGCTTTCCAATAAAACACCTTATATGAGACTTAATATTTAATATTTTCTATTGTTATAAGGAAAATTGGAGTTTAGTAATTACTGTGTTAAATGCCTTTGCTCTTAAACGAATAACAGATAAAGAAGAAGCAATAAAGAATATTTTGGTCATAGGTTTATTATATTATATTAAGCAGGTATTTTAACAGCAAAAAAGCATTTACATGTCGACTTTACCTGTGGCCAACAACTACAAGGCAGAGATGCTGCTGGTGAGATGGCAGGAAATGCATCATTCCTGCAGGGATATTTGTTGATGGCTCGATAGTAAAGACCGCGTAATTCCAGGGTGGTTTGTATTTTTGTTTTGTTTTATGGTAAACTGTGCAGGAGAAGAAGCTAGAACAACATTGTCGTTCTGCTGCAACCTGCAATGCCCTTTATGTCACCCTTTTCGGCAAAATGATTGCATGGTAAGTGGTGATTCTTTTATATGACCTTCTGCATGTTTTGTGTTTGCTGCGGACTGCTTCCTCACTGTGTGAATGGAGGACCAATCACTATGACAATCTCTTGGGCCACTCAGATTCTGCTTATTCTAACAGTGATACTAACAACCTGTGAGAATGTGACTTACAACTGAAGATCAATAACCTGTGAATTACCATAACTTGTTGAATATGTTTGTATAATTTCCATCACACTAACCTTTTCCTTACTGAGGATTGCAAAAGAAGGCCATCTTTGCTTTCGTTTGGAGCAGCCCATCCATGAGTGCTCAATGTCACCTGCTTGAGACCCCTAGCTTTGGGGAAGTGAGGAGTCAACTGAGGCCTTAAAATGTTAGTTCCAGTGCCTTTGACTATCAGTAGGTAGGTAGGAATTTGTAGCTGTCTGTGTTATCAAATTCTGATAAACCTTTTACTTTAAATTATTGCATTTTAAATATCCATCAGTATTTTGCTTTTAGATAAGCATTAGAAAGTTTTATTACTTTGATTTCTTCAGTATTACCTCAGACTATTTGTCCATTCAAAACCAGAGGTAAAAATGATTTTTCTTTGCATTGCAATAGATAGTAATCCTAGTACAATGCATATTCTAGACACTGAATCTGGTACTCTTATCTCTTAATTCCACATTCTCATCTTAAGAACCAAATGAAAAAAATCTAAAACTTTGACTTGTCCATGATATTTGCACTGTTCTTTCCTACTTCCCAATTGAGCAGTGAATCTGGCCTCTGTGCCTATCATTAGTTTGAATAAGTGTAATTCAAGAATGCAAGTCACTTGCTATACATTTCACAATTTTTATTGAAATTATCTACTTAAGAGGGACTATGGACCATTTCTTTTTGTTTTGATTTTTTTCTCATTAGATATCTTTATATTTAAAGAAATGACTGGTAAATATTTTATAATAATTTAAAACACCCTCCTCTTCTCCCAATTTACTGATTTTCTTTAGCCTGATGTTTTTTCAAATTCTGGCATTAAAAATTTTACTTTGCATGACTAACTAATGATATTTATTTGTAATTATTTTCCTGCTTCTAGTATATAGGTAGCATGCTTCTAGATGACAGGAACCATGTCTACTCATTTTTATGCTCTATAATGCATAGTAATTATTTGAATTTAGTAAGAACCAGCATTTATTTATTGAATTGAATTAAATGGTACACTAAAATAAACTTGATGACTCCAGCAGCCCCATAAAACTGCTATTTTTCTGTATCATATCTTATTGAATTCCTGTTCTTATCAGTTACACTATAAAATATAGAGATGACATTGTGGTATTTTTTTGTTTTTGTTTTTTATTGATTTCAGAGGGGAAGGGAAAGGGAGAGAGAGAAAGAAACATCAATGATGACAGAAAATCATTGATCAGCTGCCTCCTGCATGTCCCACATTGGGGATTGAGCCTGCAATCTGGGCATATGACTGACTGGGAATCGAACTATGACCTCCTGGTTCATAGGTCGACACTCAACCACTGAGCCATGTTGGCTGGGCAAGACCACATTGCTTTTAATCTACCCCCAGTTTTTCATAGATGTTGGCAGTCTATAGGAAATTAAATCTATTTTCAATTCCAACAGTGCTGGGAAATCAGGCAATTTAGATAAAATTCTTCATCAGTGTTTCCAGTGTCAAGATACAGTTTCATTATACAGACTTGTTCTGCGATCCATCCAGGAGTCCATGGCAAATGATATGGATAAAGAACTCATGAAACAGGTAAAGTGTAGTAAATTTATCACAGGAAGATTATTTTGCTTTGTTTGCATTTATATGTGAATTCAAGTAAATAGTAAATTTGTGCTTAAATATGTTTCAATCATATACAGGAATCATGTTTGTGTCCAGAAGTGATATCTTGGGAAATTTGCATTTTCCTGATTATCATTGAGATTTTTTATCTTTACATGTTTATTGGTTATTCTAGTTTCCTGTATGTGACTTCTTTGTTCAAGTCCTTTAAACATTTTTTAATTGAGTTGTTCGGATCTATAGGCATTCTTAAATGTTCTGCATGCTGACTACAAATCTTTTGTTATAGAGTTTTCAAATGTCTTTTTCCTTATCTTACCTTTTCTTATCTTTTAATTTTATGGTGTCAAAGTTTTATCAATAGTTGCTTTTAGGGTTTATGCCGGTGTGTTTTCTTTAAAAAATCCTTTGTTCTCATCCTAACCGGTTTGGCTCAGTGTCTAGAGCGTCAGCCTGCAGACACAAGAGTCCCAGGTTCGATTCCGGTCAAGGGCATGTATCTTGGTTGTGGGCACACCCCCAGTAGGGGGTATGCAGGATGCAGCTGATCGATGTTTCTCTTTCATCGATGTTTCTAACTATCTATCCCTCTCCCTTCCTCTCTGTAAAAAAAAAAAAATCAATAAAATATGTATATTTTTTAAAAATCCTTTGTTCTTATATATATTTTCTCCTTCAAAATATTTGACAGTTTTGTTCTTCATGTGTAAACCCTTAATTCATATTGATTTATTTTTGTTTATTGTATGAGGAAGGAATCTACTCTTTAATCTTTTATTATGTGTTTGTTTTACTAAATAGTACATCTTTTCTATTCATGTAGAATGCCATCTGTTGAGTGTCAAGAATATGGACACATGAATCCATTTCTAGGCTTTTCTTGTTCCAATTTTACTGATTCTTTGCCAATACCAGTGTCTTATTTATTAGAACTTTAAAGTGAACTTTAACATTTGGTTGGACAAGCTCCCTGTTAATATTATTCTTCACAATTTTGTTGGCTAATTTCCTGTATATATTTTTAGAATTGCCTCAGCAAGTGCCATGGAAACTTATTTTGGAATTCTTTGGAATTGCATTGAATTTAGAGATTAAGTTATATGTCTTTTCCTCTATGGAAAGCTAATTTGCTCTTCATTATTTAGTCATCTTCTTTAATGACTTTCAATAAAGGTTTTATACAGTCTTTGTTAAGGTTTGTTTCTAAGGACTCTGTAGTTAAAATAATATTATGTTTGTTTTAATTTTTATTAAAGAGTGGTTGGCATACAACAGTATATAAGCTTCAGGTGATTTGACATTTATTTATCTTATGATGTGATCACCACATTAAGTCTAGTAACATTTGTCACCTTGCCAAGTTATTACAATATTATTCAATATAACCCCTGTTCTAAACGCTACATTCCTATAGCTTATTTACTTTATACTTTATTCCCCTTCACATTTTTACCCATTGAGGATTTAGAAAAAAGAAAAACCTAATGCACTGTTGATAGGATTGTGAATTGGTGCAGCCACTATAGAAAACATTATGGAGATTACTCAAAAAATTAAAAGTAGAATTACTCTACAACCTAACAATTCCACTTCTGGGTATTTATGTGAAGAAAACAAAAACATTATTTATATGCAATATACAATATATGGAAGCAACCTAGATGTTTATTGATAAATAAATGGATAAAGAAGATGTGGAACAGATACACTGGGGAATATTACTCAGCAATAAAAAGAATTAAATCTTGCTATGTATAACACCATGGATGGAACCAAAAGGTATATGCTAAGTGAAACGTCATACAAAGAAATAAATAAAATGACATTTTAAAATTGTTTGTTTTACTTTCTGAAAACTTACTTTATTTTTAGCAACATTGTTGAACTCTTATAGTTTGAACCTTGATCCATTTTTATGTTAATTTCTCAACTTGGGGGCTCCTGGGGTTTTGCCTTTTCATCTTACTTTCTAGCTCATAAGTATCCCATGTCTATGGGCTAATGTTTTCCTCATGTGTCCCTTCCCTGAGGGTACAGCCCGTGGAAAGTTCTGGTGTTTGTTGACAAGCATTCTAGTTTCACCTCTTTGCCTGTGGGACATACGGGCTCACCTTCTATCCCACTGTGGATGTGAAAATGCAAGCCCTAAAGTTACTGGGGCGGCTGCCTATCCTCTGTCCCCACTTTCCCAGGGACGGCATCCTTAGCACTTAGCCCTTGGTTTTCACTTTCCTATCATTTTTGGCATTTGGAGTATTTCCCTTTCTTTCCCCCGGCTACACTGTGCTTTTAGAAATATTTTGTTATATGTCATCTGACAAAACCAGGTGTTTGTAGTAGAAGGGCTATTTTCTCCCACCATTTTCCCAGGATTGAGACTTTGTCATTAGTTTTAATAATACATTTCCTGCAGTTTTAACTTTCACTAACATTTTTCTATATATATCTTATCTTCAGCATGATATCTTTTATATAGACATTTTATATAAATAAAGCAGCCAGTTATTAGCAAAATGGGTTTATTCAAGAATGGCAGAGAATTACAATTGGGGACAAGCACGCTATGGCAAAACCATAGGCAAGCCAGATAACAAAGAAGAAGGGGCTGTTTTTATGAAGTTTTAGAAGGAAATTGGGGGGAGTTGTTTTGAACAAAAGTTCATTGGAGAAGAATAAGAGTTCGAGGTTGTGACAGTTTTTCATTGGCTGTAAGGGCAGGAAGGGGTCCTCTTTTTTCCTAAAAGCAGGAGATGAAATTCCCATGTGATTAATGTCCTCCCTTGTTAAAATAATTCTCTTCCTTCTCTCTGCTGGTCATGCAGGCTGCATTGAGAGACCGGTGCATGAGATGTTCTCCTTTCAGGATTGCCTGACACTTTAAATAACATTTCCTTTATTTTCACTCTATCATATTCTTGATTAGTGTCTTTTGGGAAGTGTGTTTCATTCTAAAAAATCTATTTAGTAAATCATTTGAATTATAAATTTGAATAAGAAATCAATAAACTTAAAAGAATTATGGAAATTTTAATGGCAGTTTGTTATGTAAAAAAGTACTTTATGATCATTGTTAATGTGTTTTTCTACTTAGATTCTCTGCCTCATAAATGTTAGTCATAATGGTGTGAGTGAATCAGAATTGATGGAACTCTATCCAGAGATGTCCTGGGCTGTCTTGACCTCCCTTATTCACAGTTTATACAAAATGTGTTTGTTGACTTATGGTTGTGGCTTGCTCAAGTTTCAACATCTACAGGTAAATGTTATTTTAATCAGGTTGTGTGTTTTTTTACTTATAAATGTCAACATATCATTACATGCTGTATTAAGCTATGTTATCCATTATTATTTTAAGTGTTTCAATTGTAAGACAAAATTGAAATCTGAAATTTGACATTATAAATTTTTTTGCAATGATTTTAGCTTAGATGTAAAATTTGGCTAGTATTACAGTATTAATTTGACTAATAGTATTATGTATAGTATCTTTATGACATGGCTATTACTTTAAAATTAATTTTGAAAGAAAATATATTTTTTTCCATTTTATGATTTATTGAATTTAGTGAATTATGTGAATATAGTTATATATGTATTAAGAGCTTAGATTCTGAGTATCTATTTACAACCATGCTTTTTAGAACTTAATAGCTATGGAATGTTGAGCAAGTTCTTTAAGCCTTGGGGAGACTTTTCCAGCATACTACAAGGGTTGTGAAGAGAATTAATTGAGAATGATCTTGGTCCTTGTGACATATCCTGTATAATAAAGATGTAATATGCAAATGGTCATACTCCAGGAAGTGTAATGTCTGACTGCATAACAACCAGATCATTAGTTTTCTGCAGTTTTAACTTTCACTAACATTTTTCTATATATATCTTATCTTCAGATCACAGATCAGCAAGAGGGTGGGGCAGCGAGCTACAAGTAGTAGGGAAGAGCTACAGGAGCGGGCAGGGCAGCAAGCTATGGGGAGTAGGCAGAGGGGAGGTGGGGAGGGAGCTACAGGAAGGCAGAGCAGTAGGCCGAGAGCTACTGGGGGGCAGCAGTGAGCTACTAGTGAGCTACTGGCGCATGGATTCATGTGCAGGGCTACTAGTTAGACAAATGTCTAGCACATAGTAGTAAATGTTTAGGAAAGAGTGATTAATATAATTCTTATCTGCAATGCCATGGTTGATATATACACACACACACACACACATACACACACACACACACACAAATGGAAATGAAGTCTTTCATTTGAGTATGCTGTATTATATTTGTAGGTGTGAAATGTTTATAACTTCACAGGCTTACCTTTCTCCTATATCGTTACTCTTTTTAGTACTTCTTAGATTCACATCTTTAAGACTTTTTTATTGAAGTATAATTGACATACAACATTGTATTAGTTTCAGGTATACAACATAATGATTTGACATTTATATTTCTGAGATTTTAATGTATTTAATTAACTAAAAGTTTGAAATAAATTGCATTTTGAGTTCTTAAAATATTAGTACAGGAATTTTTATTCTCATATCAGTTTATCACATAAATCCATCCTGAATTTTAAAATATTTTAATGCCATTTCTACTATACAACAGTAAGATTGAAATGATTGTAAATTCTGTTTTAAAAATTCATAGTACAAAAAATAGACTGCAGTATTTTTTTTCTCCCTAGGCTTGGGAAACAGTGAGACTGGAGTACATGGAAGATGCCACCATTATTTCTTCTTATAGGCAGAAACTAATCAACTACTTCACCATGCAGCTAAGGTATTAGAAATACCCATATTGTTCTCCTATAACTTCTGCTACCCAATTTACCTCTGTGTCCTTATTTCTCTTTCTTAACTTATAACTTAATGTATAATATTTAATTATTATAAAAAAAGATTAAATTCTCTCTCTATTCTGTTAATGTCAAAAGGGCAAAAAATAATTCCATAAGTCTTTTAACACTGTACTACATATAAGTAATTTATGTAGTATAGTGTTAAACTATTTTAAACTATTTAACTGGAATAAAATAAAAGTAATAAAGTGATCCTAAATTGATTTTACTTAAGGTTTACAGCTTTAAAGGATCACTTTATTACTTTTATTTTATTCCAGTTAAATAGTTTAAAAATATGAGTGTGTATATTGTTGTGTCCATTTGGGTCCCTTGAGGTGTTTTTTAAAATAATTCAATTTTAGGGAAATACTTTTAGAGTTTGTTTGGTGTCCCTGATTATAACTATTTATTTTCTTAGATTGGTAAAGTTTCTGATTTTGACAATTAAAGAATCAGAGACATATGTGAGAGACAGTGTTCTTGCTTCAGCATCTGTCTGAAGCCTTTGGAAGCGATGTCATGGCAGGAAGGCACTGCTGAGTGTTGTCCCTTCTCTTCTATAGTCAGGACCCTGTGACCTGGAGAAGCGCAGACGAACTCCCATGGCTTTTTCAGCAGCAGGGAAGTAAACAAAGATTGCACGATTGTCTTCTCAATCTCTTTGTGTCTCAAAACCTTTATAAAAGGTAAGGAACTTATATATAGAATACCTTTTCCCAGAAAAACATATTGAAACAGTTGTTCTGCTTAACAAAGAAAAATAGAATGTTTAAATTAAAAATTAGTCTAATTTCAGTGTGACCTAAAATATAAAACAGTGTATTTATGACTATTTGCAAATTACCATGAGATTTACTTTTTTCCAAGAGAAACAGTGAAATGACAGAGTATGGCTGCTTCATAAAACCAGAGCTAGAATGATCTTGAGACAGCTTCATACCTTAATCTTGCATTTAAGTAGGTTTGACTCTGAGTCACGTAGAGAGGTGTGGTTTATCATATCTAACTCTCAAGGCCTTCAGAGACCTCAAAGTGTATCTGAGCCCTATAGAGGATCTGACTGGTGTTGTGAGTTTAAAGGTAAATATATTGTTTTGTCTTCTCTGGTATATTTGAATTTGCCAGTGTCAGAACCATACCTTCTTGTGAACTAAGCTACTGACCTGCTAAGCCTGAGGAGGGGATTTTTCTGTCTCACTTAGAAATTTCAACATTTCTCATAACAGCTGCATAATTTTTTTGTTCCTGAGTGAACTCTCAAGTTTCTTTATTGTCCCTTGTAACTTATTTCTTCATTCCAATTTTTCATGATTCCTTTGAAATCAGTTTCATACTTTAGTTTACCAGCTCTCCTGGTTAGTATCATCTACAGATAATTAAGCTTACTTTTATTACTCAATACCATGATGAAAATACAAAGTAGATATCCTATGACAGTTTGACTATGTTTCATTAGTTTCTTCTGTTCCAGTTTCCATAATTGAAAATAGGTTTTTGGATTAACTCAAAAGGGTTATGAAGAATTTATATTAAAGGATTAAATTGATTATATATCATAAAGTAGGAATTCTGATAAATTGCTGTTGATGAGTAACCATAATGATGCTAATGGTAATAACCCACACTATGGAGATTTTCTGTGTGTCATAATCTCCTTAGAGTAACACCTGAGGCAGGTAGTATCAGTGTCTCTCTCCGCAAAAGAGGAAGTTGAGGTGTAAGAGGTCAGACATCCTGTTCATGATCACGCAGCTTGCAGAGGTGAACTCAGGACACAGTCTGAGTCCACAGTGTTACCTCACTGAACCATACTTGCCTACTAATAAATTGTCAATAACTTGATATGAATTCTGGGCGTTTTCACTTGATAATGGCTTTTAAAGTTTGTTTTCCTTGAATTACTGTTATTTGTTGAAACAGAGGACACTTTGCTGAACTGCTGAGCTACTGGCAGTTTGTGGGCAAAGATAAAAGCGCAATGGCAGCTGAGTACTTTGATTCACTGAAGCAGTATGAGAAAAACTGTGAGGGCGAGGAGAACATGATGTGCTTAGCAGATCTCTATGAAACCCTGGGCCGCTTCCTCAAGGACCTGGGCCTGCTCAGTCAGGTAACTGTAGCAGGGGTCAGAGCCAGGGTGGGTCTGTCCTGTTTTCTCTGCTCTTCTTGCAGGAATTAATGCAGCTTTTATTTGCTGTGCTAATCAGGTAGTAGATCTTACACTTTTTTACTTTTCACTCACTTCAGTTGGCCTTTAATATTTTTCCTCAGGCTGTGGTACCTTTGCAGAGGTCTCTAGAAATTCGAGAAACGGCTTTGGATCCAGATCACCCGAGAGTAGCTCAGTCCCTTCACCAGTTGGCAAGTGTGTACGTGCAGTGGAAGAAGTTTGGCAACGCAGAGCAACTATACAAACAGGCATTGGAAATCTCTGAGAATGCCTATGGCACAGACCATCCACATATTGCTCGTGAACTTGAGGCACTTGCAACTTTGTACCAGAAACAAAATAAGTAAGATTGAGATAACTAATACTCTGGTTTTATGGTGTTACAGTTCTAAATGTACTATTTGTGGTAGGCTTTGTTTTGTGGCTGGGTACCTTTCCTTATCCTCTATCTTTTTAATGCATCATGTTCTAATACTCTTTGTTGGTCTGTGTCTTCATGGGGTGAATAAAAAGTTAGTACTGTAAGATTCATCTCTATCTGAAGATGAGTAGAGGATAGAGCATGGAGTTTGAAGTCGCATAGTTGGGTTGAATCTTAGCTCCCTCACTGACTTAGTTTTGTAACACAGAGTACATCACTAACACAAGGGCTCCGAACCATGGCCCCTGGCCAAGTCCAAGTGGCTTCCTGCTTTGTAAACAAGGTTTTACAGAACGCAGTGCGCAGTGCGTTGTTTTCATTTACATATTGCCTATGGTTGCCTCCTCGCTTTGGCCAAAGAGTTTATTTAGTAGTTGAGACAGAGATTGCATGGCCCGCAAGGCCTAAAATACTATCTAGCCCTTTATCGACAAAGTTTGCTGGTTTTAGTGGTATAAGAAAAAGTATCTATTAGGTACCCACTGAATGGCATATTTTCCTCTATCAGAAATCATTTCTTTTGCTCCATCATAACTGATACATATTGGAATATTTTTAACTTTTAGAAATCTTATTCACACAAATTTTGTATGAATTTCACATTTATCTTCTACAGGAGAAGGTGATATAGCAAGCTAAAATTTTAGATTTTTATTTAGATATTTGTCCTTTCTAGATCCAAAATGAATTGTATCAGTTAAAAATCTGTTAAATGTCAATTACTTGAAGTACTAGGTTTGTTTTGTTAGATGTTGTTTTATGAAGGGTTTTATTAAAGATTTGTAATTCTATGTAACGGTCATTTTCATATGACAGGGCAGGTTTTAATAGCTAGAAATAGCTTTACACTAGGTAAGGAGTGCTTTCATTTCACTGAAATATGGTACTTTAGACATGTTTCTTTTGTTTGACTTACTTTACTTTTTTTTAAAGATATGAACAAGCGGAACATTTTAGGAAAAAATCCTTTAAAATTCGCCAAAAAGCTACAAGGAGAAAAGGCAACTTGGTAATGAGAGTTTTATTTTGTTTTGTGTTTTGAACGAAGAAGAGAGCATTTCTGACTATCATAATATAGATGCATAAACCTCACAAGTTTTAAGAATTAGATTTTAAGTGACTTCTAAAGTACTGATTAATATTTTTATTTATTTATAATGTGTTTAAATATTAATATTACTGAGAGGTACAACTTAATAGCCTCTTAAAACATAGAATTATATATTGTGTTAACCAATTTGTAATTTATATATACATCAAATCGTCACACTGTACACCTTAAGCTTACAGTGTGGTATGTTAATTATATCTAGAAATTTTTTTAAAAAATTTAAGTGAAACCTAGTTCATTTGAAGGTTAAACTCTGGATGGTAGACTTAAAAGCTGCTTCAATTCTTTTCTTTAAAAGGCTGTAAAATGGAGTAAAAGTAATTTAATTAACATTTTATGTTGGATTCAAATGCAAAGAAATTCTTACCCGTGAGAATATTTCTAAGCTGCTGAATGTTCATATTTCTAAGCTGCTGATAAAATCTAAATAGAATATATTTGTTTTAACTTAAATGGCATGTGTAATTTTTTATTGAAATATATTATACTATATGTTATATACTATAATATATATAGTATAATATAAATTTAAGGTGTATAATGTATTGATTTGATACATTTGTATACTGTAATATGATTGCCATGAAGTAATAGCACCTCCACCACATCACATAATTATCTTCTTTTTTGTAGGAATAATTATGAATAGGTCTCTTAGCAAGTTTGATGTTTATACTACAGTATTGTTTTCTATATTCATTATACATTTCATCTCCAAGACTTATTTGTCTACTAGTTGCAAGTGCTACATGCAATTTAAATACTTGATGTTTAAGTGGTTAACAGTGGGATTAGTAAATATCTGCAAGTTAATTCTGTTTTCTGTTCTTTTGAAGCACTTTGGGATTCAGTTCACTTTGCTAAAATGTCTCATATTCATTTTCACAATAGTTTTTAATGAATTTTGGAATGTGATGCCATGTGAAAATATATGTATTTTCAATATTCATTAGATTAACTCAGTGTGATGTTTAAAATAATTGTCTTCCCAACTGGAACAAAAGGTGAAAGGATTTTTTTAGAACCCCAGAACCAAAGATTTCATTTACTTTAGTGATTGCTGTGAATTTTTTGTGTTTGCTCCAGTATGGATTTGCCCTTTTGCGTAGACGGGCCCTACAGTTAGAAGAGCTTACCTTAGGAAAGGACACACCTGACAATGCTCGGACCCTCAATGAACTGGGTGTTCTCTACTATCTTCAGAATAACTTGGAGTGAGTACCATGGTTTTTATAATGAAAACAAGTACCCATTTTTCTCTTAGGTGCAAAGGTGTTTTATATTTCTATCAAGTCACACTAAAAGAAATCAATAGAAACCATGCTAGATTTCATGTATGATATGTTATGAACATAGCCACACGTAACAAAGACCATGGCATTTTTTCTGCTGTTGTCTTCCACATAGTTTCTTCAGTAACTAAAAAGTTGTTCTGTAGCTTCCTTAGTATTTTCCATATGTTTATGAAAAGTGAGTTTGTGTGGCTGTCATACACAAGACCTCATATTCTAAAGGAGAATAAAGAAAAAAATGTAGGTGGGTGCTAGTTTTCTTCTTCAGTTTAAATGGATGTATAAAACAAAATGATAATATTTATACTTTCTGGGAAAAAATTATTTTGTTGCTTTTTTGGATGTCAGAAATATATAACAAATTTGATACTTTGGACACAAAAAAAGTCACAAATATTTAATCTACTTCACAAAAAGTTCTTCTATTAAAAATTATTAAGTACTAACCCCAAAGGGAGAAAGAGTGAATATCAAAATCTTTTGCTTGAATTGGATCTCAATATATATATATATATATATATATATATATATATGTATTATTGATGTCAGAGAGGAAGAGAGAGATATAGAAACATCAATGATAAAAGAGAATCATTGATTAGCTGCCTCCTGCACATCCCCTACTGGGATCTAGCCCTCAACCCAGGCATATGCCCTTGGCTGGGATTGAACCCACGACCTTTCAGCCTGCAGGCCAATGCTCTAGCCACTGAGTGAAACCAGCTAGGGCAGGTCTAATTATTTTAAAGGTCTAAAAAGTTTATTTTGGAAAATATTTATGGGTTCAGCTTTTTGGAGAAGTGAAGTGGAGAAGTGAGGCAGTCATTCAAATGTTTCAGGCCTTCACATCAGGAAAGCATTTTCACTTTTGGAAAAGAGCAGGAAGGGAAGAGGGTTGGGAAAGAAGGAGGAAGGATTTTCAGCTGAATCCTTCATTTTAACTCCCTTGGATTTAAAAATAAAAATGCTTCAGTTCTCCACCTAACCAGGACTAGGGATTCTGATTTTTAGAGAATAAGCTGTTAAAACCTTGTTGGGTTTTGCTCATAGAACAGCTGACCAGTTCCTGAAACGTTCCTTAGAAATGAGGGAGCGCGTTCTGGGACCAGATCACCCTGATTGTGCCCAGTCTTTGAATAACCTGGCGGCTCTATGCAATGAAATGAAACAGTATGATAAGGCAGAAGAACTTTATGAAAGAGCTTTAGACATTCGGAGACGAGCACTGGCTCCTGATCATCCTTCTTTGGCTTACACAGTGAAGCATCTTGCAATCTTATATAAGAAAATGGTAAGTAATCCCTGGAGTGCTTGCGTGTGTTTTATAATAGTACTAGAGGCCCATTGCCCCAAAGATTCTTCCAATAAGCCTTCCTTCCCCTGGCTGCCTGCACTGGTTTTACTCCGGCAACCAGGACCCAGGCCTTTGCTCTGGCCCCCACCTTCAGTCTTTGCTCAGGCTGAAGGCTTCAGTCTTCACTCCAGCCCAACCACCGACCACCGCTCCTGTAGCTCCCTCTGTACACTCCTCCCCCCTCATAGCATGCACCCCGCCCTGCCCCTCCTGCCCTGCTCTGTGGCTCCACTCCAGCTGCTCTGCACCTGCATACATGCTGCCCAGAGGCTTTGAGCGGCTGGGGGATGGGGCCACCACCATCTTTGTTGGGTTAATTTGCATACTTGTCAATTTGCATGTTTCTCTTTTATTATTGTAGATAGCTATTAAATCATAATTGCCATCAGCAACATTATTTGCCTCCTGAAATATTTTTTTAAAAGACTTTTTATTGATTTTTAAAGAGAGGAAGGGAGAGGGAGAGAAATATCAATGTGATGAACATTAATTGGCTGCCTCCTTCCCTCCTACTACCCAAGATCAAGCCTGCAATCTGGGCATGTGCCCTAAGAGGAATCAAACTGGCAAAGCTTTTGATGCTCGGGCGATGCCCAAACAGCTGAGCCACACTGGCTAGAGCTGGATAGATTATTTTCTATGAGCTTTTATATCATAATGATATAGTTTTATAATAAATAGCTGAGTAGTACATTTAAAAATATTATTTCAGACAATAAATTAAAGCACTGGTTTGGTTTTGTTAAAATAAATTCTAAATACAAATGCATTCATCAGCATTCCAGTTAAACTTATTCTCATATTACATTTCAGAAGTTCTGAAATTCACCAGTGTTGTTTGCTGTGTTAAGTTACCATAAGCATAAATCACCTAATTGTCATGGCTAAAGGAACAGTTTCTGTAGTTGATTAAATAAGCATTTTAATTTCACTCTTTTGTCTACAATTAAATGTAATGAATTAAACACCACTCTTTGCCATAGGTTCTAGCCAGAGTGATGTTTGGAACTTATATAGCTTTTCTCCAAAAAAATGCCAGAGAAGTTTGCTTTTATTTGCGGCAGTAACAGAGCAGTAATAGGCTATCTCTACACTTTGCAGGACCCTTTACTGGTCATGCAGGCATGAAGTTGTTTTAGTAAGAAGGCTCCGTTGTTGTTATTTCTCCCCGACAAGTAAAAAAGAAATAATTGGAAAAATCTTTAAAGGATTTGGTGGAAAATTAGTTTTTATTTTGATGCCATCTCCAAATTATGTAAAATGCCAAACATATATAAGGTGGGGCAAAAGGTTTATATAAACAATGGTTTATTAATTATTGTATTACTTTCCATACAAACAACTATAAACCTACTTTTGCCTGGCATGTATTTTATTGTAAGGTTTTTACTTTACCAGAAACAGTGAGTAATAAAGGATAATCCTAAAGAGCTTTCTGAATTATCAAACAAAATGTTTTATATTCAATATGACTTTACTTACATATTCTACTAGAATTTAGCTATCTTTAAACTTAACCATTAAACTGGGAGGTAATGCTTCTGAATTTTTTCTCAAAAATTACTTTTTGATACAAAAGTTTATTTATGGAAAAATTCTAGTCAGGCAATATTTATTGCTTTAATATTTTTGTTAGATTTCACTTTTGTGTTTTAGGGGAAACTTGACAAAGCTGTACCTTTGTATGAACTGGCTGTTGAAATCCGGCAGAAATCCTTTGGCCCAAAGCACCCTAGTGTAGCTACTGCCTTGGTGAACTTAGCTGTTCTCTATAGCCAAATGGTAAGTTTCCACACTTTAACCTTTAAAAATGAATGGTGTTGAGGTATGATATAGGTAAACATGAATTAGATGTGGCACAGTAAAAATAATTAAAGGAAATTGAAGGTTATTTATCTATAACTGCTTCCTTTAGTACTTGAGAAATTATAGAAGTCACACTCCTCTTCTTGTAAAGCACTGACTGCATAGGCTGTTTTTAAATTCTGGAGACTTCCTACATCTCTCTAATATTATCTTTAAGCTTCAACATTTGCCTGTGATGGGTAAGAAACAGGTATGGTACCAACTGGGCGATAAAGAAAACACAAAGTTTGTGTTTATATAATAGAACTAAGGTCAATGGTTACCAACCCAGGTCTAAGCCAGTTTCTGATTTTCTATTATTCTGCTTCTCCATGATGATTACTTATAAATTAATCTGCTTATTCATATTTTAGGAGGATATTAACATTTAAAAAGTGCTTATTCAACTTGTCAGCTTAATCTAGAATACATTAATAATTTCATAAACCCAGAGTGTACAAATGAGTGTTGTTATTTTTTTAATAAGAAAAAACACATTGAAGCTTTGCCACTGTATGAAAGAGCATTAAAGATTTACGAAGACAGCCTGGGTCGGATGCATCCTCGAGTTGGAGAAACTTTAAAAAATTTAGCTGTGCTTAGGTAAGAATTTTTTCACTTTCCTCATACAGCCTGCCTTTTAGAACATCTTTTGACTCATCATGAAACAACAACAAAAAAATACTTACTGTTGAATGTTTTTTCTTGGAGGTGGGTTGTTTCTGATTGATTTCCTAAAAGAGATACAGTAGTATCTAGAAGTGAAATGAAGGCTACACGATGTATCTTGCAGAAGAGTTTATCATGGCAAAGAGTAAAGGATGGTTTACATGTGCAAAATTAGGTCTGGAATAATATGAGCAATTTGCTGTCCTCAGAGCTCATTTACCATGAAGTACATGTTGACTTCTGCTTTGTGTGTGTTCAACTCAGGACATAGAGAATATCTAATTTCTCTTAGCAATTTCACTGCATCCTTCACAACAATCTTAATGGTGTCCATAAGGTACTGAAATGTCCCTTAGCAGGACAAACAGAAAGGAAAAAAGTTTGGATGTTCTATTTTTTCTGGTCTGTTTTAGTAAATACAATGCACTGGCGGGGAGATGAGTGATTATTCAATTTTTTGTGTTGTTTTTTTTTTGGAGGGGGGGTTAATCCTATGAGGTCATTTAGAATTGTTAAAAGGTTGTGTTCTGGTTTTAAGAGGTTTTTATTTTCTCTCAAAGCTATGAAGAAGGGGATTTTGAAAAAGCTGCTGAACTATACAAAAGAGCTATGGAAATAAAAGAAGCAGAAACATCACTTTTGGGAGGAAAAGCTCCTTCCCGACACTCATCGAGTGGAGATACATTTAGTGTAAAAACAACCCATTCTCCTAATGTTTTCCTTCATCAAGGACAAAGGTAGTAGGAGCAATCACAATTCATTGCAAATGCGTATTAGAAGAAAATGATGAAAAAACATTTGGAATGTTACAATTTAAAACTTACTAAAAATGTTTTTAAGAAATTTTATTTTTACTTTAAGTGGTATTTGTATTCAACTGTATTGGGCTACATTGAAGTTTGAATCATGATTATGTCCGTTTTAGTTAAAAGAATTAACTTTCCAGCTGTGTGGGATCCAGGGCTGCAGACCCTAGAATTCTAAGATGTCATGAAGAACAAGTTGGTCTCTGTTCAACAAGAGCTTCGCAAAGCAGTTATGCAGAGTTTAAGGACTGCGTGATTCTTTTCATCTCTCAACAGCTACTTTACTTCACCATTCCTTACGTTCCTTTTCAGCAGTAGTCTGGCCCAGTTTCTACCTCAAAGAAAAGTTTCAAGGAATAAAGGGAAAATGTTTATGAAAAGTATGAATTGTCTTCTGTAAAGTGACTAGTAACAGGAATCTCTGCTACTTGTTTTTTATATTTTGTTTTTTCAAATTCTGCCTTTTCCTTGAGCAGATTGGACCATGACCTCTGCTTTCTGTGCTCTGTACATTGTATATTATTTGTCTGTGTAATATATATCTGCATAATCTGAAGTCATTAATGCAGCAACAAATCAAACTTGTTGGCATTCTTTGGACTTACCCAAAATATGGATGTGATGTTCTCCTCTATTTTCTTTTTTTTTTTTAATATATTTTATTGATTTTTTACAGAGAGGAAGGGAGAGAGCTAGAAACATCGATCAGCTGCCTCCTGCACACCCCCTACTGGGAATGTGCCCACAACCAAGATACGTGCCGTGCCCCTGACCGGAATTGAACCTGGGACCCTTCAGTCCGCAGGCTGACGCTCTATCTACTGAGCCAAACCGGTTTCGGCCTCCTCTATTTTCTTAAATGGCCTAATCTGTCTCTTCATTTATCTCTAACTCAAATTAGTCTGTCTTTTATACTGAAAATTAAATATTTTTATAGCTTTTGTAAATGTTGCCACATTTTGGATATTATTTTGTACCATCTATGTATTTGTATATAATAAAATCTTCAATTTTAATACTTGGTAAAAGACCTAATAACCAAACTTTCACTGTTTTAAAATAAAAGTAAATTTTAAATTCCCCCTTTTCTACTAAATACAAGAGGGTTATATAACTAAAAAATACATTACCAAAAGGACTACATGTTGTCAGTACTTGCTGAGTAGTTTGCTCAACTTGAGCTTTGGTGACTGTATAGACTTTTGATGACTTTAAAAGCTGGCAATTGACAGAGTGGTCCATGACCTCACCATTTGGAAGCTTGCTAAAAATTCACTCTTGAGATTCTTCCCAGGCCTACTAAATCAGAATCAATTTAGCTAGATCCCTTGATAATTCAGATGCACATCAATTTGAGAAGCAATGGTCTAACTCGAAGGCACTATAGTAACTTAAAAGAAATTAGGTAAGGTCTTATAAAGCGAACAGCCTTCTTCCCTCTTTTGAGACACATTCAAGAAACAAAAAGATCAAATATGACCATAAGGCATCTTTCTGAGTTTGAGTATGAAGGGCACAAAGTAATTTAATTTACAAATATACCTAACATTGATTTTATAATTAAGTTATTAAGAGTTTAAAATTTGATTATTTGGTGATAATAGTAAGTTAATACAAGTAATTTGTTAAGTTTAAATTCCTTAATAAAACTTCTTTATAAAATAATTTGAGATCAATGTACCAGAAGAATCTTAAAAAAAGGCAAAACTAGCAAAAGAATAATATCCATTTAGTAGCAATAACAAAATTTTGACTTGAAAAACAGAAAATGGAAACTTTTCATATTCTTCAAGTTAATGTTATGGCAAAAATTCACAAATTACATCTGGGAGGTAATGGTGATTTCAAAAAATTTAAGTTTATAAGTTTTAAAACTATATTTTCATCATACTACTTAATTGTACTACCAATTCAAATGTTTTCATATAGAATGCCTACTTATGAAGAAAAAATAGCGGGGACAGACATTTCTTTATGTGTTTTTGAAGTTCTCAAATTGGAATATTATATTGACTTTAATATATACCTTCATGATGAAAAAGGTAGCTTTCAACAACTTATAGTTATAAAACTGAATTGCTAGGATCCAAATTATGGTAGTTATAATTAATTTTATTAATAATACTTTATAGAAAGAATTAAAAAATGCAATTTGGGAGAGAAACCAAGATGGCGGCATAGGTAAACACCTGAACTTGCCGCCTTGCACAACAACTTCATAAATATAACTAAAAGACAAAACAGACATCATCCAGAACCACAAGAAGACTGGCTGAGTGGAAATTCTACAACTAGAAGTAAAGAGGAAAGCACACTGAGACTAAGAGGAGGTGCAGAAGGCAGAGGTATGGAGGCATGTGCGAGGAGAGGGCTGGCAGATGAGTTTGTGGCTAGCTTTTTCAATCTGCAGGGAGACAAGCACCCAACTGCCCTGAACTCCAGTAACTGGCAAGATTCTAGGGACCCAGACTCATATGGTGAGAAACTGGACTGTATAGAAGCAGGCAGACCTGGAGGGTGACTTTCTCTCAGAGGTGCTTGCAGCAATTACAGTGGGAAACTGAGACCTGGGGCTTCTTAGGGTAGGGCTGATGGGAAGCCATTGCTGTTTGCCCCGCCCTGAGATTCCATCCCATCCTAGCTGTGTGCAGAGGCTTTTGCATATAAATGGCCTGATCCTTTGAAATCTAAACTTACCTATCAAACTGCAGCTGAGTCAGAGAGACCTAGAACATCCAAAAGAAGGCGCAAGCAAGACCCCACAGCAGCTTGCATTGCTTCACAGCTGGGCCTCATCTGGGCACCTCCAAAACCCAAACAAAGAACAGGAATCTGTAGATCTCTCCGTAGCTCCTGATGGGTGGCCTCAGGCAAAGGCTAAATTAGCACCTCCTTGGAGATCCAAGAGCCAATATATCCAGGGGTCAGAGAAGGACCATCAAGATTAAAATTCCTCAAATCCATAAGGGACACAGTCGGGGAAGACTCAGTGAGCACCAAAGCCCCACTGAAGCAAGTCTTACCTCAGAAGTTCTCCAGCACAGAAGTTCTCCCAGCATTGGCACAGCTGATCCTCACAGCCAATTGGCCTGGAGGTCAATTCTTCCCACTGATACCAACAACAATCAAGGCTTAACTAAAACAAGACTGTGCACACAGCCCACAAAAGGGTATACCAAGAATGTCTACCTCAGGTAACTGGGGAAGCTGAGCCACTGGGCCCTATAGGATACCTAGCACACAAAGCCATTCTTATCAACTCAGGGAAGCAGCGGAAATGCAGAGACAAACAGATCACAAACAAAAGAAATGGAGGAAAGCAAACGACTGAATATAGAGTTTAAAACCACAGTTATAAGGTATTTCAAAAATTTTGTAGAAAAGATTGATAAATTTAGCGAGACCTGTGAGGATATGAAAAAGGACCAACTAGAAATTAAAAATACACTGACAGAAATAAAAAATTATACAGAGATCCAACAGTAGATTAGAGGTTCGCAAGAATCAAGACAAAGATTTTAAATACAAAGAAGCAAAAAACACCCCACCGGAAAAGAAAAAAGAATCCAAAAATATGAAGAGAGTGTAAGGAGCCTCTGGGACAACTTGAAGTATACCAACATCAGAATTATGGGGATGCTAGAAGAGAGAGAGCAAGATACTGAAAATCTATTTGAAGAAATAATGACAGAAAATATCCACCACCTGGTGAAAGAAATAGACTTACAAGTCCAGAAAGCACACAGAACCCCAAACAAAAATAATCCAGGCCAGACGGGAGTGGCAAGAAATATTCTACGTGATGAACAACAAGAACCTACAACCAAGAATAATCTATCCAACAAAGCTATCATTCAGAACTGAAGGGCAGATAAAGAGCTTCACAGATAAAAAAGAGCTAAAGGAGTTCATCAACTCCAAACCAGTATTATATGAAATGCTGAAAGGTACTCTTTTAGAAGAGGAAGAAGAAAAAGGTAAAAGACAAAAAATTATGAACAGCAAATACATATCTATCAATAAGTGAATCTAAAAATTAAGTGAATTAAAAATTTGATCAACAGAATAAACTGGTGAATATACTAGAATCAGGAGCACAGAAAGGGAGTGGACTGATAATTCTCAGGGGGAAAAGGGTGAGGGGTGTACAGGGAGAGACTGGACAAAAATCATACACCTATGGATGACGTCAATGGGAGGGAGGTAAGGGCAAAAGGAAGGGTCGGAGTTGGGTGGAGGGGAGCTATGGAGGGGAAAAAAGAGAAACAAATGTAATAATCTGAATAATAAAGATTTAATTTAAAAAAAAAGAAAAAAAACATTTAAGTAGTACCACAACTTATTAACAATGAGGGAAGGGATTAAAATTGAACATACCGTGTTTTATTAGAATTTAGAGCCTTTGTGCTATGGCAGTTTTGGGAGTGTTTGGTTTCTCTTTCATATTAGAAACAATAATGTTAATCTTGTCAAGCAATGTGGGTTTATTTAGTAGTATAAAATTCAGTAAGGATTAATAATCAACTGCCTATATATACAAGTTTTCTTGGCAATCAGACTTCAAGAGAGCACTCTAGGTTGCAAAAGATGTTACCAGATTTTTTTTCTGATAAAATAATCCAGTAACTTAAAATATATATTTTTTTTAATTTCAGAGAGAAAGGGAGAGGGAGAGAAAGATAGAAACATCAATGATGCAAGAAACTCATTGATCCGCTGCCTCCTGCACCCCTCACACTGAGGATCAAGCCTGCAACCCAGGCATGTGCCCTTGACCAGAATCAAACCCAGTCCCTTCAATATAGGCAGACACTCTCCACTAAGCCAAACCAGCTAGGACAATCCAATAACAATTTTTAATGGAAGATATAATACCAAAAAGTTAGACAACTTAGACATGATTTGGCGATATAAGACATCAGTACTGTGCAGCGCTAAGTTAAGAGCAGAAAAAAGGTCTTTAAAAATGGTGAGTTCTAACTATTAAGACTTTAAATAATAAGTAAAGCCTTACCAAATTAGTGTACCAGAGCTTAAAAAAAGAATGGAAGACTGGATTTTTCTTTTTACATATATGTATATAAATACACACACACACACACACACACATAAAATTGATTTCTTACAGAGAGGGAGAGAGAGAGAGCTAGAAACATCGATCAGCTGCCTCTTGCATACCCCCTATTGGGGATGTGCCCGCAACCAAGGTACGTGCCCTTGACCAGAATTGAACCTGGGACCTTTCAGTCCACAGGTCGACGCTCTATCCACTGAGCCAAACCGGCTTTGGCTGGATTTTTCTTTTGAAATTCAAACATCTCTAGTAACTAGAAAAGTTATTTTATAGAGGAATACACTAAATTTTTAAAATATAACAAATGACCTAGCAAGGCAACTTAAGTTTCAAGGCTATAAAAACTATCCCTCTACCTTCCTGACATTACTTTAAACATAAGAATCACAATATAGTCCTAAAATCTGAAAACTAATATATTGAACATATTTTTGATCTGTGGGGCTTTCTGAAATAAGTTTTTAGACCTTTATTTTACAAGTGGGGAATGAAATTTTTAATTTTTAGTCTCAGCCTACAAATAAAATTTAGACATTCCTATCTTCAAAGCAAAAAAATACAAACATCAAAACAGGTGATTCACAGTAACTGCCTACAAATCTTACCTTGGCTTCTGTCTTCCTCCTCATGACATTAGGAACATGGGTGATATGGGCACTCACTCAATAATGGTTACACATGCAAGTTTTTTATTTGGTCTCCAAATCATTGGAATTTTATTTCAACCAAGGCTCTCTAAGCCTTCATTATTTCTATACAACTCTAGGAAAAAACAGTTTTATCAATTTACAAATTAGAGGTCATGATCTGGGAAAATGATACTCTTCCAGTAAATAAATATATCAGTCATTTCAGAGGCACTTTAGGCCTCTTTAATGCCCTCTCTAGGACAAACCCTTTCCAATATTTAATTACCTGGGGAATCAAATTTAAGTGAAATAAAGTATTTATAAGGTAACCCATATCATGGGTATAATCTAGATGATCTTAGCCTAAATTTATCCATTACTTCTCAATAAAGTAGAGTGATTCCAGTTATACATCCACAGATGCAATGATTTCCTTGGTCAGTGCGGAAATATAATTTGTACTTCCTCAAAGTACCTTTATCTGTTTACCCATGAAAAAAAAACTTCCTTTTAGTTGCCTGATTTTGAATATATAATCCACAAGTTTACAACTTTTCCATTGACTACATTTCAATTTGTAATCAGGAAACATTTGAGAGAATGATATTATTTTATAGGTTAACTATTTTAAATTCATTGCTGGCCAAGTTAGCAGTAGTGGGCAGTTCTCTTGTGGACAACAATTCCAAAACAATGAGTATATGGCCTGCTAGCTCAAATCAACAGGTTGCACCTCTTGCCCTTTTCTCTATTTTAGGACCACATACTGGTTTATTACCCATGGCCCAAACTACAGATTACTGGAAAGAAAAGGAATGTGTACAGCATTAAATTGGTCCTTTCTTCCATCCTTCACAAAAGGCCAAAACATTTCAACGGCTAAAGTTTTCAATAACACTTATAACTGCCTAAAATAATCCCTTGAAATTTTCTTACTAGAATGAAACATGAGTTTTAGGAGAGTTATTGATTTAGTTGAGGGTGAGGTAACAAGCAAAAGTAACAGTATTTTCAAAAAGTATAACAATTTAGCAAATAATACACATCAACTGATGTTCCCTAAGTTTTGTCAGTTTTAAAATGACTTTAATTGCAAAGGCTTAAACACAGAAAATAAAATATAGTCCAGTCCATTTTCTACATATTCCTCATTTTGGCCATGAGATCTTCCAAGCTTTCACCAGAATCTTCCACTGTTACATCAGGAACAGAATCTTCTTGCTATCAACACATGAAGGAAACACAGAGAAAAAATAACCACATAAAATTCTTGATGCTTAGAAATATATAATTAGTAATCTTTAACTATGTTCTACAAGTTTACAAAGTAAACTTTCTTTAGTACATATGCCTTCTAATTTTTAGGAGAGACAACGTTCTTTATTTTCCATACCAGTCTTTTGATTTACAAGGCAGTAATTTCAATATTCCTGCGATATCCACTAACGTACTTCTAAATGGTATTGTGGCTAAAACTACCAATTTAGAAATATGATATTTTCATTTACTCAAAATCTATTTGACTTGAACCATTAATAAGTGAACAAAATTATTTTATATTTGTTTTCAAACAGTTAAATTGTGCTGTGCATATGTCCAGATTAGCACTGAATACATCTCTTTCAGACATCTTAATGCCTATAGCAAAGTATCTAATACAGGAAGTACTGTGTTGGCATTATAAAGGATGAAGATGAAAGATAAATACTTTTTTTCATGTTATTTACTTATGGTAAATCTTATTTTAGATGTACCTTTTGGGGAACTGTATAGGCCACTGTAATTCCTTCAGGTAAGTCAGGAACTGGACCTGAAGAACTTTTCAGCTCCTCTTCTGAAACTTCAGATACCAACTCAATACCTGTAGAGTTAAATTTGACCTTATTACAGTATTTGAGGAATTTAAGCAATAACAACTCAAAACTTGTATAACATTAATTATAATGAGATTCCCTCCCATAAAGGATGCCATTTCCATTTATGAAAAGATTCCTACCCCACTCATTGTCTTCATGTATTATCTCTTCCTCTTCTTGAACAACCTCCTTTTTGGGCAGTGCTGCTACCTTTTTCTGTAGAAATCAAACAGTATCAAAGTATTTTTATTCATTCTCAGTTCTCCCAAGCATTAATCAATAATTCACGCAGCCTTTTTATTCTACCAAAAGCAAAAAAGGACTTTGAACACAATTTTTACTTGGAGGCATGCTGAATAAATCAAAAGTTTAAGGACCCAGAATCCAATTATATTAAATTCCAAATCTAAATATATTTTTTTCTTCTTTTAAGCTATTCTCTCACACTTTCTAACAGACCGGCATATACCTTATATTCTTCCTGCTGTTTCCTGCAATTTCTGTCATCGCACTGAGGATTTGGCTTCATGGACATAGTAGGAAAAAAATCCTGCATTGCGTTGTATCCGAGGTAAAAACTAACAGTACCAAATTTTAACAGAAACCTAAAAAAACAAATCAAAGTAGACTTAAATAAAAGGATAAAAGTATTTTTAAAATCAGATTTTTAAAAAATTAAATCTTTATTGTTTAAAGTATCACATATGTCCCTCTTTTTTCCCCCCATTCTGTAACAAGGAACATAGAAGACAAATTTATTCTCTTGTTTACAGGGCCTGGCTCATAAAAGGTATTTGTTAGTGAAAGCGGGAAAGAAAGCTCTTTCATCAGCCATAGAACTCCTTTTTGAACCTCTAATAAAGATAAAATGCTGCCAATTAAACTATGATTATGTCAACAACTTTAAAAAGCATGCTGATTTTAGAGATGTAGAAAAATGTAGAAAAATGATATTAAAAATTCCTGAGATATGAAACTAAATCTAACCAATTTAAAATATTTTATATAAAACTTACTATAAAGTTTACAATCTTAAGTATAGTTTAATACAGTTTTACAAATGTATTCACACATGTAGTCACTACCAGATCAACATTATAGAACATTTCCAGTATGCCATAAAACTTTCTGAGCTCCCTGGTCAAATCTGATTCTTTTTAGAAAATCATGTATATAAGATAAACAACAAAAGGAAAAATATTTGCAAATTTATGTTCTTTTTTATTGTTTTTAGAGAAAGAGAAACATCAATCTTTGTTTCATTGGTTGATTCTTGTTTTTTAAATTTTATTTATTGACTGATTTTTAGAGAAAGGAAGGGAGGAGAAAAAGAAACAATTTGTTGTTCCACATATTTATGCATTTATTGGTTGTTTTTTATATGTGCCCTGATAAGGGATCAAACTTGCAACCTTGGTGTATCAGGACATCACACTAACCAACTTGAGTTACAGGGTGTAAATGTATGTTCTTCATATACATCAAGGAAAAACAAAAAAAATTTGAGCATAGAATAAGAGCAAATAATTCACACAAAAGTACAAGTGCTCAAATTATCACAAATAACAAAATTGAAAGAGATACCCATTATTTACCTATTAAATTCATCAAGATTAAAGAGTTTTACAATATCAAATTATATCAAAGGTGTGGGTGGACTAGGTACTCCTACATTGTAATGGAAATGTACAATCCCTTTGAAAGAAAAATTTAATAACATGTCAAAAAATTTTTCATAAGCTCAGAAAATCCACTCCTAAAAATAAAAACTGTATAAAAATCTAATATACAAAGATATATGAAAAGCTATTGTTTGCAGCATTATTAGTAACTTACAATTGGTAAGCAGCCTAAATGTCTATCTATAGAGGGCTTATACTATAAATATGACACCTGAGAGAGTAAGCCATGATTTCCCCCTCTATGAAATGTTTAGTTTGCACAAGCTATGAAATAGCTCCAGACATTTGCCTTATGAGTTCTTATGTATGCTTTTTACAGTATCTTTGCTGGTAGTGGACACTTCTGCTATCAGAGTGCCTCCCTATAGCATGTTGCAGTTTTTTGTTCTTATATTGAAGGTTTAGGAAACATAACTAAGCTTATTAGAGTTGCAACAAAAAATGGCCTGAGAGAGGGAACACCTAAAGGAGTTGTACTTTTAATTAAGTGAGAACTGATTAAAAAACTCTTTGACATTAATTTTAGCTTAGCCAAAACCGGTTTGGCTCAGTGGATGGAGCATCAGCCTGCGGACTGAAGGGTCCTGGGTTTGATTCCGGTCAAAGGCATGTACCTTGGTTGGGGGCACATCTCCAGTAGGAGGTGTGCAGGAGGTAGCTGATTGATGTCTCTCTTTCATCAATGTTTCTGGCTCTCTATTCCTCTCCCTTCCTCTCTGTAAAAAAATCAATAAAATATATTTTAAAAACAAACAAACAAACAAATAAATAAATAAAAATAAAAATTTTAGCTGTAAAGAAACCGTTGTCCTTTTTAGTTATTGTCTAAGTCAATTATTTTCAACTGGTGTGTTGTAATAATTCTTTTAAAAATATGTTTTTATGATTTTAGAGAGAAAGAGGAAGGAAGAGAGAAGGAAAAAACATTGGTGAGAGAAAAGCATTGATTGGTTGCCTCTTGCATGCCATCAAGCCTGCAATAGGGTATGTGCCCTGACCAGGAATGGAATCAGTGACCTCTTGGTGCACAGGACAGCACCCAACCAACTGAGTCACATAAGAATTTTTAAAACATGCAATACCTGTCCATTTAAGTTATGTCTAGTAAGGTATAGTACATACAAATAAAAAATATATGATATTACACATAGTATATAAAATAAAAATATATGTATATTTAAAACTAAATTAAATACTTTGCTGGTAGTTCCTATATTTAAAATACTTTATGAAGTATCTTTTTTTTTTATTAAAATAAATAAGACTATTCAGAAAAATTAACCTTCACTCACTTTAACACATTTTGTACCAAGATCCCAGCAACTACGCCCATAGTGGTGGGAAGACTGGCTGCACAAACACCCTCTCGTTTCAGAGTCTTTTCATCAATATTTGCAGCAACTACAAGTGGCGGGGCACACTACATGAAAAAGAATAAAAGAAAATATATTTCAAAGAAAGGGAAAAAGTATGTGTTCCAAGTAGCAGTTAATCATATTCAAAGTCTGTTTTTCTTTGAGCTGTAATACATATTCAATGCCCCTGGAAACTCTTGTATTTAGTGAAAAATAACTCCAAATTATACATACTGCAAAACAAGCAGATTCTCCAGGAATTATAAGCTGTATGTGTCCTGAAACTGCATTTTCACTGACCCCAGACTCCATCCATGTTTGTCCAAGTTCATTACAAGCCTTGGTAGAAGCAGACAAAAATAAGAGAAAAAACATAAAAGAGCAAGCTGTAAGTTACCATAATTTCTTTTCATGAAAAAGTGGCATTTAACTAAATGGATTACCATGAATTTTTTAAAATTAATTTTCAGAATAAAAAATTAAAGTTGTAAATAATTGAATTCCTTGGCAATTGTCACACTCTGTTTAAAATAAACTGATAGGTCTGGGGAGAGGTCAATGGCAGGAGGAGGAAACATATGTAATACTTTCAACAATAAAAAATTAAAATTTTTAAAAATAATAAATAAATATAAAATAAACTGATAGGTAAGTAGTCAATAAATATCTAATTAAATTAAGTCTATTGGACTTCTTAT
Source organism: Lasiurus cinereus (assembly GCA_011751065.1). Taxonomy (NCBI): domain Eukaryota; kingdom Metazoa; phylum Chordata; class Mammalia; order Chiroptera; family Vespertilionidae; genus Lasiurus; species Lasiurus cinereus. The sequence goes on from JAAGEH010000125.1 coordinate 15,207,239, forward strand.
TACATTAATGTAAAACTTCACTTTTCTAAAATTATTTCAGTAACAAAAATGCAAAACTTCATTTGAAAAGCTGAAAACACCAAGAAAATAATTCAGTTTTATTTTTCAGAAACCATGTTTAAAGGCAATTTATATATATTTATATCTTTACTGAAAAGTAAAGTAACAAAAGTTAAAACCAAAGCTGACCAGGAGTATTATAAGATATTCATTTATTTTAAAAATTATACATCACAACTATCTGCTATTTTATAGTTTCCTCTATTGGCATCAGAGAGTAGGATATTGAAACCTATGCCACAATTAAGCAGGTTCCAAAGCCATTAGAAAACATTTCAAAAGTAGGCTAAGGGAACATAAAAAATAAGTAAAATAAGAAACCAACAATAAACACCTAAACTGCTGCCTCGCACAACAATTTCAAAACTACAACTAAAAGACAAATCAAATATCATCCAGAACCACAGGAAGGCTGGCTGAGTGGAAATTCTACAACTAGAAGGAAAGAGAAAAGCACACTGAGACTCAGAGGAGCTGCAGGAGGCAGAGATACTGAGACACATGTGAGGAGAAGGCAGAAAACCGAGTGTGCAGCTGGCTTTCTCAAGCGGGAGGAAGAAAAAGCTCCCGAATGCACTGAACTCCAGTTCCGGGTGAGACTCTGGGGACCCAGACACATACGGGGTGAAATTGGACTGTCATGAAAGAAAAAAGCACACTGAGACTCAGAGGAACTGCAGAAGGCAGAGGTACCGAGGTGCGAATGGAGAGAACGGGCAACTGAGTGCGCAGCTGGCTTTCTCAAGAGGGAAGGAGACAAAAACTCCCAAATGCACTGAACTCCAGTTCTAGACAAGACTCTGGGGATCCAGACTCATTCAGGGAGAAAGGACTGACAGCGGGCAGAACTCAAGGGCAGCTTCCTCTCAGAGGTGCTTGCTAAGATTACCAAAGGACACTGAGACACAGGGGCCTATTAGGGCAGGGAAGATGGGAAACCAATGCTGTCTGCTCTGCCCTGAGACTCTGCCCCATCCAAGCTGAGCACAGAGGCTTTTGCAAGTCTTGTCTCATAAGGGTATCTCCAGCACAGAACACCCATTAGAAAAGCAAAAAAAAAAAAAAAAAAAGTAAGAATCCAAAAATATGAAGAGAGTGTAAGGAGCCTCTGGGACAATTTCAAGTGTGCCAACATCAGAATTATGGGGGTGCCAGAAGGAGAGAGAGAGCAAGATACTGAAAATCTGAAGAAATAATGACTGAAAACTTTCCCTACCTGGTGAAAGAAATAGACTTACAAGTCCAGGAAGCTCACAGAACCCCAAACAAAAGAAATCCAAAGAGGACTACACCAAGACACATCATAATTAAAATACCAAGAGCAAAAGACAACGAGAGAATATTAAAAGCAGCAAGAGAAAAACAGTTAGTTACCTATTAGGGAGTAACCATATGACTGTCAGCTGATTTCTCAACAGAAACTATGCAAGCCAGATGGGAGTGGCAAGAAATATTCAAAGTGATGAATAGCAAGAACCTACAACCCAGATTACTCTACCCAGCAAAGCTATCATTATGAATTGAAGGTCAAATAACGAGCTTTACAGATAAGAAATGGCTAAAGGAGTTCATCACCACCAAACCAGTATTATATGAAATGCTAAAAAATACTCTTTAAGAAGAGGAAGAAGAAGAAAAAGGTAAAGATAAAAATTATGAACAAGAAATACGTATCTATCAACAAGTGAATCTAAAAATCAAGTGTATAAAAGAATCTGATGAACAGAATAAACTGGTGAATATAATAGAATCAGGGGCAAAGAAAGGGAGTGGACTGACAATTCTCAGGGGGAAAAAGGTGTTGGGGGTATGGGAAGAGACTGGACAAAAATCATACACCTATTGATAAGGACAGTGTGGGGAGGGGTAAAGGCAGAGGGTGGGGTGAAAATGGAGTGGAGGGGAGGTATGGGGAAAAAGGAACAATTGTAATAATCTGAACAATAAAGATTTATTAAATTAAAATATATAAGTAAAACACATTATAAAAGGGTTTAGATGCACAACTATTTTTAAGGTGGGAAATATATAATGATAGAAGATACAGAATAGATAAGTTCATGAGTGTAACATTTTACACAGTAGGAATACTCACTGTATTTATTGTCATTCGAGCTTCAAAATTATCCACACAGCTAAGAACTAGGTCAACAGGTTTTCCATCTTCTAATCCACCATTACTAGGCAAAGGAAATAAATGTTTTTTGAAAAAATCAGGACACAAAATACATTCTAATTAGACTTTATTTGTTCAATCACACATTTACTATTTCAGAAATGTTTAAGTATAAGTATAATATATTAAGTATTTAATATTAAAGATCCAGTGTATATAGAGTATTGAGTAATTAGAAATATAACATCAATGATACTATAGTACTTTTTACACAAGATCTACAAGGATGCAAGTATAAAGTCTATTTACAAAAGTTACCATTTACCTATTAGCTTTCAGACTTTTATTCAAATACAATGAGTTAATTGAATACAATTCATTATTTTAGTAGTGTCACAAGAGTATCTGCAGAAAACCACTTTCAGACAGAAATATATTCTAGAACAGAAAATGTATAATTGAGGAATCCTTGTTATACTATTATAATAATAAGGTTTTTTAGTTTTTCTTTTGTTGTTACCATTGTATTTTGGACAATATATACTTTTTACTGAGCTCCCAGTATGTAAAAATTACACAAAAATTAACTATTCTAAAAACAAAAATATGTTTCATTCTACCAATGCATTGAATTAATCATCACCACATTTTCTGTAATACTTATTTAACTGAGCTAGACATGTGTAAAATATTCATAAATAAATTTTTACCTTATTCTATCCATGAAATGTTGAAAGTTTTCTACTGTGGTTATATTATAGTTGTGTACTTCAAAAAGAACATCAGGATTAATGTTCCTAAGAGGGGGAAAAAGGAATGATTATAGTAGGAATAATAAGAGAAAGCAAGAATAAGTATTAAAGATCATTTAACAGAGATTAGAGAAATGGAATTTAAGCTCTTCAAAGAAAATCCTGTCCTCTTCTATCTCTTTTGTCCCACATTAAGGGCTACATTTAAGGACTAGGTTTATAATGTGTAAATTATCAGAAGGCTTACAAAAATGTTCCCACAGCCTGTGAACTAGAAATTAAATCTTATCCCCTCTGTTAGCTACATTTCAGCCTGACAAAAGAGCTGCTTTGTTCCTTATTCAATTCAGTGCAGTATGTTTCTTTGGGCTCTCAAATTCCTAGAGCAAAGGTTGACCACTTATGGCCTTTCCATCAAAATTGGCCTGTCACCTATTTTTATAAGGTCTGCAAGCTAATAATGGCTTTTACATTTTTAAATGGGTGCAAAAAAGAAAGTCAAAAGAACAACAATCATTTCATGACATGTAAAAAATATGTAAAATTTTAATTTCAGAGCCATACAGTTTTATTGGAACAGAGCCGTGCTCATTCATGTTTATATTGCCTACAGATGCTATTACACTGTAAGTGCATAGTTGAGCAATTTTGACAGAAACCATACGGCCCTCAAAGCCTAAACTATTTACTATCTAGTCCTATAAAGGAAAGATTGCCAACCCAGATCCAAGAGGTAAGAGAATTCTTTGCAGAAGTGAAACCTGCATTCCTCAGAGAAAAATTCAGGTCCATTTATGCATTAGATTAACTCATACCAAATACACAAAGATTTCTCCTAACAGAGTCTTTAATTGCTATTCCACTTACCTCAAAGTATGTTCTGCTGCTTGAACTTTACTTAATCCTGCTTGATGAGGTTGGAAGAAAAGTCTATTCATATTGGCCAGTTCTACCTTGTCATAGTCAAAGAGTAGTAACTAAAATGAAAATAGTGATATTCTGATGAAAAACATAAGAAAGAATGAAATGGTGAGTTTTACATTTGATAGGTTTAACAGTTTGGCAGTAATAATAAACTCTGAAACTCTAGGTGCCATATATTAACTCATTCAATGCCTATATGAGGTAAGTATGTAGATACTATTATCCTCATTTTAGAAAGAACTAGGACACTTGCTCAAAAGCCACTCGGCTAATTTGCAACAGTAAAAGGATTTGAATTCAAACATTCTCAATGCAGCATCTGTACTCTAACCACAATGATTACTGAATCTCTAAATTATTTGCTAAGAAATTAATGTTCATTTTATTTCATTTCATTTCTATTTTTGCTAAAAGCCAAGAACCTATTAGATAAATAATAGTTTTCAATAAGAAAAATACGAATGCCTTAACTTAAAACTATAGTAAAGCATGACTCCTTCTGTGAATCTGACACTACCTATACAACCATGCTTTGGCTAAAGCACTATTCCAAACAGAATTACTAACCAACCACTTAATTATTCTTTCCTGCTATATATTTAGAAATGACAGTTACACACACACACACACACACACACACACACACACACTTTAAAATGACCAAAAGATCCCATTTCTTATCAGAACAGGTTGGATCCAAGGATTTCCAAGTTCCCTTTCTTGGTCTAAAAATCTGTGACTTTGTAATACAATTATCAGCATCTTAAACTTAACAGTAAAAACAAAAATGGTATTTTCTTCTTCTCAATACAGAAACACTAACCCGGCCCATAAAAACATCATGTGAGTTACCCTTAAAATCTTGCTCTAAAAGATCTCACTTATGACCCCTATAATAATATTCTAATCCTGGAGTCTCCAAAATATGATTTATTTAAGCTCATTCAACAGTATTTACTTGATAAGGCCAAATATTAAGTCTGAGTTTTGGCCTCATAGCTGGTTTATGAATAAGTTGCAGGAAATCCTAAATTTGGGCACAAGAAGTGTGACTGCCATTAATTAGCTCCAATCATGAATAATAAGTCACTTTTACTTTTTAGGGCTGTATCCTCATCTATAAAATAAAGCAGCTGATATGGATCTGGTAATCCAGGGTGTGCTGGGGATTGTGGAAACTTTCAGGAATAAGACGTAGTCTCCGAGTCTTCAATCTTCCACTTCCCTACTTCATGAATTAGCTTTTTTTTTTTTTAATCTGTTTTACACATTGGAGAAAGAGTTCTGAAACATACCTATGTGTAGATCCTTAGCATACAACCTTGAGTACACACTGGAATCACTTAGGAAGTTTTTAAAAAATACAGATGTCTGGCTCCCATTCACAGAGATTCTGATTAACTTTTTATGGGGTGCAGTGTGGACATCAGAATTTTTTTAAGCTTCTCAGGTAATTCTAATTACAGCAGTGTCTGATAATCACTGTTCTAGATCCTTGCTAGACATAATATGGCCTAGGCTAGCAGTATCAGCATTACCTAAAGCTAGCTGGAAATACGAAGCACTTCCCCAACTTTAGTATGCATATGAATCAGCTGGCTATCTTGTTAAAATACAAATTCTGATTCATATCTGGGGTGGGCCTGGGAGTCTTCATTTCTAACAAGCTCCCAAATGATGTTGATGCTACTACTTCAGGGACCCGCCTTTGAGTAGCAAAGATCCAGAGATTCTTAAAGTGCCGTTCTTGGAATAACATCAGAATCACCTGGGAACTTGTTAAAAATTAAAATTCTTAGATCCACCTGAAACCTACAAGATCAAAACCACTAAGGTAGGGTCTGGCAATCTGTGGTTTAATGAGCCTTCCAAGGGCTTCTGATGCACACTCAAACCTGAAAATCATGGATCTTCATGATCTGTACTATCCTTGGTCAGTCAACTATAAGCAGCTGTTGGCTGGCTTTTGTAAGCCTCTTTACAGACTTTGAAATGTTAAACATTTTTAGTATTTTGATGTTGTCTTTTCTATATTGATAGATGAGTGCCAACTTTGAAACCACTTTCCTTTAAAAATGTGGTGCATGGAGTAAACCAACATATTAAAAAATATTGATAAACTTTATGGGAAAGTGTATGCTTTAAATGACAAATTAAAGGGTATACATTTGTGGAAAGCTCATGTATTCAACCACTATATATTTAACATCATGGATTCAAGCTTTATAAGCTTAAGATTGCTAGGCTGATACCTAGTATAAGGTCACTTCTCCTTCTTATCCACAATCTAAACCAATTTTAGAAAAATAAATAAATATATACATACACACACACACACAAATATTTATGAATTAAAAAACATCTGAAGCATTCTCCAGTTCAATTTCAAACACTTAAGTCCAAATTGTTTATATATTACTCCAAACAAATATGTTCCTGAACACAATTAGGTAGTCCTTGTTTTTAATCAGCAATAATATCAATTTCCAATGGTGGGGTCATGTCTTAATCCCCTCGGGTAGAAAGAAAAATCTGAATAAATACAACACAAATCAATAAACCATCAATAATGGGCGGGGGTGTGAAAGAGAGTATAATTAGTACCTGATTTACTCCAGAAGTGAATAGTTCTCTACAGGATAGGCAAAGAGAAATATTTTTACCTTACCAATGCCACATCTTGTCAGCATTTCAGCAGTCACACTACCAACTCCACCAACACCTACTATTGCTACAGCAAAGGTACGGATTTTCTGTAAAATGCAAAATTATGTATGTCTTGGTTAGTAAGTCTCAAAAATTATTTTAATTTATTGAAATCATCTTCAAAAACTTGGAAAAGTTTATCATACCTCATAGTCGCTTACAATTCCCATTCGTTTCAATGCCATCAGACGGCTTAAAACAAAGAAAAAAGTGTTTTAAAGGTTACACAATCTTAGTGACATAGGTAAAGATACATCAAAGAAAACAGACTCCAAAAGTCAATCATTACTAATCTTTTAAAAGAGGAGAAATCTTTTCATCAGTTCAGTTTTACCAGATGAAACTAAATCAATGGGGCAGCCTTAAGAACACTAATGCCTGAATACACTTCCAGCCTATGCAACAAGATTTGTTAAATTGGAAATAATTTTCCCTCAATGTTCCTAAGATATGACTTCAGCATCTTCTAGCTTTAGGAATTTAATGACGTGCTCTAGTATGAATCTATTTTCATCCATTGTGCTGAGTACTTAGTGGACACTATCAAATTGTTTTTCAGTTCTGGGAAATTTCCTTGAATTTGATGATTTCCTTGTTGGTTTGTTTTTTCCTGGGTTATCTTTCTGGAATTCCTATTATTTGCGGGTTGGACCATTTGAACTAGCCCTCTATTCTTATTTCCTTTCTTCTATTTTCCATCATTTTAGTTTCCTACTCTATTATCTGTATTTTTTTCAACTTTATTTTCCAATATTTCTATTGAAATTTTCATTTTTACTATTCTCCATTTTCTTATTTAATAAATCTTTATTGTTCAGAATATTACAATTATTCCACTTTTTTCCCTCCATAGCTCCCCTCCACCTAGCACCCACCCCTCCCTCTACCCTTACCCATTGCCCTCATCCATAGATGTATGATTTTTGTCCAGTAACTCCCTGCAGCCCCCATCATCTCTTTCCCCCTGAGAATTGTCAGTCTACTTCCTTTATATGCCCGATTCTATTATATTCACCAGTTTCTATTCATCCAATTTTCAATTCACTTGATTTTAGGTTCACTTGTTGATAGATATGTATTTGTTATTCATAATTTTTATCTTTACCTTTCTCTTCTTCTTCCTCTTCTTAAAAAATACCTTTCAGAATTTCATATAATACTGGTTTGGTGGTGATGAACTCCTTTAGTTTTTTATTATCTGTGAAGCTCTTTATCTGCCCTTCAATTCTGAATGATAGCTTTGCTGGGTAGAGTAATCTTGGATGTAAGTTCTTGCTATTCATCACTTTGAATATTTCTTGCCACTCTTGTCTGGCCTGCAATTTCTGTTGAGAAATCAGCTGACAATCGTATGGGTGCTCCCTTGTAGGTAATTAACTTTTTCTCTTGCTGCTTTTAATATTCTGTCTTTTGCTCTTGGTATTTTAATTGTAATGTGTCTTGGTGTGATCCTCTTTGGATTCCTTTTGTTTGGGGTTCTATGAGCTTCCTAGACTTGCAAGTCTATTTCTTTCACCAGCTGTGGGAAGTTTTCATTCATTATTTCTTCAAATAGGTTTTCAGTATCATGCACTCTATCTTTTTCTGGCACCCTTATAATTCTGATGTTGGTATGCTTGAAGTTGTCCCAGAAGCTCCTTACACTATCTTCACATTTTTAGATTCTTTTTTCTTTTCCAGTTGAGTGTTTTCTGCTTCTTTGTATTTCAAATCTTTGACTTGATTCTTGCGTTCCTCTAGTCTGCTGTAAGGTTTCTGTATATTTTTTATTTCAGTCAGTGTATGCTTAATTTCAAGTTGCTCCTTTTTCTTCTCCTTTTGGGTCTCGCTAAATTTATCCATCTTTTCTAGGAAATTCTTGAAAAAACTTATAATCATGGTTTTGAATTCTATATCCAGTCATTTGTTTCCCTCCATTTCTTTTGTTTGTGATCTGTTCCTCTGTCTCCGCATTTTTGCTGCTTCCTTGAGTTGGTAGCTTTGTGAGCTAAGTGTTCTACATGGCCCAATAGCTCTGCCTCCCCAGTTACCTGAGGTGGACTCTCTTGGTGCTCCCCTTTGTGGACTGTGAATAAAGCCTTGTTGTAGTTAAGTCTTGATTGTTGTTGGTATCACAGGGGGGAATTGACCTCCAAGCCAACTGGTTGTGAGGATCAGCTGTGTCTATGCTGGGAGTACTTCTGTGCTGGAGTCAGCCTTATGATACAAGACTTGCAAAACTGCAAAAGCTTCTGTGTTTAGTTTGGATGGGGCAGTGTCTCAGGGCTGAGGAGACAGTCTTGGCTTCCTGTCAGTCTTACCCTATGTAGCCTATGGGTCTCAGTGTCCCTCGATAATCACTGCAGCCTCTCTGCGTGCGCTTGTGCTTGCATGCCTCTGCTTTTTTTTTTTTAGCTCCCCTGAGTTTCTGTGCGTTCTGGGGACCCGTATGAGTCTGGGTCCCTAGCGTCTCCCCTGAAACAAGGGTTCAGTGCAGTAGGAACTGGATTTCAGCACAGTTAGGAGGTTCTGCCTTTCTCCCGCTAGAGAAAGTCAGTGGCACAATCAGCAGTCAGTCCTCTCTGTGAGACCTCACGTGTGCGCACACCTCTAAACCTCTGCCTTTTGCAGTTTTCCTAAGTTTCTGTGCACTCCTCCCTTTTCATGATAATCTATAAACTCTCTTCGTCTGAGTCTCACCCAGAACTGGGGTTCAGTGCAGGTGGGAGTTTCCATTTCCCTCCAGCTAGAGGAAGCCAGCTGCACTCTGCCACCCGTCCTCTCTGCATGCGTGTGTCTCCATACCTCAGCTTTTTGTAGCTCCTCTGAGTCTCCGTGAGCCCCTCTCTTTCCTTCTAGTTGTAGAATTTCCACTCAGCAAACTTTCTTGTTCTATCTTTTAGCTGTATTTTTGAAATTGTTGTACAAGGCAGCAATTTAGGTATTCACCTTTGCCACCATCTTGGTTTCTCTCTATTCTCCATTTTCAAGAATTCTTTTTAATCACCTGAATGGTGTTTTTTTTATTTATTAGCACCTTGTTCTGTTTCATTTACAACATACCATCCTTCATCTAGGGATAATAATAATGTTGGGGATGTGTTATTTTGTTTTGTTGTGAGTTTGTGTGTGTGTGTGTGTGTGTGCATTATGTTAGCTTCTCTCATCCTTTGTTCTGCTCATATTTAAGAATCAGACATTAATAAAGATGTGGGTAATGCTTGTTTGACTTTGGCTTCACCATAAGGTGATCTGGTTGAGCTATTTAGCTGAAATCTACAATATTACTGTCTTTCAGTGTTTCTTCTTGGTTCTATCAACTTCTCCAGAGAAAATTCTTTCAATTTCCAGCCTGAAAGGTGTTTATGGCTGTTCATTTGGGGGTGTTAACTAGAAGAGCAAGGCTTGGGAGTCATTGCACTCAGTATGTAAATAAAGACCTGCTTCAATTAATAGAAATCCTCCATTTTATTCCCTCCAATGGATAAATCTCTAGTCTTCTCTTTTGGTAGGGAAGAGGCATTAGCATTAGCTCAGCTACAAAGAGTGAAGTAGGAAATCTGGGCTCCCTTTCTTCAACAGATTTTCAATCATATCTTTTCTAGCCCTATCTTAAACCCTTCAGAAGTACCTATGCCCAATCCTGAGCCTTTGGGAATTCTGTGGTGTAAACTGTATTGCAGGCTTGAGAATCAACTTCTTCCAATCCATTAAATCAGTTATCAGTCATCCATCATTTTTCTATTTCTAAAACTTTGTTACTATAATCTTCAAGTACAGGAACCTAACTATCCTCATTATTAATAGAAACCCTTTGTTTTTTCAATGGGGATTATTCTTTTATAAATTCCTTTACTGTCATCTTGGTGGATTGGGTAGACAAGGATAATAAGTGCCTGTGATCAATCTGCCATCTTTACCTTGATGCTGTCTTTAATCTTCATAAATAACCCTAGAAAAATGTATTGCAATCCCCTTTTACAAATGAGAAAAAAGATTCAGGTTACCTTGGCCAAGATTAGCTAAATGGCAAATAAGTATTCAGAACTAAGTTTTTAAACTAACATTTGAAACTTTAAAGCCTCTACTCCCCTTTCAATTTTCTCCATATGCCTACAATTATATTCTATAATTTTATAACATAATTTTAGTTACTTGCGTTATCTGATCATTTCATAACCACTGAGTTTCTCAAATTAAAGCAAAAGGTCTTTGAGGCTCAGAGGCTTCCTTTTATACTTCTTTTTGTATCACTTAATGCAATTAAAATGAAGCTGAGCACTTACAAACCCCTCTCCTATATTTTTTTGATAACTGTGAACTTTATAATTCCTACTACTCATATTGTAATCCTATGTTTACCTTTCTACATATCTCACACTCACCTGGTAATCTCTGGAGGGAAACAACCATATCTACTTTGTATCCGCAGTGTCTATGCATAAGAGATATTCAATAAATGGTAGAAAATATCATCCAGGAGGTTGGAGATGAAATGGTGTTCACTAAATACAGTATTTGCTAAACAAACAATTCAAAAAATTAAGGCGGACGTTTATCAAACACCCATGTACTAGTGAAAAGTTTTGGGTAACAACTGCCATTTCTTAGATAGCAGTGTTAATAAAGAAAAAAGGTGCAAATCAGAAAATACTAAATGTTTAGATTTGAGTTCTGAAAGTTTGTGATTATTACAATGTCAACGGGTCGTCTCATGTTAAAACAATGTCTGAAAGATGAATCTAAATATATCATCTACATTTCTTTGCTTTTTCATTCTTTCATTTGTAAAATTAGAAAATGTTTAAGAATGCCAAATGGAATAGTTTCCACTCATTCTGGTTAGAGATGTCAGACCATGCTTACTCAAACCCTTAAAAATGTTGACCATGAACTCTTCCTGTTTGGCAACACAGTTAAAATACATGCACCCTCCTTAAAGAAAAAGAGCAACAATAACACCTTTCCTGTTTCACCTACTTTAAACTGTTCACCTACTTTGAAAACTATCCCATTTTTTTTTAGCCACACTACTTAGTGGCTTATTTCTTTTTAATGGGGAGACCGTTCCATTGTGAACTTTGAGCAGGCCAGACCTTTTTATGTACCACTAGTTCCATGACCCGAGGCAAGTCACAGCAGCTCTCCAAACCTCAATGTTCTCACCTATAAAAAGGAGGTCAAATAACAGCAGCCATCTCCCAGGGTTGTGGCGAAGAGGAAAATGCACGAGTGACAACGCGAATGCATGAAAAGTGCTCGGCGGGTAATGAAAGCCCAGGTAATGTCAGTGTGGGTCCTGAACAATAAAGTCTTGTACAGAGCTTCCCATGCATGTTCAAGCTCGTCTAAGAACTGTACATACACTGAGGTTTCCAATACACAGTACTCAACAACTCTGGCAGAGATAGATAGCACTCTTCTCCCCTCTTTACGCAGCTGCTAAGAGTGGGATGGGTCCCAGACCGGTTTGGCTCAGTGGGTAGAGCGTCGGCCTGCGGACTGAAAGGTCCCAGGTTCGATTCCCAGGTCGGGGTCATGTACCTTGCTTGCGGGCACATCTCCAGTGTGGGGCGTGCAGGAGGCGGCTGATCGATGTCTCTCTCTCATGGATGTTTCTGACTTTCTATCTCTCTCCCTTCCTCTCTGTAAAAAATCAATAAAATATGTTTAAAAAAAAAAAAAAGACTGGGATGGGAATCCAATGAGGCTGACGCTCCAGTCCTTCCCCTAACTACAAACCTTCTCAGGACACGAGAAAGAAAGAGGGGGCAGATCTCATCAAACCCAACGGCTTCAAAGCTAAACAAGCTCTGCGCACCACGCCCCCCAATGAGAAGCCTTTAGGAGACCCGACGTTTCCGTTTGGCGGATTGTATACGGATGTCACCGTCTGCAGGCTGTTGCTGCGGGTTTGGGGGGACCGACTACGAGAGCCCGGGGCGGCAGGAAGCCGGACACGCGTCCTGGGCGGGCACGGGGGCAGCACCATATGGCTGATTCCCTCGTGTTTTCTGTTGGTTATTAGCTTAAGAGAAATAACATCTTTGACCAGGACTCAGGTCTTGCCTTGTCCGTGTGGAACCAGGGAAGGGAGGTGGGGGGCCGCGAGAGCAGGACCCGCGTGGGGAGCGCCCTACACCCCGGGCCGCTCGGAGCAGGCGACCTCGCCCCCCACGCCCGCCTCCGACCCGCCGTCACCTGTAGGGGTTGGAGTCCACCACCTCCGAGCTCATCTTCTCGATGCGGGCGCGGCCGCCGCCTCCGTCGCCGGCCCCCAGGGCCCGCCGACTCCTCTCGTGGGCCAGTTCCCGCTCCAGCTCCTCAACCCGCTGCTGCAGCCGCTCCACAGACTCGGCCATGGCGGGCACTCCGGCCGCCCACGCTCCCTGCCCCGGCCGCCGCCGCCGCCGCCGCCGCCGCCGCCCCACGCTGACAGGCTCGCTGGCCCGCACGGAGACTCTGGAGGTGGCACCGAGCGGCGCCCCTCGCCCAGAAGCCGGGGGAAGTGCTCGCAGCGCCTCACAGAACGACACGTCTCCGCCACTCCCGCCGGCGTCCCGCGGCGGCACCACTTCCGGTTGCAGTCCCCGCTCCCTCGCAGAAAACACACACACACACACACACACACACACACACACACACCACACACACACCCCTGCTAACTTGTCTCCTTTGCCGGGTCCTAGGAGACCAGGCCTCAGCAGGGCCAAGGTCCTAAGCGTCCAGGGCGGCCGGCCGGCGGCATTGCCATTTCGAGTGGGCGGCTCAGAGAAACACCAGGAACTTTTATTCCTGGGCTCGAGGTCCAAACGGACCCTTTCCGGAAGCGGACCCTCTAGGCCTGCCGCCACTCGTTTAGCGGCGGCAGAGGCCGACTGGCGCGGCTTTGCTGGCTTTAAAATTGCGGTCTCCAATTCTGAGGCGGACGGCTCGTTGAAAATCCAAACACAAGAGAGGTTCCCCGGACCTTTCCCAAGCAGAGCTGAAATCCCCAGAATTCAGCGGGCCAGTGTTGCTCAGCAACTGTGCCTAACTCGCGTGTGATTGGCTGGAGCCGCCGCCCCCCGGCGCAGGCGGGCCTCGCCCCAGGCCACGCCCCCTTGGCTATATAAAGTCACCTCTCTGGGCCCCGAAAGTGTCTGTGGGCTCCCTGGTGGACGTCATGGAGAGCCGAGCGTCCCGCGAGCCAGAAGCCGCCGAAGTGCAGCCGCAGCACAAGTTCGACTGCAGGCCCTTGGAGGCCTACCTCAGCGAGCACTTGCCCGGCTTTGGGGCGGAGCCCGAGGCCAGGCTGACCATTGCCCAGTACAGGTATCGCCACTAGCCGCCTCCTCCTCCTCCTCCTCCTCCAGTCGAAACCAATCTGTGCTTGGTGCTTTTCTCCCTTTGGCCCCGGGTGAGTCCCCAAGGCTCCGCCACCCTAGCTTCTTCTCCTGTAATGGCACCCTCTGCAGGCGGGAGCTGGCTGTTTCCAATTCGCGGCCAATAATGGGAGAGATCCTAGTCACGATTCCAACTAAGAGAAGGAATCTCTGTTCAAGGATCCAACGATGTGCCTGGGCATTCACTGAGGTTTGGAAGTTCTGTAGGGTATGCAGAGGCCTTCGCTCAACTTTTGTCCTGTGACCACACCGAGAAACAAGTGTTATTCCTTGGTAACTGGCCGTCTTCTCCGAAGGCTTAATGGCCCCAGCTGGGGGGTTCGAATTCTACTGGCAGATCTTCCACTTGGCAAATCACACCCCCACTTTGGGCTTTAGTTCTTTTTGGAGGGAGGGGATGGAACTGAAAGACAGTCCTGACAGGACTGCTTTCCACCTTGAACCTGGCCCTAGTCTGCTGTTGTAGAATAGAAATTGTTTTAAGAAATACTTTACTCTAAAAATAGTATTTTGATAAACAGAGAGGTAGAAGAAAAAAAAAGTCCTGGCTTCAAGAAAATTAGATCTGCCAGTTACTGACTAGGAATTTAAATATCTATAATGACAAAGGCATAATATGCTAATTAGACTGGACGTTCTTCCAGGTGCTCTAGTGTTACATAGACTCTCTGAGAGCTGCTTTCCTAATCTGTAATAAACGCCGGCCTGTTCTGAGTAATCCTGATAAGTGAAAGGAATTAAACATTGCAACAGAACTATATACCATTGGCATTTATCACTACCACCTATATTCCTGATTAGAGTAAAAAAAAATAGTGGCAAAGGACATGGATAATAGAGAATTTTGAGCTATAACTCAGGTATAAGGCACCTGGTCCCAATAGACAATGGGGGATGAAGAAGAAAGTGGAATGAAAATAAATAGCAGAGGTTTCTAGCCTAGACATTTGGTGTTGTAACAAACTAAAACAAAGTTCAAATTTCAAGTAGGCCACTTGCTGTGGAAATCTGGACGATGATTTAACCCTTTTGAGCACTGAGTCCTCCTTTGGAAAAAAGGATATAGTAATATGTATCTCCTAGAATTGTTGGAGAATTATCTAATTGAAAATTACCTAATTCTGAATTAGGTTGGATGTTAAAGTAACCAGGATTCAGCTTGATAAATGAAATAAGCTGTGGCGTAAATAGTACAGGCATTTCTTGTTCTATTGCACTTAACATTATTTCACTTCACAGGAATGTTTTTTTACAAATTGCAGACAAAACCCTTCCACCAGCAAAAAGATTAAAACTCACTTTTATTGCAACCAAATCTGCAATATCTCTGAGGTATGCCTATATAATATATGGATAGAACAGTCCCACAAAAAATACAGATTTCCTTTCAGGACATATGAAAAAGCTTGTGAAAATTGAAGACATGTCGGGTCACAAAGGAAGTTTCAAAAATTCTGAAGTGTCAATCTTAAAAAAAAAAATTTCAGAATATAAATGCCAAAAGTTTATAAATCAACTGAAGAAAGACAGCTATCAAATACATATTTAGAAATGAATTGATTCATGGATTTAAAAAGCCAATAATCTACAGATAATAGTTTACCAAAGTTCAGTATGGAAAAACCAAACAAGCTGATAAAACGTAATCTTAAAAAAGGCATAATTAATAAGAGCATCAAATTTGCCAAAAAGACAAACACAACCATAAAGAAAATAAGATTTTAGCAAAAGACTCCTTAAAGAAAGTGAAAATAAAAATGTTTGCAATATCTATGTGTATAAAGAGGTAATATGCAAACTTGTCCAGGATGCCTGGCTCCAAGCCTTAATAGTCACAACAAGTGTGGCTCGGAGCATGCCTCCACCTCAGCAGATACACACAGGTCGGGGCCTGTTCCCAGCGGCCACTGGTGCGGCTCAGAGCACACCCTCACCCCAGCAGACATACCCGTGGGGGGGGGGGGGGAGGGGGGCCTCTTCTGCGCATGAGCTGCAGAGGAAACACCTTTTTTGACTGCTCATGGGCTAAGCTCCCTGTATGCCGCCACTGGCAATGTTCTTGGTAACTTGAGTAATAAGAATCCAAGAAGGTGATCTAGGGTTTTTCCATCACACTCCTGGAGGAAAAAATGAAGGTCCGCTGCTGGCAAATTTGATTTTTAGAGTTTGCAAAAATAAATCATATTGGAAATATAAATTATTTAGAATTAAATATTGAAAGCATTTGATAGCTTGATACAACCAAAGCTGTGTTTTGCAGCTACATGTCTAATATGTGCATGGCACCACTCCATTCATTGGGAATATAACAAACAAACAAAAATCTTGTCTTCTTGGAATTCCCCGTCTATTTGAAGAATACAAACAATAAATAAAATCACTTTCTAAATATTACAGTGTAGGAGAAGGTGATATATACTATGGAGAGAAATAAAGAAGGAGGGGGACAGGAAGGCCTCACTGAGAAGGTAGCATTCAGCAAAGACTTGAAGAAGATAAGAATATGAGCCATGCAATTATCTGGGGAGAGAACATTCCAGGCAGAGGGGAGACAGCAAGTGCAAAGGTTCTTAAGGGGGAGTGTGTCCAGTGTGTTGAAGGAATACAAGTCAATGTGACCAGAATGGTAGAAACAAGGATAACAATGGCCTGTTGGCCATTATAAGGACTTTGGCCTTTACTTTGGGTGGAAATGGGGAGAGATTAAGGTTTAGGGTGCAGAGGAGGGACTGAATTGTCTTTTTAAACAAAGTCTCTTTGCCTGTTGTGTTTGATTGACAGGGACAAAGTCAAGGAGACCAATTTGGAGTACACTACAATGGTCCAATAGAGAAATATTAGTGGCATAGACCAGGAGGGTAGTGTAGAATAGGTGCAAAGTGGTCATAGTCTGAGTTATTTGGAAGGATTTACTGACTAATCAAATGTAGAGAATGAAAGAAAAAGAGATAACTAGTATTCCATTTTGTCTTGGTAACTGGAAGGATGGAGTTACATAAAGTAGAGGTGACTATAGAGAAGCAGATTTGAGAGGAAATGTCAGATCTCCATTTTGGAATGTTAAGTTTGAAGATACCTTTTACACATCCTATTGGATCTGTGCAGTAAACAGTTATGAGTTTGAGGATAAGGGCAGAGGTCTGGACTAGACATGTGCATTTAGGAATCATTGACATAGAGGTGGTACTTAAAGCCATAAAAGCATAGAGCTTACCTAGACAATGAATCTGCATAAAGAAAGAGATCTAGAAACAGTCCGAGGCATCTCAATGTTAGGAACATGTGGAATCAAGGTGGAGGCTGCAGTGGAGTAAAAGAAGGAATGGCTATAAAAGTAGGGGGAAATCATGGTTTGATACCATAACAATATCAATGGCATTGAAAAAAGTAGTTTTGATTGGAAGATCTGAATGAAAACTTGATTGAAATGGGTTTAAGAGAAAATTGGAGCAAGGAGTGTTTTTCCACAAAAGGGAATAAAAATGTTTTAAGTAGAGGGAGAAATGGAATCAAGAGAAGTCTTTTTTAAAAAAAATAGCATGTTTGTATATGCTGGATGCCAGTGATCCAGACGAGAAAGGGCAATACAAAAAAAAAAAAAAAGCCACAGGGGCTATTGGAAGCAAAAACCTCCAAACCCGGATGCCAGTGATCCAGAGAGGGGAAAAATTGTGCAGGAGAGAGAGGCTGGAATAAAGTTGAGTAGGCATGAGTGGGCAAGGATCTAATTCACAAGAGATGGGAGTCTCCTTAGATAGGAATGTGAACATTCTACAGACTCTGAAGGGAAGACATTTATATGGGCACAGATGCTTGTGTGCAGTAGATATGGTAGTGTAAGCACGTAGAAGTTCTCATCTAATTGCTCCTATTCTCTCAGTGAAATAGGAAGCTAGAGTCAGCTGAGAAAAAGGTGTTGGAGGTTTGAAGAGGAGAATTTGTGAAATAGTTATCCAAGAGCGTGGGAGAATAAGTAGGCTAAAGGAATATATTGTGGTTGCCACACAGGGTTCACTTTGAAGTTCATGATCATGAATTGGAAGCAAGAATATTTATTTTAGCAGGTATTATTGATACCTTGCACAGATTCTTTTGGATCCCTTTTTATTATTTCCATGTACATCCTGGTTTAGTGGCTTTTGCTTCCAATAGCCAGCCCCTGTGGCTTTTGTTGAAGGATGTCCTACTGCAGGTTTATAGGATCGGGCCTAAACCAGCAGTTGGACATCCCTCTCACAATCTGGGACTCCTATCTCCTAACTGCTCATCTGCCTGCCTGATTGCCCCTAACCACTCTGCCTGCTGGCCTGCTCACACCCAACTGCCCCCTGCCACCAGCCTGTTCACCCCCAAGTGTCCCCCCCACCAGCCTGATCATCCCCAACTTTCCTTCCTGGCAGCCTGTTCATCTCCAGCTGCGTCCCCCCCCCCCCGCTGGCCTGATCACCCCCAGCTCCCTTCCCCACTGTCCTTCTCACACCCAACTGTCACCCTTGCTGGTGTGCTTACCCCCAATGGCCCTGCCCCTCACCAAGCTGATCACCCACAACTGCCGTCCTATCCTGGCCTGATCACCCACCACTGCTCTCCCCTCTTGGCCTCTAACTGCCTCTACCTCAGCCCCGCCACCATGACTTTGTCCAGAAGAATGTCTGAAAGGTTTCCTGGAAGGTCTCCCAGTGTAATTAGCATATTACCCTTTGATTAGTATAGATAGAGGCCTGGTGCATGGGTGGAGGCCAACTGGTTTGCCCTGAAGGATGCCCCAGATCAGGGCGGGAGTTCCCTTGGGGCATGGAGTCACCTGGGTGAGAGGCCTGTGGTGGATGCAAGCCAGTCATGCCCCCGTGGGGTGAGCGTTCTCACTGAGGGGGTGGGGAGAGTCATGGCCAGCTTGGGTAAGGGGCTGAGGGCTGTTTTCAACCTGGCCACACCCCCTTCAGGGTGGGGGTCCCCACTAGGGTGCATGGCCAGCCTGAGTGAGGGGCTGAGGGCTGTTTGCAGTCTGGCCAAGCCCCCCATCAGGGACCCTCACTCCATGGGGGTGTGGCCAGCCTGGGTGAGGGGCTGATGGCTCCCAGCCCCTCCTTTTTTTTTTTTTTTTCTAGCACCTATTTGAGCAGATGCCAGGGCTGGCTGGAAGTAGGCATCTGGGATTTATTTATCTTCTATAATTGAAACTTTGTAGCCTTGAGCAGAGGCCAGGGCAGAGGCGGGGCGGGGGGAGCTTGGCTTCTTCTATCGCCGAGGGCAACCCAAGCCTCCTGCTTACTCCCTCTTCATGGCCGCTGCCATCTTTCTTGGGTTAATTTGCATACTCACTCCTGATTGGCTGGTGCGTTGGCTTATAGGTATAGAAGAGGTATGGTTAATTTGCATATTTCTCTTTTATTAATGTAGATATGAACAACTGTAAACCTATTTTGCCCAAATGTTTTTACCTTGGAGTGGAATTGCTGGGTCATATTGTAATTCATATGGTAACTTTCATGGGAAACTTTTGGTTTTCAATTATATTTCACTTGGGTCATTTACCATCATGAAAGGCCAGTACTTAAATGACTGCATCATCAAAAATACATTTCATCAGATGCTTGGCATTAAAAAATGTTTTGATAAGGTTCATTGCAACTTGACTTTTTGGATCATCATTTATAAATTTGTCTCATGTCAAGATAAACAACATAGCTTGAGGTGGTCCCATTTCCAGACCATTGTTAATGATCCCCACTTTCTTATGCTAAAAAGCACCATTCCAAGATTAGATGCCAAGATCACTGCTCTTTGATATGATTGTTGGGAAGAATGGGTCTGGATCATAGGAGAAAGATGCTGCTGTGCCCAATCTGACTCCTGTTCTTTGCAGATGGAGGCTGGAGGCCCAGGTAGAAACTTGGAAGGAATAATTTTATTGCACTTTCCTTTATTAGCTATTACCTTAGGGATTGATTCTTCTGCTTGTTTATTTTAAGGCCTCTCTCGTTCATATTGTTGGATTCTTTAGAAGTTGAGTAATTCTCAACTGCCAACATAGTAAATGAAGGTATAGATTGGATAGTTTTGATATGGTAGCTAGAATGCGTTTCCGTAGTGTATGTGAGAATTTCTGTTCACCTAGTGCGGAAAGCCAGTGCCCTGGTGTCTGTGAGTTAGTGTAGCACTGTTGCACTTCCCTACTCCAGATATGCACTCTAGTACCTTGCTTATCAGAATTCCCATTGTAGGGTACTAACCTTGGAGATGCATATGGGTTTATCTTTCCAATGGCAGATGAGGGGACATCAACCCAGCTATTCCAGCATCCTTTAATCGAATTTCTGGCTGATCACTTCCAGTTGTTCTTCTCCCAGCATTTCTTTACTTAGATGTGAGCATTGTCTGGGGGTACTTCTGATGAAACTCATGATTTACAGTGAGAAAAGTCCTCTCTTCTGTCTATGTGAGTTATAGTTTCTTTAGCTGCCACTGTGTTGCCATCTGCATTTTATCATCCCAAACTCATGTTCTGAGCTTCTGGCAGCACCACTCTTGGCTTTCCAACATTGAAATGGATGTATTTTCATTTTGTGTTTCTTTCGACATTTCAGTAGGATTTGCGGAAGAAGGAAAATAAATCTTTGTAACTGACCATTTCTTTTCTCTTGTCTAGATCAGGACAGTCCAATCCAACCTTTTATCTCCAGAAGGGCTTTCAAAGATACGTACTCCGAAAAAAACCACCTGGTTCACTTCTTCCTAAAGCACATAAGGTGTGGTAATGATACATAATAATACAAGTGCAATAATATATTCTTTGTTGAAAAAATAAATGCATTTTATACATACAAAAACAATTTAAATTGATTTTAAAAGTCATCTCATGCTTATTAAATAATAGAAAATTCATTTTACTTCTTAGATGAAAATTTAGCTTGAATGGTATTTCCCATTTTTGTTTTGAAAAATGGTTGATTTGTGGTTGTAATCAAATCTATGGGCTATTAATATTGGACAACATTCAATCCTCATGTGGATTTCATTCCTTTTTGTACAGTTGGAGAAATATAGTCACTCAGTGAATATTTTCAGTACCACTCATTTATAGATACTTCATACCTTGATTCTATATTTAAATTGTTTTTAAAAGTACATTATATCCTATCTAATAAAAGAGTGATATGCAAATTAACCATCACTCTGCTACACCCACAAGCCATGCCCACAAGCCAATCAGGAGTAAGTATGCAAATTAACCCAACCAAAATGGCTGTGGCCATGGAAAGAGCAGGAGGCTTGGGTTTCCCCAGAAATGGAGGAAGCCAAGCTTTCCACATACCCTGGCATGCCTCAAGGCTACAAAGTTTCAATTATAAAAGATAAATAAATCCCTACAAAAATGGCAGCAACCACAGAGCTGGAGAGAGCAGAAGGCTTGGGTTGCCTCTGGTGATGGAGGAAGTCAAGCTCCTGCAGCCCTAGCCTCCACTACAAAGTTTCATTTATAGAAGATAAATAAATCCCAACAAAAATGGCTGCAGCTAAAGGCTACAAAGTTTCCATATCTACACTAATAAACAAATAAGATGCAAACTGACCTCACCAGCCAATCAGGAGTGAGTACACAAATTAACCGAACAAAAACAGCAGATTAATTTTCATATGCAGCCGAGCCGAGCGACTGGGGGCAGGATGCTCATTATGACGTGCAACAGTCCCTTCCCTGCTGGCTATAAAGCCCAGATACCAGGGCCTCCACTTGGGTCGCCAGGGGATGTGGCCTGCCTGCAGACCACCACAGGCTCCTCTCCCAGGCCACCCCACACACCAAGGGAATCCCCACCCTGATCCAGGACACCCTTCAGGGCAAACCAGCTGGCCCTCACCTGTACACCAGGCCTCTATCCTATCTAATAAAAGTAATAGCAAATTGACCATCAATCTAATACATAAGATGGCTGCCCCCATGTGGTCAAAGATGGCTCCCCCCACATGGACACAAGATGGCTGCCACATGATGGCCAGCAGGGGAGGACAGTTGGGAGGGACCAGGCCTGCAAGGGAGGACAGTTGGGGTAATTAAGTCTGCAAGGAAAGGCAGCTGGGGGCGACCAGGCCTGCAGGGAAGAGCAGTTGGGGGGGGGAGGGGGACCAGGCCTGCAGGGAGGGCAGTTAGGGGCAAACAGGCTGGCAGGGGAGCAGTTAGGCATCAATCAGGCTATTGGAGGAGTGGGTAGGGGGTGATCAGGCTGGCAGGCAGAAGTGGTTAGGGGCAATCAGGAAGGCAGGCAGGAGAGCAGTTGAGAACAACAGTCCTGGATTGTGAGAAGGATGTCCCTCTGCCCATTTAGGCAGTTGCAAATCCCTCCAGGGGTCCCAGATTGGATAGGGTACAGCCTGGGCTGAGGGACACACCTCCCCATGCATGAATTTCATGCACTGGTCCTCTAGTCCTATATAATATGCAGTGTTGGTTCTCTGGCCATTCAACCAATCAAGGTGTAATATGCTAATGACTAGGGGCCCAGTGCACGAATTTGTGCACCTTGAAAGGAACTGTGGGCTGCAAGGCTGCAGTGGGCACAGGGGCGAGTCTCAGCCCATCCTCCATGCCTCTGCCCAGTCCCTCCTGCTGTGGCCTCCCGTCCCCTGTCTGTGGCAATCCTGCTCCCGCTGCCATCACTCCCATGCGCTGATGGTGCAGAGCAATTGGGGGCAGTGACAGCAGCAGGTGCGAGCAGGAATGGCACCGTCAGCAGGTTTGAGTGGTGGCTCCAGTGCAGGCTGTGGATGTGGGAAGGGCTGGCGCTGGCAGTGAGTGTGAGCAGCAGCACTGGCACCTGCAGCAGGTCCAAGCGGGGACATCACTGGCAGAGGGTATGAGAGACAGCTGCTGGCCCCAATTGCCCCTCAGGAGCAGGGGGAAGTGGAGAAGCCATGAGGGGCAATTGGAACCAGCAGCCACTGCTCCCACCCGTTGACAGTGCCAAGCAGTCGGGGTCAGCACCAGGAGCTGGCAGTGGGTGCTAGCAGAAGCCCCATTGCTGGTATTGGGTGGGAGTGCGGCTGGTGCTGGCAGCAGGTGTGAGCACCAGGCAGGACAGTGGAGTGTAGGAGCAAAGAATTTTCATGCTTGCCCCAATGACAGATACTGGTGCCTGGGCGCCTTGGTCTGGCGCCCCTGCTCACCTGCCCCACCATCCCGCTGCAGCCAACGCCCATCATGTTCCACACTATGCCGCCTGCTGCTGATGCCAGCCATGTTCTGCGTGCACCCCGTGGTGGTCAGCACACATCATAGCGATCGGTTCTGTTGTTCTGCTGTTCTATTTGCATATTAGTCTTTTTTTATATAGGACTAGATGCCCGATGCATGAAGATTCATGCAAGAATGAGCCTTCCTTCCCCTGGCTGCTGGCACTGCCTTTGCTTTGACCAGAGCCATCTTTCCACCTTCCCATGCTGCCCAGAGGCCCAGAGTGGCTGGAGCAGTGCAGAATGCCTGCGTTGTCGCTATGGTGATGTTGCAAGCATCCCGCCCCCAGTCACTCGGCTTGGCTGCATATGCAAATTAATCTGCCATCTTTGTTGGGTAAATTTGCGACTCACTCCTGATTCGCTGGTGGGCATCGCGAAGGTGAGGTCAGTTTACATCTTACTTGTTTATTAGTGTAGATATGCTGCTCAACTGCTCATTATGACGTGCACTGACCACCAGGGGACAGAGTCTCTGGTTGACCAGTCGCTGTTACATGCATTGACCACCAGGGGACAGACGTCCAATCAGTAGGTTAGCTTGCGGCTGGGTCTAGCCAATCAGGACTGAGCAAGATGGGCTGGACATACCCTGGAGCAACAGTCCCTTCCCTGCTGGCCAACCTCCCACGTCCCTCCCCAGCCCCAATCGTGCACTGGTGGGGTCCCTTGGCCTGACCTAGGCCCTCTCGCAATCTGAGACCTTTTGGGGGATGTCAGAGAGCCAGTTTCAGCCTGATCCTACAGGCCAGGCTGCGGGGTCCCACTGTGCACAAATTTGTGCACTGGGCCTCTATAGTCTTGTAATAATATCTATTCACTCACTTATTCTAAAATATTTGCTATAACAATCCCCCGATCTTTTGGTGATAAAAAAGAAATATTTGAATATAATTTTATAGTATTCTCTAAATACTAGACTTAGTGAGAATTATAAATGATTTTTTAATTGAGGCATTCTATTTTCAAAAAACATAAATTTTTAGAGGAGAAAACAGGAGAAAGAAACCAAAGTCCTGGAGAACATTAATTATTATTATAATAATCATGTGTAACAGGTGCTTCCCAGGCCCAGTTGACTTCCCCAGTATTTGAGGGGTGGGCTTAATAATAGCACAGTAATGGAAAATGCTGATCCTGACTTTCTAGTCCCATATCGTATTCCCAGACACATGAAGTAACTTGGATGCTTAAGACAAAAAAAAAGTTGGGTAACTTTTTTTTAATCCTTACTTGAGGATATGTGTTTTTTTTTATTTTTAGAGAGAAAGGAAGGGATATAAAAGAAATGGGGGGAAGAAGAAGGGAGGGAAGGAAGGAGGGAGAGAGGGAGGGAGGGAGACATTGATGTGAGAGGGAGACATTGATTGGTTGCTTCCCACACACATACTTACCAGGGTTCAAACCCACAATCTGGGTATGTGTCCTGACCAGAATAGAACCTGTAACCTTTTAGTGTACAGGATGATGCTCTAACCAACTGAAACATTCAGCCAGGGAAAGTTGGGTAACTTCTATGAAACTTAACATGACAGGGCTGAAGGAGAATTCCTATCTATCCAGAGATTTATGCCCCAATAAACAGCTCTACTTGACTCTCTTTTTTATAACATCCTATTGGAAAACATTGGACACAACATAGTGCTCTCAGCTCAAGGATTTGGAGTACTTTGTTTCAAGTCCCTTTATTTTTCCCAAATCTGCATTGAAAAATAGCAATGTTCCCATACTGTAATCCACTTTGTGACTCCCTAATCCCCTTCCAAACCTCCCTACCCCCATTTCTCATAGCCAAGGTAGTTATAAACACATCTTTCCACAGCCATTGGCACTGCTGGCTTCTCTCACCTTGGTCATAGGTTTAGTCACTTCCCTGCTCTAGTTATTGCAGCAGCAGCTGCTTTATCCATGCTGTCAAAGTGAGCTGCATGGTTTCTTCTCCTGAGGAGGGATCAGGAGTACCTCTGGGCAAGGGTATGTTGCTTGCAGATGAGTCGGCATCACAGTTCTCTGTAAACTGTGTCCTCAGGTCCTGAGTGATAAGCCCATATTCCTGTTCTGATTGAGGAGGCCCATTCTTTTCACTGCCTTATTGGGCTCTTGCTTCAGTACCAGCTTGCTTCTCATTGCTTTTTTTCTCAATACGTAGTTATCTTGAGCTGTACACCAGCCTCAATTACCAGGAAGGATCCAATGCCCTGCCTTGGACACAAGCACCTCCATTGATCTCCAGAAGGAGCAGTTGATTTTTCCTTCTCCCAGTACCCACTGGCCCCTCAGCATCCTGGAGCTGACTGTGCCAAGAGCATTAGAATAGACTTGCCTCAGCCCCCTGGGGAGACATGAGAGAGACGGAGTGAGCCAGTGATCAGGGAACTGCTGAGAACAAAGAGATGTTTATGATAATACCTGTGAAATATTGTGGTCAGGATCTGTTGCCTTCATATATTCAGAACCAGGATTAGGCTTCATGAATATGCCTATCCTATTTAGCATAATTTTCATGTTTCAGTGCTGGCCTAATGTAGTGCTGCATAAAACTGCATTTAAGGAAAATAATAAGGACATATTATCCTCTAGGTCAGTGGTTGGCAAATTCATCAGAGCCAAATATCAACAGAACAATGATTAAAATTTCTTTTGAGAGCCAAAAACAGACTTCTGCAGATAGGCCACAAAGTTTCAATTACACTGTATGTGCGTGCCCGCACGTGGTATTTTGTGGAAGAGCCACACTCAAGGAGCCAAAGAGTCACATGTGGCTCGAGAGCCGCAGTTTGCCGACCACTGCTGTAGGTCATTTAAAAATTTAATTCTAGCTTTAATGTTAGCTCACAAGTAGTTATTAAATTTCTGTGTTTCTGATTTGTAATAATCTATCATCCTATTTAGATCGATAGAGAATTTAAAGTCCAGAAAGCTTTGTTTTCAATTGGATTCCCTGTTCCCAAGCCTCTATTGTACTGCAGCGATGCTTCTGTCATTGGAACAGAATTTTACGTGATGGAACATGTGCAGGTAAATTAATGCAATCTTACCTTGTTGTGCTTTTATTTTCAATTAAGAAATTAGAGGTTAATAAATGATACTTTATTAATCATTTTAGGTCAATAGTTTGCAGACTTTTTAATTTGAGCATAATATTTTCCTCTAGGTGTCAGTAGAGAGTTATATGTAATGGTAATACCAAAATTGTCCAGAAAGTAGGGATGGAAAAACTCCCAAATAATAAATCAATCCATTAGGATGATACATTTAAATTTTTTAAAAGCTTTTTCTTTTTGTAAAATGTAACTTGAAAGTAGTTTTTGTCCTTTAAGTTTACCTTGGCATATCTTTGCATTTTCTCTTTGGCATCATATACTCTTAGACATGTTTCATAAATGTTTCACATTTTTCTAGCATATTCTACAAATAATTGGTTTTGGCTGCAAAACTGTTATCCTTTTGTTTTGTTGGCAGTAGGGGATGGTGAAACTGTAAAGAGTTAGTATGAAAAGATTTATTTTGTTTTAACTTATGTATTGTAATTGCTTTCATAGGGTCGAATTTTTCGTGATATCACAATTCCTGGAGTTAGCCCAGCAGAGCGCTCAGCCATATATGTAGCCATGATAGAAACCTTGGCTAAGTTACATTCTTTGAATATAAACTCATTGCAGCTGGAAGGATATGGTATAAGTGCTGGCTACTGCAGAAGACAGGTAAGGAATCCACATACAGAGCTCTTTTCCTCAAGTTCTTGGAAATAATATACATTATTAGTCAAAATAAAAACCTACTTATCTTTTCTGAAACTTGGTTTTAACATTTAAAATACTTTATTTAAAAATTGATTTTAGAGAAAGGAAGGGGGGTAGAAAAAGAGAGAGAGAACTATGTAAGAAACATGGTCAGTTAGTTGCCTCCCACACACACCCTGACCAGGTATTGAGCCTGTAGCCTAGGTATATGCGCTGACCAGGAATTGAATTGCCACCTTTTGGTGTATGGGACGAGGCTCGAACCAGCTGAGCAACACAGCCAGGGCAGCTCTAATCCTATCTAATAAAAGACTAATATGTGCCCACTGGCTGCTCTGAAAAGCCATTTTTGCATTGTTCCTATGGCTTCCTTTCCGCTTGCTGCAACCACTTCCGCAGTGCACCTCCTCTACCTCCGTGGACTCCAGCAGCTTCTTTGCCAGAGTCTTCCAACTCTCGCTTAAAAAAAAAAAATTCTCTGCATAGGATCACTGGCCTGCCCTATCATCTCATGGGCACCAGCTCTGAGATCACCACCAAAGACTTGAAGAAGAAGAAGGAAACTGTGGAGGAGGCAGAGAATGGAAGAGATGCACTTGCACATGGAAATGCTAATAAGGAAAATGGGGAGCAGGAGGCAGACAATGAGGTAGATGAAGAAGAAGAAGGAGGGGAAGAGGAGGAGGAAGAGAAAGGTGATGGTGAGAAAGAGGATGGAGATGAACAGATTGAGGCTGAGGTAGCTGAAGATGATGAGAATGATGATGTTGATACCAAGAAGCAGAAGACTGATGAGGGAGAGAATCCAAGATGGCAGCATAGGTAAACACCTACACTGCTGCCTCGCACAACAATTTCAAAACTACAACTAAAGGATGGAATGGACATCATCCAGAACGACAGGAGAGCTGGCTGAGTGGAAATTTTATAACTAGAAGTAAAGAGAGGGGCTCACAGAGACCCAGAGAAGCTGCAAAAAGCTGAGGTACGGAAATGCGCGTGAAAAGAGCGGGTGACTGCGAACCTGGCAGAAGGGAGACTGAGACTCTCAAAGGCATTGAACCCCTTATCCTTCGACACTAAACCCCAGATCCAGCCGAAACTCATAGGGGGAAGTTTGGACTGTGAAGGGGGAGAAGTGCACGGAAATTTAGGGGAGTCGCAAAAGATCAGAATTTTGGTGGCGCGCACGGCATTGCGTGCAGAGGACCGACTGCTGATTGTGCCGCTGGCTTTCAGGACTGGGCGGGAGACAGTCACTCCCAACTGTGCCACTTCTAACTCCACTAAACCCCAGATTCGGGCGAAACCCTGGGGACCCAGACTCGTGTGGTCCCGGAGCGCAGGGGAGCCAGATAGGCAGAGGTCTAGAGGCACTGCAAGAGTGAGTATGCCCACACAGGTACCATTCCGGTGATTACCCAGTCATGTGAGACTCGGGGGCTGTGGAGGGCGGGGCCGAATGGAAGGCAAGGCAATCCCTTAAGCCCTGAGACTCCACCCATCCCAATCTCAACAGAGAGGCTTCTGCGGTTTTTTAAGTCTGGTATCATAAGGCTGAATCCAACACAGAAGTTCTCCCAGCATAGTGAAAATGCCAAGACAAGGGAAGGGATCACAAACAAAAGAAATGGAGGAAAACAAACGACTGGATATAGAGTTCAAAACCATGCTTATAAGGTTTTTCAAGAATATCCTAGAAAAGATGGATAAATTTAGCGAGTCCCAAGAGGAGATGAAAAAGGACCAACTAGAGATGCAAAAGATCCAACTAGGGAAAAGGACCAACTAGAGATGAAAAAGGACCAACTAGAAATTAAACATATACTGACAGAAATAAAAAATATTATACAGAGACCTAA
The DNA here is from genome assembly GCA_011751065.1 of Lasiurus cinereus. NCBI lineage: Eukaryota > Metazoa > Chordata > Mammalia > Chiroptera > Vespertilionidae > Lasiurus > Lasiurus cinereus. Next base: position 15,235,997 of record JAAGEH010000125.1, read on the forward strand.
CAGCAGGCTAGCAGAAGGCAAGAATCAAGTCAAAAACTTGAAATATAAAGACTCAGAAAACACTCAACTGGAAAAGCAAGAAGAGAAAAAAATCCAAAAATGTGAAGATAATTTAAGGAGCCTCTGAGACAACCTCAAGAGTACCAACATCAGAATTGTGGGGGTGCCAGAAGAAGAGAGAGAGCAAGATACTGAAAACCTATTTAAAGAAATAATGACTGAAAACTTCCCACATCTGGTGAAGAAATAGACTTACAAGTCCAGAAGCACACAGAACCCCATATAAAACGAATCCAAAGAGGACTACACCAAGACGCATCATCATTAAAATACCAAGAGCAAAAGACAAAGAATATTAAAAGCAGCAAGAGAAAAACAATTGATTACCTACAAGGGTGTACCCATATGACTATCAGCTGATTTCTCAACAGAAACGATGCAGGCCAGACGGGAGTAGCAAAAAATATTCTAAGTGATGAATAGCAAGAACCTACAACCAAGAATACTCTATCCAGCAAAGCTATCATTCATAATTGAAGGGCAGATAAAGAGCTTCACAGAGAAGAAAAAGCTAAAGGAGTTCATCAACTCCAAACCAGTATTATATGAAATGCTGAAAGGTACTCTTTTAGAAGAGGAAGAAGAAAAAGATAAAAGATAAAAAATTATGAACAAATACATATCTATCAATAAGTGAATCTAAAAATTAAGTGAATTAAAAATTTGATCCACAGAATAAACTGGTGAATATAATAGAATCAGGAGCACAGAAAGGGAGTGGACTGATAATTCTCAGGGGGAAAGGGGGAAAGGGTGTACAGGGAGAGACTGGACAAAAATCATACCTATGGACTCATCAATGGGGTGGAGGTAAAGGTAGAGGGTAGGGGTGGGAGCCACGTGGAGGGGACCTATGGAGGGGAAAAAAGAGAAACAAATGTAGTAATCTGAATAATAAAGATTTAATTAAAAAAAAAAGACTGATGAGGATCACTAGACTAGACAGCAAAAAAAGGAAAAGTTAAAAGCCTCCGTGTCCTATTCACCCTCCACGTCTCAGAATCTAAACGTGGTCACCTTGGAGCAGAGACTCCCCCTGCCCCCTGCTGCCTACCCTCCCACCTCAGGCAACGCCACCTGCAGATGACATGCGCTCTTCACCACCTAACCAAAACCACAATGTGAATTTGCAACAGGGGAGAAAAAACTTCCAAGGCCCTGCTTTTATTCTTAAAAGTACTTTAAAAAGGAAAATTTGTATTTTTTTTTTACATTTTTTATTTTTGTACATATTGTTAGGGGTCAGTATTTTTAATGATCGTGGGATGACCAAATCAGCCTTTGGAGTAGCCTCTGTCCTACTTCTGACTTTACTTGTGGTGTGACCATGTTCATTATAATTTCAAAGGAGAAAAAAACCTTGTAAAAAAAAGCAAAAACAACAACAAAAAATCTTATTCCAAGCATTCCAGCAACTTTGTGTATGTACTTAGCTGTACTATAATTACTTGGTTTTATGAGATGGTTAAAAAGGCCAAAGATAAAAAAAGTTTCTTCTTTTCCCCTTTTTTTGTCTATGAAATTGCTGTTTATTTTTTTTGGCCTGTTTGATGTATATGTGAAACAATGTTGTCCACAATATACGGATATTTTATTTTTCTGAGTTCTAAAATAATAATGATAATAATAATAAATAAAATAAAAATAAAAGAGTAATATGCAAATTGACTGTCACTCCAACATACAAGATGGCCGCCTTTATGGGGTCAAAGATGGCCACCCCCATATGGACACAAGATGGCCAGCAGGGAGGGCAGTTGTGGACAATCAAGCCTGCAGGAAAAGGCAGTTAGGGGTGACCAGGCCTGCAGGGGAGGGCAGTTGGGGGCAACCAGGCCTGCAGGGGAGAGCAATTGGGAGGGGGTAGACTAGGCCTGCAGGGGAGAACAGTTTGGGGTGATCAGGCTAACACAGGGGTAGGCAGTTAGGGATGACCAGACCAGCAGAGGGGGCAATTAGGGGCAATCGGACCAGCAGTGGAGCAGTTAGGCGTCAATCAGGCTGGCAGGGGAGTGGTTAGGGAGTGATCTGGCTGTCAGGCAGGCAAGCGGTTGGGAGCCAGCAGTCCTGGATTGTGAAAGGGAGGTCCCAGATTGGAGAAGGTGTAGGCTGGGCTGAGGGCACACACCCCTCCCCCGTGGGCATGAATTTGTGCACCGGGCCTCTAGTATTTAATATTAGCCTTCAGTTTGATTTGTTTTAAACATAAAATAACTTTATATTCTAGGATCAGATTTTGTTTACCAAACTTTTGAAAGAGACAGAATGTACATGAATATAAATTTAAAACTGTTTCAGATTTTTCATTTAATTTGCCAACATATTTTTATACAGTTTTTCCCTTTTAAATTAGGTTAACATATTTATTAAGCATGACTGTGTTTAATTATATGTTAAATACTGTGTTAAATATTAAGAAAATAGAAATAAGTTCTTTTCTCAATGGAGTTATGGTCATTTTAAGAAACCTATATATTAATTTTACTTACATGAAACTTGAAAATGGTATAAAAAGAGTATGTAATCTAGTGGTAAATTGTTTGGTATGCATCATGAGAGCTGTTCCATTCAGATGGTAGATATCAGTATACCCTTGCTTTAGCTTCCTGAGAGAGAGAGAGATCATATACTGTGTATTTAAGGAAGGATAAAATTTAGAGTGATAGGGAAGCGAGATGGTGAGCGTTTCAAATTAAAGGAACAGCAAGACCAGATATGTATGGAACTGTTTTCCTTTTTATACATATCTTTTTGAGAGAGTTGAGGGGAGAAAAAAATAGAACTAAGGTTTTGTTTTGTTTTTTGTTTCTTTTAAATATATTTTTATTGATTTAAATATATATATTTTATTGATTTTTTACAGAAAGGAAGGGAGAGGGATAGAAAGTTAGAAACATCGATGAGAGAGAGACATCGATCAGCCGCCTTCTGCACCCCCCTTACTGGGGATGTGCCCACAACCAAGGTACATGCCCTTGACCGGAATCGAACCTGGGACCTTTCAGTCCGCAGGCCGATGCTCTATCCACTGAGCCAAACCGGTTTTGGCTATTTTTATTGATTTAGAGAGAAGGGAGAGGGAGAGGGAGATAGAAACATCAATGATGAGAGAAAATTATTGATCAACTGCCTCCTGAACATTCCCTACAGGGATTGAGCTTGCAACCCAGGCATGTGTCCTTGACTGGAATCAAACCTGGGATCCTTTAGTCTGCAAGCTGACCCTTTATCCCCTGAGCCAAACCAGCTAGGGGTGAGAACTAACGTTTGGAGAGTACTTACTATATGCCAGGTCTTTTTCATTTTTGTAAGAGCCGTAAGACATAGGTATTATTACTCCCATTCTGCAGATGGGAGTGTGGGTTTTCAGTTATAAGCAGGTAATAATATAGTCTTAGTTCATGGAGGACTTTGAAAATAGGTTGATTTGTTTACATTCTAGTCTAAGAACAATAAAAATACATTTAGAAGATTCTATAGGTAATAAGAAAAATATTTAAATGAAAAGTAAAAAACTCCCTTCTTCTAGCCCCACCCATATTTCCTTTTTCAGGGATTGCTTCTTGTGACCCTTTCATAATTTACTTTTCTATGCTTATTTGTGTGTGTGTGTGTGTGTGTGTGTGTGTGTGTGTGTGTGCATTCTTTTTTTCTTCCTCAAAATAGTTGCTTAATAAAAAGAAGAACCAACATCTCTTGATTCCAAGGCCAGTATTTTGTTTGTATATATGATAAAAAAAATATCTACAAGTAAAACGGAACTAGATGGAAAATTTAAATGTTTATGTTTTGGGGCTGATATGAGCATCACAGGCATTTCTCTTGATCATTTAAAAATAAAACCAACTTTGATATAATTGTTAATTATAATTGTTTTAAATTTAGAATTGCTGGATTTTACACTTCACCTTTAGCACTGTCATTTTCCTTATTTATGTACCTTTAGGTTTCAACCTGGACAAAGCAATATCAAGCAGCAGCTCACCAGGATATCCCTGCCATGAACCAGCTCTCTGACTGGCTAATGAAAAACTTGCCAGCTAATGACAATGAAGAAAATTTGATTCATGGAGATTTCAAGCTAGATAACATAATTTTCCATCCTAAAGAGGTACTATAAGTCACATTTACAATAAATTAAGTAGGTTTGATATGGGACACATGTACTAAGTAGATATTCCTCCCAGAATATTAAGGGAGCCCATCCATCTTTATTTTCCACACCTTCTCCACTTTCAGGACTATCTTCACCACTCAAACTTTTAGAAATGACTCCTGAAGATTTTCTGACATAAGAAGTTGCCTACTTTTAAGGTGGGTCTAAGCCTGTTTAAATAGGATTTGTGAATTTACACATATGTTCTCTTTTCTTCAAAGACATTTTCTATCTAAAAATATTTAGCTTATCCATGTTTACAGTTCTTTCTTCTGGTTCATTTTAATTACATTTTACTATTTCATGAAGAATTTTAAATTTGTTATTATAAGCTCAGAGAGGACAGAATTCCAAAAGCCTCTTTTGAAACTTGGAAAGAATTGCATGAGGTTAATGTAAACTTGCTCTGTGTAATGTACACAGTGTAATCTTTATAAAGAGTGAAAACAAATAAAAAATTATAACCTCCTCCACTGGGCACCAACAATAAGGCCTAGGATTGGAGCGTATAGTGGGAATAAGGAAACTACTTCAGTTCTTTCTCATTACCTATATTTTAGGCAAGAAACTTGGCCGTTAGTATTCTGACATTAATGTGAAGGGTTTACAGTTCCCTGAATTATAACAGCAATGTATTATAAATTGCATTGCTGTCATAATTCAAAGTAGTACTATATCATTTGAAGTCAGAATACAGTATAAACACATGAGAGCACATTCACCAGCAAGATAAATTTTTTTCCTAGAGTATTCAATTTGGATATTAAAATTATGTATATGTAATTGTATGTCTTTGTGTGTAACCTTTTGTTAATGGCACTGATGAATTCTGATTTCTACCTTTGTTAAATATAGAGTAAGGGAATTAAAAATGTTAACTTATAACCTGGAAAAATTATAAAAGTTTATAACTTAAAACATAGCAGGATCTGACCTGTATTTTACCCATATCATTTGATTGATTAATATTTTGGGAGCCTTTTATAATAAGTCTGAGTCCTCTATGTGTTCTGTAACTATAGTTCTGTTCTATTCACTACTTAAGCAAAGAAAAAAAAATTCAGACTGAGATCTCCTGACTTATGTGTTGTCTTCCAAGATGTTTAAATTTTAGGATTAGCATAATATACTGAAAGTAATGACTTACTGTTAGTACCAAAAAGTTATTTCTTTATTATATTTAAACTCATATTAGAAAATAATTTCTTATAGGATTAAAGTTGACAAATAGGTATCTTCTTCTTTTGGACAAGCAGAATATTCAGTAGTTGATTGATTCAGTAGAAGAGATTGTTTTTTAAAGAACTTTCTTTAGTGGCATAGCTTTTAGCTATTTAGCTGCACTAGTGATTTGTTAGCTATATTATTATCTTTTAATGTTTTAGGATTATTTAGTAGCTAGTAAGGTGCCTTGTACTTTGTGTTTAGTAATCCCATAATTACTGATTAAATCAAATTTAATCAATTTCTGCTCCTACAAATATTACAGCTAATTTTTTTATGAAAGTAACATCTTTTTGGCAGAGTAAAAGTCAACTAGCATTTATTCATTACCAATTATGTGCTCTGACACATGGTTTTGGAAAGGAAATGTGGCTCTTAATAAGCTCAAAATACCCGTGGAGATAAAACATACTCAGGTAATGACTGAGAACAATATTATTCAAGTACTAAAGTATATCACCCAATCCTGTCTAATAAAAGAGTAATATGCAAATTGAGCACACCTCCACTACAAACACAAGCTACACCCACCAGCCAATCAGGAGTGAGTATGCAAATTAACCCAACCAAGATGGCTACAGCAACAGAGAGAGCAGGAGGAAGGCTTGGGTGGCCCTGGTGATGGAGGAAGCCAAGCTTTCCACACACCCTGGCTGGCCCAGGCCTCCGATTAAGGCTACAAAGTTTCAATTATAGAAGATAAATAAATTCCAACAGAAATGGCTGCAGCCACTGAGCTAGCAGAAGGCTTAGCTATGCTCCAGGCTACAAAGTTTCAATTGTAGAAGATAAATAAATCCCAGATATCTGGGCCTCTGCTTGGGTCACCAGAGGGCATGGCCAGCCCCTTGTTAAGGCCGCCCCACACCCCAAGGGACCACCACCCTGATCTGGGACATTCTTCAGAGCAAACCAGCTGGCCCTTACCCATGCACCAGGCCTATAACCCATCTAGTAAAAGAGTAATATGCAGATTGACCAGCACTACAACACACAAGATGACTGCTCCTGTGTGGACACAAGATGGCCACCAGAGGCAGGAAGTTAGGAGGGACCAGGCCTGCAAGAAGAGCAGTTGTGGGTGATCAGGCCAGCAGGGGAAGACAGTTGGGAGGGACGAGGCCTGCAAGGGAGGGCAGTTGTGGGTGATCAGGCCAGCAGGGGAAGACAGTTGGGAGGGACGAGGCCTGCAAGGGAGGGCAGTTGGGGGTGATCAAGCCTGCAGGGGAGAGCAGTTAGGGGTGACCAGGCTGGCAGGGAAGGGAAGTTAGGGGCAAACAAGCTGGCAGGGGAGCAGTTAGGGGGTGATCAGGCTGGCAGGCAGAGTGGTTAGGGGGTGATCAGGCTGGCAAGGGAGTGGTTAGAGAATGATCAGGCTGGCAGCCAGAAGTGGTTAGGAGCAATCAAGAAGGCAGGCAGTCAAGCAGTTGGGAGCCAGCAGTCCTGGATTGTGAGGGGGATGTCTGATTGTCCATTTAGGGGAGCAGGAAGCAGCAAAAATGTGGAGACAAAGAAACAGATTACAAACAAAAGAAATGGAGGAAAACCATTGACTAGATATAGAGTTCAAAACCACAGTTATAAGGTTTTTCAAGAATTTCCTAGAAAAGAGGGATAAATTTAGCGAGACCCAAGAGGGAATGAAAAAGGACCAACTAGAAATTAAACATACACTATCTGAAAAAAAAAATTATACAGAGACCTAACAGCAGACTATAGGAAGGCAAGAATCAAGTCCAATAGTTGAAATACAAAGAAGCAAAAAACACTCAACTGGAAAAGAAGAAAGAAAAAAGAATCCAAAAATGTGAAGATAGTATAAGGAACCTCTGGGGCAACTTCAAGTGTACCAATATCAGAATTATGGGGGTGTCAGAAAAAGAGAACAAGATACTGAAAACCTATTTGAAGAAATTATGACTGAAAACTTCCCTCATCTGGTGAAAGAAATAGACTTACAAGTCCAGGAAGTGCACAGAACCCCAAACAAAAGGAATCCAAAGAGGACCACACCAAGACACATCATAATTAAAATACCAAGAGCAAAAGTCAAAAAGAGAATATTAAAAGCAGCAAGAGAAAAACAGTTAATTAGCACAAGGGAGTACCCATACAATTGTCAGCTGATTTCTCAACAGAAACTATGCAGGCCAGACAAAAGTGGCAAGAAATATTCTAAGTGATGAATAGCAAGAACCTACAACCAAGATTACCCAGCAAAGCTGTCATTCAGAATTGAAGGGCAGATAAAGAGCTTCACAGGTAAGAAAAAGCTAAAGGAGTTCATCAACTCCAAACCAGTATTATATGATATGCTGAAAGGTACTCTTTAAGAAGAGGAAGAAGAAGAAAAAGTTAAAGATAAAAATCATGAACAACAAATATATAACTGTCAGCAAGTGAATTTAAAAATCAAGAGAATAAAAAGTCTGATGAACAGAATAAACTGGTGAATATAATAGAATCAGGGGCATAGAAAGGGAATGGACTGACAGTTCTCAGGGGAAAAGGGTTAGAGGGGTGTGGAGAGACTGGACAAAAATCATACACCTATGGATGAGGACAATGCGGGCAGAGGTAAGGGCAGAGAGTGGGGTGGAAGCTGGTTGGAGGGGAGCTATGGGGGGAAAAAGAGGAACAATTATAGTAATCTGAACAATAAAGATTTATTAAATTTAAAAAAGAGTTATAAAACTTTAGACTTTAGTCAATAGCTTCTCTTTCCCACTTCATTTTTAAAATTTCACAAATAAATAGAAAATTAGACTGTTTAATTTGTATGAAGGCACTCCACAAAATGGAGTTGAATATGTGTATGTGTTCGCCAGTATATATTTATGGGAATACTAGAGGCCAGATGCATGAAATTCATGCAAGGGACTTGGTCCTTGCAGCCCCAGCTGTCTCAGCCCTCACAGCCCCGGCTTTGTCTGGAATGTCTTCTAGATAGTCATTCGGAAAGTCATCTAGATGGTCGTTCTGCTGTTCTAAATAGCATATTAGCTCTTTATTATATAGAATGATTGAAAGCTTTTTATTTTTTCCTTGAGGATTTAATTTTTTTTTAACCTTTGCCTGTAGAGTCTATATGGTAGGTTCGATAAGTGAAGACCAACTAAACTGAGGGCTCCTTTAAAGCAGCGACTGCATCTTATTCATTTATGTAGCACATGGCTACATGTTTCTGAATGAATCCATACTGAAGGAATTGATTTTAGTTAATCACTAAGTTACTATTTCCATCTCATATATTTATACTTAATTTTTATTCTATAATAGAGTGACCCTAAAGCAAATTATTTAACTCCTCTGTTCCTCAATTATTATTTTAACTTTTTATTTTGAAATAATTATAGACTCAAAAGAAGTTGTAAAAATAGTATAGAAGGGTTTAATGTTCCCATCATCCGGATTCCCAAATGATTTCACATAACTATAGCATATTAACAAAGCCAGGAAATTCACATTGTGTGTGTGTGCCTTTTAAATTGGGAGGCGGAGGGAGATTTCAGGGTTCTGTTTTTTGTGTGTGTGTGTTTTTTTTTCATCTTTTCTAATTCTAACTATTCTTCAGAAAAAATATTAAGGTAAAAGTAAATATTTCATAATATTCATTAAAATGTAAACAATGGTTGTAAGGGATGAAATTATAAGAAACTTGGAAGTTATACATTTTTTTAGTGTTTAAGTTTTGAGGTTTTATTGTTCTTTTTATCTTTTCTGTTTTTCTTTTTCAAAACATCATGTTGTATTTTTATCATTAAAAAACCTAGCAATTATGAAAGAAAGCAAAAACAATTTTAAGTGATAAACTTTCCAGGAATTTGTGTGTTTAGCTAGTAAAGAGTTACTAAAGTTTATAGTAAACAAAAGCATGTTACTCAATTTTCCAATCCCTAGTTATTTTCCATTTATTTATCTGTAAAATATTTGAAACATGTTCAAGTGTGTATTTTAACAATGCAACTTACTGAAATGTCTAAAAGAAATTCAGTGTTCCTGGAAAATACTATTAATTTTCTAAATATAAATCTTACTCATCTGGCAGAGAAGTGTATAAGATTTTGGAGTTTTATGTGTGTATTGAAAGACAAATATTCTTCATTAGAAATAGATAAACCATATATACTTCATCTGCATTTATTAATTAGTAGTCAGATGTGTTTAAAATAATTATACATATACTGGTTTTTTGGAAGTCATCTGCCTTGCAATCTATTTATATTAATTAACTTCTGAAGAAAAAAATGATTTGGTATGAAAAACAAAACATTTTAATGGCTTTTTCTTTTTAATTGTTCCCGTTGTCTCTAAAATGTCAGTGTAGTTGGAGAAAAGCATAATTATAAATTTTAATCTTATTCCTAGAGAAGACACAGGGATTGGATTTTTTTCAGCCTTTTTCTGTGACAGATTATTTTTCAAATACTTCTTAGTAAATGCTCGTTAGCAGTAAAGTCAGGTTCTGAACTCAGGCCTGTAGACTTCAGTGCTATGTAATTCCTTCTACATTGTGCTGCTTCTCATTTCCACCAAAACTGATTAGCTTCAGTGATCTAGCCCTCTTCACACTCTACTTCTCGTACTTCTTTACACGTCTTCTGCTGCTGAAAATTTGATTGTTCTTACTCAAGAGTCCATGAACCCGTTATGATTTCATTTGACTTTTTATCCTGCCTGGCCCATATATGACATGATCAACCATTTAAAAATTGCCTTCTTTTATTATCCACTGAATTATTATTTATTGACTGTGGATGTGTACAAGTAATATAAGAATTATAAAGTTCCCTGTCCTTAGATATGTTGTTATTCCAGAATCCTCTCACCTCTTGACTTGACACAACCTTCAACACTGAGCTTGAGTCATTCTGTTTTTGCTACAGAATAGTCATAGTCAGGAAGACAGATGAACTGCTATATAGTTTCATCTAATCTGTCAATTCACCTTTTAGTAAAAGCTGTGATTTTTTAAAAATGGCTTTTTTAAACATTTTTTCCATTCTTTTTCAAGCCATCAAATTGCTTATCTTATCCATATTCCCACTCTCAGCATATGGTGTTGCCTTGTATTTGACTCATTTTATCTTTTTAGTCACTTTCTGGGGATTATATGCATCTTGAAGTTCTCTTGAAGTTCATTTCAACCCTCTGTGTAATTTCTCTTACATGAAATTAATAGGTGTCATTTTTCTTAAGGCTCATTGTCAAGAAAAATTGTGACCCTTGAGCAGCTGGTTTGTTTTTAATCTACATATACTATAAACATTGTGGCTGGTCATACTTCACACTTTATTTTATGCATAGAAAACTCAGAGCAAATATTACTACCTACACTAACAATTATATTTGACTTAAGGCATTTGATTTTATGTAATAACCTTACTCCTAGTTTCTGTTACCTTGCCCTAGCCAGTTTGACTCAGTGGATAGAGCGTTGGCCGCCAACTGAAGTGTCCCAGGTACAATTCCACTCAAGGACACATACCTTGGTGACAGGCTCCTCCCTGGCCCAGGCTCTGGTCAGGGCATGTGCAGGAGGCAACCAATTGATGTGTTTCTCTCTCTCTGATGTTTTTCTCTGTCTTTCCCTCTCTCTCCCACTCCCTCTAAGAATCAATAGAAGAATGTACTCAGGTGAGAATTTAAAAAAATGCAATTCCTATCATGTCACTTCTCTGTAGAGAATACTCCAATGGAGATTCCCTTTCCTATACCCCATCCCTCCCTCCTCAATCCTTTGAAGTAATGACAGCCATTGCTATTAGTTTGGTGTATATCCTTTCAACTTTGAGTATTCATTTATAACCTTTTTTATTTAAACAAAAATACTATAGAGTCCTGGCTGGGTAGCTCAGTTTGTAGACCAACATCCTGACCATAAAGATGGTGGGTTCCATCTCCAGTCAGGGCACATGCAAGAAGTAATCAATAAACCTAGCTGGCATGGCTCAGTAGTTGAGTGTTGACCTATGAATCAGTGTGTAATGGTTTGATTCCTAGTCAGGGCACATGCCCAGGCTGTGGCCTTGATCCCCAGTCTGAGGAATGCAGGAGGCAACCAGTCAATGATTCTTTCTCATCAATGAAGTTGCTATCTCTCTTTTTCTCCCTTCCTCTTTGAAATTAATAAAAATATTTTTAAAAAAGAAGTAATCAATGAATGCATAAATGAATGGAAAAACAAATTGATGTCTCTCTCCTTCCTTCTTCTCTCTCACTCAAAAAAATAGTAACACTATACATGTTATTTTGCAAAATGCTTTTCTCCCTGTATTTACAGCTAAATGTCCTGTGTTCTTAACATAAAAATATATATTCCTTTGAAACATATTGTTCCAAAGTAGAATGAAGAAAATTTTCTGTTTTATTGATTCTAAATTACATGACTGTTATTTTGTTATATGTTGCTATATAATGGTAGATTTTGTATTCATAAAACAAACATCATCTTTTTTTAACAATTATATTTTTATATTTATGCCACAAAATAATCTATTTTAAAAATTACTATTGCTGCCAAAACTGGCTCAGTGGATAGAGCGTCAGCCTGCAGACTGAAAGGTTCCAGGCTTGATTCCAGTCAAAGGCATGTACCTTGGTTGTGGGCACATCACCAGTAGGGGGTGTGCAGGAGACAGTTGATCAGTGTTTCTCATCAATGTTTCTAACACTTTCTCTCTTCCTTTCTCTCTGTAAAAAATCAATAAAATATAATTACTATAATAAAAACAAAATCACTATTGCCATAAGATTCTAATATTTGTCATGTAGTAAGATTCATCACCATACAAACTCTTAATTACATATGGCATTTATAAGCAATTATTAGAATTTTTTTCTTTATTACAATTATTCCCATTTGCAAAGTTTCAACTGTTTTTGCCTCCACTCATTAGAAGAAATACTAACGCTGTGTAAAGTAAAATGCTGGAGAATCAATGGCCAGTAGTGGAATCAGAGGACTTGGCTCTGAGCATGTCAAACTCATGGCTGGTGGGCCACAAGTTTGACATGCTTGCAAGGCTAATTAGTTGATAAATGAGATGCACAACTGTGGGTAAAAACCATGAACTATAGTATCAGCTTTGCTTTTGATGGAAAATATAATTTTGAATGTATTCTGTATGTGTGTGTGTATATATATATATATATATATATATATATATATATAGCAAATGTGGAAATTTATTGAAGAACAGGTACAGACTCCTAAATCATTTTATTTTTCATTGCAGTCTCGAGTTATAGCTGTACTGGACTGGGAGCTGTCAACCATTGGTCATCCTTTGTCAGATTTAGCTCATCTCTCCTTGTTCTACTTTTGTCCCAGGACACTTTCAATAGTAAATCAAGGCTCTTATTTTCAAGAAAACATAGGTATGAAAACATAATGATACTTAAATTGCTATTAATATGAAATTATCTTTATTATTCCTCATAACTTAAAAATAGGATTATATTACAATTTTAAATAAATAGATTTTATTTGTGTTTGAAATGTTTCTAAATCATTTTATTCTTTATTGATTTTTTCTGAATATAACATTTTCTTTTTAGTAATTTATGACAATGTATAATCCTTTATATATAGTATTCTTTTGGAAATCAGTATTTTGAACATGCTTTGTTACATGGACTAATGGTTATTTTATAAATGTATCCAATATTACTACATTTTGAAATATTCACCATGAGATTTTTATTAAAGTTTATAATGCATGCTGTTTTTATAGGGATACCATCAATGGAAGAACTAATTTCAATATATTGCTGCTGCAGGGGAATTAATTCTATTCTTCCTAACTGGAATTTCTTTCTTGCTCTTGAATGTTTTAAAATGGCTGGAATAGCACAGGTAATTAATTATTTTTAATATGTTTCACCATTATTTATTAGTGTACTATTGACAGTATTTTCTGGTCTTTAAGGGTTTTATACTTTTTATGCTTAGACCATTTGGCTTTTCATAATGACAAATACCAAATACTAGTAAAATATAACTCCAGAATTAATAGAATAGCAATTTGGCAAGGAAAGAAGTTGAGTAACAAATGTGTTATCACTTTTTGGTATAATAAACTTACAAGATGGAGGGTGTGAGAGAGACCTAATGACAAAAAGAGGAAAGTTTGTGAGAATTGGCTCTTTCCTAAATATCCAATGTAAGACAGGACTAAACTATTTTAATGCTATCTATTTCAGACTATAAACCAGGGGTGATGATGAGGAAAGAATTAACTTTGTAGTTAAGTCTGGCATAGTACTAGTACCTATGATAGGAGCCTCGTAATATATGTTTTTGAGTGAATAGATGAGTAAGTTTTTCCATTTTTCTAATAATGTCATATATATGTGATTAATTGAGCATAAATTCAGGTTTTTAAAATTATAGCTTGATCTAAAGAAATATAACTTTTATTATCATAATTCAGTTTCCATGTACTTTGAATCTTAGAGGTTTATTTAAGAAATTGAAATACTTCATCAGTGGCAATGGGCTAGGGCATGGAGAAAGAAAAGGTAAATGAGATTTTGAAAACAAGAAAAAATGGGAAAAGAAGGATTAAGGACAAGTATGATTATATCTCTCTGTCCTTCATGCCCTCCACAACCAACTAAAATTATCTTCTAGGAAATAGTTGTGTACATCTCATCCTGTATTTTATAATCATACTAATCATATTCGTTGATCAAGTTGGATGGATTTCTTAAAACAGAGTTTATGCTGTTTCTATATCTGTCAGTTTCCGTAAATCAGATAGGCTTTGAATTTAAAATGGATTTTCATTTCAAATAAAAGTTTGACATGAGTTATGATTGATATTAGTATGTCATAACTTATATACAGGATGGGGCAAAAGCAGATTTACAGTTGTTCATATATAATAAATCTATAATAATAAAAGTATGAAATGCTAATTAGATCAGACAGCTGAATGACCTTCCGGATATCCTTCCAGACAAAGCCACCATGGCAGGGGCGAAGGCAGAAGCAGTTAGGGACAATCAGGCATGCAGGTGAGTAGTTAGGGGAGATAAGCAGGCAAGCAGAGTGGTTAGGGGTGTTCAGGCAAGCAGGTGAGAGGTTAGGGCCAATCAGGCAGGCAGGCGAGTGATTAGCAGTGATCAGGCAGGCAGGCAGAGTGGTTAAGGGTGATCAGGCCGGCAGGCAGGCAAGCAGTTAGGGGCTATCAGGCAGCCAAACAGAGGCAGTTAGGGGTGATCAGGCAGGCAAGAGAGCCATTAGAGGCGATCAGGCAGGCAGGCAGGAAGCAAGCGGTTAAGAGCCAGCAGTCTTGGATTGCGAGAGGGATGTCCGACTGCTGGACATCCCCCAATGGGTCCCGGATTGTGAGAGGGTGCACACCAGGCTGAGGAACCCCTTCCACTCCCATGAACAAATTTTGTGCATTGGGCCTCTAGTTAATAAATAATAATACAAAGATATATGTGTTTCTGGTACTCACAACTAAAAGCCTGCATTTGTCCCACCCTCTAGTAATAGCCTTAGAGATTATCATAGTCCTATATAATAAAAACCTAATATGCAGAATGTTGTTCGACTAGGAGACTGGGATTTTGACCTCTCGCTATGTCCAAACCATCAGGGGGAGACACGGAACATGGCAGGCATCGGCGACACTTGGTTGGCCCAGAGGCCCATGCTGCACCCTGGCCAATGGTGTCTGGCCATGCTCAACGCATCTCTGTGTGGGGACTTGGGCACTGTGACTCAGGTGGAGGGGGGCATGCAGGAGTCTGGGAGCCCAGGTGCTGTCCAGGGCCCAGAGGTCAGTTGAGACCTGCCCTTCCATGCCAGATGCTTGCGCTTTGATTGCTAGTCAGGCCTATGGACTGCACCCATTCACAAATTTCATGCACCGGGCCTCTAGTTTCATTATCACTATAAATATGAAATTGGAAATAATAGAAAAACTGTTAGTGTTTTATTACATAAAGAATTATATACTGCCTGGCCAGCGTGGCTCAGTGGTTGAATGTTGACCTATGAACCAGGAGGTCATAGTTAGATTCCTCTGGTCAGGGACACGCCCAGGTTTCCGGGCTCAGTCCCCAGTATGGGGCATGCAGAAAGCAGCCAATTGATGATTCTTTCTTATCATTTATGTCTCTGTCTCTCTACCTCTCCCTTCCCCTCCTAAATCAATTTTTTAAATGTACTTATTTTTAAAATATAAGAAGTATATAAAAAAATGAAGTAATGAAATTCAGTTAATTGTGTTTTGGTGGGGAGAGGAGAGTATTATGTTGAAAGCACAGAACATGGAGAATTAAGAAAACAAAAACAAAAAACTGGTTAGCATTCAGCTAACACTCTTCAAAGGAGGTAATTTAATCTAAAATAGAGGTCACCTCATTGCATTCTTTTCAGTGTTATAGTTTTCATTTTGTTTTGGTTTCTTTAAATTTCCCCCCACTGCCGAGACCGGTTTGGCTCAGTGGATAGAGCATCGGCTTGCGGACTGAAAGGTCCCAGGTTCGATTCCGGTTGGGGGCATGTACCTTGCTTGTGGGCATATCTTCACTGTGGGGTGTGCAGGAGGCGGCTGATCGATGTCTCTCTCTCATCAATGTTTCTGACTTTCTATCTCTCTCCCTTCCTCTCTATAAAAAATAAATAAATAAATATTTAAATTTCCCCCCACTATGAAGGGAAAGCACTGATTTTTAGAGGTAATATAACTTGCCAATTTGGTATCTTTGGTAACTGCTGAGCTCATTTTCAAGTTTGGTTTGATTCCCAGTTTCAGTCTATTAGGATAAGAGTGTATTAACTACATGATATAAGTATGCCTCTTTAATTCACGGGCGGGGGGCAAGTAATAAGTAAATTAATAGAAATGATAATCTCATTTATATCTTGGTACCTTGTGAGTTTAGTGACTCACATAGCTGGGAAACTGCCAAGACTGGATAGCTGAATAGTACTTTTCAATGATTTTAATTGCTCTGTGTTAATTTACTTTTAGGGAATATATAGAAGATATCTTCTGGGGAATAGCACATCTGAGAATAGCTTTCAGTTTGCCAAAATTGTGCAACCTCTGGCAGAAACTGGATTGCAACTCTCAAAAAGGTAAGCAAAATAGATTTCCCTGGCTAACCCAAACTAGAACCTTTATTATTTATGTGAAGGTTATAAACTTTATCAGAACAGGGATTGTTTTTATTTCCTACAGCAGGATTGCTGCTTCCAATCACAATAGTTTGCTTGGTACTAGGAAATGTGTTATCTCCTGAAGATAAATTGACTTCAAATATAAAGAAAATACCCATATTTATGATTAAAAGTGTTTTTGACAACTTAAATATATAAACTTTTAAGAATAGATATAAAACTCTCAAATGTTTCCTTCTATATTTGTTACTTACATATACCTATTAAAAATTATAAATTATATAAGGTGATTTGTTAAATTTAGAAATACTGCTCTCCACCATCACTTGCCGTGAAGTTGTATTCAGACATTTTGTAAGGGTCTTTGGAATCCATGTCTCCGTCAGTGGAGCACGTTTTGAGGCATTTAATACATTTTGCCAACCACACGCCCAACTAAGTGGTGGGATATATGGCACTTATTAATTTCTTTTTTCAGGTCTTTCTTTTTTTTTAAATTAAATCTTTATTATTCAGATTATTACATTTGTTTCTCTTTTTTCCCCTCCATAGCACCCCTCCACCCAGCTCCCACCCTTTCCTCTGCCCTTAGCTCCCTCCCATTGATCTCATCCATAGGTGTATGATTTTTGTCCAGTCTCTCCCTGTACACCCCACACCCCTTTCCCCCTGAGAATTATCAGTCCACTCCCTTTCTGTGCTCCTGATTCTATTATATTCACCAGTTTATTCTGTGGATCAAATTTTTAATTCACTTAATTTTTAGATTCCCTTGTTGATAGATATGTATTTGTTGTTCATAATTTTTTGGCTTTTGCCTTTTTCTTCTTCCTCTTCTAAAAGAGTACCTTTCAGCATTTCATATAATACTGGTTTGGAGTTGATGAATTCCTTTAGCTTTTTCTTTTCTGTGAAGCTCTTTATCTGCCCTTCAATTCTGAATGTTAGCTTTGCTGGATAGATTATTCTTGGTTGTAGGTTCTTGCTATTCATCACTTAGAATATTTTTTGCCACTCCCGTCTGGCCTGCATCGTTTCTGTTGAGAAATCAGCTGACAGTTGTATGGGTGCTCCCTTGTAGGTAATGAACTGTTTTTCTCTTGCTGCTTTTAATATTCTCTCTTTCTCTTTTGCTCTTGGTATTTTAATTATGATGTGTCTTGGTGTGGTCCTCTTTGGATTCCTTTTATATGGGGTTCTGTGTGCTTCCTGGACTTGTAAGTCTATTTCTTTTACCAGATGTGGGAAGTTTTCAGTCATGATTTCTCTAAATAGGTTTTCAGTATCTTGCTCTCTCTCTTCTTCTGGCACCCCCACAATTCTGATGTTGGTACGCTTGAAGCTGTCCCAGAGTTTCCTTACATTATGTTCACATTTTTGGATTATTTTCTCTTCTTGCTTTTCCAGTTGAGTGTTTTCTGCTTCTTTATATTTCAAATTTTTGACTTGATTCTTGCCTTTCTCTAGTCTGCTGTTAGGACTCTGTATAATATTTTTTATTTCAGTCAGTGTATGTTTAATTTCTAGTTGGTCCTTTTTCATCTCTAGTTGGACCTTTTCCATCTCTAGTTGGATCTTTTGCATATCTACTTGGTCCTTTTCATCTCCTCTTGGCTCTCGCTAAGTTTATCCAACCTTTCTAGCATATTCTTGAAAAACCTTATAAGCGTGGTTTTGAACTCTATATCCAGTCGTTTTTTTCCCCTCCATTTCTTTTGTTTGTGATCCCTTCCCTTGTCTCAGCATTTTCACTATGCCGGGGAAACTTCTGTGTTGAATTCAGCCTTATGATACTAGACTTGCAAAACCGAAGAAGCCTCTGTTGAGCTTGGGAGGGTGGAGTCTCAGGGCTTAAGGGACTGTGTTGCCTTCCAGTCGGCCCCGCCCTCCACAGCCCCTGAGTCTCACGTGACTGGGCAATCGCTGGAGCGGTCCTGGTGCACACGCGCGCGTGCCCGCAGTGCCTCTAACCGCTGCCTTTCCGGCTCCCCTGCGCACCAAGACCACACGAGTCTAGGTCTCCAGGGTTTTGCCCGAAACAGGGGCTTAGTGGAGTCAGAAGTGGCACAGTTGGGAGGGTCTATCTCCCGCCCACTCGCGAAAGCCAGCGGCACAATCAGCAGTCTGTCCTCTGCGCAGTGCCGTGCGTGCCACTAGACCTCTGATCTTTTGCAACTCCCCTAAATTTCCGTGCACCTCTCCCTTTTCACAGTCCAAACTCCCCCCGTATGAGTTTTGGCTGGATCTGTGGTTTAGTGTCGTAAGATAAGGGGTTCAATGCCGGTGGGAGTCTCCGTTTCCCTCCCGCCAGAGAAAGCCAGCCAGGTACTCCGGCACCCGCTCTCTCAGCACGCACGTCTCCGTACCTCAGCTTTTTGCAGCTCCTCTGGGTCTCTGTGAGCCCCTCTCTTTCCTTCTAGCTGTAGAACTTACACTCAGCCAGCTTTCCTGTGGTTCTGGATGATGTCCGTTCTGTCTTTTAGTTGTAGTTTTGAAATTGTTGTGTGAGGCAGCAGTGTAGGTGTTTATCTATGCCCCATCTTGGATTCTCCAGCACTTATTAATTTCGTTGATGATGCTGTCCCTGGAAATTCTGCCCAAGCCACAATGTACTTAAGTACTTAAGGCGCCAAGTTAGGATAATTCTGTTTTTACAGTTCACTTCATGGGTGAATATTTGTGATTTCCAAAACATAAACAACCAACTGTGTTACACTTCGTTAACATCCTTAAAGGTCTTGTTTGTAATGACAACCAACAGTTATTTGTGAGGCATATACTAAGAGGAATTATTAAATTTGTGTTTAATTTTTTGGTTTCTTCCCCCTCTATTATTGATTGAGGTCATGCCAGGCTTATGTTTTCCCCAAAAAATGTTTAAGCATAAAGCTTGATGTGTACAATAAAGTGATTCTGTATTCATCCCATAACATGCAAGACTTAAAACATTCTAAAATATGGCAACTCCTGCCTTGGCAGGGTGGTTCAATTGGTTGAAGCATTGTCCCGAACACCAAAATGTTTCAGGTTAGACTCCCAGTCAGCGCACATACCTAGGTTTTAGGTTCAACCCCTGGTACAGACTCATATAGGAGGCAACCAAGCAATGTTTCACTGTTTCTTTCTCTCTCTCTCTCTCTCTCTCTCTCTCTCTCTCTCTCTCTCTCTCTTCAATAAAAACATATCCTCTAGTGAGGATTAGGGGTGTGTGTGTGTGTGTGTGTATGCATAGCAACTATTTCAACTATTTCTGAGTGCTATTTTGGGAACTATGGAAGACTTCACATTAGGGGTGATCAGGTAATGTAATAATTTGGAATATCTTTGTAACTTTTTTCTTTTCTTTTCTTTTTTTACAAAGAACCTTCAGAACTACATTATCCCAGATTGATACCACCCGAGAGTTGTTTGTACAGACTAGGAGAGGCCAGGAAATTCTTACTAGGGTGAAGCATTTCATGAAACAGTACATCCTTCCAGTTGAAAAGGTAAGTATTGTGTGAACAGAATGTATTTGTGCTCAGGACTATGGAATTATTTCTGTTATCTCTGCTGAAAGTACCATGGTTTCATATCTTTGCAGTCAATCCTTAATTACATATTCCTCCTAGCCTTACCACTGACCTGCTACATCCAGTCCTGATCCTGAAAAATTCCAAGCTTCTAAAATATGCCAAGGGAATGCCACAAATCAATCTGTGGAATAAAAAATAAGCTAAAAGGAACTAGCTCTTTTTGTAAAGTTGACATTCTTAGTATATTAAAAACTACCTCGAGAACCTTTGCCCAAGGCAATGATTTAGAGCTTTTTTTTTTCTTTTTTTAAGTGAACCCCTTTGAGAACTAAGAGAACTGTAAAGAAAATGAGATAGGCATATCCAGAAAATTTTGCATATCCTTTCAAGCTTTCACAAATACTTACCACATGCTACTACTTTAAAGTGTTAAATTTCAGTCAGTTCGCTGAGGATGAAGAAGTAACATGATACATTCATTCATTCAGTTAGTAGATAATTATCAGGAATCTAATATGGATTAGGCACCTAGAGAGCCATTGAAAATAAAAGAGAACAAGACAGACAGGGCGTATACTTCAGTATAAAGGAAAGATATTAAATAAGAGATGATAAATGCTGGGAAGAAAAGAGAAGTTATTATGAAAATATGTAAGGTAGATGGGGTGGGATACATGTGTGGGTAGAACAAAGACTCTTAGAGCTTAAGTTCTTCATTTATAATGTGATTAGGTATGACTAGATGTACAGTAAATTCCCATTTTAATCTTCTATGATTCTGAGCGATCTAGAGCCAGACTAGCAAAATCAAATAGGAAACTGAAAAAGGCCAAAATTATTTTTTTTTAAATGTCCGTCAATATGTGTTTATAGGGCAGTTAGTGTTTTTGCTTGAATTGTATGAATAATTATATTTTTAGTAAAGATGTGGCATGAGATTAACCTTGTTCACAGAATGGGATACAATGTTTAGAGAAAATACTACTTAAATATGAGGAAATTATAAAATAGTCAACTCATATATGTTCAATGACCAGGCATCAGGCATGTTTTCTTTCTTTTTTCATCACTAAGCTCTTTTTGATACTTGAAGAACTAAAGCAAGCTTCATTGTAACAAGGTATTTTATTTTAATTCTGCTCTTACCATACTACAAATAGACTTTGCAAATCTCTAAATGGATAGACTTTAGAACAGGAAATATTAAATAAGTTTTTAAATAATTATCAACACTGGCATAATTTCTCAGAACTGTAGAAGAAGCCAATCTTTACTATCATAAAGAGGTAGTCAGAGGTAAGGAATTTGTAAATGTACTACATATTTCTTATCTAACACAATAGCATTGGCTATTTCTATAGCAGTATGAGGGATGGAAATAATAAACAACCCTAAACAGGAAATTTAACTGACTTCCTGACAGAAATAGCAAGAGCTATTCATTCTGGTGCCTTTGAAAGAGCCATCCTGTGTCTTCTTGATGTTTTCACTAAATATAGCAGTACTCTAGATCATTGACTTTCAGACATTTTCACCTGATGGCATACGTAAGCTAATTAATAATATTCTGCATACACAAAAATATGTATTTCTTGCCTATCATTCACATCAGATGGCTGTTGTTGTATTGGCTGTGATCATTTTTTTTCTTTTTTTCTTTTTTTAATATGGAACACTTCATGAATTTGCATGTCATCCTTGCACAGGTGTTGTCATTTCTTTATTTGACAATCTAAGGGAAAAGAGGTCAGTGCCCAGGACTAAATAGTCAGGTATTGCATGTTTTAAAAATTCTTGCAGCACACCAGTTGAAAATCACTGTTCTAGATTAACCATATTTCAGTTAAAGGAACATTGTAGTGTATTACTTATCCTATTTAATAAAAGGGTAATATGCAAATTAACCATCACTCCATCACAACGATGGCAACGCTCATAGCCACAAGATGGTGGCACCCAGTTCTCTCAGCCCCGCTGGAGTTGCCCAGGCCCAGGGGGGCGGCTGCTGAGAGTGGGCAGCATGAGCGGGCCTGGCGGAAGGTTTGCTTTGTCACCCCAGTGACGAGGCAAGCGTTCCGCACCCAGCCGCAGATGGGCCTCTGGGCCACGGAGAGCCTCTTGGCAGTGGGCACAGAGTGGCCAGGCCCCGCAGAGAGCTACTGGTGCATGGATTCATGTGCAGGGCTACTAGTATGATTATAAGTTGGTGGGAAGATTTTAGGAAATAATTTTGTAATATTGACTTTTGACAATGTTCATAGCCACTAGTCCAGGGAAGTAATTCTACTAGCCCAAGTGTAGAGAAGAAAATAGGTACAGAGATGCTATGATAGGAAAATATTGAAGAATGACATTATAGACCAAGATCTTAATTCATCTTGATTCTTTTAGTTGCACAAACTAGAGATTACTGTTACTGCTTTATGTGTCTAATGCCCAAGTAATTATCACTTCATTTACTATTTATTCCTTCTTGCAACTCAGATGCTTCTTTTAGGATGAATTTCCTGTAATGAGAATCTTCTAAAAAACTTTTACTTTTCTTTTTTCCTTCTTTTTCTTTTTTTCCCAGGAGAGGGAAGTACTGTTTTATATTCATCTCTTCTCTCTATCTCTATCTATACTTCTATGTCTCCATCTCTCTGTTTCTTTCTTTCTAATGTCTTTATTTTGCCCTAATCCTTGAAAGATCATTTTATTGGATATAGAATTCTAGATTGTCAGTTATTTTCTCTCAGCAGTTGAGGATGATATCCCACTGATATCTATCTTCATTTGTTGCTCTGGGAAGTCAACTCTCCATCTTAATTGTTTAATTATCTGTAATCATCCTCCTTTAAGAGCCTTTCTTTAACTTGATGTTCTGCAGCTTAATGGTGCTCTGGCTTCATTGTGCTTTCTGAATTTGAGGATTGGTATCTTATCAGTTCTGAAAACTTCTTAGATATAATTTTTCCAACATTTCATCTCTCCTCATTCTCTTCATCTAGTACTACAATTAGACTTATGTGAAACTTCTGTGTTCATCATATCCCTTAACCACTCATATTTTCCTTCTACTGAATTTCTATGCTTCATTCAAGAAAGGAGGAAGTTCCTGAGGTCCCTCTTCTGATTTGTCTTTTCAGCTGTATCTAATCTTACTTTCCAGCAATCCATTGAGCAGTGGCTTTCAAAATCTGGATTGTCAAATTGCCTGGAAAAATAGTAAAGAGTATAGAAGCCCCACGCTCATTGAAGTAAGATAGGCCTATGCCCTTGTATTTTTACCAAGTTCAAAGTTTGAGAACCAGTCATGAGTTTCCAAGTTTAAGGACTATGGTTTTGCTTTTCCTCAAGATGCATTCAGTTCTTTTCCAAATTTCTCTGACCTATTTTGAGAATCCTTTGTCATATTTTTAATTCCTTCCTTTATTCTTGAAATCTATTAGACACAAATATTTTATATCCTATATCAGATCATTCTTTTATCTATAGTCTTTGGGGTGTGTGTTTCTGTTTTGTTGAACTATTGTTTTTGCTAATTCTTGCTAATAGTAGCTTATTTCCTTGAGTGTTTAGTAATTTTTCATTTTAAACTCATGTTCTTTGAGATGGAATTTTATATGCTAGGATTATTTAAGGCTTTGTTTAAAGAGTTCCTCCAGAGAGGATTTCCTTTTGATTCTGCCAGCTCCTTGCAAGCACAGTCACCAGGAACACTGTAAACCTCATTTTCAGTTTGAGATTTTAGGGCCCCACAGATCTCTGAATTCAGATCCCAAACTTGGGTGAAGACAGGCTTCAAGCTAGAAATGTTTCTTTTTTTCTATTCCATCTTATATATGGCTTATTTGCCATGATTTACGTCTGAAGGGTGGGTGTGTTTTTTTCCACTTAGGTTTTGCTCATTAGGAATCCTTGCTTTGGTGATAAGAAGAGATGATCTCTGATCTGCGCTCTTTCCCTGTTTGGGGCATTTGGCTTTTTCACCTGACCTCTGACTATGTGGCTCATTAAAAACTAAGGCTCAGCCCTTCGAAGTTTTGCTCAGTGGATAGAGGATCAGCCTACATACTGAAGGGTATTGGGTTGGATTCTGGTCAAAAGCATGTACCTTGATTGCAGGCTCCATCCCCAGCCCTGGTCCAGACACAACCAATCAATATGTCTCTCTCACATTGATGTTTCTCTCACTCTGTCTCCTTCCTTTTCTCTCTCTCTAAAAATCAGTGGAAAAAATATCCTCAGGTAAGGATTAACAAAAATAAAAGTAATAGGCCCCGACTAATGTGGATCAGCCTATATCCCCCAGACAAACTTGGCTCTAGTGCTCACTCTCAAAGAGTCAGGTTTTATTTCTGGCCTCTGAGGTGTTTTCTTAATTTCCATCCAGCATAGCTGTGCATTACTAAATTTATTTTAAAAATTATTTTAAATATTTTACCTGATATTTTTAGTTGTACTACCCTGGAGGGGGTTTCTATGACCATTTAGTGTGCCATATTGCTGAATGAAACATTCAAACTTGGGTGTAGCTTTTTGGAAGTCTATTATCTACTCTTGAGGGAGCATAATTTGTGAGCAGTAAGGTTCTAGAATATTTTATACTTCTGTTTCTGGTTTTAGAAAGAAATATTATTGATTTAACTGCAGCTGAAAAAGCAGCTTCACCTAAATATGTTTCCTTTAGATAGTAACAGTTTGTGGCATTATTTACTTTGTATTAACTTTAGCTAATTAACTTTTTCTCTTCATTACTTTAGGAGGTAATTGAGTTTCATATCCAAAAGGAAAATTCAGTAGACCAGTGGAAAAAACCTTTAGTGATTGATAAACTCAAGGTAAGAAAAACTTTAACATTGGAAAATGTACATGCAGGTGTTTTTTAAGACCTTAGTTTGTTGTTGCTATTGTTGTTATATACGTAGAGGATAATTATATCAATAACATTTTTTAAATAACATTTTTAAAGGAAGTTAAAAATATACAAATCTGTAATATACAAATTAGGGTGCATAGTGTTATATATATATGGTATATGGTGAAGACATAGATATTCAAAGAAAAAATACCATCAACACTACTCACTGCCACCTGTCACTAAATTGAGACTAAAGTCCAGGCAAGACATTTAGCTTACATGGACTTAATTTCATGTTTTCAAATCCTAAGAGCAATACAAGTTAAAAGTCACAATGCAAAAAAATAGTTATTTGGCACAATTAAACTCAAGCATGGGAGCTTTTATAATAGCTATGATTCAATAAGAAGATTTTGATTCAAAATTGAAACAAATTTAAATGTCAGCCAAATCCAGGGAAGCTTGGAAGAAAAGTCATTTAACAATTTAACTATTGATTCATAATGAATTAGTAACTACTTGTTTTTTGCACACTAGGATACAATGCAATAACTACATGTTTTTAAATTTCAAAAAGCATAAATATAATATACTTTTTAAAAAACACCTATTTTTGGTCATGGCAAATTATGATCATTCTGGCATAACCATCTCCTCAACAGGAAATGGCCAAAGCAGAGGGCCTCTGGAACTTGTTCCTGCCAGCTGTCAGTGGCCTCAGCCAGGTTGACTATGCCCTGATTGCTGAAGAAACCGGAAAGTGCTTTTTCGCTCCAGATGTCTTTAACTGCCAAGCACCAGGTTACTACATTATTTAAAAGCAGACTTCTGCAGATATTTTAAGCAGTGTTTATAATTTCTCTATTTTATGACAAGGAAGTTTTTCCTACAAGAAGTCATTGATTTATAAATTTTTCCAGAATTTTACTTTTATTTATTTTGATTTAAATATTAAAAAATGGATCTAATATTCTCAGTGGATTACTCTCTTGTTAAACATCATGACCTTAAGAGTATTCGTGAATAGAATCTGCTACCAAAGGGATTGGACTGTATTTTCCTGACAGGGTATTGGACATTTCTATGGCTATTGGAATAAATAAGTTCCACATCTTTTGGTTAGCCTTACTATCTTTCCATTTATGCACCAGTTATTTATTATATGCTATGTGCCAAACCCTGTTCTAGATTCTTGAAATATATCAAGGAATAAAATAAAGATTCCTGCCCTCATGGAGCAGATATTCTAATGGAGGCATACAAAAATTAGTAATAAATATAGTAAGTAAATAATTTATGTAGTAAATTTGAAGATTAAAAAGTGCTTTAGGGGAAAATAAATCTCTGTAGGGTAACAGGGGAGCTCTGGAATGCTGAGGGACAAGGAATATGGATTACAATTTAAAATAGAATGGTTGGGCTAGGCCTTATGTAGAAAATGACATTTGATAAAGACTTGTAAGAAGGTGAGAGAGGTAGCCATGCTGATGTCTGGGGGAGGAGTTTTCTTAGCAGAGGGAGCAGAATATGCTCAGGCCCTAAGGCAATAGCATGATTGGTGTGTTCCAGGAGCAGCCAAGGAGGCCAGTATGGCTGGGCAAAGAATAGTAGAGAGTATCAGAGAGGAAAGGACCTTATTTATATGTTGGGCCTGATAGAGCAGTAAGGGTTTATAATAACAGTGAAATGGGAAGCCAATGGGGATTTGAGTAGAGCCGTGACAAGATGTAACTTAGGTTTTAAAAGGATCACTTTGGCTGCTATTTTGAGAGTTAACAAAAGGAGGGAAGGAGAGAAGCAGGGAGTCTGATCAAGTAATCCTACTGAGAGATGATTTGTTCTAAGGTACTAGCAGTGGAAGGGGTAAGGAGTAGAAAGATTCTAAATATAACTTGAAGGCAGAGCCAAGAGGATTTCCTGATTGGATATAGGGTATAAATGCTGGAGTCAAGGATACTGCTAAAAACTTCGGTATGGAAATGGAAAGGCCGAGGGAAGAAGGCCAACTTTTTTTTTAAAAGATAATATAGAATGTAACCTGTTTTCAAACCTGGGTTTGCAGAAGAACCACATAAGGAACTTAAAGAAAAAAAATCCAGATTCACAGGCTCCATCCCTGGATATTTGGTTCTGTAGGTTTAGGGTAGACCCTCGGTATGCCTTTTCTGTTTTTTTAAACAAGTTATTCTCATGCCACCAGTCAGGAACTAGCATTTGACTCATAGTAGGAGGAGGATGGTATGATAGTGTATAGTGTTCCTACACACGTTAGGACTTGGTATTGCCTTTTGTGCTTATTATATGGCTCTTATGCTAAAGCTCTCCCAAAAAGAGTTCATGAAGGGGATACCTGCCAAAAGAGGTAGATTGGATATCTGAGAGAAAAACAGTCTGGTGTTTTAGCAAAGCATTTCCTCCCTGTTTTTTGACTCTCATTTCTTTGAAATAATTGAGATAGTTCATAGACTTCTGTTGAAGGTTTTTCTTCTTCAAAACCCTGATTTATCAAATTATTGTTATACATTTTAATCTAATAATAAAACTATTTTTAAAGAAATATATTCACTAAGTTTCTAAAGTTGAATCTCATTTGTCTGAAGCTATTACATCATGCTACATAGGTGGCTTAATTTTGTGGGAAAGAGAACTGGTAGTCTTTTGTTTAAAACCTTTTAGTGTTACTCAATAGTAATAAATATATTTTATATCATGACCCAATTGTAGCATATGTAGTTGTATATGTCTTCATTGATGAGGATGGGGATGGGTAGGGAGGAAAGGGAGAGAGATACTGATATATTATTGGAAAAAAAAAGGTTTCATGAAAGAACTACATGCAGTGCACTCAGATATTTTCCTCTGAGTCTAATTTAATGTATTCTGTTTTGATTTATCTTAGTATTTATACGTTGCTGGCCATATTCCGTTAAAATGATTTCAAAACACACTAATGGGTCATAATATGAAAAATAATGCTATAGAAGCCATCCTTTGCAGATGCAACTCTGCCACTATTTTCCTGTGAACTTAATTTTCACTAGATGGTTGTGGACTTTTTTTAGTATTAAAATTTCATGAGTCTATCAGTTGTACTGTTAGAAATTTTTAATTGGCCAGAGAAATACATTTTCTTGGATCCAAGTATGATCAACAGTTCTCCTCAGCAAATAAGAAATGTTAAATCATAAGTAGAAAAACGGACATTTTCTCTTTAAGGGGTTGGGCGTTGTGTTTTGGAGCATTTCCAAAGCAGATAAAAGTGATATGTAATTGATGCCAGTTAAATACTTTGGGAGGTTTCTTAGGTGTAAAAGATTAATTTCTACTCAAACTACCCAAATTATTTCCCAAATAGTTATAAAAGCTTATGAGAAACATGTAATCTTCCAATTTGTCTTTTTTTTTTTTTTTTTGCTTTTTACCCTTCAACACAATATTGTATGTTCGAATGTTGAAACTAGGAATTTTAATTATAAAGTTATTATTGGATAACTTGGGAGGCATTAGGCTGATTTGGGGGAGGGATTTGTAGAAGTAATTTATGTAGGCTCTTTTCCCAACCCATAAATGATAGCTTCGTTTTGCCAGCTTCTTGGAATGAAGAGTAATTTTTGGAGAGTTTATATCCAATATTTACCTCATTTGAACTATAACAAGAAATATTGAATTGAAAATAAGCAAAGAAAACACTGAGTTACATTAATTCCAACTCACAACTCATTTTTTCCCTCAGTCAAAAAGAATTTTCAGTTTGTTAACCTAAAAATCTCTCTTTTTTAATATAACTTTGGCTTCATTAGGAGGGTCTAAACAGATAACAAACATATTTTGAGAGACTTATCTAAGACTTAACTAAATTTCATAGGCATTTTAATGACTATCCTTAAAGTCATTGTAAGAGGTGATGTTGAAAAATCTTTAAAATCTTATAAGAAATCAATATTCAAAGGAAAGGTTTTAGAAATAATTTTTAGAAATTTGATAGGAGTGAAAATCAAAGAAAGGCATCTAGAACATTTTGCTTGATGGCAAATGTGAAGTTTTTGTTTGTTTGTTTTTTTACACTTGAGAGTGATACTAAATAGTGTTATCATGTTCTGAATAGCTCCCTTGGGGTGTTGGAGAGTGTCTTTGATGTTATCTACTGTCATTTTCTCCCCAGAGCAGGGATTCTGTGGTTAGCATTTTTGAGATATGACCTGGTACTTTTCTAGATGGTGTGGGGTGCACAAAAGTAAGAGCAATGTCAGCAGTAAAGGGACAATAATTACTATGAGATCAGAAGGAGATATTTCTGACTGGGGAAGCAGAGACTCTTCACAATGCAGGTGGCTCAGAAGCAGAATTTAGTTAGGAATGATGGGTAGAATTTCACTGGAGAGAAGGCCTGGAAGGAACAAACAGGGTGTGTTTGAGGTACTAGCGTCCCTTGTTTGCCAGGGGTGTTGCAATCACTTTTGGCAGAGCATGTTTGCAAGATAAGTACCAGGCAAAGGTTAGGCCAGCAAATTGTTTTCAGCCATCCTAATTGAGTTAGATCTCATGAGAGCCAGGCTTTGCGGAGATAAGTGGACAAGTGTCTGTGATCCAGAACAAGTTGAATAAATAAGCACTGAATGCCAAGTGCTTGTAACTACTTATGGCACATCTTCATTGAGGATTGTATTCACTATTAAGCTTCAAAATACTGTTAGTAAACATTTGCTTTAAAACTATGCATGTCTGCATTATTCACATAAAGTTTGGGCTTCATATTGGTAAATTTTAAAATTGGATACATGCTTTTCTTATTTTCGTATAGACACAGGGAACATGGAGCTGCTCCACCTGTATGGAAATGAAAAACAGAAGCAGCAGTGGCTTGAGCCTCTTCTTCAAGGGAGCATTGCCTCCTGCTTCTGTATGACAGGTAAAGGCAGATCACTGTTCCTGTGCAACCAGTGCCCTGGGGTTATGGATGAGCTGAAGAATGTGGGAGGTGGCTCTGTGATTCGGGTAAATTTGCCCGTGGTCAGAAATGTGAATATCCAGTTTTAAATTTGGAAATGTAGAAATGTGCAGAATAAAATTACCCTCCCTTAGGTAGGATACCAGATGATGTTTTCTGGTAGCCTAGAGGCATAAACAGCAGAGAAAACCTAGTTTCATAATCTTTTGACTTGCATTTCTAAAATTACCATTTGTGGATATTTAAGATCTTTGTTGCTCTTGTGTATGGAATATTCCTCTTTGTGGTAATTTTATATTGATGCTTACAAAATCCTTTACACTGCATAAACCTGGAAAAATAGAATTTTCACCAATGCTGGTCATGTAGCTCAATTTATAATCATGGGGGTGGGGGTGGGGAATAAAGCTAGAAGCATGTTAATAAAAATAGTTTGGTACCATTTGTACATAGGAAACAGTAATTAAGACCTCTTGAAGGGATCAACACATTACTTCATAATTGAGTTTAGAATTAAACTAAACTTCCTTTGGTCATAATTTTGGCCAGATTTTTTTGTCTTCTATAACATTGCATGCATTTATAATAGCAAAATGGATCTCTGTGTAAATCAGTAAAGAGGCATTTATTGAACACTTGCAGTATGATGTGTTAGCTACAAAGCACTCATTTGAGGTTACAAAATAAGTAGAGTACACAGCCCCCTTTCTAAAGGAACTGAGTCTCTAATTTTAGAAATAGAACATGTGAAATATCTGAAGGACCCATTTAAAAGGGCATGTATTACCAAGTGCAGATTATTGTGAAAACTGGCCTGTAACTTCTGAAATGCCGTGCAGTAAAGCATCCTTATAAGAGTTTCATGGAAAACCTCCTGCAGACATTAAGTGTGTTGAGGAGGCTTTATAGAATGCAAAATAAATAAGACAGTGCAAGTATTCCTGATGGAATTTGCAAGGCGCAGTTAGAAATTGTTTAAGATAGTAAACTGCACGGTAAGGAAATCTGGCTTCCAAATATTTAGTACAGTCTTCCGTTGTGGCAAGAACAATGCTTTTAATCTACTTTTGATGACTGAAAAAAGAATGGAGTTTTACTTCAAATCCAATGAGGGAGCCAAGAACACAATTCAGATTGAAGATCCCCACTGTCCTAAATACTTCATTAATTCATTCCTTCAATGCACTTGTATTGAATACCTGCTTTTTTGTAGGTTATGGGAGAACCAGGCTGGAATGGGGGAAGGATAGGAAGCTGAAAAAGATAAAGATGCTCTCTGTCCTCAGAGAGTTCACATTTCCTTATCTAACTCCCTTTGGTAAACCGGGTATCTGCCTTCCTGTAAATTCAGCCTTTGCTTATTTATAGAGCCAGATGTAGCATCCAGTGATGCTACAAATATTGAATGCAGCATCCAACGAGATGGAGACAGCTATGTAGTCAATGGCAAAAAATGGTGGAGCAGTGGTGAGTATTCAGACCCTTTGTGCTCAATGCTGTGCTAAAAGAATTTGAACATAGTAATTGGTTTTCTGATCACAGTTTTTAAAATTCTGCCTTGCCATTTTAAAATTTATAAGTAAGTGATAAAAAGAAAAGTAACTTTAAAATAACATCTCAATTAGGTGATGCTTATATTAAGTGCAGAAAGCATCTTTTTCTTGTATAGTTTGTGAAAAATAACCTTCATATCAGTGCACAATATTTTTGACCATTGTAATTTCTACCAAAATTAAATTTTAAGAGACATATCACATGGACTATAATAATTTATATATAATTGTTTTTAAAGAGAAAGTGTACATTATTAAAAATAATTTATTGTACATATTTTCATTGCTTAAAAATACAAGTGTTTAAGTAAAAAATAAGAATCTTTACACAAAGAATATATTGTTTATTAACTCTCAGTAATAGACTCACATAAATAGATGAATCCTGTTATAAAAATAACTTATAATAATCAGGTATGATTGTCTGAGGATCGCTTCATACATGATAAATCTAGAATAAGTTTAATGGGATAACCAGTTTATTACTAAAGAAAAGTGACTTATGGAAGTAAATTAAGTGTTTAGAAACTTACCAAGAATGTATTAAAAGGGCCAGAAGCGCTTTTTAAGTATTTTTTGTTGTTGTTGATGGTTATTATGAAATCACTTACAAATTAAGAAATAGGAAAAGAAGGATAGATTATATTTTGCTGTATAGTTAATCAAGTATTAAAATTATGAAGGGAAATCATTCTTATGTGATTTAAAATAATTACAAATGCCTTTTAATATAAGCCTCTTTATTAATGTTTTAGATGGCCTAACATAGCAAAATGTTTTTATTACTTATGCCTGTTATTACTATTTTCCAATATTTGTTCATTTTAATTTTCTTATTTTGTGCATTGATTATTGTGTTTCCTCTTCTTGGTTTCTACCCTCCCCCCTTCTTCACCCCAACCTCTTCATTGTAATAAGTTCCCACCACAGTGTCTTGAGGTTTGAATTTCAGAATAATGCAGATGTTTTAGCTGAGGGCAAAGCATCACTCAAGTGTATCGAAGCAAGACACAGAGCCGTTTCACATTTAAATGCTGAATGTACTGGTTGGCTGTGTGGGGACTTCAGAATCGAAAGGAATCTCCTCCACATTTTGTCTTTGTCTTCTCCAGGTCCCGTATTTCTTGGCCACTTTCATGATGTAGTTTTTAAAAGAGGATCCCATGAAAACATACAGGACTGGGTTGAGGCAGCTGTGAAAGAGTGCGATGCTCTCTGTGATCTGGATGGCGACATCCATGCGTTTGCTCACGTCACAGTTGGTGATCAGGGAGTAGATGATGTCTATGGCTTGGCAGAACTTGACAATGTTATAAGGCAGCTGAGTGGCAATGAAAACTATAACCACTGCGAGCAGAACTTTGAGGGGTCGAGATTTTTTAATGTTTGGCATCTTGATGAGTGTCCTTGCCGTGATAAAGTAGCACACTCCCATAATAAGAAAGGGTATCACAAATCCGATGCAGATTTCCAGCATTTGAATCCAGGCTTTCAGTGATGTTTTTAGGTGGTATGGAAAGATGGGAACACATCTAGCCTTGTGATTTACGGTATAAAAAACCAGCTGAGGTATGCTCAGCAAGATGGCAGCCACCCAGACACAGAAACAGATGAGTCGACATGGTTTTCCCACTCCTGAGTGACTTGGGGCTTTAGTTACTGCCCAACATCTGTCTAGGCTGATACAAGCCAAAAACTGCATTCCAGAGACAAAGTTGACTGTATATAAGGCCGAAGTGACCTTGCACATGGTTTTCCCTAAAACCCACCCGTGAACTGCATTAACTGCCCAAAAAGGCAGAGTGAATAGGAGGAGTAAATCTGCCACTGCCAAGTTCAGGATGTACACATCTGTTTTGGTCCTCTGCTTCTTGTAATAGGCATAAACCGCCACTACTGTGGAGTTGCCTGCAACTCCAATGATGAAAGCTATTGTGAAGAAGGCAGGCAGGAAAACTTTTGCAAAGTTTCTGACCTCTTCTTTTACACAGACCACTTCATACTGACTGTAGTCATGAGTGCCATTTATTTCACTTTCCTCATAATAGTAATCTGTTGATTCATTGTGCTCCAAAGCCATGGCTGCAATCTAAATGGCAAAAAAGAATACAGGATATTCATTTTTATGTTGCTTGCAAGGAAATTTTTTTTTAATCTAGCATATACTTTGTCCTCTTACTAAAGAAGAGATAACATATATGAGCCTGAATCTATCATCCTTTGAAATCCTTTTAATGGAAGCCACATTGGAGTATATATATCCACAGGCACACACCATGCTGCAGCAGATGTACTCATTCTGCTCCTTTATCTCATGTAGTATTTCCTGCCCTTCCCTTGGAGGGCCACTTCCTGCTCATTTAACATGGATGTTACCTCTCCAGAAGACTTTCCTGATCCAGATGCGATATAGACAAATGTCTCAAAACACTGACCCCATCTTGTGGAGAAGATGTGCTTCCCAATTACATTTTCCCTCTCTGCCCTAAGTTCCCTACGATTGTAATTAATACCTTATAGAGTGTCTGGCACACACTGGTTGCTCAGTAAATATCTGTCAAATACATATTTTACCAGCAGATATAAAGCTGTTATTATCCTGCCTCACCACTATTATTTTATTCTTTTGGCTATTCATACCCAGCAATAGTAGGATAAACTTATGCAGAATTCACAAGCTTTAAAACATATTTAATAATGTCTTTCAGTGTTTTTATTAGAGAGCTGAGTTTTGTTTTGCTTTTTTCTTACCCTGTCTGTCTCCCTTTGGTTAGTTTTGTCCTTGGAAGAATCCAAAATATTCTTACAGAATCATGAATGAAAAACCTTACTTTCAGAACATTGTGACAACTTATGGTATATTTTCAAAAGAATGTTGTTATATTTGCTACCTTTTGGGGATGAGTAAAAAGCAAAGTAAAGAAGGCCCCCCTGTGGAGAACTATCACATAAAAGAACTACTTTTAACAACTTAAAATGACTTCTTTTATCCTTACTGTTATTTGAAAAGTTCCAATCTGTAAGATTACCCTAGTTTTCATTAATTATTAACACAAAAATGTGCACGTTGTTCTTTCCTTCTCTTTTATCACAGAAATCTTGAACCTGATGATAAGGAACAATGTGGCCAAATAATATAAGATATTAAGGCAGGTTATTTTAAAATAAGAATTAATCTTATTAAAAATGTGCATAAATAGGAGTAGGAATGAACATTATTTCCAGAAACTATCCTCTGGCAGTGGCATAGAAACATATTTAGATATCTCTGTGTAATTATTACAAGAACAAAAAATAATTAGTTTTTATAAAACAAAGCAAAAATAATGGTATAGCAAAATCTGTTTCTCATTAATAAAATTTCATAGGCAATGATGGTATTAAAATAACACATACTTTCTTCTTGCTATATTCAAGTATTTAAGTTTTAAATATATAACTGTTTTCAAATAGCTCTTTTTTACACATAAATGTTTAGACTTTTATGCATCAATACTCTTTCTATATAAGCAAATATACAAAAAAAAAATCATACCAAGTCAGAATGAGAAAAGAAAAACCAACCTGTTTCAGTGTGCAGAAAGAGAGCAGCAGTCTGGAGTGCAGTGCGGAGTGAAATCAAATGACCTCGCTAACTGGGGCTACTTTTATTTTCGTTTTATACCCCGCCTTTATCTTGCATTCAAGAGGGCTTTCCTGAAATTTAACCTCCTGGGCGTTTGATCTTTATTTTATGTATAACCATCCTGTGAAACCAAATCCAAGTTCTTAAGTGCCCTGCGACACAAACTCTGAAAGAATTTCATCTTGTTTCAACAACTACAGATCTTTCAAAGTTTCCACTTAGCTGAAGGCAGCCAGAGAGTGCCTGTAGCTTAGGAGCTGACTGCCAAGTCAAAAGAACTCACTCCAGAGCATCCAGGCAGCTAAGGAGCACTGTGGGTAACATAGGGAAATGCTCTCTACAGTTACCTTGTCTAGGAAAGAAAATAAAACTTATTTTTCACCCAGGAAATTATGTTTTTGAAGACTAAATTAGAAGTAATCGTTAGGCATATCTAGGAGTTAACATTTTTATGCCACATTAGTATTTTACTTAAACTGTGAGGCTCCTCTTTGCTTCACTCTTCCTCTATCCTTGATCCCAGAGTATGCCTTTCCCCATGACCTTACACTCTTTTGCCTTCTTGCAACCTTTTTCTTTAAAGACTGGCATCCTAGCCTATGTCTTAGTCAGTTGTTTATTTTTCTGATTGCAAACAAATGAAAATTAGAGAAAGAAATGTATGCAAATTTAGCCTTTGTGGTTTATTCCAAGTTGATTCTCCTCACATTTATGTAACAGGTCTCTTGTTTATTACATATTCATGCAAGGCTAGGCTCAGTCTCCACCTGCAGAAGTTATTTCAGGCCCATGTCATTTTTTTCTCCAACTCAATTCACAGAAAAGAGGGTCTGGGTCATTGGGGCCTTTATCTTTCTTCCCCTCGCTGCAGTACATATGTGAGGGAACAGCCAGATTCTTTTCTTTGTTATCCACCAGTGTTTGAGGAAGAGTCATTTGCAGCCAGCTAAGCCAATTAGGAAAAAGATTGCCTGGATTGGTGGTGTTTGTCATTTTTCAGTGCAAATGCTTCCACAATGGCCAATTTTAAGCCACCAATGTGAAGTCACGGAAAGCAAAATTGCTAAGTGGCTGGTAGAATGAGCTCTCCTGAGCGAGTTCTAGGACACTCCCCCAAAGAAGGCACCTCTCCTACTTACCGACCCGATCCTTACTCCAGTCTCTTGCTGCCTTCTGAAGGACACTGCTCTTAATGTCATCCCTATCCCTGCTCTCTCTAGACTGCCTGGTCTTTTCCCTCTTTTAACTCTTGTTCTTCACCTGATATATTTTGGGGCAGGAGGAAATAAATGAGCAACCTTCCACTAAATTCTTAGGGGGCGGGGTGGCTACAAAACCCCTCCATCCCTCATTGCCTCTCTGACCTTATTTCATAGGACTCGCCCTTTTGCCTGCTTGTTCTGTCACGCCAACCTCCTCTCAGTTTTTGAATGAACCAGGCACATTCCTACCTAGGGCTTCTCCTATTTCTAGTGCTCCTATCTGCTGGAATATGCTTCTTCCCTCGCCTACTTCAAGTCTTTGTCCAGTCACCACCTTCTCACTGAGGCAGAGCCTTACTTCCTTATTTCAAATGCACCCCTGCCTGTACTCCGATCCGCTTTTCATGTGCTAATGTACTGTATCAGCTGTCTATTGCCTCTTGCCCTGTATTAGAATATAAACACCATCAGAGCAGCTACTTTTGTTTGCTTCTGCACTGATATATCCCAAGTGCCTAGGATAGTGTCTGGCACATCCTAAGTCAATATTTTTAATAATCCTACTTTTTCTTCTAATTATTACCCCATTTACTTGCTGTACGTCATTAAAATTTTTTTTTAATTAGACTTGACATGCAATATTGTATTAGTTTCAGGTGTTTTTTGTATTAGTTTCAGGTGTACAGCATGGTGGTTAGACATTTATATAATTTAGAGGTGATCCTCTTGATAAGTCTAGTACCCACCAGACATTACACATAGTTATTACAGTATTATTGACTGAGAAAGGACTCAACAAAGGACACCTCAGTTTTAGAGAGTGCTGCCCCTAGTTTTTTGGGTTTTTTTAAACATATTTTATTGATTTTTCACAGAGAGGAAGGGAGAGGGATAGAGAGTTAGAAACATCGATGAGAAAGAAACATCGATCAGGTGCCCCCTGCACGACCCCTACCCCTACTGGGGATGTGCCCACAACCAAGGTACATGCCCTTGACCGGAATCGAACCTGGGACCTTTTAGTCCGTAAGCCGATGCTCTATCCACTGAGCCAAACCGGTTTTGGCTGCCCCTAGTTTTAAAGCTAAGACCAAATGAAGTTTAAGTATTTCACCTCAGAAATTCAATGTTAGTAAGACTTTGCAGATGGCTACCCTGTGCTTCATATTATATAACTGTTTAAATCACTTTCTCTTAAAAAAATAATGTTTTGTTCTTATTTTTAGAGAGAGATAGGGAAAGGGATAGAGGATAGAAACATTGATGAGAGAGAAACATCATAGATCCCAATTGGAGATCAAGCTGCAATCTGGGCATGTTCTCTGACTAAGAATTGAACCATGACCTCCTGGTTCATAGGTCGACACTCAATCACTGAGTCACACTAGCTGGGCACTTATTTTATTGTTACAGACCACATCCATAACCTGTAGTCATGTTTCTTCCCTACCTGTCATTTTCATTGTGTTAGGGAATGACTTTGCTTAATAACCATGTGGTTTATAAGAGCCTAAGAAATTAAAATTCATTAGCAAATATCATGGAGATGTCATTTTTCAGCCTGACTTAATTCTGGCACTTGAACAGTCTTGAAATACCACAGAGTTTGGATTCAAAACAAAAATATTTTACCAGTACCATCTATTTTCATTAATGAAGGTGTATGACAGCAGATATATTTAAATGTTTCTGGTCTACTCAGATTGCCTCTAATATATTTCATTTTTGACATCTGCTATCTTGTTTATTAACTAAAATAATATAAAAGAGCAAAACTCTCTTTAGAAGGACATTTTAGCTGCTATACTTGCCAAATTCTGCTTGTAGCTAAGATGAGATGATATATTTGTGAGGGTTTTATTTTTCTATTTTATGAAACATCAAGGTTAAATAAAAATATTTCAAAATTTACAACCTATGCATTCACCCTTTCTTCCTTACTTAATGACCCCCAAAGAAGAGCCAATTCAGAGGGTTTTTTTTAATCTGAATTGTTTTAGATTAGGGAGAATCAAAGAATTATTTACCTCTTTTGTTGTTAATCCTCACCCAAGGATAATTTTTTCCATTGATTTTTTTTAGAGTGGAGGGAGGGAGTGAGAGAGAGAGAAACATATAACATGGCCCTGGAGGACCCATTTCCTACGCAGGGTGGGACATTTCCCCACTTCTTCCCTGTGATAATACACAACTCCAGAAATCCTTCATGCTTACTCTGCAATTCTAGGCACTGCTGATAATGCAAAGCAATGTCATCGAAACTATCAAGAATCATTTTGTTTGGTACTTGTGTGTCCTTGATTCATCAACTATTGCCAGTTTTGTACCATAAACTTTAACTTTTCTGTATCCCCATAAAAGAGTCTAGTGTAGTGGTTGGCAAACTCATTAGTCAACAGAGCCAAATATCAACAGTACAATGATTGAAATTTCTTTTGAGAGCCAAATTTTTTAAACTTAAATTTCTTCTAATGCCAATTCTTCAAAATAGACTCCCTCAGGCCATAGTATTTTGTGGAAGAGCCACACTTAAGTGGCCAAAGAGCCGAATGTGGCTCGAGAGCTACAGTTTGCCAACCACGGGTCTAGTGGATAAATTTTCTCTTTTCAAAGCTTAGTCTGGCTTCACCCATTATTTCAAATCAATCAAACCTGAAAGGAAGTGAAAATTAGGTGAGTTATCAGCTGTTAAAGTGTATACACATTATTTTTTTATACCATAATTATAAAGGCAGTGTTTGTATTTAACTACATTTTCAAACCTCCAGTAGCATTTTAGGACGAATTTTCTTTGTTCGAAGTTTAGTCTGGCTGAAAAGAAGGGAACATCAGTTGAGCGATATCAACTGTTAAAGTGTGTATTCATGTTTTGGGACACCCTGTATTGTTCAGTGCTGGTCCAAGCAATCTGATAGGTTGTGTGTCCTTCTCTGAGGCAGTTAATATCACCTTGGCCATTCTAAGGAGCATCAAGGTCAATTAGAATAGCTTTCCTTACACTTTATATTACTTAAGTTCATGTCATATTGTAGTTGGTGTTATATTTGAATCACAGTTCACTTGTATATTTAAAAAGTATTTTTGAGTTTCTCATTGCCATTTTTCTTGCACTGCATTATTTTCTTTGATCATATCTCCTCCCCTTTACATATAAACACAAACCTCTAAGCCAAGCATGTCAAACTCAAAGGCTAACACAGGCCAAATAAACGAGGCTTGTGGCCCATAAGCCGAGAGTTTGACATGCTTGATTTAACTATACCTCTAATTCATTCTTTTCTGGAGACCTCTCTCTTAGAGTCTGATGCAAGTCTAATCCTCATTACTTTGTAGGCGACTTTTTTTTTTCTCTTTGAAACCACAGGATTTCCCCTTTATTTTTGAGGCTCTGAATGGTCACAAGCACATATCTGAAGATTCTTCTTTGCCAGTCAGTGGTCCTTTTAATCTGAGATTTTTTTTTCTTTCAGTTTTACAAGTTTCTTTGATAAATTCTTCCCTTTAGTTTTCTCCTTATTGGACCTCTTATATTCTGATGGTTGGACTTTGTTTTTGCTCTAAATATCTCTATCTTTGCCCTCCTATTTTTAGTCTCTGATTTTTTCCTTTGCTTATAGAAATTTTTCTGATTTGATCTTTAGTGCTTCTAGGAAACTTTGTTTTAGCAATCATAGCTCAATCTCTTAAGAGTTTTTATTTTCCTGCTCTCTGGTTGTTCCTGTCACATAGCGTCCTTTCCTGGTTTTGTAGCTACAAGGCATTTGGATCTCTCGGATTACATTAACTAGAAGTTTTTGTTTGAGTTAGCCCATTTTGTTTTGTTTTAGGTTCTCTCTGTTGTTTTATTTTGTTCCCTTAAGGTCCATTTGGTTTATTCTGGACAGTTATTCTCTTTAAAGCTCTATCTTTACCTTGTCCTTCTGTTCATGCTCAAGGAAAAGCAAGAGTAGGTGGGGGAGGTTTTCTTTGTTATTAACACTGAGCTCTTTCTGAGGAGGAATGCTACATGGAAACTGGGTGAACAGGGCTGGGCCTCACTGTAGAGTCAGCTGGTGGGAAGCTAGCTCTCAAGTCTCAGAGTGACAGGTTTTTCGTAACACAATATACTTTCTTCTTAGGCTGTTGATACCTGTCTGCAGCACATCTGCCCACTTACAAGTCTTGGATTAATTTCCCTTTTGTGGCCTCACTTTTCAATCAGAACCTCCCCCTTTGCAATTCCTTGTATCATTTTCTAGACTCTTTGACTTCTCTGCCCATTTCATTGGTCAACTTGCCTCCTACTTCCCAGACATTTATTGAACTCTCTCATCTGTTGGTGACCACCAACACCACCAATGCTATATCTCATCTTCTGTATCCCTCTTTTATTATGATTTTACCTTCATTGTACTCATATTTTTATATCAATGGGATCTTAGGCACAATGGGAGACAAACATATTTCTGCCATTTTGACTATCGGTTGGTTTTAGAAAGGCTATCAATTCCGTTTCTATTCTGAACGCTAGCAAATCCTTTATTGTTTCCATTGTCGAGTTTTCTCTGATAGTATCTTCTCGATAGACTACAAGATACTACAAGAGCTATAGTTGTACATTCTATTTCATTTGTTTTGTTTTTATTTTTCTATAGAGCCAGAGATTCAACTATATGGAATTTCAACATTCCAAATGCAAGTGCTAGGTTTTAAAGTAGACTCATTCAAAACAAATAAAAACAATAATAAAGTAGACTTATTCTCTTTTACTTCACTCTTCAATTTTTTTTATCTGCTGCTTACCTCAGTGTTTCTTGCCTGATCATCTTTTCCTCTAGCACTGTTTCTTCACTCTGTCCTCTTCCCAACCCCCTCTGAAGCTGGAGTCAAGGCATCTCTTTCCTTGGCCTACCCACCTTTACTCTTCACACTCACTGTATGTGAGTGTCCCAGACATTTCAATATGCAATCTGTATTTCTCCTTCTTACCTCTGCTACACATTTACATCTCCTAGGAATATTTCTTTGAATAGTTTTGAGACTCAACAATTTTCAATTCATAATCAGTCTTGCTTTATCCCTACTCCCATTCCTTCCACTCTCCATATTATTTTAAAATAAATCGCAGACATCACATCATTTCCTTCAGATATTTTAGTATGTTTCTCAATAAGGGCTCTTTTAAAAATGTAACCGCAGAACCATTTACACACCTAAAATTACTTCATTATCATTGCATATCCAGTAAGTATTCACATTTCTAATCCTATATAATAAAGAGCTAATATGCTAATTAGACCAAACAGCCAACCAACCTTCCTGACGAAGCTAGGACTGCAAGGGCCAGCTGGGGCTGCAAGGGGCTGTGAGGGCCAGTCGAAGCAGCTGGGACTGCGAGGACTGAGCCTTGCACGAATTTCGTGCATCAGGCCTCTAGTTTCATAATTACCATCAATATTTTTAATTTGAATTAGTATCCAAATAGGATCTAAAATTGTTGTTGGTTAATGTGTATTTAAAAGTCATTTTTAATCTGCAAGCTCTCTTCCTCCCTCTTTTTTTTAATCAAGGATTTTTCCTATTTCTTTGTTAATCTTCACCAGAGGATACTTTTTCCATTGCTTTTCATTGAGAGTGGGTGGGTTGGAGGAGGAGAGCAAGAAAAAGAGAAACATTGTGAGAGAACAGCGACAGGTTGCCTCCTGCACACATCCTGCGCAGGAGGTGGGGAGAAAACTTGCAACCCAGCTATGTGCTCCTGAACAGAAATCAAACCTGAAACCCTTTGGTGTGTGGGCCAATGTGCTAACCACTGAATACACTGACCAGGGCCTCCTTCTCTCTCTTATTGCGATTTAACTAAGAAACTGGATTATCTCAGATTTCCCACAGCCTGGATCTTACTGATTACATCCCTGCATTGTTTTTAAATATGTTCTATGGAGTTTATCCTTTTAACTTTTGAACTCCTGGGATTTTATGACATTCAACC
This sequence comes from Lasiurus cinereus, assembly GCA_011751065.1. Classification (NCBI taxonomy): domain Eukaryota; kingdom Metazoa; phylum Chordata; class Mammalia; order Chiroptera; family Vespertilionidae; genus Lasiurus; species Lasiurus cinereus. The sequence goes on from JAAGEH010000125.1 coordinate 15,278,237, forward strand.
AGTTGACATCATTCCTAATATTTCTCAATGAATCTTTATATCATTTCAAATCTCTTGAAACATTTCATAAGAAGTTAGAAAAAAAGAATATGATAATCTGTAGGCTTGTTTAACTTAATCTGACCCAGTTGTTTATAGCCTTAACTAGAAAGCCAGATAATGGTAGTTTCCTTGTGGGACCAGGTTCTTCAACTAACTGGTTCTTCTCTTTCTCTTGCTCTCCTCCTCCAACCCACCCACTCTCAATGAAATGTACTTTTTTGAAAATAGGTTCCTTTAGGGAATTTCCCTAGACCTCTGAACTTTAATAAAATAAAAATTGGCATTAAAATGAAAGAAGCTAACTTCACATTTCTAACCCTTACATACATACAAACAGGCTTACCGAAGGTGGAATCAGAGCCTCATACATGTGGAGAGCTCCTAGTAGACCCTCTTCAGCTGCTCCACAGTATGGCAAGGGCCAAGGATGGAGTCTGGGACAGGTGCTGAGACCCTCACTCAAGTAGATCCCCCCTCGTCCAACTCTCTTGCTGGGGAAATGACGTGGTTTTCTCAGCCACTGGTTGAGGAGTAAATATAGAGCTTTAACTCCTCCTTGTCCATATGTCAGAAAACAAGGGATCTAAACAGGAGGAAATGAACTGGCAGGATTTCACGGCCTTCCTGGCTGGCTGCAGTCTGAAGTGGTGTGAACGGGAGCGCTTGTCATCTTGTCTGAAGGGCTGCAGCTGTTTCGTGGCTTGACTTCTGGGTCCTTCTGTACGGTTTTCATTGATGGAGTCCATTCTTGGCCTTGCCAAGTCATTTTTCTTGAGTTGACGTACAGTTTAGTACAGAAGCATTCTTTAAAAAAAAAATCAAAAATTTTTCCTATTTGTTTCGTTGTTTTTTGTTTGTGGGGTTTTTTTGTTTTGTTTTTGCCAGGAATAAACTTGGAAAGATTAGAACTTTTAGGATACAATGTCAGACTAAAAAATTCTTTTTGTGATGTATTCTGCTTATTTTCCCCTTGGTTTTAGGAGCTGGAAACCCGAAGTGCAAAATTGCAATTGTTTTGGGAAGAACTAAAAATGCCACAGCTGCAAGGTAATAAAACAATTGTGATTGAAATCTATGTAAGAATACAAGCCAGTCTTCCTCTCTATCCATATAATTTATTTAAAATGCACCATTTGGGCTCATAAATCATAATATAAAATATAATAAATGTCACACATTTGTATTTCACTATTTTTTGCGTAAAGATATATTTAGGAAATATTTTAGGAAGTGTTGCTATACATTCTTCACTGTGGCAATTCCTGAATTAAAAGTGTTGCTACTTCACAAAGCTTTTTGGGTCAAATTGTAAGACATAAAATTTTTCAGAACTGTCCTTAAATAATTAAGTGATATTTAGATCAAACTCTTAAAATGTTTAACACATTGTTGAGCAATGAGAAGCCTCAAATAACTTTTACTCTTGTTCCACATTCCAGCCTGCATCCAACTCTGCTGGATATATTATTTTTACACCCCATTTTAGACATCATTACTTAAGTGATTATATGATGGCAACAACAAAAATGACAGTTGTAATTCCACCTAATATCTGTTTTATTTTTCCACTTTACAGATGTCTACTAACATCTTTTCTTTTGATCAGGCACAAACAACACAGCATGATCCTTGTTCCTCTCAACACACCTGGAGTAGAAGTCATAAGGCCTTTGTCAGTTTTTGGCTACATGGGTAAGTGATTCATCAACATAGCTATGCTGGAAGACTGGAGTGTGTAATTAAACTGAAGGGAATAGATTGCATTTTAATGTAGGACATGTGTTCTTAGAAATCTTTTGGCCCTAACAATTGCCTTAATAGAAATGCCAACAAATAAAAAGAGAGAGATTGTGCATTTTGTTTATTTTTGGGAAAGGGCGTATTCAATGAACAACTCTGACTGCCAGTCTTCTGTCATTCAGGATAATGGACCAATATAAAATATACCTAGAAAAATTAAATCTAGGCAATCCACAATAAAATTTATTTTTAGCTTTCTTAATCATCTTATAAGAGCTGTTCGTAATGCTTTTTGACTGAATTGAATGCAAAACTTTTCCTTCCTTCTGTCCTTGCGTGGAATTTCTAAGAAGCAAGGACACCTTATTTTTTTAATATATATTTTTATTAATTTCAGAGAGGAAAAGAGAGGGAGAGAGGGATAGAAATATCAATGATGAAAGAGAATCATTGACCAGCTGCCTCCTACATGCCTCCCACTGGGGATTGAACCCACAACCTGGGCATGTGCCCTGACTGGGAATAGAACTGTGACCTCCTGGTTCATAGGTTGACACTCAACCACTGAGCCATGCCGGCCGCGCAGCAAGGATACTTTCATTACCTGCCACCCACATCAGGCTCATGTCGTCATTTTCTTGCTGCTCAGGTCATTCACTCAGCAAGTATCCGAGTGCTGAACTGTTCTTAGTGCTTAGTGTACATTAGTGAAAACAGGAGAGTGATCTCTCATAGAGCTTACATGCTTCCGGGAGGAGACAAAGATGAACTACAAATGTAAATAAATACATTAAGTAGCATGGTGATTATACAGCAGTTGATAATGCTATGAAAAAAATTATTGAATTTTCAGTTCTGTGGTGGCACTGGCTTTCTCTTTGTTGTTGTGCAATGAAAATGTTCAAGTTTTGCCCTAGTTGGTGTGGCTCAGTGGACAGAGCATCGGCCTGTGGACTGAAGGGTCCTGAGTTTGATTCTGGTCAGGAGCACATGCCCAGGTTTTGGGCTCAATCCCTGGTGGGGAGGCATGCAGGAGGCAGCCAATCATCGATTCGTACCATTGATGTTTCTCTCTTTTCCTCTCTGAAATCAATAAAAATATATATATTTTTAAAAGTTCAAGCTTACAGATCATCTGACATGATCACCCTCTGTAGGAAGCAGCTATAGAATGCACCCACAGATTAAGCGTTGGTGAGATGGGGATGAATAAGCTCACCGAAGCAAGTTGTGCATAGGAAGTTAGGTTGCAGACCAACAGCCTGAAAGACTCCCACAATGGGTTCATAATATCAACTGGCTGCAAATACCTTCCATTGCAGAGCCTATGGTAGAACTTTCAGTATAAGAAATCCATCAGCACTTCTCCAACTCCCTATGCCCAAGGCCAAAAGAAACAGTGTGGAGAAGATTGATTACTAACCTCGCTCTGACAGGAAAAGGGTGTGGGGTTAGCATGAGATTATCTCCAGAACTGGGCAGGAGGAGCTGTGCTGTAAAGACAAGAGGTGACACATTGTGAACAAGCCTACACTGCGAAAAGCATTCCTCAAGGCCCAGCCTGCTTCATCTCCAGGGCTGAGCCCGCTCTGTCCCTCTGAGCAGCCTCTTTGCGTCTTTGGGCATTGGTTCCTACAATGATAAGAAGAAACTTTAATTACATTGCTCATTTTCAAGTTTTGAATTATTAGAACCTTTTTTTTTCCCCAAGCAAAATTTCCTTCAGAAGCCCATATATAAAAAAATTCAAAGCAGCAGCAATAATAAAATAGTCTGATTGGAGCTATAGAGCCATCTTCCCCCTTTTAAAAATATTTTTTTATTGATTTCAGGGAGGAAGGGAGAGACAGAAACACGAAAGATGAGAATCATTGATCGGCTGCAGCCTGCATGCCCCCTATTAGGGATCGAGTCCACAAACCAGGCATGTGTCCTGAACAGGAATGGAACCGTGACCTCCTAAGTCGGTGTTCAACCACTTGGCCATACTGGCCAGGCCCATCTTCCCTTGTAATAGTTTACAACTTCAGAGAACGAGTTCAAAAGCCCTAGGTCAAATTTATTTTTAAAACCTCTTCTAACTTGAACATTTGATGAGTTTTCTAGGATATGGAATGCTAGGGGCTGGCTCAGGGCTCTGATCTACCTAGGAATGTCTGTGACATATGAGGCTTTTAAATCCTATTGTCTAAGTAATTATACTTCAGATTAATTATATGGAACTATTGTTTTTGTTAACTCACTTTGCTCTTTAAAATTTTATTTTCTATTTGATAGATTATTTGCATGGAGGACATTTTGAGATCCATTTTAATCAAGTGCGAGTTCCTGCCACCAATTTAATACTAGGTGAGAAAAGTTTGCAAAAAATGATTCTACTGTATTGAGTATTATAATATTTCCAGGTCTAAGTATGGAAAAGATATGAAGTCTGTCTTAATGTAGATACTTTCCACCTTACTCCATTTGCAAGGGAATATTATTCCACTTTGTGGATTTTCTTACATGGAAGAACGTTTTATTAAAGTGTTTATGGTTTTGTATCACATCAATTGAAAACACAGTTAAACAATTATAGAATTCAGAGCCACACGCTTTTTCCTAAAACATTACCTTCAGGCCTCTCTTTAAGAAAACCTCAGTAGTCTGAATTCACCTCCTACAGACACATTAGAAGCAAAAATAACCTTGAACACTGTGTGCCTGGAATGACCCCGCCCTCTGGAATCCTACCCCACCTTCAGAGAATCGCCAGTGACACCTCTTCCGGGAAGGCTGTAGTGCTCCTCACCCCATCTTCTCTGCAAGACCCAGGCCTGCCAGGCCGAGCTTACAGTCTCTTCCTCCTTCGCCACCTTTGTCTTCCATATCCCGCATTCCTACCAGCCTTGTCTTCTCTTCTTGACTCTAACCTCCTAGTGGCTAATCTTCCTTGGTAACATTGTGGCACTAATAAACAGCTTATGCATAGTAGGTACTCAAGAGGTAGTTCTTAAATTTAATCCCAGTGTTTAATGATGATTTAAAAACAGAGAAATCAAAGTTCTATAAATGTATAGTGAACCTAATTACAGAACTGACTTTTTTTCCTATCAGAATATCATTCATATTGAAGGGCACAGCTCATCATTTTCTCAGGATTTGTGTAACTAACACAATGAATGGGCTGCAGCTACTTTCCTCTCCGTTCTTTCTCACAGGTGAAGGAAGGGGATTTGAAATTGCCCAAGGCCGCCTTGGGCCTGGCAGAATCCACCACTGTATGCGAACTGTCGGTTTGGCAGAGCGAGCTCTGCAGATCATGTGCGAACGGGCAGCACAAAGGGTGGCCTTTAAGAAGAAACTGCATTCACATGTAAGGATAATTATTTACTATTTCAATTTGTTACAGCCCAATGCACTACACTAACCTTGAACCAAAACAGCATTTGGTCAGAGAGAGATTTCCGCTATGTAAAACAAGGTGATTCTTTCCCCCAAAGTACATTTATGTCTGTATTTAAAAATAGTCTGCTGAGAGAGATTTCTCTTTGTGCAAGATTAACTCCTAAAGTGCTTCAACACTTCAGCATGGAGAGGGTGGACAATCCTTCAGCTTTCTTAGATTCTCGTTCTCTAGAGAATCTGGTACATTACACTGTCTGTGGACATGGGAGGGCTGTCATAGGAGGAGGGAGTGCTTTGCTTTTGGCTTCCTTGAAGAATTAGTATAGATAAGTGTAAAGATAGAGGCAAACAGCCTAAAACTCAGTGGGAGGAGAGAGATTTAAAAATGAAATGGATGCTTCAGGAGAAAGTGAGTTCCCTGTCACTGGGAAATGTAAGTAGACATGGAACCAATAGTTGTTGGGATATTCATGATTTTTTTAAAATTCTCTCTATAAATGACATACTACCAAGTCTGCTGTTTACAAAGCACAATCAAAATTAGAGAACATTTATCATGAGAGAAGGTATCATTTCAGACTCCTTGAAAACCTTTTTTTTTTAAGTACATATTTTTATTGATTTCATAGAGGAAGGGAGAGGAAGATAGAAACATCAATGGTGAAAGAGAATCATTGATCGGCTGCTTCCTGCACACCCGCACAGGAGATTGAGCCACAACCCAGGCATGTGCCCTAGACCGGAATTGAACCTGGGACCCTTCAGTCTGCAGGCCAATGCTCTATCCACTGAGCCAAACCAATTAGGGCTGAATAACTTTTTAAGGCAAGTGGGATATCCAAATCATCTCCAGAAAGCCCTTCTAACTTTTAAGAATATAAAATTATCATTAAATATTTAATACTTACAATTGCTGACATATTAGGTCAAAGTTGTAAAATTTTACTTGTTTGTTGGACAAATATATTTTAGGACATTGGTTTCCTTGTAAATTTGTGACCATCTTATGAAATGTTGCAATATATTTTTCACTTTAAATTTTTCTGTAGGCTGTGTTTGCTTTTTGTGAAATATTTTCAGCATTATCTATGTTTAGTCATGACATTGTTCTTTTGGAAAAACACATCCTGCTTTGTGGCACACATGTAGGAATCATTCATGGGGAACCGCTTTAGTACATGGCCGGGGCGAGGGCTCGGGGGTAAGAAGGTGTGAATTTGGGGGCTATGGTTGCAACTCCACACTGCTGCTGGGGAAGTAGCGACAGAGCTGCTTAAGGCAACAGCTATCACTTCTTACGCTCTCTCCTTCCAGGATTGCGTCCAACCCCTGGAGCAGGGTGAAGGGAGGACACAGAAAGGTTGGGGGACAGCATCTTGAATACACAAAAGCCTCTGTTCAGTTGCTTTCCTGAGAGATGTTACAATACTGCACTAAAGGGAAATTTCCCTCCTGCTCTTGATACATTAATTTTAAAGTAGAACAAGCCTGGGCTTTTCCAAAGTATGACTTCCTGGAAATTTGCATTTGACATGAAGAAAATGATGTGGCAGAAGTAAGAGAGATGTGTAAGCATATCAACAACAAAGATCCGGGCCAGCCTTTTCTCATTTGTGAAAGTAACATTCCTTTTCCCCGAATTTGGAGACTCCTTCCAGCTGCCGTCTAAATATTCCAGGCGCTGAAGCTAGCAGTTCTATATCAAAGTTCTGTCTTAATAACTAATCTGGCAGTTCCGTAGAGCACTCAGTTTCTACCCACTGAATCCTTTTCAGCAAATCCAGGGTCTGTAGAGACCCAGCTGCACACATTCCCTTGTGCTGAAGCTAGGCAGTCAGTGCCTCTGGGGTCTGTCTGTGAAGTTAGGATCCCGTTTCAGACCTTCAAAAAGGATACTCACCACTGGAGGCTCATTTGAAGTTGTCAATTCAGAGCCTTGTTTCAGCCATCTAATAGAAATACATTGTGTCACAGGTGCAATGTAAAATTTTCTAGTTGCTTTTTTAAAGTATAAAGAAATAGATGAAATTGATTTTTAATAATTCTATTTAACCTAATATATCTAAAGTGTTATTTTTTATTTTAAATCATTTATATTTTTTAATTACTGGTGACAAACAATATTGTGTTAGTTTCAGGTGTACAACCCAGTGATTACAGTATATAACTTAGTGGTCATTTCGATAAATCTCATACCCATCTGACACCATACGTAATTATTGACTTTATTCCCTGTGCTGTACTTCATATCCCTGTGACTATTTTATAACTACCAGTTTGTATTTTTTAATTCCTTCACCTTTTCCACTCACTCCCCCAACCTTCCTCGCATTTGGCAATCATCAAAATATTATCTGTATCTATGAGTCTTTCTATTGTGCTTGTTTTTTTTTTTTTGGATCCCACATACAAGTGAAATCGTATGGTAATTGTCTTTCTGTATGACTTATTTCACTTAGCATAATACCCTCTAGGTCCATCATGTTGTCATAAATGGTAGGATTTCATTCTTATATTTATGGCTAATATTCCATTTCATTTATGCACCGCATCTTCTTTATCCATTTATCTACTGATGGACACTTGTTTTCATAACTTGGCTATTGTAAGTACAATTTTTAAAAAGTGAACATAGATGTGTATATATCTTAACTCGTTTTTTTGGATTTCTTCAGATTAATATTCAGAAATAGGATTGCTTGGTCATGGCAATTTTATTTTTAATTATTTGAAAAACCTCCATAGTTTTCCATAGTGGCTGCACCAACTTGCAACCCAACCTACAGTGCACAAGAAGTCCTTTTTCTCACATCCTTACCACTTGTCAATTTATTGATAACCATTCTAATAGGCATAAGGTGATGTCATTTTGGTTTTGATTTGCATTTATTTTATTAGTGATGTTGGGCATCTTTTCATGTGTCTATTGGTCATTTGTATGCCCTCTTTGGAGAAGTGTCTATTCAGGTCTTCTGCCCCTTTTATAATTGGATTGTTTTATGTTGAGCTGTATGAGTTCTTTGTATAGTTGAATATTAACCCCTTATGGGCTGTATCAGTTGCAAATATCTTCTTTCAGTAGGTTGCCCTTTTTTGTTTTGTTGGATTCTTTTATGGTACAAAATCTTTCAGCAATTTGATATAGACTCATTTGTTTATGTTTGTCTTTGTCCCCAAAGGACATACCCAAAAAATATTGCTAACAGTATCAGAGAGTTTACTACCTGTGTTTTTTTCTAGGGGTTTTATGGTTTCAGGACTTACACTTAAGTCTTTAATCCATTTGAGTTTATTTTTATATATAGTTTAAGAAAGTGGTCTAATTTCATTTTCTTGTATCTGTCCAGTTTTCCCCAACACCATTTATTGAAGAGACTGCCTTTACCCCATTATATATCCTTGCTTCCTTTGTTGTAGATTGACCATATGGGCATGGATTTATATCTAGGCTATTTATTCTGTTCCATTAATTTGTATGTCTGTTTTTATGCCAATATCACTCTGTTTTGATTACTATAGCCTTGTGTAGCTTGATATCAGGAAGCATGATACCTCCAACTTTATTCTTTCTCAAGATTCTTTGGCTATTTGGGGTCTTTGTGGTTCTTATAAATTCTAGGATTCTTTGTTCTAGTTCTGTGAAGAATGTCATTAGTATTTTGATAGGGATTGCACTGAATCTATACATTGCTTTAACAATGTTAATTCTTCCAATCAGTGAGCATGGAATTGCCTCTCATTTACTTGGCATTTCTAAGTTGCTGGCTTCTTCAGCCCCAAGTCTGCGATACATGAGGCAAAAAAGAGAACCCAGGGAAGTCACCACCAAATGGTTCTTTTAGTCTGAAGCCCCTAGCAGGTCTGCCTTCTTCTCTCAGCCTCTCAGAGTCCTCTTAAGTTTGTTACAGGTAATGCCCCAGGTTTTTAGTTGTACTTAGCAAGAGCAACAGGGTAAAGTACATCGATTCCCTTCTCCTGGAAGTACCATTTTCCCAGTCTGTGTCGCTTCTCTATAATCCACAATGCAGAGCTCTCTGGGAAAAGCTGGACTGGAGAGGGCCCTGGAGCTAAGGCTAAAGTGGAATCTCCTTCACTCTAGATCTGGGTCTTGACCCCCACAGTCAGTCATTCAAAGCATATAAATTTAACAACTTAAATGAATTAGACTAATTCCTCAAAAGCCACAACTGCCAAAATCGTGAAAGGTAAAATAGATCATCTGTATGATTCTACAACTAATAAAGAAGTTGTATCAAATGAATAAACTGTATATATTCTGAAATATAGAGAGAGTAAGGCTCGGGAACAGCCCTTGGACTAGACTAGAGTTTTCACCAAACTACTAGGGTGTATTACATGTGACATAAGATACCAGCTTATCTCCTCCTCTTGCTGCCCTTGGCTCCCCTGCAGGAGGTTGTGGCTCACTGGATCGCTGAAAGCCGAATTGCCATTGAAGAGATCCGCTTGTTGACCCTGAAAGCTGCCCACACCATTGACACTCTGGGCAACGCTGGCGCTATAAAGCAGGTGAGGCCCCTTGTACCAACCACCCTCTGTCAAGTCTAGATTCTCCCTCCCATGGGGCACTGCAGGATGTGTGGTGCCTAGATGGCATTCAGAAGCTTCCGTGTGATTTTGGTTTAAAGAGTATAGATGTATGGCACTTGCTTTAGGGAAGGATTTTCAGGATGCAAAATATCTCCAGCGTTTTGTTTGTTAATCCTCATCCAAGGATATTTTCCCATTAACTTTTAGAAAGAGTGGGAGGGGAAGAAATACCGATGTGAGAGAGACACATCAATTGGTTGCCTTCTGCATGTATCTAGACCAAGGCTGGGGATTGAGCCTGCAACCGATGTATGTGTCTGTGACCAGAATCCAACCCTGGATCCTTCAGTCTGTGGGCGGGCCATTGCTCAATCCATTCAGCCAAACTGACTAGGGTTCTTCAGCATTCTTTACATACAGCAAGAGTAGTAGGAAACCCTAGACTTTATACTGGCTTGGAATTGTATGCACTAGCTCACTTTCTGCTAGCTTTGTGGCCTTAGGCACAGTATCTAACCTTTCTGCCTGGGGCCTAGGGTTCTGGTGAAGCATGGCCAAAATGATATAAAATGTACAGCACTGTATGTTTCCTAAAACATCTTGACCCTTCCTTCTATTATTTCTGGCTTATATGAAATAAGAACATGGTCACTTATTTCTAAAAACCAATAAAGTTGCTAAGAGAAACAGATTATTGAAAACTTTTTTTATGATCCCTAAGGGGATGAATGTAATTTATCAGCTGCCTGAAATTCTTTCTGAAACAAGGTATAAGTAAAATGTGACTTGGAAGAGATACCTCTTTACAGAAGGTCACATTGACTGAAATATGGCATGAGCTGCATTACAGCGGACTTTTCTGTTATCTTTCATCAAAGATCCTGTTTTAGTGGTGAATGCCTGTGGAAAAGTTCCCTTGTTATTTCACAAAGAAAATACTGATGATATCAAATTCTGCCACATGGTGTATTGTCAAAGAAAAGGACATTCTTTCTGTATCTTGCTTTTGTAGATTGCAATGATTAAAGTGGCCGCCCCTCGGGCTGTCTGCAAAATTATTGACCGGGCCATCCAAGTGTGTGGAAGTGCAGGTGTTTCCCAGGATTACCCTCTGGCTAACATGTGAGTAGGCGCTATTTCATAACCATCTGCATTTGATAGACTAGGAGTTAAAAATCTACAGCTGTCTTGACACTGTTTAAGAAGAAAATAAAGATACCAACTTAAATTGTAACTGAATGCTAAATAAAGTACTAGTTATAGACAGACTGCATGGAAGGTCATTGCCAAACTGACTTGGGTACATCGGTACTTCAATATAGAGCTCAATACCAAAAAAAGAGTTGCTCTTATGATTACAACTACAGGCCCGATGCACAAAATTTGTGCAAGAGTAGGCCTCCTTTCCCTGGCTGTTGCACCAGCTTCTCTCTGGCACCCAGGACCAGGGCTTCCCTCACAGCCCAGGTTTCATCTAGGAAATCCAGTCTTATTAGCATGTTATGCTTTTATTATAGACTATAGGCCCAATACACAAAATTCATGCAAGCGTAGGCCTTTGTGGCTGCCTCAATCCCGCAGCCCTGGCTTTGTCTGGATGGCCATTCAGTTGATTTGCATGTTATGCTTTTATTATTATACATTATTATAGACTAGGGGCCTGGTGCACAAAATTTATGCACTTGCGGGGAGAGGGTTTCTCAGCCCAGCCTGCCCCCTCTCACATACTGGGAGCCCTCAGGCTGATCAGGGGAAAGCACCAGCCCCATCACCCCGCTGCTGCAGCCACTGCCAGTCACTTCAGCCATCAAGGTGTTTTCATCAACAAGGATTCTAGTCTCTTCACCTTGAAAAAATGACAACTTTCTTTAGGCATTTTCAAGATGTGTTTTTCATAGGATATGACATTTTTATTTTTATTTTTTTCCTCACCTGAGGATATGTTTCCATGGGTTTTCAGAGAATGTGGAAGAGAAAGGGAAAGACAGAAACATCAAAATGAGAGGAACACTTTGATTTGTTGCCTCCTGCATGAGCCCTGACCTAGGCCCTAGGCTGGGAGGAGCCTGCCTGGATCAGAATCGACTGGACCCTGTGGTCAGCAACCCTAGGCCTTATCCATTGAGCCAAACTGGCTAGGAAGGGCAGGATATGACACATCTTAGCCCTCCAGCAGTGGACCTTCGTTTTTTTCTTCAGGAGTGTGGAGGAAATACCCTAGATCACCTTTTTGGATTCTTATACCCAAGTTACTAAGAATATTACCAGTGGCATACAGGGGGCTTAGCCAATGAGCGGTCAGAAAAGGTGTTTCCTCTGTAGTTCACACCAATCGCCTCTGATCTCTGGCTCCACTTCTGCCAAGGTCTAAAGCTCCTGGCCTGGGCAGGGGTGCCCCAGCTCCCTCCCATCGCCAGCTCCCAGCGATCACTGGCTCTTCACTGCCAAGGCCTAAAGCCTTGGGGCCAGACCAGGGGCCCCCCAGCTCTCTCTGATTGACAGGCTCCGCCCTTGCCCAGGTCCCAAGCCTCTGGCCGGGGCTTAGGGCCTGTGCAGGGGACCTCTCCCCTCTAGCTCCCTCCAATCACCCAGCTCTGCCCCTGCCCAAACCCCAAGCCTCTGGCAGGGGACCCCCAGCTCCCTCTGATCACTGGGCTCCACCCCTGCCCAGGCCCGAAGCTTCTAGCTCAGGCTTGGGGCCTGGACAGGGGACCCCCAGCTCCCTCAGATTGCCTTATCACCTAGTTCTGCCCCTGCTCAGGAGCCCCCTGGCTCAGGCCTTTCCCAGGTTGGTCAGGACCCATGGGGCCTACCTCAGGGTGACCAGGGTGCTGAGAAAGTGCAGGGGACCCAGACTGCTGAGCGCCTACATATGCAAATTAACCTCCATCTTTGTTGGGTTAATTTGCATGCTCATTCTGATTGGCTGTGGGCGTAGCAGAGATATGATCAATTTACATGTTTGTCTATTATTAGGTATGATGACCAATTCACTCAAATTACGTTAACTTTTACACTGGGGTTCATTCTGAACCAGCAAAAAGAGGAGGGGCGAGCAAAAAAGGTCAAAGGGAGCCCCAAGCCAGGCTTAGGTATAGACTTAGGATGGCTTACCACCTCCACAGGGCGGTCTCGCTCCACTTTGCAGCAGTACCTGCCAGTGACCATCTCCCATTGATTCTGGTTGCTGGGAGTCAGGAAGGAATGGGTACTCACCTCCACTGCCACCTTCTCTTACGAAAGAATTAAATATACAGTATCATATACTTATTCTTGTGGCTTACCTAAGAGATCTCTCAGTGCTAGCAAATTTTAATAACCTGCAGCAAACCGAGACAGAGATTAAGCCCACTGCACTGGACCACGTCCCAAGGGAAGAACTTAAGATGACATGTCAGAAATCCTCAGGCTGCTTTACTTGATTTCCCTGTGCTTTTTTTCTTATCACTGTCTTGGCCAGACTTCCAAAATTATCAGTTTTGGCTTAAAATCAGATGGCTGGTGTGAAAGCATGTTCCTCTCTGATAACTCCTGCCCTCCCTGTTCTTTTTGTTTTTCCAGGTATGTCCTCACGAGAGCTTTGCGCTTAGCAGATGGACCAGATGAAGTCCACCTCTCAACAATCGCAAAATTGGAGCTTGCAGACCAAGCCAGAAGCCTGAGGGCCAAGGTGTGAGGAGGCGACATCCTCTCATCTCACCTCTAACAACTGCATGGGCTCCACACTTTGAATTACATTCTGCTTTTGTAGCAGTTTGAACACAGAGTAATTACTCATTTTTAGTAAAGATTTGAGAATCTATTTTGATCAGTGGGTTTAATCATTTCAAGAATTACACAAGATTAAGTTAAATAAGAAATTCTAAAATAGTGATTCAGTCTAATATCTGTTTACTAGTTGAGTGTTTAAATACTAAATGTTAAAGAGATAATGAAATTAATTGGAGATCTAAAGCATAAGCATAATATTTTTACTCTTGATTCTCAAGAATTGCTCTGTTGAGTATGGCAGCCATTGGCCACATATGACTCTCAAGCACTGGACTGTGGCTAGGGTGACCGGGGAAGTGTTTAATCTTATTGAATTCAAATCCATTCTTAACTCAATTACTGGAAAACTTTCAAGTATGATTGGAATAACTTGGTATGTGAATGGGTTTTTCAAATATAAATTTGATGAAATTTAAATACAGAGTAAGTATTTTGAATGGAAATTTAGCCTCTGAATTAAGAAATAGACTAAGTATAGGCTCTGACCATTGTTGCTCAGTGGTTAATGCCCTGGAACTGAAAGGTCTTGGGTTAAATTTCCAGTGTAGGGCATAGACCTGGTGTGATCTTGCAGGAGGCAACCAATCTATGTCTCTCTCCCTCCTTAAAATGTAGTGAAAAAATGCCCTTAAGGTGAGGATTTAAACTAAGAGTAAAATACACACCAAATTTTGAAGACTCAATAATAAAAACATTTACTTTTTTCATAGTAATGCTTTTAATTTTATCTGTTTTAACTTTTTAGTGTGAAAGCCATCAGAATAGTAACTGTCAAGTCTTTAAATTTTCAAATGAAAGTACTTCTAAAAACTATAAAACCCTTTTATTAGAAAACTTACCTGAGCCGGTTTGGCTCAGTGGATAGAAGGTTGGCCTTCGGACTCAAGGGTCCCAGGTTCCATTCCTTTCAAGGGCATGAACCTTGGTTGCGGGCACATACCCAGTAGGGGATGTGCAGGAGGCAGCTGATCGATGTTTCTAACTCTCTATCCTCTCCCTTCCTCTCTGTAAAAAAATAAAAATATATATATATTAAAAAAAATGCTTACCTGGACCTTTGCCTCAGTCGTGGTGACTGATAATAAACATAGGAGCCTCATAGAGATTTCTGGGATCTCCTCCGGCTGTCCCCAGATGTCACTAAGCAGCAAGGTTCGCCTCAAATTTGAAACCAACTGGTTTTGAAATAAGAACTTACTCTGATACCCATGATGGGAAGGAGAGAACTCACTGTCAGCACTTTGCCCTCCAAGATTTGTGTGTGGTCCAGCAGCAGAGAGGAGGGGTCTGGTAACGTCCGACAGGGAAGTTACCACGAGGCTCCACACAAAGTGTCACGGGAGGCGTGGCAGGGCTTGTCCAGGGAGTCGAGGTAGTTCACATGTTAACCTTGGAGATACACAATAGGAAGTTCAGCTGATGCTGGAGGAGCTGGTTCCTCAACGACCTAGGGTTTCTCACAAGGGCTTCCCCAAGGTCATATCACCCAGCTCTTCCCTCAGTTGTGGTGTATTCACACATCACAGGCCTGCTCATATTCTGTTCAAGAGCAGCTTTTCTGTACTTTGATGGATAGGTTGTGTAACGCTTGCAAAAAATTCCCACTTTTTTCATTCTTTCATTAAGCTACAACAGTTGCTGGGAAGTTACATCTTACCGAGGCTTCTGAAGGAATTTAAATTAGTGAAGGTCTAAAATATATTTCACTTTATAAAACTTATTTTAAGAAAATGTATTCATGAACAAATGCCCTGTTTCAATCAAGCCAGGTAGCCTTGGCCCAGCTTCACACTTGACTGAACTTGATGATTCCCTCCCCCCAAGGAGAAAGGTGGTACAGATGAATCAGAGAAGATCTACCCTACCTTGGCAGTGCTGTTCAGTGGTTAGAGCATCAGCCTGCCCACCAAAGAGCCATGGGTTTGATTCCCAGACAAGGGCACATACTTGGGTTGCAGGTTCAATCCCCAGCCCTGGTCATGGTACATGCAGCAGGCAACCAATCGATGGGTTTCTCTCAAATCAGTGTCTCTCTCTCACCCTCCCTCTCTCCCTTCCACTCTACGAATCAATGGAAAAAATATCCTCAGGTGAGGATTAACACACAAAAAAGATCTACCCTGAAATTTCGAGAAGACTGCTCACTTTTTTTGCATAGTGGAGTGCCTTCTCTGTCCCTGGAACCATACGTGCTATCCAGTAGGCACTCAACAGGGGATGACTGAATGGCAACTTGTGGGCCTACCAGAGCCATCTCCAGTGGCTTTTCCATGAAAATGAACCATCTTGGCTCAGAGATCCACAAACCCCGAACAAGAAGCATCTGGCCTCGGTGTGCCACATACCTCTTGCTAAGTGGCCCCGGTTCACAGCTCGGCCTCTCCTGGGTACCAGCATGAGTAACAACCACCTTTATATCACTCCGTAGCTCAGACCAGGTGGTGCCGGGTTCAATTCTGGTTAGGAGTGCATACCTTGGTTGCAGAGTTCTTCTCACTCGAGCCCTGGTGGGGGCACATGCAGGAGGCAGCCAGTTAATGTGTTTCTCTCACATTGATGTTTCTGTCTTTCCCTCTGTCTTCTCTCTCTAAAAATCAATGGAAAAAATATCATGTGGATTAAAAAAAAATAAAGTAAAATTACTATTTAAAATTAAAAATATATATATAAATAAAAAAGTATGAATGAATGAATGAATGATGAACATTCACACCGATTGCAGATCAGGAGTCAGGAGAACATCAGGATATTCTCCTGACTCCTGATCTGCAATCGGTGAGAGGAAAAAGCATTGATCTATCAGTCTGCAAAAGAACAAAGCAGAAAGCCGGAACCCCAGCCCCTGATCACAGAGGTTGACCAGCAAGACCCAGAATGGGGGACAAGTAGCTAGAGGAAACCTGGGGCTGAGATAGGACATGGGTACACAGCAGTTTGAGCAAATAAGTAGATGAATAGCTCTTTATTGAGTATTTAACAATCCAGGGGAATGCACATCTACTTTTTAAATTTTTCCTGGTGCTGTAATCAGCTCTTGGTACTGAGAGAAATCAGGATACCTAAGAAAAAACACAACCATTCTTGATGATGGCTAGAATTTTCCAATTTCCCAAGTAAACAGGATTCTGGGACGTGTCCTCCCTTAATTCAAGGCAGCCAAAGAACATGTAGGGTTTATGATCCTGCCAAAATATTTTTATTTCTCTCTCTTTATAAATCATAATCTCTTTCTCATTGTGATGATTTATACTCACTGCCCAACACAACCTAAAGCCATACTTCTCCACCCTGGCTGAGCAGCAGAACCCCCAGGGAGCTTGGCATGGACCCAGCTGTCCTGTCCCAGCCCCGGTGTGTGATGTCAGCGATAATAAGATGTACCAGGGATTCTGGTGAAACAAGGATTGAGGGTGGAGACTCCCTGCCAGATCCTAACCAGGATCTTTGACTGCAAACACCAGGAAGAGGTGGGCTAATGTGAGCCAAAGGGACTCTGTTAGGTGGGTGTGGAGTTGGAAGCTAAGGGAGTCTAGAAAGTCTCACCCAGACACAGGGAGGGAGAGCGACACCTTCAGGGGCTCACCTTCCTCTGACCTGCCTGCCAGTTCTGTCCTTGGCTTGTCTGCTCAGGCTCTGAGGAGCATCTGGTTGTGCAAACTCAGGTTACAGGTCCACGCCGGCCTGTCCTGGGGTAGGAAGAGAGGGGAGAAATATAATGCGAGCCACATGAGTGATTTACAATTTTCTAGTGCCACATTTAGAAAATAAAAAGAAATGTGTGGAATTAATTTTAACCATGTATTTTATTTAACCTAATATATCCAAATATTATTTCAACATGTAACCAATATAAAAAATTACTAATAAGGTACAGTGGTACCTCGAGATATGAGTTTAATTCCTTCCGTAACCTTGAGGCGTGGGAAACTATGAGATGCTCGAGTCGTGGTAAACTGGTGGGTCGTGTGCAGCCGGCCGATCTGCGCTATTACTCCTATCTCAAATGTTGCTCGTATTTCAAAGCAAAAATCACTCGCTTAACGGCTCGTATCTCAAAAATCTCGTATGTTAGGGCATTCGTATCTTGAGGTACCACTGTATTTTATACTTTTTCCTCCAAATCCAGAGTAGTTTGCATTTATAACACATCTTAATTTAGAAGCTGAATTTTCAAATGGAAATACTTGAACTATAAAAAGTTAACAGGCCTGGCCAGTGTGGCTCAATGGTTGAGCATCGATGTATGAACCAGGAGGTCATAGTTAAATTCTGGGCAGGGCACATGTTTGATTGCAGGCTCAATCCCCAGTAGGGGGCATGCAGGAGGCAGCAGATCAAGTACTCAGTGGTCACTTGCAGCCAGTGGCTATGGTATTGGACAGCATGACTGCCTTTTTAACAGTTGGAGAAGTCACCAGGATACCCTCCCCACAAAGTCACACTCAATGGGGGAAAGGCTTGGGTATGAACAGAAATGGAAAAAAATGGATGCTACTAGCCAAAACCAACTGTTGCACAGTGATCTTAAATCTTTCATGGTTTTGTCTGGGGAAGGAAAAAAGTGAACTCCAGTACATTTCCTATATTAAAAAAAAAAAAAAAAAGCACAACAAGGAATTCACTGCTAAGTACTTTGAGTTTACCAGGGATCCTAGTTTACCATTCCTAAAGATTATGTGGGGGGAAACTGGCGTTTGTTCAGGGCAGTCAGGGTTTCCAAACAGAAACCAGAGGCTGGCTCTAATACACAGGGGAAGCGTATTATCTCAGTCTCTTAAGGTTATGTCGTTGTCTTCTAAGTCAGAGTCCTCACAGCTTGTTGGGATCTTATGGAAAAAGGAGGCATTCTTTATAAAATTCAAAATTGCGATCATCAATTATTCTCCCCCACCCATCCTCTGCAAATTCGTTTATGATGAGATTTTTGGCTTCAGAGTGAAGGGTCCCTGGAGGGCTTAACTGCTGCATTTCATTCCTTTCAGTCCGTCTCTGTCTCCAAGATGCTAAATGAACTTTCCACTATCAGGGACGAAACCATGGATCCCTTAACACGTATTGATTTTTTTAAACTTAGTTTTATTTTTAATCAAAGATGTACAAGTCAGAGTTCAACAGTCAAATCACCAAAGTCAGTGATGAAAAGCATCAGCAGTTCCCCCTCCCCACCCTCCCACAGGCTGATTTCCCATTGCCACAGGCAACCTTAAACACCTTAAATAAGCTTGGCTATCTACTTCTAAGTAATGCCACTGCGCCACTGCTCATCTCACGTTCTCTTTCAAAAACATTTCAAATCTTCCGAAAAGTTACATGCAGAGTGTAATTGTCACAGAAGGCAGCTTGTTAACATTAACAAAAGAGAAGGAAGCCAAACATCTAAGATGGTTAACTAGGGAACTGTTCCACAGAGACTCCAGGGAGCAGCACACAGCCTCACCAAGAGGAACAACTGGCCGCTCCTCCAGATTAGGGAGTGGGTGAGGAGAAGGGGAAGAAGAGGGGAGAAGGCAGCATAAACAATGTGGGGAAAATTCCTCTGCAGAGGAATGCACAGCAGAAGCCAGAAAGGAAGCAACACTATGAGGCAGGCACAGTAGGAGCCAAAATGGTGATCACAAAGGAAGAATCTGGTAAAAAGACCAGTTGAGGGCACAAAACCCTGGAAGATCCCAGAAAGCGATTGGACGACATTTGAGAAACAAGGTTTGACTGTATATTGTTAGACTGTTATACTGCTTCTCATTGATTATTGTTATAGCCATTACTGATTTTGTTTTCAAATAACCAATCCGTTGAATTAAAATTAAAACAGTAGGCCATTACATGAAAGGGAATCATGCAGATGTTCTAAATGTTGACAGTCTCTGTCCTTGGGTATCAGGGTTCTCTCCAGCAAGTCGTCTGTTGATTATTTCAATTTCTTATTTTAGAAAATTCATGTCTCTCATCTTCTCCCCCCAACAAAGTTACACACACACACACACACACACACATTATTTTTCACTCTCTCAATATAATCACACTAAATAGAGAACCCAGGTATCCACCTAAACCACTATGCTCAACTAATATTTGACAAAGGAGGCATGAACATACAACGGAGCTAAGATAGCCTCTTCAATAAATGGTGTTGGGAAAACTGGACAGATACATGCAAAAAAATGAAACTGGACCACCAACTTACACCAAATACAAAAATAAACTCAAAATGGATACAGGACTTAAACATTTTTAGAAGGGAAACCATAAAAATACTAGAGGAATCCACAGGCAGCACAATCTCAGACATATGCCGAAAGAGCTTCTTCACTGATACTGCTCCAAAGGCAATGGAAGCTAAAGAAAAAATAAACAAATGGGACTACATCAAAATAAAAAGCTTTTGCACAGCAAAAGAAACCATCAAGAAAGACCACTGTATGGGAGAACATATTTGCAAATGTTATCACTGATAAAGGTTTAATCTCCAAAATCTACAGCCAACTTATACAACTTAATAAAAGTAAGATAAATGATCCAATAAAAAAATGGGCAATGGACCTAAATAGAACCTTTTTGAAAGACGACAGAAGGAAGGCCAAGAGACACATGAAAATATGTTCAAAGTCACTAATTATCCAAGAGATGCAAATCAAAACGACAATGTGATACCATCTTACACCTGTCAGAATGGCAATCATCAACAAATCAACAAACAAGTGTTGGTGAGGATGCGGAGAAAAAGGAACCCTTGTGCATTGTTGGTGGGAATGCAGACTGGTGCAGCCACTGTGGAGAACAGTATGGAGTTTCCTCAAAAAACTAAAAATGGAACTCCCATTTGACCCAGCAATCCCACTCTTAGGAATTTATCCTAAGAAATTACAAACACCAATCAGAAAGGATTTATGCATCCCTATGTTTATAGCAGCACAGTTTACAATAGCTACAATTTGGAAACAGCCTAGGTGCCCGTCAGCAGATGAGTGGATCAGAAAACTGTGGTACATCTACACAATGGAATTCTATGCTGCCATTAAAAAGAAGGAATTCTTACCATTTGCAGCAACCTGG
>JAAGEH010000125.1:15299180-15344856 GCA_011751065.1 Lasiurus cinereus
GATGAAGGAAGAAGAAAACATTGGAAAAGAAGGCTATCATTAATACACTTAAGGGTAAAACATTACATCCACAAAAACAGGATGCCGCTTAAGAATACTTTTTTCCAAGAATTAAAACCAAGTCATAAATTAAAAAAAAAATTATGGTAGACACTGAGAGATGAAGTTGAGGAAATTTTCCCGAAATTAGATTTTACACTTACGGCCATTGGAGAACAACTGGAACACACAGTAACTGCATTAACCTTGTTATATAAACCATATACCTTCTCAAGGATATAACTAAGACTTTCATTAACATATCTGGGCTTTCCTCTTCTCTTGCAAAGTTACTTCCCAGAGCCACAGGAGACCACTGGGAGGGAGGTATTATGACGCCCATTTAAGACCACACATTGAGACAAACTGCAGCCAGGATGGCCCCCACTCCAGAGTATTTTATGGCTCCGGCATAACTAGCAGCCTCTCTCTTGCTCTCATTTAAACAGACTGGGTGACAAGACCACAAAAAAGTGAGACACAGAATTCAACTCTTATGTCCACACAACCACTTGAAAAAATGATAATAGCCAACACAGTAGCTGTCTAGTGTGAATTAATGAAAATTACATCTCTTTTTTGTCAGATTGGCAATGAATGTGGTTTCTGTGCCATGAGATAAAAAAAGGTTGAAAATCACTGGTTTAAATTACACAGTTTATGTTATTTGTATTTTATCACATTAAGCAATTTTTAAAAAATAGATTCAGAAACTAGACTGAAGAAGATGGAACATTTTTAACTTCAATAAAGATACAGAGACCCTTGAACACAGGAGTTAGAGCACCAATACCCCACAAAGTTGAAAATATGTGTATAACTTCTTACTCCCCCAAAATTTTACTAATAGCTTACTTTGACTATAAGCCTCACCAAAAACAAATAGTTGATTAACATATATTTTGTATGTTATTCGTATTAAATACTATATTTTTATAATAAGATAAGCTAGAAAAAAATGTTAAGTCAAGAGAAAATGTAGAGTATCGTATTTATTGGTACTGTAAGTTTATGTCACCTGTTTACAGAATGAATCATGTTAGTACCTTATTTTTCCATGTATAAGACGCATTCTTTTTCTAAAATAGACTGAAAATTGAGGGGCATCTTATACAAAGAAGTCAGCCAAGGAGGCAGTAGCGTGGGTACATAGCTGCCCATACACTGTCAATCAGGCTTCCTCCAATCCCGAGCCTATTATTGATGGCAGCTGATGCCCTAATTGGAGGTGGAGAGAGCAGAGATGCAACAGGAACCAGAGTGTTCTGAGCCCATAAAGATGTCAAAAAATAAATACTAGTGATTGTCTTACTCTGCAAAATTCAAACTGAATGTAATCAGCTATGCAAAAGAGCATGAAACAGCTGCAGAGAGACAATTTGGACCTCCTCCCATTGAGTGTATGATCAGACAGTGGAGAAAACAGGAAGAACAGCTCCTTAAGATGCCAAAAAAAAGGCCTTAAGAGGAAAACCAGCAAAATGGGCAAACCTAGAGCAGAGGCTTAAGACTTGGATTATGGAGCAGCACCGAAGTGGCTTATTCAATGTTAGGCAAGAATAATTACAAGCAAAATGAACATTGTTGATTTTAAAGGAAAGGCAAAATTTCACGAGAAGGGTTGGCCATGAGGACACGAACAAAGTTAGTCCAGAAAATGCCACCAGTTTATTAGGGTAATCTCACCGATAAAGACAGTGACTCGGAAGACAGCAGTGATACTTAGAAGTTGAAGAGAAGATATGGCTGGAAATAATAATAGCGATGAAGTAGAGAGCAGTGATGCAATAGAGGCATCACATATAAAGTGATATGCTGCATAATATCATAGTACTAGTATGTAAACATTACCTGCAGTAATTACTAAGTAAAAATGTGTCCTGTTTTATGTTTAAAATATTGACTTTTTTTAAAATAATTTATTTTTTATTTTTTACAGAGTGGAAGGGAGAGGGATAGAAGGTTAGAAACTTCGATGAGAAAGACATCAATCAGCCGCCTCCTGCACAACCCCTACTGGGGATGTGCCCGCAACCAAGATATATGCCCTTGACCAGAATTGAACCTGGGACCTTTTTAGTCCCCAGGCTGACGCTCTATTCACTGAGCCAAACCGGTTTTGGCTGAAATATTGACTTCTTAATTTTGGTTTGGAAAAGTAGGGGGCGTCTTACACATGGAAGAATATGGTACATCAATATTGTTTTACATGATACAGAACATTGTAGATGTTATACCTTTTACCAACACAATATTAAAAATTAAAAGATGTGAAAAAGAAATTCACACTTATTTATAGGGATAACAATTCCTGAATTAACAATGAAGAAACAGCAATATGATTCCTTTATGGTAGCCTAGGGTAATCAATGAAATTGCTTATGACAGACAGCACAGCCTATATAACAATGAAAAATTGTTTTAAAATTCTCACAGCACACAGTGCAGTCAGTCCCAGTCACATTGTAGTATTGGGAACATTGCTATATTAAAAAAAAACAAAGAAACACTTACCTGTGATGATATACTAATATGCAGTTTCTCCAATTAAAGAGAGTACGGTAGTGTGATTCTTTGAAAGCAAAGTTATGAAATAAGAAAACAATTGTTAATTTTATATCTATGACATCACTCACCTTGCCTACATAAGGTAGGCTTATCCACTCTCATACACATCTTGTGCTTGATGTTCTACACAATGAAAATACTTTGGCCATGATGACAATGGTGACACAAAGCCTCCCAAAGTTTCTGCCACATGAAAACACACAAAGTTTAAACAGTAAGTTTATTAATTGTACAATATGATAATCATTTGTTATTTAGCAAGTGGAGGTAGATTATCATAAAAGTTTTCATCCTCAAATCTCCATGTTGAACAGGCTGAGGAGGAGGAGAAAGAGGTCGGCGGCTGCCTCTAAAGCAGGTGGCAGAGGTGGAAGAAACCGAGGAGGTACAAGAGGTGGTGGAAAGGGCAGGCATACTTGGTTTAAGTTTACATAAATACATGGCAATTTCTGTCTCACTTTATTCACTTCTCTAAAAATGTTCCTATATGCTACCAACCCTCCACCATTTTCTTTTGTCTCAGCACCTGTATCATGGAAGGATCCATGTCGTAAAAGCCAAAAGCAATTTTGAAGCATCGGAAACCTTCTGCCCCATTGATTGATGTCAACTCTTTTCTGGCTGCTGCTTCTATCTTCTTCCTCATCGTCTGGCACTGGCTCAGAAACACTCAACTCCATCAAGTCGTCTTCTATGAATTCTTCTGGTGTGGAATCTATGAGCTCTTGAATTTCTCCAACATCCATATCCCGAAATCCTTCACCACCCACCTTCACCACATCCACAATGTCATGATTTCCTTGATTGGCTCTGTCATAAATCCTGTGAAGTCATGCACAGCATCAGGGCAGTTTCTCCAGCAGGAATTTATTGTTTCAGGCTAGATGGCTTTCATTGCTTTCTCTATAACAGTGATGGCATCTTCAATGGTTAATCCTTCCAAACTTTTATGATGTTCTCTCTAATGGGGTTCTGGAGCCAGAAGATTAAGACTCAAAGCCATGTTTAAAAAAGAAAAAGGGCAAGACCAAACTATATAGGGGATAAACTATGAAGGGACACAAGGAAGAGTCAGACAGGTGGTCATTTTTAGAGGGAGAGGCTGTGATTTTGATGAGGGTTGGCAAGGTTCATGACCTGGGTAACAGTTTCAAGGGTGATTTGCCTATTAATGATTCACTAATCTGTTCAGTGAGATTTTCTGTATCTGTTTTTTACAATAAAAAAAAAAGTTTAAAAACAAAAAACTCAGCTTCCCCAGTCTCATACATTTGCTGGAGATTGCTGCTTTCCTAGGAGAGGAGCTCAGAACACAGATGTTGATGGCAAGGAAAAGTAGTTTTGATTTTTTTACTCCATTACTTAATAATTGTGAGATTTTTGGTAAGTTGCTTTGCCTCTCTGAGCTCAATGCTCTTCACCTGGAAGATGAGAATTATATCATTATCAAGCCCAGAGGTTTGCTCTGAGGATTAAATGAGGTGGTACATGTATAATACTTCATATGATACATGGCATATAGTAAATGTTTAATAAATATTATCGGTATTCAAACATCAATGTTTATAGATTCAATGGGCCTTTAAATATCATTAGTCATATATATATACACACATATACATATATACATGTGTGTATATATATATGTATGTGTATATATATATACACACACACACACACAAACATATAGTCTCTAAGTAAAAAATGTTTGTGTTCTCCAAAACACCTATTCCTCCCAAGTTAGCTTTTGCATTCTCTTTCCATGACAAAACATTATGGAAACTAAACCCTACTTATATATGAAAACACTTACATGGCTTCATAATCTTTGAGAGTTGATAAGTCCAATGGAAACATTTGAATTAGCAGTTTATGACAGGACAAGATCTCCAGCCCAGCTCTTTCACACACTGACTGGAACAAATGGATTCTTGTTTTCAAAGGCAACTTGGAAGTCTGGATATTTCCTCATTCTTTAAGAAGCATTTGCATATATTTTATTTTATTTTATTTTATTTATTTTATAATATATTTTATTGATTTTTTACAGAGAGGAAGGGAGAGGGATAGAGAGTTAGAAACATCGATGAGAGAGAGACATCGATCAGCCACCTTCTGCACAACCCCCACTGGGGATGTGCCCACAACCAGGATACATGCCCTTGACCAGAATCGAACCCGGGATCTTTCAGTCCATAGGCCGACGCTCTATCTATCCACTGAGCCAAACCGGTTTTGGCTGCATATATTTTACATGTTTATGTTTTCTTGTAGTTTTGATCACATTAAAAGATCTACATGCTGAAACTGATGTTATTTAAAATAGTCTCTCACTCTTTATATTCTCTCCTCTTACAAATTTTGGAATTAATGTCTCTCAGACACATTATTTATTAATAGCCCGATCCATTCTTGAATACTGTATGAAAAATAAATGAGATGCTGTCTATTCCTGGAAAGTTAGTTATGGCTAAAATATTAATGGAATTAGAAATGATCAGTATGTCACTATAGCTGCATGAGAAGCTATGAACGTGAGTGAAGTCTGTTTTCTACCACTGCTAATTCTGTCTCAGAAATAAAGATATATGAGGCAATACAAGGGAAAAATTAAACTACAACAAATATATCTCATTAACAAAGCAGTCAATTCCCTTTATTTTAAAATTTTATGTACACATATGAATGATCTGTATAATGTACATTCAATATAGAAAGCTTTATATATTTGATAATGTATAGAACATTTCACAATTACACTAATCTCCTACCGAACATCTTGACATCTGTTCTTAAATTTTTGCTCAAGCTCCTTTCTCACTCAATTTGGAGCCAGTTGTACATATGATGTGGACTGTGAGCCTCAGGAGGGGACCAGTGAACAGATGCAGGGACAAGCCCTAACAGTGTTCAACCATGAGAGGATGCCAACCAGGTGGACTCGATTCAGGAGAGGAAAATGCCCTTTTCCAGGAACGAGTGACTCAGCCCAATTTCTGTAGACTGTAATTCAACCTCACAGTCACACTAATTAAAAAAAAAAAAAGAAAAAAAGAAAAAAACATTATAAAAACTAGGAAGGTTTTGTCTTTTTGATTCACAGTCTTGTAAA
The DNA here is from genome assembly GCA_011751065.1 of Lasiurus cinereus. Classification (NCBI taxonomy): domain Eukaryota; kingdom Metazoa; phylum Chordata; class Mammalia; order Chiroptera; family Vespertilionidae; genus Lasiurus; species Lasiurus cinereus. Next base: position 15,304,900 of record JAAGEH010000125.1, read on the forward strand.
CAGATATAAAGGAGCAAAATGTGCTTACAACATACATCAAGAAAGAAATTCTTGGGTACCCACTTAGGTTGATCCACAGAGTGCTTTCTTATAGTGTGATACAACTGGAATCAGACTTTTCCTAAATAAAAATATATTCATAGAAAAAGGAATAACACTGTCATGAAATCAGGAGGAAGGCAGTAAGAGTTTGCTTCAACGTATCAGCTGGAGGAATGTGGACTGGGCACCGACTGGCCATTTAGTGTAATGTCTCTCACGAAGATTTCACGTCTGATAGCCAAGGTCGACTGCCTCATGGTCTACGGGAGGCGGCAGGTTAGACATGACCGACGAGGATGTGCCTGCGGTAAGGTAGCCAGCAACTCCAGGTCCTGCAAGAGAGAAAGGAAAACACACACCATCTAGCGAGCAGTCACATGGAAACTGGGACCTTTATTAAATGTCAGAACCCTATCACAAGAAGCTGATGACCTAAGAGAATTATCTAAAGGTACAGCTAAGCCTTAACAAACAGCTATAAACCATGAAAATGCTGCTGCCTTTACTATGTGACAAAGTTAAAAGTGATTCCAAAATTTCTGCTGGACAGTAACACTGCTGTGGAAATATGGAAAATTTCCCTCCTCACATCTGGGAAGTTGTTTTTCAAAAAAATCCTGGGAACTGAAGGATGGCTATGTCTAATATTAAAAAAGGGGGGGAGTGTGACAAACAGGAAAGAAACTCAGTCCCTGCAAAACTCACACTTGATGAAATTCCCAACAAAACAAAACAAAACACTTCTATCCATCAAGTTAACCCATTTTCATTTGGTGCAAAACAAAAAACAAAACTATTTATAACAAGTAACACCAAATGAACAAGGGTTGCTCCACCAAGGTCTCAGAAAGGAAAGGCAGGCTCGGGACATGTATGAGTCAAAACAAGAGTGCTCTGGGATAAGTCTCACGAGTTTAGTTCATGGTCTGCCTGGACTCTGTGTCTCCGCTGCATGAGAAAGCTCTCCCACCAGCCTTCATCAGGATGTGTCCTGGAAGCATGGAATGGCTATAGGCCCTCCACTTTCTCTTAAACATGGCAGACATTTAATCACACTGACTCTGCACACACTGTACAGAGTACTTTACTTACAAGACCCACTGTAGCATAATTCGAAAATTAAGCAATCCTTTTAGCGGAAATTATAGGAAACAAAGCAAACAGCTAGAGATCATTGAAGGGTTAGGACCAGAAAGGCAGTGGAAGTGGCATGCATTTAGCAAAATGGTTCTCTACCTGTGTCAGAGAGCTACACAGAAGTTAGCAAGCTGCCTGTCAGAGCGGATCTAAAGCCCGCTCCTGAGGTGAAGGGGGCTGCTGCCAGTTAGAAGGGAAGGAGAGACACCTGAGGGGAAAAAAGAAATGTAAGCAGCAAGGGAAGTTGTGAGGAAGTGCAAACAGCAGAGCAGTTTGATGGGGACTAAAGCGTAACAGGCACAGATGCAGGAAAAAGGCCCAATTCAGACCACCTTGTCTTTCATCCATATAAGCATTTGCATGGCGGATGTGAAACAGCTTGTTCCGCTGAGCCGACACTGTATCTTGTGTGTGGCTACTGGGCCACAAACAACAGCTTGGGGGAACTGTGACATGTCATGCAGGTACCTAGGCCCTCAAAACCTTCAACTCAGAAATCTCAGAAAAAGAATTTCCCCTCCTAAGGCCCAGCGAACCTGCCTTCCAATCCCTACCTTCCAAGACAGGGGCCTCGCACGGCCTGCTCAGGAGAAAGACCTCAGGGGTGGTGCAGCGCGACAGCACACTGCCCACCGCGGCCCACCACCCTATCGCTCTTGGAACCTCAGGCAGCAGTGAGATTACCAGGAAACTAGCAAACAGGTCTCACCAAGATCAACCCTAAGGAATAAAACCCTCCACACTCCAGATGGGTATAATTCCTGAGCACTTCTGATTGTGGGCTCAACTTGGTCCCCATCAAACAAGTAGATCATGAGACCAAATCATGAATGGTACGTACAGAAAATGGACTAAGGCTGTGCTCCTCAAGCTATGGGCTGAGGCACAGGGCAAACACACGGGACACTGCTGCAGAGTTTTAATCTGAGATACAGAGGCATCTGTTGGACACCATACAAACAGCGTACAAGGTGTTGAAGATAACCACTTCATAAACTTAACTATTCGCTTTTCTTGTGGTCTTAGGGAATAGATGGAAAAAATGTGAAATGAGAAAGTTTGGGAACCTCTGGGCTAAAATCTAAATTGTAAATGATGGTCTTGAAGAATACTCTAGCCCTATCACCTGCCTCATTAGGAAGACAGACTAATTGCTGAATATTCTATAAATGAAGTCTGAGACACTCTCTCCCTCATAGCTCGGCCTCCGTAAGGATGTGTCTGTCTGGTGTCCAGGGGCTAGGTGTTTCAGTCTGGCCACGAGCATGGGACACACAGTATACTCTTACGCAAAAGGCAGGAGTAAAGAGAAGGGGCTGTCAGAAACTCAGCAGGTGGCAACAGTGTACAAGGCTGTCAGACGTAAAAATAATGAGAAAAGATGGAGACTTAAAGACCACCACAAAAGGGAACTGCTCATGATTGAGCATTGGAAGGAACATGAGCTTTGGTGACAACAAACATGGACTTCTCAGCAGGAAAAACAGAAAAAGGAGGCTCTGCCACATCAGGCTGTCCTTCAATGAACTGACACTGACCTCAGGGGTCCTTCCTGACAACACTCATACTTGTTAACATCGCCAACATCCTGTCTTGGATAAAAAAGGCAAAAGGTAATAAAAACCTACTCTGCAAAGTACTAATGGACTGGTTTGAGGAGAGGCCCAGAACTGTACCCTCTGTCCCTTTAATGACCTTAGGAAGCCAAGTTAACTGTCCCACATGTCTCTAATTAAATAAATATGCACGAGTAAAGTTTTCCTGTCCAATTCTAGCTCTTACATGTTGACATGCCCACAGGCTGCAGGGGTGGCCGTCAGCATGGTCATGGTGACACCAGGCCATTCCAGGCTGAGGTTTAGACCGTCTCCCCATGACTGTATCTGTGTGAAACTTGCTGCCCCTCGAGCAGCCTAATAACTTTGAAGTAGTTTGTCAACAGCAGCCATTCTTCATCCCTAACTCTCCCTTCACACCCTGCAACTCACAGCTGCTACTCACACCTCATTTCAGAAGACACCCTGGGACCAAGTCAAAGGAAAGGCACAGATAGGAATCCTTACTCCCTGTTCTTTTCTATACATATTGGGGGATTTGTATGAGAGTGACAACCAAAATGGTTTCTAAAGGAAGTCTAAGTCTCTGAAGATAAACCCCTAGCTCTTCCTTGTCAGTAGCAAAGACCATTTGCAGTCTTTTATCACATCCAGTCAAATCAATGAATGTGAACTAGAATAGAGAACAGACACCAAAACGAGGCCCCCCCTGCAAGGAAGCTTACAATCTACACCCTACTATTTTTAGGCCAAATTTTAAACAAGTTTACACTTATCTAGAATAAAGCAGATTTACCAATCATAACAACCCATATATGAAGTAATGACTACAATGCCACAAAAATGAGTCTGTAAACTTTAGGAAATTGAGTCTAAAGAGGTAAAGTTTTTGATGTTCCTAACTAAACGCTATGGCTCTACCCCAATTTAAAAGAGATGTGGAATAGAGCCCGACCATATTCCAGGGACTTCTCTCCATGGAAAGCAGAGGATGTGGATGGAAAAGTCGAAGGGAAACCTGTGGCACTCTGTTCCTCATTGTGTGAACACCACCTGCAGCCAAAGCACCACATCTACAAATTGTAGGCTCTGCTTAAGAATTCTAGTGGATTAATATTAAAATGGTCACAATGGAGGGGGAAGAAGGGGAGTTGTATCACAGACGAGTCTAAAATCAAAACCAAGCAAAAAAACTTTCTCCCAAGTCCTCATTTCTGAATACTCAAAATTCAATCTTCATGGTATATAATCTTCTATACTAGCAATCAGGATGACTGAACAATTACACTGGTGTGAGAAACACTAGGCAATAATCTTTCTTTCTCCATTTACCCACATCATTTCTGATTAGAGGAGGATTCAGTGCTGACATTTTTAAAATATACTGTTAAACCTTGAGAAGTGAGGGGTTAAGAGTACCGACTTCCCTTACGGTTGAAAATCCAAGTAACCTATATCTGGCCCTCCTAATACACAGACCTCAACCTTGACATTGACCCTTGAACAACATGAGTTTGAGCTTCCAGGATCAACTGTAAACAATCCACGTATAACTGGATCTGTGTAGTTCAAACCCACATTGTTCAAGAGTCAACTACAACTTCAGGCAGATGGCAAGAACCACCTCATATTCTTAAGGTTAATTTCAACTAAAAACTTTTATACCAGAGACTATATTTCATTTTCAGCATATAGAAATACAATGCTTGGGCTTTCTTTTTAAACAAAAGCCAATATGAAAATGAGTATTATAAAATTATTTTGCAATTAGTACGTCAAATAGACAAATGTCCTGAGCTTTAAAACTGCATTCCTTTTTATCCCTAAGCAGTAAACATCCTTCCCTTATGGTACCCAGATATTTCCTCCCCTGAGAGAACTATCCAGAAATGTTTATTAAAAGTACAGATGAATCACTAGAAACATAGAAGAAAAACATTTCATGTATAAGTGTACATATTAGAAACCTCAACTTATTTTGACAGAAATGGAAAGATACCATGTTTCTAATACTGTTAGTTCTGATTAGATATTTCCCCAAAATTCATTATCTATAAAAGCCTAATATGCAAATTATCCTCATGGGAGTTCGACCTGGAGATCGCTCGCTTGCTATGATGTGCTCTGATCACCAGGGTGCAGTGAGGAACAAAGGAAGGCCCTGCCAGCAACTGGCAGCCGGGGAAGGGAGGCCCTGGCCAGCAGCCAGGGAAAGGAGGCTCCAGCTGGCAGCTGGAAGGACCTGATCAGCCCTGATCGCCGGCCAGGCCTAGGGAACCTACTTGTGCACAAATTTCATGCGCTGGGCCTCTAGTGTTTAATATAAACATTTTAAAATAGCCATGCTCCAAATGTAACCTATAACACCATTAATTACTTTGATTAAAATTGAGCAGAGTCCATGATCCAGTCAGCACACAGCAGGTCACATGCCATCCAGAGCTGAAACCAGAGGTCACTGCATGCCCACAGCACCTCCAGCACAGGTTGAGATTAGGAAAGCTTCCAAATGCTATTTGTGTTCTAGTCAGGGCAAAAGGGAGGTTCAAGTGGTTTCTGCCATATGTCTTAGGGTAATTGGTGTGATTTACCTGTGAGGTATCCTGCTGTTTGTGAGTCAGAAATAAATAAATCATGTTTCTGATCTTTGAAGGCACTCCAGACTGAAGAACGAGACAGGATTTCATTTACCTAGGGAAGGAAAGGAAACTCTTTCAATATAAATAAAGGGTTGGATATTGAAAGACAGAACTAAAGAGAAAAATAAACTTCCAAGACAAAAGGAAGAAGGCTGGCTGAAGTAAAATCAAAGATGGACTAAAACCTAGCATCCATCAAACACTCTATACCAGGTACATCTCATTAAACCAGACACAAAGATGATCCAAGTTAGCCTTCCCTCTTGGACTCTATTATTTGAACCTACAAACTACTGATCTGTATGTAATTTGGCAGGAAGATTTTCTTGTTATAGTAACAACTGTCTGACAGTGTGGTGTGGGCTCATGAAGGACTCCTGAGAAAGGGACATGGGAAGAAGGTGCTGTAAATTCAATCTAAAACTTAGTTAAAACTCATAGTAGGCCAAGACCGGTTTGGCTCAGTGGATGGAGCGTCGGCTTGCGGACTGAAAGGTCCCAGGTTCGATTCTGGTCGGGGGCATGTGCCTTGCTTGTGGGCATATCTCCACTGCGGGGCGTGCAGGAGGCGGCTAATCAATGTCTCTCTCTCATCGATGTTTCTGACTTTCTATCTCTCTCCCTTCCTCTCTGTAAAAAATCAATATATTAAAAAAAAAACAAACCTCATAGTAGTCTTTCAAATTGCAGGTTGTGAAGTACTAGAGGTTTATAAATCAATTAAGAGGATTGTGATCCATACACTACAGAAAATAAAATAGGTTCATATAGAAAGCATCAGAGTATCACATGCAAATGGATAAATACTGGTAGAACTAACTAAATATTGTTCTGTGACACACACACACACACACACACACACCTATATATACAAAATCCTAAGCAACTGTTCATTCAACCAGTAGCTAAAATGTTTACTGATTATGGGGGGAGGGGGGGAAATGCTCAACACATAGGCATGAAAACATGGAACAGACTAATGAATCTCAGAGTGGGGAGAGAGGGAAGAGGTTAACCAAAGATCTTACATGCATACCAGAGACCCGATGCACGGATTCTTGTACCAGTGGGGTACCTCAGCCTGGCCCGCGGAGATCAGGCCGAAACCAGCAGTTTGATATCCCCTGAGGAGTCCCAGATTGCAAGAGGGTGCAGGCCAGGCCGAGGTGCCCCACTGGTGCAAGAATCTGTGCACTGGGCCTCTAGTATAAGTATAAATAACATGTGTGTAAATGTCTACTGATATAAGATGTATTTCTTTCTGTGTGGCAGAGATTTTTTAAAAGTTTAGGATATTCCAATTTGGAGATTATCTTTTTCATATCATTGTCCACATCAAATATTTACTGAGCACTTTTCATGTGGCACCAGTGGACACAAGAAGAGAAAGACAGCCTGTCTCTAGAATGTTTACAGTTTAGCAGGAGAGACAGTACCAGATAATGTCATGGTAAGCATAAAGTAGAGCTGCACATGGGGCCGTGTGAGTCCCAGAGATTCCCTTTCCCACCTTGGAAAGAAGCAACAGTGCAAGTGATTGGTTGTGAAGGTGGTGGAGGAGCTCTTACTTTCGAAACTATCCTACTTTTCTCCTTCCCTTGAAGTGGAAGGTGGTGTCAGGGTTACATCAACAGGAGTCCTGAGACAGGCCAGGGGAAGACAACTGCCTGCATATGGCACATAGGAGTGGCTGTGCTTGGCATTCACAGCACCCACAGGCAAGCCTGTCCTCGTCCCAAATACTTCACATAAACTTATAGTTAATGACTGCAGCAACACATGTTCTCTCTCCTTTAATATCATTTTAAATTGTTCAAGTGATGATACTGATAGAATGGACAATGGCATAAAAATGTTTCTTTAGTTGGAACACACAAACAGTGTATAGGTTCCTTAAAGGGAAGTCTAAGTCAATTTAAATCCATAAAAAATATTGGTAGGTAAAAACAATCTAATGTCCATAAACAGATGAACGGATAAATTATGGCATATATACACAATGGATGATTACTTAGCCTGAAAAAGGAAAGCACTGATACACGTTACAATATGGATGAACCTCAAGAACATGTAAGTGACAGGAGCCAGACACCAAAGATCACACAGAATTCACTTACATGCAATGAATGAAACAGAATTCACAGAAAACAGAGTGGGGCTCCCAGAGGCTGGTGGGAAGGAGAAATGGGGAGTCACTGCTTAATGGGAACACACCAATTAATTGTTCACTTTAAAATTACTAACTTCATGTTACCTAAATTTTACCTCAACTTGAGAGAGAGAGAGAGAGAGAATTAGTAGATGGCCCATGCAGTAACAATGAATGAGGAACTCCTCAGAAGCAACTTAACCAATGAAACCAGAGGAAAATTAAATTACTGAATGGGCTTGAAATCAGCATATGCATGAAGTGTATCTATGTAACAACAACAACAAAAAACCCAACACTTTATATGTGCAAAGAAAGAAGATGAAAATAAATTGATGCTCTGTATCTTTTACATGGCATTACAGGATGTCTCATGAGTGTGATTATCACTATTCAACAATAACTCCTAGAACTGAAAGTTAAACTTCATCAATACTAAATACTCATTATTCTTCATTGCTGAAGAATTTTAGCATTTTTCTTCCAGAAATGGACATGCTGTTACTACATAGAAAAAAGAATCTTCCTGAGCGACTGCAGGAGTGTGTGGTTTTTCTTTTTTCACTGGTTAGAAGAGAGCCCTGAGAGTCTGTCCTTGGTCTTGTGATCAGCTTATAATAGCCAACAGAACCACCCCTGTGCGTGGAAGCCCAGCCAAGACCCTGGGCTTTGAGAAGGCCTTGCTGCAACTGGCAGATCAGTCACCCTGTGGAGACTCACCTGTTCTCCATGCTGCAGGCTTCGAGTCATGGCCTTGAGGGCTTTAACAATCTGAGCCTTAGTGGCTGCTGGACTGTCCAGATTTTCAAGGCCAATGCCTTCAAGTAATTTCAAGAGGTACGGGACCAAATCTGCTTTCAGGGCCTAGAAGACAATATAATATTAAGTATATGTATATGCTGGAAAAACGTAAACCATTCACTGAAGAAATAATTTCAACCCTGGGGCCATACCTGCATTTTTTTAATGCCAGGTGAAGAATTTTTTAAGTATTTAATGATAATGGCATTCTTATTCAGTAAGATTTTAATCCAGACCATCAACTATTCTAAATACACACTGATTGTTTTATTTAATCTTCCCATGACATTAGCACATTATTATTATGGGATGGAAAAAAAAATCAGTGCATGGAGGGAGAAACATGCTGATAGTCACAGAGCCAAGCAGTGACTGAATCTAGAGCTCAATGTACAAAGGCAAAGCCGGAGCTTTCAGCCCTGGGCTGTCTCCTCTACTGACATTACACTAACGGGCAACAATATTTGAAGTATATGAATATGTTTTTCTCAAAACATCAACCTTTGCATTTATCATACATTTCCTATCAGCCTAATAAAAGCTAAATAACAGCCTGGTTTCACAAACTTTTCAATGCCTGTTCCAAAACTCAAAGGTTAGAGGTGGAAGTAATTAACATTAGTGAGTACTATACCTTTTTACCAATTTTCTTATAACAACCCTGTGAGGTAGTCATAACTTAATTTTACAGATGTGGAATCTGAGCGTTGTGAGATTAAGTATCATGTCTGAGGTCACAGAGCCATCAAGTGGTAGAACTAACTCATGTTCTTTCCAGAACAAACCCTCCAGGCCAATTGTAACTGAGATGAACCCAGCATCTCTAACTTGCCTAAATGAGGAAGAGGAAATTTGAGGGAAAAGAGGGCTGGGAGAATAGCAAAACCACATAAAAAAGATTTAGGACCATCTATTTAGACTAAGCATGTCAGATGTCATTTGGGTCACCTGGCAGATAATGAGAAACTGTTAAGAAGTTTTACATTAAAGAATGATCCAGTTATATTAAGTTATATTTTAGGAAGATCGCTGTCATAATGCTTTTTAATTCCTTGTATGTTTTTTGTTCCTTCAGTGTCTGTCTACACTGATATCCAACAAGTCTTATTTTCATTAAGTGGGTAGTCTATTTGAAAAGGACTAACAAAATCTTGGCATGTTTCTTAAATATGACTTAAGAAATAAAAGAATGAATAAACAGAATAAAATTTTCCAAAAAGGATACAGCCAATTTTACCAAACAAGCTAATGATAAATGCTTAGTAGATAACCAAAATGTTAAATTTAAACATTGGTAAGATGTTTGGCAGCTGTCCCAATTTGTCTGTGTACATATGTACTTGCGCCTGTGTATGTGTGTACATAAAATCATACATGTACAACCCACAAGTTACTTCTGCTGCCAAACCTCAATCAGGGACACCAAGCAGTACTATTAAGTAAAAACTTTTGTGTCTGGTATGTTTGCTTTCCTAAAACAGTGCTGAATCTGGAAGTCACTTACTTGTGCTACTAATTCACTCTGCTCCTTCTGAAACATTCGATTAATTGCTTCACAGGCTAGACCAACAATATCTGGTCGCTTTTTCATTCCATTCATCAGTGGACCAATGGTCTCTAAAGATGCCATGGCTCGAACACACAACTAAGTGCCCAAAAAGAGATTGTTATAATACTTTATACAGCACAGTAAATGCCATAAAAATAAAAGACATGAAAAAATCTACATTCAGTTCAACCTTAATAATGAACTGAATCAAATTTAGTCTTCTGTTAATTATATCATTAAACTGGCTTAAGTACTACTACAGTACCATGTAGCTCAAATGCAAAGACACACAGTAGGAAAGGGATTCATACCACACTGGACATTAGGAGGAGGAAGCATAAATTCTAGAACTATAATATATTAAATGGATCCTTCTATACCTCATTTTCAGACAGGGCATGGATAACCCGAATGGCACTCTTAGGAATGGCATTGTTCCTATGATTCATCGCCTGGATAACTTTGGGAAGATGGCCCAATGGTGGGACTTGATCAGCCAGCTGAGGCTGTGCATTGAAGAGACACACTGTAGCCATCGTCAAAGTTTCCAGAGTTTCTCCCTGGAATGTATAAAACAAACAAACTATAAAATATTGACACAGTTCTAAACATCCTTCACAATTATTTGGTGTTCAAAACTAGGGATCCACAAATTCTATGTATTGACACTTGAAAACTGATTCACAAATCTTTTAAGAACAAACTTCTCCAGCTTGATAAAAGGCATAAGTTCATAGGACTTTAAGAATGTCATAGCTCCTGGCCAGTGTGGCTCAGTAACTGAGCATAGAACAAGAACTGAAAGGTCATTGGTTTGAGTCCCTGCCAGAGCATGCTCAGTAGGGGGCAAGCAGGAGGCACTCGATTGATGTTTCTCACATATGTTTCTACCTCTATCTCCCTCTCCCTTCCTATCTCTAAAAAAAATCATAAAAAAAAAATGTGGTATCGCCTGGCTGGAGTGATTGGTTGAGCATCAACCAATGAACCAGAAGGTCACGGCTCAGTCCCCAGTGCAGGGTGTGCAGGAGGCAGCCAAACCAATGATTCTTTATCATCACTCTCTCCCTCTTCCTGCCTCTCTGAAATCAATAAAAAATATACATATTTTAAAAAGTGATATCTTAAATCTTAGCAGCTTTTCACTGGACAAGGTCACTTCTCATTGCTATTACAGGTGTATGGTAGTACCAGAAAATTTTAGATAATGTTATAGAAATGTCAGTATCAGAGATCAGTTTCAGAAAAATGAAGAATAATGAAGTGTTTTTCCCAGCGCTACTAAAAATCTTACTATTTAACATGTCAGGTTGCCATAATGTACTTTCTATTGTGCAAAATGGATTGTAAAGACTTATTAACATACCATTATATGCAAATATAAATACACACACACACACACATCCATAACACATCGTAAGTAAACATGGGAATTGGGATGTGCCAAAAAGAAAAGTGACATAGGAGAAAATTGTAGTGTGCTTTTTCTCTTCCCAAGTTTCTATTTTTAAGATTTCATTATTTAAACAAGCTATAATGTAGTAACAATCCCAGTAAAGAGAAAACATGACTCTGGAAATAGACATATGTAAATAATTCTATTCTAATGTAAGTTTTGCTAAACTAATAATTTCTAAGTACTCTACACATGCCAGGGATTATGCAAACTACACCACATTAAAACCTCAGCCTTCGTGATGGTGTTGTGATTACTAAAAAATGAAGCAACTGAAGCCACCATGAGGTATTACTCGAGGTCACAGAGCTTAGTCAGTAATAGAACTCGAATTAGAGTTTAAGACCATCTAACAAGACAATTCAGGCTCCTAATAACCTCTCTCTATAGCTAGCTTCTAACAACAATTATGTACATACCTCAATTATTTTCAATCTTTACAAATAACAGAACCTTACACATTATCAGGATTTCTAACTCACCAAGACCAAGGCTACTTTCTCACAGGCAGAGTTCACTCATGCAGTTCCTACTCTCTCGTCAATTTCTGTAACTAGGTCATTCCTGCCATATATGCAAAGCTAAGTAAAGAACATGGCCTAGCAGAGCACTTCCATTTAAGTTTCTACACTGAACATTTAGGTTTCTCCTTAAAATTATAGTCATTGGTAATGGGATGGCAGAAACCTTCTTTCCCAGCTTCTCCAATGGTCAGAAAGAGTATCTTCTCAGTATAGACACCTACAACTGTGGTTCAAAAATAACCATTTTACCAAGGACTTTCAACTTTAGAACATGCCGAAAAAAGATGGGCATATTTGAATTTAAATGTGGTTGCTATACTGAAAGAGGCAGTTAATTCTTAATGCACAGTGAGGAGCGTGCTGTAACAGAAACACTCGGTGTATTAGCAAACTATTTGATGACTTAAGCTTACATGAGGATTGTTCTTCTCCAGGAGCTCAGTTAATTTTTCTAGTAGTGCAATAAGAAATTCTCTAGGTTTTCTTAGAACCCAAGCTGGTTGTGCAATAAAGATTCTTAAGAAAACTCCTCCAACAGCAAGTTCACCTTCTGCTTCTCCAAACACCACAGTAAAATCTTCAGGCAACTTGAAACAGAGAAAGAAGCAGAGTCAAGTCCTTGGTCATCACTGGTTGTACATTACTCAATATAGCCAAACTCTATTAAAGACATCATTATGAAATTAAGTAGTTCTTAGTAATTAATATAATCAAATTATAAGTTTTATTGCCTCTTAATAAAATTCAGAAAAGGTGGTTTGGTTAGCTACTTACTTTAAAAATGAGTATTCCAAGTTTTAGGTTTAAAATCTTATTTGCCAGAGCAAACAACTGGCCTGTCCCTCCCAACTCTACTTTAATGACCAAGTATCTAAGAGGTTGCATTAAACTCAGCAGAGATTTTAAAATATGAGAACAAAAAATGCAAAATTCCTTTCTCTGAATGAAAGTATATTTACCTTCCAGTTTACATCCGGGTTGTCACGCTGATTTTTAAAGTGCCTTGGGGGGAAAAACGGGGATGTTAAACTTCAGTCATAGGATATACTCTCATTAGCCTTTACAGTAAGTCTCAGGGAGCTGACAATAGGGAAGACATATGCCCTTCCCGGTGATTTTACCTCAAGTCATATCTTTACTTACTCTAGCATCATTTCTCTAACTGTTGTGGACACTTTATCTCTGGAACTATCATTCCAAATTAACTCTGGATTTTCATGAGTTCCTTCAAAAATATGGACAGCAGCTTCGGGGCTGTCTCTCATGGCATCCATGAAAACACTTGGCAGAAATTTCATCAATGTAAGTCGAACCTATATGAGGATGTTTGAGAAAAACAAAATAATCTATTGGAAACATCTCAATATTTCACTTGTTTTATATCTAAGACAGACTATTGCTGTAATTTGTGTTATGGCTGATATGAGCCATCACTATTATCCAAAAATCAAATTGGGTCAACAAGTAAATCTCAGTTGTGTAAAGGTAACTTTAACAAGCCTCATTATCACCTGCTCCTACTTATCTATGTAGTTTCATTTCCACACTCTGCCTCAAATTTAAGAAACTAAGAAATTTTGTATCCCTGGTGTACAAAGTTTCCAAACCACATGCCCTGCACATGCCATTCCTTCTGCTCTGAACACCCTTAGCTGGCCTATCCCTCAACTCTACTCCATGCTCCCCAACCTCAAAAATAAATTTTCCTCATGCTTTTTGTGTCCTACGAGTATTTTTAGTGCATTTATTTTGCTATACCATGTTTTATATTATACTGTGACTTTTTCCATAAAAGATTTTAAAAGAAGCTTTAAAAAAACACACATTCACACAAACTGAAAATTAATGTGAGACATAGTAAGTACAAAAGCAAAATAAAAGTTGGGAAGCCCTAACTGGTTTGGCTCAGTGGATAGAGCGTCGGCCTGCAGACTAAAGGATCCCAGGTTCAATTCCAGTCAAGGGCATGTACCTTGGTTGCGGGCATATCCCCAGCAGGGGGTGTGCAGGAGGCGGCTGATTGATGTTTCTCTCTCATCAATGTTTCTAACTCTCTATCCCTCTCCCTTCCTCTGTGTGAAAAATCAATAAAATATATATTTTTAAACCTGCAAAAAAAAAAGTTGGGAATGTAAGTTTGTCCCCTCAGGTCTTCACATTATTCTGTCTTCTTCCTGTCATTCAAGTCTATGCTCAGATCTTATCTTCTGGAAACTCCCTCAGCCCAGGTGTCTTGCTTACTATTCAACAGCCCCTGACACATAGATACTCAAAAAATGTACTTGAATGAATGAGACTAATATGAAGTCAGTACACAAAGGAAACATTAAAATCTGTACAATTGCTAGTGAGAAACTACAAATTTGTCTCTGAACCTCCTCACAGCCAATGAACTAAAGGAAACAATGTTAGTTACATGACAAAATCTATAAAATAGGAAGTATGTCACTTTTCTTGATAATGACAGAATTCAAATAATAACTGATCACTTACTGGTGTGTATACACTATCAGACATTTAAATAAAAATTTTTTATATAACACAAATCCTTGCTTTCAGGTTACTGTCTATGGCTGCTTTCCTGTTACAAAGGCAGAGTTGAGTATTTGCAAGAATCCCATGACCCAAAAAGGATATATTTACTCTATGGCCCTTTATAAAAAAAAAGTTTACCAGCCTCTCCCTTACCTTACACCATGTGCAAAGATTCATTCAAATGGATCTAAGGCATAAAGACAAGATCTAAAACTATTAATATCTTAGGAGAAAACATTGGCAGGGCTTTTTGTAACTTTGGGTTAGGCCACTGGTCGGCAAACGGCAGCTCGCGAGAGCCGCGATATGCCACTCTGTTGACTAATGAGTTTGCCGACCACTGGACTAGACTAAATGTTACCGTGTAGTTGCAAGCTGTGAAGATTAGACAATTGTGGCATCTTGTGTGCAAAGAGGTAGAGGGTAATGTATGACAGTGGTCGGTAAACTCATTAGTCAACAGAGCAGCATACCATGGCTTACAAGCAGCATGCGGTTTGCTGACCACTGGGTTAGGCAATGATTTCTTAGATGTAACATCAAAAGCACAATCTACGGGAATAACAAAAAAGATAGTTTCAACTTCAGAAGACACCATAAAAAAAAGGAAAGACATCCACAGAATGGGAGAAAATATTTGCAAATCTAATCATATGGTAAGGAATTGGTATCCAGACTATATAAAAAACAATTATAACTTAAAAATAAAAAGACAAATAACTCAATTAAAAAATGAGCAAAAAATGTGAATAGATAATTCTCCAAAAAAGATGTACAAATGGCCAATAGGAAAATGTAATTCAAAAACCACGAGACATCACTTAACCCCACTAAAGTGGCTATGATAAAAAAAGACATATAACAATTGTCAGAGAAGATGTGGAGAAATTACAACTCTCACACACTGCTGGTGGGAACGTAAAATAGTGCAGCCACTTTGGCAAGGAGTCTGACCGTTGCTTGAAACGCTAAATTAGTATTATTATATGATTCAGAAATTCCACTCTGAGAAATAAAAATACCTACCCACACAAAAACATATCAAAAAATGCTTTCACAGAAGCATTATTCAGAGTAGCTAAAAAGTAGAAACAATCCACATATCCATCAATTGATAAATGGAAAAACAAAATGTGGTGTATCTACATAATGGAGTTATTTGGCAATAAAAAGGAATGAAATATAGATAGATACTTGCTACAACATAGATGAACCTTGAAAACATAATGCTAAATTACAGAAACCGGTCACAAAGGACCACATATTGTATGGTTCCATTTATATGAAATGCCAAGAATAGACTAATCTATTGGAGACAGAAAGTAGGTTAGTAGTTACCAGATTCTGGGAAGAGGGGAAACAGAAGTTTCCCCTCAACTAATGAGAATGTTGCCCCACCCCCAGGTTGAAAAAGATGATCCAAAATTGATTGTGATTGTCCAATTATAAATATAATAAAACTAGGAGCCCAGCGTGTGATTTGAAATTGTGTGGTGCTGCCTACCCTCAAGTCGCAGGTCTAGCCCTGCCTCCATCCCCAGGACCCGCAACAGCCACGGCCGCTGCTGGTCTTGCCCTGCCTCCCTCTCTGGCCCTTGAAGATCAGGCCCTCCCCCAGTGCAGGTGCACGGAGGCCCCTGCCACCCCACCCCTCCTCCTGTCCAGTCGACCCATTACGGTGCCCCAGTTAATTAGCATATTTCATACACACACACACACACACACACACACACACACACACACACATCACATCACTGAATTGTACATTTTATATGAGAGAACTACATGGTATGTGGATTATATTGCAATAAGGCTGTTACAAAAAAGGGAAAAAAGTTTACTGACCCACTCAAAAACTCTTGCTGATTTGTATATTTTCCTATATAGAAAATTTAAGTATAAATATATTCACCTCAATAAAATTTGTTCCTCATGTATTTCAAAGGTCAAAAAAATTACTGAAGACTTCAATGTCAAGAGCAATACATATTTATTTTAAATACCTAAAACATTATTTAAAACATTAATATTAAATGTTATAATTATGCACTACCCGACTCTAGCTTTAAGAAAACTCAATATTCATACAGGATATTCATAGACCCTTTCTACAGGCATCCTAAGATATTCTACCTCATCTCATCAACCCTGCTGATGATAGACTATTAACCTTATTCCCAAAGAATAGGTATTGACAGAGTCTCAATACCTAGATTGTGAAATCAGACAAGAAAATAATAACTGAATCCAGCTTGTTTTACTGATGTAAAAACAGACTTTGGAAGTGGGGACCTAGTTCGCACGTCTCTGCTGCTTGGTGGGCTGGCAGACAGACATGCTTCAAAGAGCACTATATCTTAATGAGCTAATAACAGAAAAGAGACTTTGCCTCAGCTGTATCTGGATGGATTCTATTTAGAAGTATCTTCTCTTATAACCTAAAGATACTTTTGCTCTTTCTTCGAGGGAGATAAGCAATTTATCATCATAATCCAAACTCTGTCTTAAACTTCTCAATTTCAGCCCTGGCTGATTTGGCTCAGTGGATAGAGAATCAGCCTATGGACTGAAAGGTCCCAGATTCGATTCTGGTCAAAGGCATATGCCCAGGGTGTGGTCAATGAATCTGATCAATGATCAATGAGTCTCTCTCATCATTGATGTTTCTATCTCTCTTTCCTTTTTTCTTCCTCTCTGAAATCAATACAAATATATATTAAAAACAAACAAAAACTTCTCAATTTCAATACAGGCTTTCTTGATTGCAATTTTTATCAAACTAGTAATTAGAGGAACAATATCAGTTATATCAGTCTTCCATCTTTCACATCACTTCCTTACCCTCATCTTCTTGGATTTTGGTAAACTTCATGAAATCAATATCAAAGTGACAGAGCTTTAATAATTAATTTCTTCCTAAGAACCTAGTTTGTGCTTACCTTTGGACCTATTAGTTTATCTGCTGTCATTTTAGCAAAAAGTTCCGCTGTTTGGGCTCGAACCTGTGGATGTGTTGAATTGCAGAACATATCTAGTAAATAAATCAAAGCTCCTATGAAAGAAAAAGAGAATTAGTATTAATACTATACATAAAAAACATACATTTTTAAGTCAGTAGAATTCATTTACAACCTTATTTTAACTCAATGCAATTGATATTTTTTAAAACCTGTACAAGCCTTCTAAAACATTCTTCTAGTTTATAAACTATACAAAGTGTCATCATTATTGAGCATTACTGGATGTGAAATCACTCCGTACATTACCTTTTGCCATTGCTTCTTTAATTATTTTTGTACTTGATGTCAAAGCGTAAAGCGTTTCCAGAACAAGCTGGCGACCTGCAGACAAAAAGACATTTCAAGGAATGTATCATCAGTAAGCTTACATTTACTGGGTATCAATTCTATGCCAAGCACAGAACCAGGTGCTCTAATAGGGTATCACACTTAGATCTTCACAACAACCAGTGAGACAGACATTATCATGGCTTATTATGAATGAGGAAGCTGAGGCTAAGTTTAACCAGTCCATGGTTTCATTCAGTAAGTGGCATAGCTCGACTTTGTATAGAGGTCAATCTGACTCCAAAGTGTATATTCATAACCAAGAGGCCTGTCTTCCTACCTCATTGTTCAGAGCATAAACACAATTTTCTCACATCCTGACACCCGAGGACACTCTGATCAGGCATCTAAGGTTTTCACCGGGTACTATTCTCTCAGAGAAATGAGCAGAAAGTAGCAGTTGCAAGACACTCTTTCAATCTAAGACCTGAGAGCATCCTTCTGGACAGTCTGTGCACCTCCCACTCCTTGTCATGGAATTATACTGGGCTACTGGACTTGACTCTTCTATAGCCAATGACAGGTGACCAAAGAAGTAACCAGTTGGCAAAGAGGATGGAAGCTCTTTAGGCTAAGACTAAAACAACAAAGGCTGATTATCTGGAGTGAGCTATGTTACCATGCAAGAGAACAATACTAATTAGTGTTGTATTAAAAAAAAATCAGCTTGGTATATTTTTTAAAAATTCATCTCATTTTGTTGACAACAGCCTCTATCAGCATTAAATCAGTAAAGAACAAATAATGAAGAATTCAATTCCAGGCTGAACACAGGGTAATTTTTATATTAAGCACTTTTTTTTTAATCATCCAAGACCAATTATACTTGTAAATAAACCATGGGATGTTAGTCAATCCTCAATTGCTCATGGGAAGCTTATACTTAGCAAAACTGTTAATTTCCTTTACTTGGAACTCTTTTACATCCAACTTTCAACTTTTGACATGGGAAATACAAAATAATTTTAATAATTTAGTGGAAAATCATAACTAGGAAGAAAAATCTAACAAAGAATACCACTTAAAATATTCCGAAACTAAATATGGACAACGCCATGTCAGAGGCTTTATGTCATTTGTATAACTGCGCCCCACTATGGGTTGGCTGTGCTGTGGTTTCTAAAATACCACTTGTGAATATACGTACTTGATGGTAATGAATGTAGAAGAGCCAATAAATTGGACAAAACCATTGATTCAGCAATATTGTTGACACAATCTTGGTTTGATGTCACTATATTTACAACCTGTAAATTAATCAACAGTATATTAAGATTTTTAGAGATAATTTCTGATCTAAATCAAATTAACTCAATTTAGCTAGACCTAAATAAATTTAAGGCTTCACAAAAGTGAGAAAAATGTTTGGAGGACAAAATCTTTAATATTTAGAGACTAGTTTAATTTTAAAGATTGGCTTTATTATTTGCTCTTTTGAGAAAGAGTAAAAATGCTAATGCTCATATCCATATTATATACATTAGCTTCCTACTAATTTAGAGGTAAGAAATATAATGACCCAACACAGTGGTCGGCAAACTGCAGCTCGTGAGCCACGGTTTGCCGCTCTATTGACTAATAGTTTGCCGACCACTGTGTTGGGTCATTATATTTTAGCACCAATTCACAATCTTGAGGCTTATAAGAAGCCTTCAGTTCTACAGGCTCTGGAACTATGGTGAGTGCACTGTTTTCCAGTTGTAGACTTAGGGTAGGAAGATGATCCTTTGCTTTTAGAGGGACAAAGTAAATGTCTTTAGGGCCCAGCACAACAGACTGTCTAATTTTCCATTCTAAGAGGATGACTTCTCAAGCCTAACTTTTATGGTAGACATCTAAAGATTAATGTCACTTAATTTGAACTATGTGGTCACTACCACAATGCAATGTATCATATATTTAATAACGTTTATTTAAAATGTTACAGAGTGCTTAAAGGAATTAAGTTAAGAAGCATGCATTTCAATTAAAAGAACATGCTTGTTGCCCTAGCTCAGTGGTCAGCAAATTGCAACTCATGAGCCGCATGCAGCAATTTGCTGCTCTGTTGACTGATGAGTTTGCTGACCACTAATCTAGACTCTTGATTCCAATAATTACAGGCTGTTGTTGTTCCTTGTGATTAAGCCCCTATCCAGTGGTCAACAAATTCATTAGTCAACAGAGTGGCAAACCGCTGCCCTAGCTGGTTTGGCTCAGTGGACAGAGCATCAGCCTGCACACTGAAAGACCCCAAGTCAAGGGCACAGGTTTGGGCTCAGTCCCCATTGGGGGACATGCAGGAAGAAGCTGATGAATATTTCTAACTCTCCCTCTCCCTTCCTCTCTGAAATCAATAAAAATATGCATTTTAAAGCATTTAAAATTAAAAGAAAAGAACATGCTTGTTAGTAAGTTTTTAGACTAATTTTACTTTTTTTGAACCCACTCATTAGCTCATTATTGCAGGGCTAAATTTAGTGTTTGTCCTTTCTCTGGAAAACAAACCTAGTGGGTAGCCAGCAGAGTATCCTGATCTTAAATGTCTCTCTGTGGAGACACAGAAAGATCAGAGAAACCCTGACACTTTTTCTTGATTCCTAACATCCAAGTAAAGTCAATTTTTAAAACCACACTACATGACAATATAAAATGCATATCAATGCATAGCAGATAATGACTACTGAGTATGATCTTGAAAATGCTATGACTGCATAACATTTGCTCTTCAAAATGAGTAAATTAATCCAAACTTTAATAAACATCCACACTTGACTTAAAGACAAAATGGAAAATAAAAAAATAACACAATAAACATGTAAACTTCCATTCAGCTTCAGATAGTGATTAACCAAGGCTCACACCATACACAGTAAGTGGCAGGAAAGGCAACATGCTTTAGTACATTTTCTTACCTCCAAAGCCAACTGTTGCACTTGACCAGCTCCATGGACTCGGAGAAGAGAAAATATTAATTTAAAGTGCCCAATGCATTCACTTTCAGAGCCTAAGGAATAAGAATAAAATATTATTTTTTTATTTCTAAGAGATGTTCTAAATTCAAACTATCAGAAAACCAATACACTTTATCATTTACTATTAGGGGTGTGTTAAGCTTTTCTTAATATTTGTGATATGATGTGAGTAAAGTATCTATAAGCCACAGTATTAGGTGAGACTAATCTGTTAAAGTTTTCTTAGATTTGTTTTGTTTCCATTTCTATCCCCACCCCTAGCCTCAGACTAAAAACAAATTTATCATATAGAACTCAAAAATAAAAGGTATGCAGTGGTAATTATACTCTTTATCTCTTGACCTTAGAGAGAGCTGCTACCCTACTCAGTCCAGCCTAATTATATTTTGGGAGAGTGTGACATCATTTGGCTTTTAATTAAGACTGAGTTAGGAGAGAGGCAAGATGGTGACCGGCAGGAAGGAAGACAGGAAGAGTGTGAGAGAGAGGGAGAGAGCCTAGATAAAGGAGTGTGTGGACCTGTGTGGGTGTGTGTGTGTGGGGTGAAATAGGGATAGTCAGACCCTGCAGTTCTTCCAGGGGGCTGCCAATCCGAGCAGTCTTAGACGGCAAAATGCCACAGCCACCGAAATACCCTAGGGAGGACACCAGCAGCACAGAGACCATGCCATCTTGAAGAAAACTGCTTGAGACTAGGATCCTAACTTCGCCTCCACCCAGTCTGATCTCGGAAGTAAACCAGGACCCTACAGCCGCTCTGGTAAAAGACCTGCCATCATAGTTGCAGACCCAGAGACACCAGGACTCCAGACACCCGGCCACAGATTTCTGTGAGTCACAAAGCCAATCCCTCTCCCCCACCACCACCCCGTGGCAGTGACATAGAAACTACTAGACCCCAGCTGCACAGTAAGGCTTTCTGCACTCACAAAGCAGTGGCGACTCTGCCTGACTTTGAGCCTTGGTGTCAGACATGGGAAGTTTGTTCCCCATGACTAGTCTCCGCGCCCAGGCAGGGAAACTGAGTGGGATTTGAGCTTAACCACTCATCCCTAGGGAGATGGTCTTCTGTGACCAGATCTCGTGCCCACACAGGGCAGGGACCAACACTGAACCTGACCCTGGACTTGTGAATTCGGGGAATTTGTTTCTTGTGACTCATCTCTGCACCCAGGCAGAGAGACTGAGTGGAATTCGAGCCTAACTGCTTATCCCTAGGGAGGTGATCTTCTACAACCACATCCCACGCCCACACAGGGCAGGGAGACAATGCTAAACTTGAGCCTGGACTTGCGAACTCGGGGAATTTATTTCCCATGACTTGTCTTCACACCCAGGCAGGGAGGCAGTCCTAAATTTGAGCACAGTTGCACAACCTTGGGGAGATTGTTTTCTGTGACCAGATCCTACACCGATGTAGGGCGACAATACTGAATTTGAGCCTGGGGGTGCAAACCCACGGAGTTTGTTTCCCATGACCAGACCCTGAACCTTAGCAGAGAGGCTTGGTGAATTTGAACCTGGATGTAGTCTTGGGGAGTTTGTTCCCCATGACCAGACCCTATGCCCACACAGGAAGGCAGTACTGAATTTGAGCCTGGGTACATGGACACAGGGAGTCTGTTTCCTACAGTGCACACCCACGTGACCAGACCCTACTCCCACAATAAGGGGCAGTTCCACATGACTTTGATTCAGGGCAAGAGCACACAGAAAGCTGTTTACCGTAGGGCAGAAGTGGACATCCTGCCAACACAGTGCAACTGGGCAACCCAGTCTCCCGGGCAGATCAGGGACACTGGGTTTCCACACAAGAGGCAGCATTAACCACCAGTGACTAGACTCTGTTCCTCATTACGTGCACCTGAGGGATCCGTGGTTCCCAGTACATTCACACTAAGAACCAGTGATTCCAATTCTTGGCACATGTGCACACAGGAACCCAATTCTCAGTGTGAGGTAGCACCAAGAAACAGAGATTCTGATACTCGATTGTCGGCATGGACACAGGGAGCCTCTAACTCCTGATACGCAATAGGGGACTTTGATTTTTGGCATACGGCAGTGGGTTTTCTGTTTCAAAGTGGTACAGGCAGGGTCCCTGATTCTAGGTGCACACACGAGGCCACACTAAGCAACTGTAACTCTGACCCAGGACGAGCATGGTTCCCACCAACCCACAGCAACTGCACATCTTGGTATCATCAGAGCTCTTCAATGACATTTGGAAGGTGCAAAACTCCCACTGCACACGGTCCAGGCCCTCGCAACTTGATATCTGAACCTTCTGGTGATAGTCAGAATTGGGAGACAAAGAAGCAATCCCCAGAGAAAAGAAAAGGAGGAATTGCTAAGTAAGGAAATAAGTGAAACGGAAGCATGCAACATGGCAGAAAAAGAATTCAGAGTAATGGTTATACACCGGATGAATGAGAAAAATCAACAACCTACGCAAAAATCAGGAAGAAATGTAAAATTATATAGCTACAATAAAAAACACCACGGAAGGCTTCAACAGTAGATTAGAAGAAGCAGAGGACCAAATCAGCAAGTTAGAAGATCAGGTACAGAAACAAGCACAATTTGAACAGCAACTAGAGAAAAAAATTAAAAAGCAGGAGGAGAGCATAAGGGAGCTCTGGAACAATGCAAAACAAAATAATATACGTGTAATAGGGCTGCCAAAAGGACAAGAAGAGCAGCAAGGATTAGAAAATTTATTTGAAGAAATAATGACAGAAAACTTCCCTGATATGGGGAAGAAAAAAAGTTATTCAAGTACAGATCCCAAGCAAGATGAATCCCAAAAGACCCACACCAAAACACGCCATACTTACAATGGCAAATGTTATTGACAAAGAGAGGATCTTAAAGGCTGCAAGAGAGAGACTGAGTTACCTACAAAGGACCCATCATCAGATTATCAAATGATTTCTCAACAGAAGCATATCAAGCTAGAAGAGAATAGAAGGAGGTATACAAAGTGAAGCAAAGCAAGGGACTCAATCCAAGAATACTCTATCCAGCATGACTATCAATCAGAATTGAAGGGGAAATCAGGAACTTCACAGACAAAAAAGGCTAAGGGAGTTTATCACTATCAAACCAGCAATGCAAGAAATGTTAAAGGGAATGCTGTGAAAAGAAACAAAAAGGTAAGAAGGAATACAGCCTCAAGAAATAAAAGTGGCTACAAACAAGTACCTTTCAATAATAACGTAAATGGACTAAATGCTCCAGTCAAGACATCAAGTGGCTGAATGGATAAAAAAACATGAACCAAATATATGCTGTCTACAAGAGACTCACCACAGAACAAGGGATTCAAACAGACTGAAAGTGAAGGGATGGAAACATATCTTTCAGGCAAATGGAAATGAAAAAAAAAAAAAAAAAGCCGGGGTAGCAATACTTATATCTGACAAAATAGACCTCAAAGTGAAGGCCATAACAAGAGATAAGGAAGGTCACTTGATAATACTAAAAGGGATCGATACAACAAGAGGATATAAACCGGTAAACATATATGCATCCAATGCAGAAGTACCCAAATATATAAAAAATCTCCTGGAAGATATCAAGAGAGAGATAGACAACGATACAATCATAGTAGGGGACTTAAATACACCACTGACATCACTGGATAAATCCTCTAGACAAAAATCAGCAAAGAAACAACAATCCTAAATGACTCACTAGATCAGATGGACTTAATTGACATCTTCAGAACATATCATCCCAAAGCTGCAGAATATACGTTCTTCTCAGTGCACATGGGACATTTTCAAAAATAAACCACATACTGGGTCACAAGCAAAGTGTAGCCAAATGCAAGAAGATTGAAATCATACCAAGCATCTTTTTAGACTACAATGGCATAATATTAGAAATAAACTACAATAAAAACAACCTAAAACACTCAAACACTTGGAAGCTGAATAGCATGTTATTAAATATTGACTGGGTTACCAATGAGATCAAAGAAGAAATTAAAAACATTCTGGAAACTAATGACAATAAAAACACAATAATCCAAAACTTATGGGACACAATGAAAGTATTCCTGAGAGGGAAGTTTATAGCTCTACAGGCCTAACTCAAAAAACAAAAAAACTGGTAGTAAATCATCTAACACTACAACTCAGAGAATTAAAAAGAGAGCAACAAGAAAGGCCAAGAGTGAGCAGAAGGAAGGAGATAATAAAGATTAGAGTAGAAATAAATGACAGAGACCAAAATAGCAATACAAAAGATCAATGAAACCAAGAGCTGGTTCTTTGAAAGGATAAACAGATTGATGAACCTCTAGCCAGGCTCATCAAGAAGCAAAGAGAGAGGACCCAAACAAAATCAGAAATGATAAGAGGGGAAATGACAACAGACCCCACAGAAATACAAAGGATTGTTAAAAACTATTATGAACAACTCTACTCCAACAAACTAGACAACCTGGAGGAAAAGGACATATTCCTAGAAAAATACAACCTTCCAAAACTCAATCAGGAAGATTCTAAAAATCTCAATAAGCCAATAACTATGGAAGATATTGAAGCAGTCATCAAAAAGCTTACAGAAAACAAAAGCTTAGGCCCAGATGGCTACACAGGACAGTTATACTAAATATTCAAGGAAGAACTAAAACCTATTCCAAAACATTCAAGAGGAAGGAACACTTCCAAACTCATTCATGAAGCCAGCATCACCCTAATCTCAAAACCAGATAAAGACAACACAATGAAAGAATTATAGGCCAATATCCGTCATGAACATAGATGCCAAAATCTTCAACAAAATTCTAGCATATCGGATCCAGCAGAACATCAGAAAGATCATACACAATGACCAAACAGGATTTATATCAGGGATGCAAGGATGGTACAATATCCACAAATCAATAAATGTGATACATCACATAAACAAATTAAGTGATAAAAATCACAGTTATATCAATTGATGCAGAAAAAGTATTTGACAAATTCCAACATCCCTTCTGGATAAAAACTCTCAACAAGGTGAGAATAGAGGGATCATACCTCAACATCATAAAAGTCATATATGATAAACCCACGACCAGCATCACACTCAATGGACAAAAACTAAAACCATTTTCTCTAAGAATAGGAACAAGACAGGGATGCCTTCTCTCCCCACTCCTGTACCACATAGTACTGGAAGTACTAGCCATTGTTATCAGACAACAAGATGAAATAAAAGGCAACCAAATTGGAAAAGAAGTAGTAAAACTGTCCTTATCCACAGACAATATGAAACTGTACATAGAAAAACCTAAAGACTCCATAAAAAAATTATTAGACTTAATAAATGAATTCGGTAAGATAGATACAAAATTAATGCTAAGAAACCTATGGCATTTCTATACACCAACAGTAAACTTACAGAAAGAGAGAGTTAAAAAGCCATCCCATTTACCATCGCACCAAAAAAATTAAGATACCTAGGAATAAACTTAACTAAGGAGGTAAAAGACCTCTATTCAGAAAACTACAGGACACTGAAAAAAGAAATAGAGGAAGATGTAAATAGATGAAAGAACATACCGTGTGCATGGATTTGTAGAATCAACATCATTAAAATGTCCATACTACCCAAAGCAATCTACATATTCAATGCACTACCCATTAAAATACCAACAGCATATTTCATAGACCTAGAAAGAACTCTCTAAAAATTCATCTGGAATAAAAAAAGAGCCCGAATAGCCACAGCAATCCTGAGGGAAGAACAAAGTAGGAGGGATCTCAATATCAGATTTCAAGCTGTTTTACAAATCCACTGTTCTCAAAACAGCCTGGTACTGGCACAAGAACAGACATATAGGTCAATGAAATAGAATAGAGTATCCAGAAATCGATCCAAACCACTATGCCCAATTAATATATGACAAAGGAGGCATGAACATAAAATGGAGTCAAGACAGCCTCTTCAATAAATGGTGTTGGGAAAATTGGACAGATACATGCAAAAAAATGAAACTAGACCACCAACTTACACCATACACAAAAATAAACTCACAATGGATACAGGACTTAAACATAAGATGAGAAACCATAAAAATACTAGAGGAATCCACAGGCAGCAAAATCTCAGACATATGCTTAAGGAACTTCTCTGATACTGTTCCTAGGGCAATGGAAAATAAAGAAAAATAAACAAATGAAAAATTTTTGTACAACAAAAGAAACCATCAACAAAACAAGAAAAACTATTGCATGGGAGAACATATTTGCCAATGTTAACACTGATAAGGATTTATTCTCCAACATTTACAGAAAACTCATACAACTCAACAAAAGAAAGATAAACAATCCAATCAAAAAAATGGGCAATGGACCTAAATAGAAACTTTTCGAAAGAAGACAGAAGGAAGGCCAAGAGACATATGAAAACATGCTCAAAGTTACTAATTATCTGAGAGATGCAAATCAAAACGACAATGTGGTACCATCTCACATCTGTCAGAATGGCTATCATCAATAAATCAATAAATGACAAATGTTGACAAGGATGCGGAGAAAAAGGAACCTTGGTGCACTGCTGGTGGGCATGCAGACTAGTGCAGCCACTGTGGAGAACAGTATGGAGTTTCCTCAAAAAACTAAAAGTGGAACTCCCATTTGACCCAGGAATACCACTTCTAGGAATATATCCCAAGAAGCTAGAAACATCAATCAGAAAGGATATATGCAGCCCTATGTTCATAGCAGCACAATTTATCATAGCTAAGATTTGGAAACAGCCTAAGTGCCCATTAGTAGATGAATGGATTAAAAAACTGTGGTACATCTACAGAATGGAATACTACACTGCGCTAAAAAAGAGGGAATTCCTACCATTTGCAACAACATGGATGGACCTGGAGAGCATTATGCTAAGTGAAATAAATCAGTCAGAGAAATATAAGTATCACATGATCTCACACTCATTTGTGGAATATAATGAACAACATAAATTGATAAAAACAGTTCAAGAGACAGAGAAACATTGATCAGACCATCAATCCTTGGAGGGAAGGTAGGGGAGGGGGAGGGTAAGGGGGAGAGATCAAGCAAAGGATTTGTATGCATGCATATGGGCCTAACCAATGGACACAGACAACAGGGGGGTGAGGGCATGAGTTGGGGGGAAGGGGATGGGAGAATAAGGACACATATGTAACACCTTAATCAATAAAGAAATTGGAAAAAAGGGGGGGGGCTTTAAAAAAATACTGAATTAGAACTCTGCCACCTGAGGACTATACTACAAACAACTGATATGCGTATTATAGGGATACTTGTGAAAATATGAAAATTTATTTCCATTTCTACCCACCTCAAACCTCAACCCCACAATATTTACTCCCATCTTTTCAATAAAACAAAAACATTAAATATTAAGGTTTTGTTCAGTGTGTATTTCCTTTTACTACCTGGTAGTAAAACACATAGTGTAATTTGTAATATTCTGAGGCCCCATAATTCACTATGATCCCTCAACTTAAAGGATCTGAAAATATTCTATAACTAAGTTGCTTTTAAATTCATTTGTAAACCACTTTACAGGTAACTATTATAAATACATCAATGACATATAAACCATATTTCTAAATTATAAGTGAGCATGTGATCCTGATATATGAACTTTATAGATGCTATCAAAACAGTTTCTATGCAAGCCCTTCCTCTATTTTTGTAAGATCCAAATCAATAGCCTGCTTTACTGCAATTATTTGTACCTAATACACCACTATCATTCTACTATGCCAACTACAAATAATTAAAAACAGGTTTTCCTCAGAGTATATAACACTGCCTTTAATAACATCCCAATGTATACCATGGAAATGACTAAATTCCTAAAAGTATTTCATTACTGTTGTTTTATTGGACTAATTTGTTGGCAATAGACAAAAAGTCAGAATTTTAATAGTATTATAACATATATTGAAAAGACCAAAAATTTCTGGAAGATAATTATTAATGGTAACGTAAATTCTATTTGTATTAAGATTTATATTCTATATTTGTTAACAAAGCTAGAATCAGAAGAAGCATTTAGATTTTCATTCATGTATCTCCCCTAGAGTCAGACAAGAGTGATGATATTTTTGGAAATGTCCTCTTAAAGATGTTTAAAAATGAAAAATTTTATATTTTCATTATTTCAAATTTTATACACCAAATACTTCTGTTTTTTCAAAACTGTGAGTGTCCATATGCATATGGCACTGAATTAAGGACCAGAAGAGACAAAAATTATATCATCTAATAAATCTAATTTAAGCACTTAAGCTTGGTATATCAACTCATGTCATCAATTTGAAATTTTACACTATCAAGTGATTCTGCCTTTCCAACTCACTAAGACTCTTATAACCATAGTGCCTTGACCTATCTTTCCAGTCTACTGTTTACAGATAAAAATATTATGAGGTCAAGTTCTCTTAAAGTTATGTCAGGTATAGCTTTATAACCAAGTAATTTTCCCTGATAAAACTGAGAACTGGATTTTTCAGGCCCTCTATTATAAGGATCTAACTGATCATGGGTAGAGTCACATACCTGGATTATATTTTATAACATTTCTCAGAGCCTCCAAAGCCATTTCCACTCTTGGCAAGCGGTCTCCATGTTGTTCTGACTCCACTTTTGCAGCATGTGTAATAGCCATGAATGTGTGAAGGTACTGGGCCTGTGAGCCTATGTAATCCAAGAGACTTGCAGCAAACGCTTTTGGAACCTAAGTTGAGTGGAGATATATTTAAAGACATGTGTGCCTTTAGAAATGATGAATAACAAAGACTCCATAGCAAAAAAACAACCACCAAACAACAACAGCAAAAATCAAGCTACTAAAGTGACTGTACATCATATAAACATACCTATGGATTAAAATGGGGAGGAAAGTCCTGGCAGGTGTTGCTAAGTGGGTAGAACATAATCCTATGCACTAAAAGATCATGGATTTGATTCCCAGTAAGAGCACAAACCCAGGTTATGGATTAAATACTCGGTCGGGGCCCATACAGGAGGCAACTGATTGATGTTTCACTCTCACATTGATGTTTCTCTCTATCCCTTCCTCTCTCTCTCTAGAATCAATGGGGGCGAGGGGGAAGAATATATGTCCTTGGATGATGACTTAAAAACAAACTGAGGGAAGGGGAAATAAAATTTAGTCACATTATGAAGTGTTTCTCAACATTTTCTGTCCCAATACATTAGAGATCAAATATACTTCCATGAAAACTTTAGTATAATAATGCTGAGATTATAGTATCACTTATCTTTACCAATAAAAGTAATAAATAACATTAGATGTTACTTCTACAATTTGGTTATATTTTAACATTTTAAAATTATATATATTTAGAATATAAATTCAAATGACAGTTTTCAAAGGGATCTTTAAAATCACTGAATTTATTCTGCTTAACAGCTAAGTAATACACATTATGGTTTAATAAATTCCCTCTCCAAAACAAAACAAAAAAAAACCCTATAACAAAATATCCCAACACTATCTCCAAGCACTAAGAAGAAAAACAAGCTCCTCAATTTGCTTCTGGAACCAACAAGCTGATGTGACTGCAATCGTTTATAAAAAAAAAAATATTTGTT
This sequence comes from Lasiurus cinereus, assembly GCA_011751065.1. Lineage (NCBI taxonomy): Eukaryota > Metazoa > Chordata > Mammalia > Chiroptera > Vespertilionidae > Lasiurus > Lasiurus cinereus. Next base: position 15,335,209 of record JAAGEH010000125.1, read on the forward strand.
CTCCACCTGTATTTTCTTATTTTTGTCTAATAACTAGCCAGAGAAGGATACTCTACATGATGGAGTTGAGTGTGCAAGTAGCCTTGCACTTCCATGAGAGACTAGTAAGTTGAAGGCATATATACATGACAGTAGGATACCATTATGCATAACATAAGGAACAGCTAGGCAAGGAATAACTTACTACTGAATCCACAAAGTTAAATTCTTCAACTTTCAAAATAAAGAGGCTTATACATTATCAATGGTCACTCCATCACATAGCCAGGCTGGTATAAAGCATTTGGCAGAGAACAGGAATTATTTCTATGTACACACTGTAGTAAAAATGGGCAAAATTATCAGCCAAAACTAAAAGAGAGCTTACCTCTAGCTGGAAAGTAGGGACTTCATTATACACCCTAACAAAAATCTCGCCTACAATAAGTTCTTTGGCGTGATCACTATAGACAAATTCTGATCCGTAAGTTTTGTCACAGTCACCCTTAAAAAAAAGAAAACAGACTGTTAGATAGGCATCAGAATCAATAGTGTCTGGATTTTAAATCTATCTACATATTCAATTTAACACATGAGATAAATAACTTAAAAGACCCACTCATTTTTCAGAGGGAAAATATGCGGTGGATTACAGAGACAGCACCCATTGCAATTGCAATTATAAGGTTTATTAAGTAGTAATAAGGACTCTGGAATGGGTGTAAAGTTGTCTAGTCAAAGACTAATATTATTACTCATTTTAAAATTTTGAAAGATCACAGAAGTCAGCCAATGAAGTGTCTTAGAGCTAGTGTTCATAAAGCAAGTATGACACTTGGTTCTTCTCACTCCATTCAGCAGGCATTGGGCCTAGTCAGATATAGGGTGTCATATTTACTGGTTTAAAAAGTAATATTTAAATGAAGTGCTGTCTAAATAAACAGGTTAACAAACCAAGAAGAATTTCCATTTAAGAAAAACTAAAAAGACAGGAAAGAGAAATGGGAGACTCCTGGTTGGGAGGCTCAGTTGGTTAGAGTATCATCCCACACACCAAAAAGGTTGAAGTTGCAGGTTCAATTCCTGGTCAGGGCATATACCTAGGTTGTGGGTTTGATAACTGGTTGGGGTGTGTATAATAGGCAATCAATTTTTTTTTTCTCTCTCTCCCCCTTCCTTCCTTCCTCTACTCTCTCTAAAAATCCATGGAAAAATATCTTTGGGTAAGAATTAACAACAACAAAAAGTCAAAACCCAATCATCTAGTATATGTATTATCCAGGTTTTCTCCTATTTTTCATCCTATTGGTTGTTTTTTGTTGTTGTATTTACCCTGTTTTCCCCAAAATAAGACATCCCCCGAAAATAAGACCTACTTACAGTTTTGCCTCTCGCTGTAATATAAGGCATCCCCCCCGAAAATAAGACCTCCCTGATAATAAGGCCTCCCCGAACATAAGGCCCCCAAAGCTACTGTAAGGCGTCTGACTCTTGATTTAAAGAGACCTCGCACTGCATGAAGAGCTCCAGCTGCGCTGCGGCCATTCAGTGAGCTGGTTTGTGATGACAACTACTACCCTACCGTATACAGGTAATAAATTTTCTTTTTTTTTGTTGTTCAACAATAAATGTGTACCGTATTTTTCTTCATGGAAAAATAAGACATCCCCTGAAAATAAGACCTAGTGCATCATTGGAAGCAAAAATTAGTATAAGACACTGTCTTATTTTTGGGGAAAACAGGGTAATTGTTTAACAGCTTCTCCACTGAAAGGTGTCAGAATAGGAGAAATTATTTAATTTTGATACCAAAGGCAATTTTGATTTACTGGGAAATAGAGACTGGAAAGAATAATTAGCAGGGCTTCTGGGTGCAAAAACTGGTTAAAATAGAAGACAGGTATATATTAGTGGTAACAAAAACAACATAAAAAAATCTCAATGTATTATTAAATATAGTAAGAAGTATTCTTAAATTCTTAAGTGCTACTACTATTCTTAAATATTAGATGGCAAAAAGCTATGTAGAGGCTTATTTAACACCAAATGGAGAAATGGGCTTCTGCTTTGCCAATGCTAAGTTACATTTCCAGAGATTCCATCAGAGAAAGTTACCAAATAAACTTTTTAAAACAGTTACTTACTTTTTTAATCATGTTTTCTTGTTGGGATTCAAGAAATTCAAGTAGCTCTGCCCTTGTAGAATTGTTCCATATCAAATAGGGGTTCTCTGTGTTGCTGTTAAGCATCTTTAAAATCTAGGAAACAAAATAAATTTTGTAACGTTTAGTAAAAATACATTGAAGTTATCATTTACTAAAATTGCCTATTACACTTGGTAATAGGCGCTTTAAGTAGAACAGAACTTAGTAACAGGTATCTCAATAGTTCTAAAAAGTCTGATATTATTATATCCATGTGCACCTGCAAAAAATTGAGGCTGAGAGAGGGCAAATTATTTGTTCCAGTTTTCCAAATCCTTAGGCGGTGAAACAAGGATTCAAATTTGAATCTGTTTGACTTAACACTGGCTCTGCTTTGGTGAAAATTTCACAATACATTTGTGTTAAAGCATTTAATAAACTCAGTAAACACAGACCTAAAAGGAATCATACTGCCTTTATACACATTTATTTGAAAACAAAAATCTAAATCTTTATGAAGCATACGCCTAGGAAGGAAAATAAAATGTACAGGTAGAGTCAGTTCCGCTTTTCTAGGCCAACCTCTAATTCCAAATTGCAGGAAACAGTTCAGTAGACCTAGCTATGACTGCTTCCTTATCCACTGTGCTTCCCCTCCACTTTAACTATACATAGACATTTGACTTTCCTTTATGTGTTTTAGTAAAACTGTTTTACATTTTACATTTATAGAGCTTTATGCCAGGAGGAAAGCAGGGGTTAATACCTCCCTCTTATACAAAGACACCCAACCCTTGTTTTTTCAAATGTTAAGAAAAATGACTAGAAAAATATATTAGTAGAAAAACTGTAAAACTCTGAGAACTAATAGTTTAAAATAAGCATTTAATATGTCCAGATGAAGTTCAGGCAACATTTTGAAGTGCTACTAGTTCTTTTTTCCTATAGTAGTTGATCAACAACTTGCTAGTTTTCAGTCAGCAAAACCCATCACATTAACAAATACAAAATCCAGAAAAAAGAAGAGTGACGCCTAAAGCTCTTCCCTCCAAAAAACAACGCCCAGCACTAGAACCAGACCCATTCAGATTGGATTAAAAACAAAGAAGTGATTTATAAGTTCTAAAAATACTTTACACTTAAAACCCCGAGTTTTTTTTTTTTTACATAAGTATTAGACAATCACTAGAGAATATAAAAATAATATAAAAATCGTCTGCAATTCTGCCATTCAGGGATAGCTACATGTAAGCAGAATGGTACAGATTCAGCCATCCTTTCATTTCTTTTTAATACAAAAATGGGTTTAGTCTTTTCACTTGAAACACTTTAAACATCTTCGAATGCCTTTAAATATACCTTTACAATTTAAGGTTCACGGTAGTTTATTTAATGGGTTTCTATAGGTTAATTCTCTACTGCTATATTTGTAGATTGTTTCTCAGTGATCCTCACAAAAGAAGCCAAAGAAGTTGGGAGATCTGCCAAGGTCATACTTATTTTTGTGATGAATGTGTGTGTGTGTGTGTATGTGTGTGTGTGTGTGTGTGTGTGTGTGTGTGTGTGTGAAGTCCCATTTACTTTTGGGACTTCAAACCTGCGCCTAAATAAGGTAAAGCTGAGAAACAACTAAAAATTGACTCTGGGTCTCCTGGCTCCCAGCCCTCTGCCCACTGTCAACCCCACCCCAGTCCAGTCCCTTATAATTCCAAGGAACAAGATTAGTTAAGAATTATGGTGGCTCTGTCCTGGTTGGGTGGCTCAGCTGGTGAAGCGTGGTCCCATACACCAAAAGGTTGTGTGGGTTTGATCCCCGGTTAGGGCATGTACAGGAGGCAATTGACCAATGTTTCCCTCTCTAAAAATCAATAAAGTACTCAGGTGAGGATAAAAAACACACAATTATGGTAGCTCCACAACTAAAACATGAAGTTAATTTACACTTACAAAAAGACTGCTCTTGTAGACTTAGGTCATCAATACACAATAAACTAAATTTCTTGGCCAAGAGAACAAGCATAGTATAAACATTGTCAATTTTTAGTTTCTCTGCAGCACTCAGCTTTTTATGTTCCTGTATTATTTAAAAGATTTCTCAATATTCATCAAAACCCAGGCTACCTGTAAAGCACATACCTCAGTAGTACTAACCACAGCAAGTTTTCTAGCAATATAGGGTGTCAGCATGCCAGATAAACTTTTTCTGATGGTTGGATTTTCTGGAGTTGCTTGTTCTTCAGGCAGATACCCTCCAAGGCGACTGAGAGCACAGACACTCAGTTTGGCCAGGCTGTTGGCTACTTCCTGTTAAAAAAAATTAAGACATTAAAGTAGATCTGCTATCTTACATTAATAACACAATTAACTGTATGGGACACATTTAAAAAGCAGAAAGCTAACAACCAAAAAAGGCACAGGAGTCCCTAACACTGATATTAATGAATTTATGCATTAGAGATTACTCTTATACCTATACAAAAAAGCATCAGAATCTGTGAGTTCATTATACCAAATCAGTATCTTGTAGATAACTGGAAGAAGCATATCTGGGGGTAGGGTGAGTATAGCAGGTAAATTTGACTGCTAAAGACAAGTACAAATAACAAAATGAATAACGAATGATAGTAAATACAAAAGTATATATAGAAAAAAAAATATATGTAAAACTCAGGTAAGTACTCGAGGGTTTGGGGGAACTAGTCCCAACAGTATCATTATCTTTTCCTGTGTTACAAAATCCTAATTTTGCAATCCTACAGGTGATGCCAAGTAATCAAGAAAAAATTAAGTTGTATCTAGTATATGCTACTACAAATTTCCTTGCCTTGAATCCTAGTTAAGATAAAAATAGTCTGGAGGATTAAAGAACAATAAACTTAGTTATCTCTGAAAAACAGTGTATGCCTTGGGGGTTCTGGATAGCTGAAGCTTTGCTTCACATTAACCTATGGCTTGAGTTTAAATGCAGTATTAAAGCAGTGTTCAAGTTACCTGCTGGTTTGTTTCTTCACTTTTCTGAATGCCACTCTCTTCCAGTGTGTAATCATAATTAAACAGATAACCAAGCATATACCACAAAATTCCAGCTTGAAACAGGTGTGTCTGTAGCCAGAAATCCACAGCAAAAGAACTGACACACTCTACCCCAAGAGCGGCCACCCGTGGAATACTCTGAGAGAATAAAAATAATTGAATTAATTATAGAGTTAAAAAGAAGCTCCCAAGAGAAATTGGATGTGAAAGTATGTCAAGCTAGCTATCTTATTATGCAAAATATTTGCCTCTTCTATTTTTATTTCCAATTTAAATTTGAATCCTATATCCTTTAAAATCCAAAATAAAAAGTGACCCTGTGACAAAACACAGAATTACCATCTTTGAAGCTAGTGCTCAGAAACTTGGGAATCATTTTCTTCATTTCACTTATTCAATTTTAATTTCTAAAAGTAGTAACAAGGTAATTAACAGCAATTCACATGTCAACCAACTTAAGTTTATCAATATCTTTAGTGCAGGTGTACAAATTTACTTCTGTCATTCAGTTTGTTCTTGCTAAATACTGCTCAAGACATCAAGTAAATATAGTTGAGAGGACATGTTTTCATCAGATTCCCTTATTTCTAGATACCCTAGCTCAGCATCAGCACTCTAATCCTGTCCTTTTCCAGTATACCTCACACTGTCAGTCACCCAAGAAATCTCTCCTTTCCTTAGCAGAAGTAAGAAGAAAGTCAACTCTCAGATCTCTAAAATGGACTTTCTTCTCATGAGGCAGTGACCTAAGTTTCAGGTTTTATGTGATCCTTTACTCTTATGAGATTTATTTAGACTAATCTACTCTTTCTTCCCTATCTTTCCCTTAATGCTCAGATGAGACCCACTTCTCTTTAGCTATGTCAGTAGTCTGATTCTTTGTGGGCCAGCTTAGGAACAAAAGCCTTCATTGATAGCAATGCTTCTGTGAAAAATGCTATTAGAGAGCCAAATAATTTACTTAAAAATAATTAGAGCTTTTCCTCAGCCAGTTGGTTGATGCATTGGCCTATGTACCAAAGACTGCAGGTTCGATTCCTGGTCAGGGCACATACCTAGGTTATGGGTTCTATCTCTAGTCGGGAAATATGCGGGAAGCAACTGATCAATGTTTCTCATGTCGATATTTCTCTCTCTTTCTAAAGATCAATGAAAACATTCTTGGGTGAGAATTAAAAGAATAAAATTAATAATTTGGAGAAAACAACTTGTTTGAAAACCTGAGACCGGCTACTTGAAAAGAAAACTCATTGCCGGCTCTATCAGAAAGCATTATAAAACACTACCTTTCCAAAATACAGCACCCGACAGAGATCCTTGATGATGCTGGGCATTTCTGTAATCTTCTCTCGGCATTCTTCAAACTGAGCAGCTACACTATAGCATTTGCTTATATGTCCACATACCTGCAAACAACACAACAGAGCAAAAATGAAGTCACCTCTGTGTTCCTTGCCTAAGATAGTGAGAATCAAATCAGCAAGGATTTGTGAATACATAATGATATATATAATGCTCCAAAATTAAATAGAATATTATATTAAATCACTAATATTTCTGGTTAAGATTTTCTGTAGATTCAAGGTTGCCATATCATGGTCACTATGGTACATGGCCAAATCGACCTTGGGCTGTCTTTCAATGGCCAGGGAGCTAAGGTTTTCACGTTTTTAAAGAGTTACTAAAAACAGGGAGCACCCATACGACTGTCAGCTGATTTCTCAACAGACACGATGCAGGCCAGACGGGAATGGCAAGAAATATTCAACGTGATGAATAGCAAGAACCTACAACCAAGAATACTCTATCCAGCAAAGCTATCATTCAGAACTGAAGGGCAGATGAAGAGCTTCACAGAGAAGAAAAAGCTACAGGAGTTCAACTCCAAACCAGTATTATATGAAATGCTGAGAGGTACTCTTTTAGAAGAGTAAGAAGAAAAAGGTGAAAGATAAAAAATTATGAACAACAAATACATATCTATCAGCAAGTGAATCTAAAAATTAAAGTGAATTAAAAATTTGATCAACAGAATAAACAGGTGAATATAATAGAATCAGGAGCACAGAAAGGGAGTGGACTGATAATTTTCAGGGGGAAAAAGGTGAGGAGTGTATAGGGAGAGACTGGACAAAAATCATACACCTATGGATGAGGTCAATGGGAGGAAGGTAAGGGTAGAGGAAGGGTTGGGAGCTGGGTGGAGGGGAGCTATGGAGGGAAAAAAAGAGAAACAAATGTAATAATCTTAATAATAAAGATTTAATTTTAAAAAAGTTACTAAAAACAAACACAAAAAACAAACAAAAAACCAAACAAAAAAGTTCAACAGAGGCTATAAATAGCCTGAAAGCCTGAAGTGCTTACTTTCTGGCCCTTTATAAAAAAAGTTTGCTGCCCGGGCTGGTGTTACTCAGTGGTTAGAGCCCATTCACGGAAGGGTTGCAGATTCAATTCCCATTCAGGGCACATATCTGAGTTGCAGGTTCAATACTGGCCCCAGTCGGGGCTGGTGCAGAAGGCAACAATCGGTCTGACTCTCTTGCATGAATGTTTTCTCTCTCTCTCTCTCTCTCTCTCTCTCTCTCTCTCTCTCTCCTCTCCTCTCCTCTCCTCTCCTCTCCTCTTCCTCCCTTTCACTCTCTCTAAAAAGCACTGGAAAAAAAAAAATCCTTGGGTGAGAAAAAAAAAGTTTGCCAATCCCTAGGTAAAAATATTTTTGTCCAGAGTATTAACATTGTAGAACAAGAGTTCTATTTATGTACTATACTTCAAAGTAGAGGCTGAAACTCAAAAAGCTTATATTCAATTGTTTTATGTTCTAAATTTTGCTGGCATAAAGAAAGGGCCACATAACAAGATGCATTCTATAATGATCTTAATGAATTCTTGATGGAATTTCTATCAAAGAATTAAAATACTACAGTTGGAGGAGGAAGACAGAAAAGTAAATTAGGTAGGGGTAGAAGTGAAATAAGAATAGCAAAATGGCAAATATTTGAAACGAGGTAATGAGAACATATGGTTCATTATATTATTCTCTATCTTAAGAGAGAAAAAATAAAGCCAAAAGAGCACATGCAATTTAGTGCAATGGTTCTTAAAGTATGATATACAAACCATCAGCACCCGTGATTCTCATAAAATAGCGTATTTTCAGGCCCCTATGCCAGACCTACTGAATCAGAAACACTGTGGGCAGGGGAATGGGGAGGTGATTCTCAGAACCTATGGTTTAAAGAGCCAGCCCTTCAAGTGGTTCTCATAGATTAAAAACTTGAGTTAGATCAGTGGTCAGCAAACGATGGCTCGTGAGCCACGTGCGGCTCTTTGGCCCTTGAGTGTGGCTCTTCCACAAAATACCACGGCCCGGGCGAGTCTATTTTGAAGAAGTAGCGTTAGAAGTTTTAAGTTTAAAAAATTTGGCTCTCAAAAGAAATTTCAATCATTGTACTGTTGATACTTGGCTCTGTTGACTAGAGTTTGCTGACCACTAAATTAGGATATAGTATAATTCTCTTGGAACCATACATTTTATTTTGTTGTTGTTGTATAAAATACACCATGACCTAGTGAAATTTATTCCATGGATGCAAGGCTGGTACAATATTCACAATCAATAAATGTGATATATCACATAACCAAATTGAAAAACAAAAACCACATGATCATATCAATTGACACAGAAAAAGCAATCAACAAAATCCAACACCTATTTTTATAAAAACTCTCAGCAAAGTGGGAATTAGAGGGATCAGATCTCAACATAATAGAAGCCATATATGACACACTTATAGCCAACATCATTCTTAATGTGCAAAAACCAAGTGTTTTCCCTAAAAACAGGAACAAGACAGGGATGTACACTTTTACCACTCTAATTCAAAATAGTACTAGAAGTTTTACCCATAGAGATCAGACAAGAAAAAGTAAAAGGCATCCAAATTGGACAGGAGTAAGTAAAATTGTCATTATTTGCAGATGACATGGTAGTATACATAGAAAACCCTAAAGACTCCACCAAAAAATTACCAGATTTAATAAATGAATTTGGCAATGTAGCAGGATACAAAATGAACCTAGAAATCAAAGGCATTTTGGCTTAATTTTTGTTGCAGTGTGGAGTTTTATTTGGTGTTCGTTATTTCTCAGTTTTTCCCTTTACTTTTATTAGACTTAGAAGTTTCTGGATTTGTGAGCTCTATTTCCTGAAACTTTCCCTTACAGTATACCTTATTCTTTTCTGATTTTATCTCTTTCTTGCATATCAATATATGGGTCAAATTGTGTCTTCCTTTTAAGTTTAAGTCTTAATCTCCAAGTACCTCAGAATGTGAACTCATTTGGAAATAGCATCTTTATAGATGTACTAGTAATCAAGTTAAAATAAGGTCATTATAGGATGGATTCTAATGCAATAAAATATGGGTCCTTATAAAAAGAAAATTTAGACAGAGACAGGCATGGGTGCACGTAAACATACACACACACA
>JAAGEH010000125.1:15344866-15582992 GCA_011751065.1 Lasiurus cinereus
AGAGAGAGAGAGAGAGAGAGAGAGAGAGAGAGAGAGAGAGAGAGAGAAACAGGAAGAATGCCATGTGTAAATGAAGGCAGAGATCAGAGTAATATGTGTACTCCACACCAAAGGTTTTCAGCAAACATTAGAACACCAAAGGAACAAGGATGTTCAGCAAAACATCAGAAACTAGCCTCACCTGTACTGACATGTCACTTGGTTTACTAGAACGATTCAAGACAGCCACACAGCGACTAAATGCCTCTTGTAACACCTGCAGAGAAAGAAGCCAACCATTAAGTTGCCATTCTGACTTGAAGTTTAAAAAGCCTTTTTTAGTAGGAATATTAGATACCTGGTTAAGTAAATGTTATCTCAATTAATATTTGTTAAATAAACAAGTAAACAAAGGGCTCCTAATAAGCTACTTTGTGATCCCAATAAGCTACTTTGTAAGTAATATTAAGTTTATCAATTTTGAATCTAATACTCTCCAATTCACATGAAATAAAGCTCCATTTCTACCTTTAATTTTGGTACCAGAATATAGGGAATGTAACATTGTTATCTGTTGGCATAAATTATATAAACTATACCAACCATTTGTACTTGGTGAATTCTCTATTGCCAGGAGTCATGCAATGTATCTAAATTAGCTGGAAAGTAAACTCTAAGGCATTCATATTACCTCAATTCCATTTTCCCTTCGGAGCTCTTCAGCATTGAGGGCTGAGCAGTTGACAGTGTGGAAAGCCAATTCTACTGCAGCAGGCAACAAAGGTGATTCTTTTGAGAAAAGGAGGTCATCTGAAGTTTCCATGGTTATAGTCCTAATTAGCATGGGGTATCCTGCATATTTGTAAGGCTGTAAATCTAAAATAACCAAATATTAATGTAGGACAAACAAAACAAAAACCAACTGTGTCTAAAGTTAATTTAGACAGTGTTCAATTACATTGCATTAAAAAGTGATAAAATATTCAACATCTCAAATGTCTACTAATTCTAGTTTATAAAAAGAAATTAAAACAATTACAAATCCTCTGGATCTTTTCTTTTCTAGCAAACTTGTTTGAGTGATTTCTCTAAAATTTTTCCATACTAATAAAATAATATTTTCTGAAAGAGTAACTAAATTCAGTGTTTGATCCTTTGCAGCATATTGACTTTCTATGTTGTCCCATGTGATTTTTGCAACTTTTCACCTGATCACAGACAGCAAGACACAGCCCACACACCAGAGACTATTAACAATCATGATTTTCATACTTCTTTGTAAAGCAAAGAGCTAGAGATATTTAATTATTTTTAAAAAATATATTTTTCTCGATTTCAGAGAGGAAGGGAGAAGGACAAGAGAGATAGAAACATCAATGATAAGAGAGAATTGTTGATCAGATGCCTCCTGTACCTCATCCAGGGACTAAGCCCACAACCCTGGCATGTATTCTGATCAGGAATTGAATTGTGACCTCCAGGTTCACAGGTAAAAGCTCAACAATTGAGCTACACTGGCCGGGTAGACACTTTGATTTAAATGAGTGAATCTTTCATATTCTACTGTCTGAATAACAAGTGCACTTTTGTTTCTATTTCACCAGTTATCGTAAAACAAACATTTAAAAATAATGAATATAATTTATTCTAGAACAAAGAGACTGTGACTTTATAAGAGCCTCTATAATCCCACTTGAAATCAGCATAAAGCTTTTGTCTTTTGATTATGACCAATAATTTTCCTTAAGTTAACGCTTTTCTAAAATGGCTTTTTTTTTAAAAAAAAAAAAGCCTCCTGTAACTGGTCCTATATATGAGGCAAGAAAGAACAATGGATGCATTTTAAGCCTAACAGATCAGGTCCCACACCACAAGCTCACGGGGTATAAACAACACTGGGGAAAAAAAGAAAATGTAGGCTGAAAAAACATTCTGACCTAGATAACAAACCAATGGTGAGCTACAACTGCACCTGACTAGCACATGGTTATCAGCCATTACAAAATAACCAATGGCCCGGCTGACATGGCTCAGTGGTTGAGTTTTAACCTATGAACCAGGAGGTCATGGTTCAATTCCCAGTGAGGGCACATGCTTGGGTTCTGGGTTTGATCCCCAGTAGGGGGCATGCATGAGGCAGCCAATCAATGATTCTCTCTCATTGTTGATGTTTCTATCTCTCTCTCCCTCTATCTTCCTCCCTGAAATCAATAAAAAAAATATTAGAAAAACCAATGCCTTTAAACACATACTTGATTAGTAACAAATACCATATAACTAAATGCTTACAAATCTGTTCTATTCAATTATTATGAGAAGTGAATCAATTAGTCACTACTCTCTAAAGACCTAATTGCTAGATCCCCATGTTGTCCCCTCGAATATGTATCTAAACTGCAACTTAACTTGCCCTTAATTACCCAGTGTTCCATATGCTTATGTCAGATCCCTCCCCTCACACTCCTTCCCGCCTACTTTGTCCCCTCTTCCTTTTCTCTTGCAGAGCATATGATCTCCCACTTGGTGCTATAAAACAAGTTCGGTCTCTGAGCCAATGGACATCTGCCATATTGAACATAACTATGCAACATAAAGTCTTCAAACTTGTCAACATACTCCCAGCTTTTTGGCTGCCACTGTTAGTTAGCATAAATGGACTACAAACATGCTGGAAAGTCCCAGTAACACTGTATCCTACAATCACAACTTCTTAATCTCAAACAGTAGTTTTCAAATTAAGGGTTTTTACAGCTATCATAGGGAATAACAGGTTAATGGGAAGTATTCAGTCATTTTAAAGGTTTCTATTACTCTTTTTTTTTTTTTAATAGAGAGGAAGGGAGAGAGATAGAGAGTTAGAAACATCGATGGAGAGAGACATCGATCAGCTGACTCCTGCACGCTCCCCACTGGGGACGTGCCCACAACCAAGATACATGCCCTTGACCGGAACTGAACCTGGGATCCTTCAGTCCACAGGCCGACCGACGCTCTATCCATTGAGCCAAACCGGTTTCGGCTCTATTGCTCTTTTAAAGATTAAAACACAGTTGGCATTTTCAACCTTTAGAGGCTTTTAGAGTCATGATAGGCAGAGTCTTTAATATGTGATTTAAGAACACTGAATCATCTTTGAATCAAACACTGCCAGACCCCTTTTAGATCTCATTTAATATGTTTGCTGCTAAATGGCTAAAGATAAAAAGTTAGGAGGAATACTGAAATCTTGTTGGAATGCAAAATATTGAAAAATATAGATATAAAATAAGCACCTTTTTGAGCCTTCCTATGAAAAACTACTCTTTTGCTGTATTTAAAATATAATTTCAAGAGCCTTTTGCAATAATAATTATAAATCTATTAAAATACACTGTAGAATATTTTAATATTCTAATTTTAATATTCAGAAAGTAACATGGTAGAATTAGGTGGAATGAAAACAACACATGCTTACCTTCTTTATGACGGTTGAAGAGAATGCTCTGCGTTTTCAGAATTAAAATTATATTTTCTGGATCCGGTCCATCCACTATTTTTGCCGATTTGGTACATAAAAATTCATATGCTTTATTTACTTTCTCAAACATATCCTGTATGTAACCAGAGAATATTAATTTTTAATTTGGAACATTTCAAATCAAAACTGAAATAGAACACAGCTAGTTGGTATTTTATCAATAACTTCTTTAGTTATTTTTTGTTTTGTTTTACATGAAGGCATTCATTCCAAATATAATCTAACTTGGTATACTTTTAAGGTGAAATCCCCCACCCCTAACCCCTTCCAAATAGCTATTCAAATGATCTCAATACCATTTACTAAAAATGTCTTCCTCACTGGTTTATACTGTAAATATGATAATAAACTGCTATATACTAGAGATAATTCCTAAATTATTATAGAAATAAATAGAAGAATTACTATTTATTGAGTACTATGGCAGGGCTTTGCTAAGTGCTTTATATACATTATCTCTCTTAATACTTTAAAAGAGCCATGTGAATAAAATCCCTAAGTTGCTAGTGTCAAAGGTAGTACTTTTGGTAAACTGAGGGAGGGCCACTGATGCAGAAAACATGGGGTGAAGTTAAACACACTCTGGGCATTATATTATGGGGCAAATACTGATACAGAGGATGAATATATCTATTTTCTATCTAAAACAGTAACAGAGTAAAAGAAAGCCAATCCCAAAGCCCTAATTCCAGAGGTAGTACATACTCTTCCTTCTGGATTCTTATCAGGGTGGTACTTTTGTGCAAGTCTGAAATAAGCTTTTCTGATCTTGCTCTCATCATGCCTGTTAAATAGGAAAATTATTTTATGAATACAGTAGGGTGCAAGAAAAAATATTTACACAATCACCTAAAATGGTACTTTAAGAACCTTACTTTACTATATATGATCATATATAAGGTGTCAAATCAAACCCTTTATATATTATCTTCATAAAAAAAAACACTAAACTTTTCCTCTACAAAGTTATCATTCACTTATAATTACAAAAAAATATTTAGGGTTTAAAGAACTAAGAAATTATTTAAAAATTTTCCAAAATATCACTTTGAACTCTATAATTCTGAGTCATCAACCTTCCCAAAATGTAGACATTGTTTTATACTTAAGAAAATGTCTTTTAAACTATTTTTCTCTAACATACCTATTCTACTGTAAAATTTCACTGATAAAGTGGATCTACAATCTTTCCAAACTATCTGTCATTTAGTGTCTCAGGCATATATATATATATATATAGCATCTATATATATCAACCAGTTGCTATGATGCACATTAACCATGAGGAGGCAGACTCTCAATGCAGGAACAGAAATCACAAGCATGGAAACATGGAACAGACGGATGAATCTCAGAGGGAAGGGGGGAGGTGGGAAGAGGAAGATGGGAAGAGATTAACCAAAGATCTTATATGCATACTAGAGGCCCAGTGCACAGATTCATACACAAATGGGGTCCCTCAGCCTGGCCTTTGGGGATTGGGCCGAACCTGGCAGTCCAACATCCCCTAAGAGATCCTGGATTGCAAGAGGGCACAGGCCAGGCCAAGGGATCCCATGCACTGGGCCTCTAGTATTGCTATAAAATCTCTTCCTCACGCATAACAGGAACAGAAAGAGGATGGGAGAATACTGAAAATAACTCACGGTCCCTGTCCTTGAGGGAGATTAAGCACTTCATAAGCATCATCTATTGACATAGTAGGTGGCTTCTTTTCTACTTCCTTCTTCCAGGCATCAAGGGTATCTTTTAGAAGTTTAACCTTAAAGACAGAGGATTACAATTTATACCTATTAAAATAAAACTATTTCAGAATATAACTTGTAAGCCACAAAATCCTTGTGCTATATTTATTTAAAATGATATTTCTAGACTATCCAAATAATAGTTTTCTGAAACACAAATAAGAAACACTGTTGAATAGTAAGGTATCTGTTATAGGACTATATATTTTTAAAATATGTATTTTTTTATTTTCTTAGAGAGAATGGGAGGAGAGGGAGGAGAAAGACAGAAGGGAAAACATTGATGAGAAACACTGATTAGCCGCATTCTGCTCACCCCCTACCGGGGATGAAGCCTAAAACTTGGGCATGTATAAAAATCTCAGTAATACATGAAAACATTGAGATTTTGAGAAATAGCTACACATTTCCCAGTTAATAAGTAATGGAGCTGGATTAAAACCTGACAAAGTCCATACTTTAACTATCTCAAGTTGATCCAAACAAGAGCAGACTCTATATGCCTTTATGTGGTCAGAGGACTATAAAGAGGCAGTGTCTGGTGGTACAAATGGCAACTGTTCTGAAATCTTTTGACGGTAAAGATAATGGTATGCCCTCTGCCACAATAATAATCCAACAAGGTAGCCAGGCCTACTGTATTCCAGGCTTTAGGCAGATATCCAAGGGCTCTCACTGGAGGGGTTCCAGGGCACTGTGGACAGGCAGGTAGCAGATACTACTATACAAATAAGTATGTCACACATACTGGCTCAGATGTGTGCTGTGTTTCTTACGTAAATTCTCACATACTCTCCTAACTACCACATGAGATAGTTGCTATTATAAGTACTACTGCTTAAGGCCAAACTGAGACTCAGTCCAACACCAGCTTACTCCGATATCTATGAACTTAATCTGCTCTAGAGACAAGCTTCCACCAAGCTAGTATAGTAACAATCGTGTAATATACATGAAATTAAGTTGGTTTCATTTCTGTCACAGAAGGTCAAGATTATAAAGATTCTAATACTCCCTCAAAAAAACAATCTTTCAGTTTGGTATGTACTCAAATACACTGAACTACCCTTTACATGGTGCTTAGAGTAAGAGCAAATACTTCAGGAAGCCATTAACCTTCTAGCACTGACAGAAGAAATGATTAGAGGCTATTTTTTTATACTTTAAGAAGGCACAAATTAATCTGCTAACTTACCGGGTCTTTAATTGGCCAATCTGGAAATCGGAGTGTATCACAAAGTTGTTTGAGGTAATAAATATTACAAAATAGTTCATTTTCTAGTTGTGGATAGTTGATAACTGGGATGGGACAATATTGATAAAGTGCTCTAGTGTTACTCTGAAGACGAGGTGTGAAATCAGCAAGATGGGCAGCGATCTTCTCTATCATGAGACGCCTACAAGCATAAAAACATCCAAGCAGTACGAAAGGATTATTTGATTTTATAGAAAAGGTTAAGATAGACAATCATGCAAAACAATTACATGGACCTTCTTTAGAGTAACTCATTTGTTTAGAATACCCTAAGAATGTTAGTCAGGGTATTTTAAATTTATGTAAAAACTTTCAATGAATATAAACTTATTTGTAATACCTATCATAGACAGAAAGGCTATTACCAGTCCTTCTTATTATAAGTCACTGTTACTGAAAAATCAGTCATGAGATGGTCAAATGGTAAGAAATCTGTATGCAGCACATGGGCATAGCCAGGGAACTCAATTAGCTATCATCCCAAAGAAGCTCACTGCTTGGTATTTACTTTAGTCAATTTAACCAACTGGGATGTGGCCCTCAGCTAAGCAGAAATTTGATTTGATTAGTACTCTTGAGAGTTATATCTTTTAGATGGGGAAGGCATAATAATAAATTTCAGAAGAAAAAGATTACATAAAAAACTATGTTGTAAACTTCTTTATACCTAAAGAAAAATATGATGAACATACAGAATATATTCAAATTGGTGGCTAACATACGCCAAGCCTACAAGTCAACCTATAGGAGGATACAAATGATAACCAGCAGGTGGCATTGTGAGTGTGAAGTCAACCAAAGGGGAGTGAAGGACCAACTCGGACAACTGGTGTCCAGCTGAGAGAAGTGGTGACCCTGACACTGGAAGACTCAAGTGCCAAGTCTTTTCTATACACTGACATCTGCTTCTGGGCTTCTCTTTTTTCTGCGTTTCCATCGGTTTTTCCTATGGCATTCTCCTCCTAACAAGGAGATTCCTTAAGAACCCTAATCTCCAGATTAAGGTCAAAATGTTCTGGCTATGGAGCCCTCATTCTAAAATGAATTTAGAATCTCTCTGGTATGGTTCATTTTATTTGGGCATAATTTTTAATTAGTGGAGTACAATTCTATTTCCAAATACCCAAGAACTATGTTTTTTATTTTATCTCCACATATTCTATAAATATATATCAGTTCATTGCCTAACATTGTACCAGTTGTACAAACTGACTTAAGAAGCACCAATGATAACAGGGTCTACACCTTTATACAAAGCTCTATTAAGGTCACAGTAATTTTGTCAAATCATGTCAAAAATTAAAAAAAAAATTTAGAGCATTGTCACTTGATTTGACATCAATGACTGCTGTAGCTTCAGATTGTGTCATTAGTAAAAGCAGGTCTTTTCATCAGAGTCAAATTAGACAGCAAGGGTCAAAGATTCTGAGTATAAAATACAATCAATTGAGTACTTACCTCATTTCACTGCTCCAGATTGCTTCTGGTGTGTCAAATTCTCCAAGAAAAATCTCAGAAAACTTTTCAGACTCATAATTTTCTAAGTAACAAACCATTGCTTCTGGTAGGATGTGCCCAAGTATACTTCTTTGAAAAATATCTTGTCCTTTTGACTTAAAACAAAACAAAATATAGTCAGAAACAGTAAAGCTGTCTTTCAATTTTTTGGCGAACATTTAAGAAAAGAGAAATACAAAAAATTGCTTTTGTGCTTTGCAAATTTAGATAGAAACATGGCAATATGTGAAGTGAAATGTTTCTGGTTTAAATTGGCTTGATAAGAGCTCCAAGGTGGACTAACACCTCCAGTCCTGCAGCAGTCTTAACCTCCCAAGGTCCAGGGCTGCCAACTGGCCTCTGACCATGAACAATAGTGATGGACAACACAGAAAGATGTGAGATTAACATCAGTTATTCTGTGTTAAATCACCTGTATCTGCTTGTTTTCAAAAACAAGTACAATTAGTAAATCCAGCCCTGACCGGTTTGGCTCAGTGGAGAGAGCACTGTGGACTGAAGGATCCCAGGTTCAATTCTGGTCAAGGGCATGTACCTTGGTTGCGGGCACATCCCCAGTAGAGGGTGTGCAGGAGGCAGCTGATTGATGTTTCTCTCATCGATGTTTCTAACTCTCTGTCCCTTTCCCTTCCTCTCTGTAAAAAGCCAATAAAATATATTTAAAAAAAATTAGTCAATCCAGAAAATCAAGATCTTAAAGCAGGGATGGGGAATATCGGGCCCTCTAACCATATAAGGCCCACAAAGTCATTTGGTCTTGCCCTGCCAAGGCATTAGGGGTGAGTTAATTAAATGTTCAATCGAATATAAATATAGCAGGCTAATTTTTAAGTTGATAATTCCATATAGCCTACAAGTGATGTTATAAATATCCAAATGGCCCTTCATAGAAAAAAAGGTTCCCCGACCCTCTCTAAATGAATCTGTTGACATGAAGGGTGGGTAGGACTTAGATGAAGAATTCCTATTCAAAGTAAGTATAATTAACTATATTAAAAACTCCATATTCTCTGGCTGGCCAAATGAAGTCAGGGTAATGATCACACTTAAGCATACTAGATTTTTAAACTCATTTTTCTGCCTGATAGAAATAAAATTCTAAAGACAATAAGAACTACTCTTATTTCCTTCTAGGCAAACTGAGGACATTTCATTTCTTTAGGATTTGGCAATGGCCCAGGGAAATAAACCCAGACAAGGTTTTATCACTTAGTGCAAAGAAAAATTAGATTATGAATATTTTTATAGGCCTTTTGGCTAAAGAATTGCCTTTTCTGTTCTTTACAATCCAGAGTTCTGCTATAAAAAAACAGCAACACTATTTTGTTGTATAATTACATCTAACTATTGTTAGATGAAATGACATATATAGTTTCTTATATAAAATTTGAAAATAAGATTACATATGCATAACTGCACCACAAAAAGAAAAAAAATATGCCCCAAATGCCTCGGGCTACTTAAGGTAATGTCATTAGAAGCAATTTTTGAAAACTTTTTTATGTTTTCATTTTCCATTTGTATAAAGCTGTGAACATGACACTGGCATGGGCATCACTTTAATATTATCAGAGAGACAGACTATTTTGTAGGGCTTCACTGGCTACTCTATAAAACATGCAGTTTGGTCTAATGTCAAAGTGGTCTAACATTCCTTGGTTAGTCTCCTAAACAAATGATATGGTTTTGGTTTATTCTTCTGCTCTTAAGAAAACCTGAAAACCAATGCTCCATGAAAAAAAGCATAACGAAATTTGAAACACACTTCAGTTATGTGTCGACAATAAATATCTCTGCAAATGTATATTTAAAGTTTCAGGTTGAATAAATCATCTTTTTCTGGATTCCTACTTTCCCTCCTCCATAAAATGGCAAGAAAAGTGCCTAAAAAATTAAGTAAGCTTTCAAAAAGAAATCACCATCTTGGAATCTGAACAAAAAGAAAGTTTAAGTCATACTAAATGTTAAATCATTATATGGAATTCTAGTATATAATAAACTATTTCTGAAAATTAATCCAAATTTTACACAAAGGGAACAAATTACATTCACAGTGGTGTCACGTTATAATCCACATCTTCAATTTCCAATATAAAGTCTAATGGGCAACATTTATTTTCATTAAAAAATATTAGCTTAGATTGTGTGCAATGTACCATAAGGGACTATAAAAACGTACTAAAACAACACCTGCCCTCAAGTGCTCCTAATCTAGAAAACATATATAGCTCAGGAAGCTTTGTTGCCAACACATCTTACCCAGTGTGAAACATGCATGTAGAGGATTCATCTGGCTTACCTCCTCTGACTTGAAAGCCTGTTTGGCGTGTGTGTACTTCAAAAATCTAGGGGAAAAGTTTACTTATCAGACACAGGAACTGATTTAGTAACCTTAGTTTTTTAAAGATGAGGTCTTTCTATATAAGTAAAAGCCATAAAAGGCAACTTGTAAATCCAGATCGCCAAAATGTTTATTTTCTTATTAACACAAGAACTTAAGTGAACAGAAAGGTTTTTAAACTATGGTCATATTAAGGTTAGATAATAACGTGAACTATCATCCAATTTTTGAAATTATTTATTTTTATTGTATTAATTGAGGGAGAGAAGAAGAGGGAAACATCAACCTATTTTTCCACCCATTCATGCATCCACTGGTTGCTTCCTATATGTGCTCTGACTGGGGATCAAAACAGCAACCTTGATCTTTAGCACATCAGGACAATACCCTAATCAACTGAGGTACTCACCAATAGCACAAAATATCCAAATTTAAGAAAAAAAAACAAAATATAAAATTGCATGCACAATAGGAATATAGTTACATTAAATATGTATATTAAAATACTAGGTGATAAAAATCTTATGTTAGATGTGGTAAAGTGGTTTAGTAGTGTAATACTGAGTAACTTTCCCTATTCTTCTAATTTCTAAATTTTCACATATGAATTACTTTTATAATGAAAAATTTAATGAAAGCAATGATGTACACACACACACACACACACACACACACACACACACACACATCAATCCATGTACAATTCAAACAATAATTTAAAATAGATTATCATTAGAGTTCTTACCGAGCTACTGGAAGCACATTGGAACCTGTATACATCATGATAAAGAAAAATACTCCAGTAAGATAAAGACGAGGTAGCTGTGGGTTATCTTGCATGATATGATATAACAAAATAGCAACCTTCTCAACAAGAATAGGGTCAAAGGTCAGCAGTAGCTAAAAAAAGAAATAAAATGTTTTTGTTATTGGGTTGTAAAAAATTTGCAATATCATCACTCATTTTATGTTTATGTATTTCTTGTGCTAAGGTTATAGTTTCTTATATGCAGTAAGTTACAAAATAAAAATCCATGGGATTCAGTAAGCTTGTCTATCAAATATTACTAGCAAAAAATAAAAAATAAATTTAAAACAAGACTAAGTACTAGCTCAGATTAGGAGGTCAAAGTTTTAGATTCAGATATGAGATTCTAAAAAGATTTGAAGATGATTCATTTTATAACACTTAATGCAGAGATATAAAATATTAGAATTGATAAAAATTTATTCAGAAAAAGTCCAAACATGCCTAAAGCTATTTTGTCACCATTATAGGTAAAATTGTTTCTTGTGTAGGAATCTTGTAACAAAAGAAAAAAAAAAAGACAATCCTTCGGGTTATTTTCAGTTGAGTAGATGTGAAGTATCCCCCAAAGAACTCAGGGAGCAGAGAACACCATCAGTAAAACAGTGGTAAACAACGGATTTACACATTCAGGTAGAGGACAAGAGGGTAACCAAATATTAATAGTTATTTCTACTACTAGAAAGTACCAAAAGATGTGGTCTCTAAAAATCTGAGCTGGCAATACTGGCATTTGAAATCACAGTAATGAATCTCGGGGGGAAAAAAAGGTCATAAAACATTGCTAAAATAAATACTTGATAAAGAAATTTAGTAAATTTTAGTTTAATAAAAGTAGCATGTCAATTTTCTATAAACAATTACTTTCCCAATTTGATGTCAAATGTTACTGGTAAAAAAAATAAATTTAAAACAAAAGTACCAGCTCAGATTAGGAGGTCAAAGTTTTAGACTCAGATATGAGACTGAATAGCTATTTGTCTTTAATAATTTAAATTTCTCTGTGCTCAAAAAGGTGTTTAGTACTATGACATATTTCTTTCATGGAAAATTTGAGATACAGTAACACAGGATTTGACAACAAAATATGGGAATTAGCAGGCAAAATCCCAAAGTATTTGAAATTTTGACTATACCAGAAGACTAGGACATTTACTGGTATCTTAGAGGTATCTAAGACCAGTCTAAAAATTCTGAAACTATATCCAATGGTAAAACTGGTGATTACTCTTAAAATCAAATGAAGTACAAAAATCTGTGCCAACCAATATAGATAATGTTCCTGAAAACTACTACTGCCTAACTGTGCTTGGCAAGATCTAGGTCTTTCAGAACATAGAAAATTGAAGAAAACCAAAACAGCTTTTCAAAAATATTTTTTTTAAATATATTCTTTATTGATTTTTTACAGAGAGGAAGGGAGAGGGATAGAGAGTTAGAAACAGCGATGAGAGAGAAACATCAATCAGCTGTCCCCCTGCACACCCTCCAATGGGGATGTGCCCACAACCAAGGTACATGCCGTTGATTGGAATCAAACTCAAGACCCTTCATTCCGCAGGCCAACACTCTATCCACTGAGCCAAACCGGTTTCAGCTCAAAAATATTTAACTAAATATTAAAAAATATATAGGAGGCAAATATTGTTAAAAGGAACTACTACTTTTAGAATTAAAATTCTTTTAAATAACTTTAATTATTTAGATATTACTAGAGATGTTTGGTTAATTAAAATAGATCTTTCCCCCACAAAGTTTCACATTACGCTGACCAAATATGTTAGAATTTGTTTTTTAGTCATCCTTTTTGGGCCCGAAATTCAACAGCATTTGCATTACTTCTTGCCTTTTAGTTTCATAGGTATTGGAAAAACATGTGGGAGAGTTAGATTTTCATGCCAAGAGGGTCCAGAATAGAAAACAAAAGCCTCTCCTACCAGCTCACACATACAGCAGCACAGTCCTCTTGGCTGAGGGTGGGAAGGTAGTAGAATATAAGGAACTGCAGTGCACTTTCACTTAAGCATATGAACAGAAATGTCCACAACAGAAAAGCCCACAGTGAATTAGAGTATATCACCTTTAAGTTATTACAATGGTGTGATTTTAAGGATGGATAATAACTAAAAGCTTTTGAGAATAATTCTGGAGTCTTCCCATATTTACATTCTTTGATACACAATCTTCCACAGCCTATTCAGAACATCAACTCAATAAGTGAAGTAAATGTAATTCAGGGTTTAGAAATAAAAATGGAATAGACTACAAAGAAATAATGACTGGGGCTCCTAGTGAAATTAAATAAGGAAAATGATTCTTAAAATAGTATTTCTAATTTGGTAATATAAGATTAACTCACCTGAATAATATGGGGAAGGCAAGCATTGTCTGACAGCAGTCTTTTCACTCTGGGTAAAGGCCGAATGATAGCATTATCTTGATCTCTAGAAAATATTTTCTAAGGTCAATTTTTAATATTTTCATTAAAATTTATATGATCAGAGCATATGACATTCTACTAGGCATGAAGCATATTACCTTACTTTTTTTGTTAATGAAGACTAAGCTCTCATACAGCTGGGAACATGATTAGGTATTTTGGTTTAAATCTATTTGGCTGCTTAATATGACTTCATTTCCTTCCATAAGATTTCCTTGAAAAACAGTACCCTAGAAGAGCCAGAGACTCTTATTTATTATTTAATTGATTAAACTTGGTGTTGTCCAACACTGTCAGTGGAGATTCCCCCCCCCCAAAAGGGCATATCAAACTAAGTCACATAAATTTAAAGAACTTTCTACTCTTAGTGTTTTCCAAGTACAGCCTTAATTCAATGCTACATTATTCTAATGACTGTCACTCTAAGTCTGATCTGAATTTTAAAGAGAACTAAAACATTAAAGCCTCAAGTAATTTCCATCACAAATATCTGTTAAGTATAATAAATTGATGTACATGCAAATACTTTATAAAGATTAAAATGTCTCATTGAAGGGTCATAATTATGATTATCACTGGATAACAAAGTCTCACATCACCTTTACTCGTCAGGTGGGGCAAGATGTGAGCCTAGACTCACATTCTTATACCAGGAGTGGCTGACCTGACAGGTCAGGAGCTGGCACCTGCCACTGTCCACAGACTGCAGTGTGCTTATTTCAACAGTTTATACCTGGTTCATATGAATGGCAACTGTTACCATTGCTAGAATGCAGCTAGTAAGCCTCAATGTAGTATCATCATTTGTAGTCTTTTAGAGAAAGATATTTTTAGCTACTATACTAATATAAATTATAAATTATTGCCTTTTATCTTTTTCCAAAAAAGCTCCAAAATTCAAAGCAGCATTCCCCCAAGGACACAAATGGAAGACCGTTGCTTTAAATCACCAAAGTATTCCCATGCCATCACAGAGGAAGCATCCTTACAAATGAGAAGAAGATGATTAAGAGTCCTTGGTAACCATGGGAATGTTCAATTACATTTTACCTGCTTGGAAAATATCCACACATTGTGATCAACATGTTCAATATTAGGGTTGCAAGATCAGTTTCATTTAGCACAGCCTGTCCACTGGCTAACAGACACCACTTAAGCTGAGGGATTGCCTGTAGTGGTCGCCATCCATCCATGCCTTGAGCCCAGCATCTGGTCTTTGCATTTAACATTCCTTTGTTCCACAGTTCTTGCATCTAAATGAAAACAAGGCATCATTATTACAGACAAACAAAGCAAAATGAAAGGGTTTGCTAATGCTTTCTATTTTTATAATAAACACATACTAAACTATGGAATATATAAGTTCACTATTAAAGAATAACAACAAACTTTTGTTGATAGGCCTTTAAGAACCCAAATTTGGCTACTAATAAGAAAATAACCATTTAGCTGGTCAACCAGTGAGTATAAATAAATACTAGAAAAAATAAAAACAGTAGGCAAAATGTAAAATGACCAAATTATGCCAACAAAAGGCTTAGTGTTCTATAAAACTTTTTTGCTAAATTCTGAGCCTGATGGGCTAAGGATGGGAGGGCAGGATCAAACAACAGCAGATGTTAAGAAAGAAATTGCCTTTGGACTGTACAGGCAGTTTTTAATAAGTTTCAGATGGCATATTAAAACTTTCTATTCATACAATAGAAAAGATTTGTAGTTTGACATAATTAACAAGATAACTGTTATATAAAACTCATCCAAAGTCTCAGTGCCACTTCTATTAATAACTTCTTAAACACTAAGATTTGAAGACATCATTGTGAGAGTGTGTGTGTGTGTGTGTTTCTCTAGTAATGCAAACCATCTTATCCTTAATGTGGAAATGGAAAGGCAGAACCCTTGGAGCTGATGACACTATTTCAAATTATAATGTTAAATATTATTATTCTCAACAACAACAACAAAAACAAGATGGCAGCATAAGTGAAACCTAAACTGCTGCCTCGCACAACAATTTCAAAACTACAGCTAAAAGACAGAATGGACATCATCTAGAACCACAGGAAGGCTGGCTGAATGGAAATTCTACAACTAGAAGGAAAGAGAGGGCCTCACAGAGACTCAGAGGAGCTGCAAAAAGCTGAAGTATGGAGACATGCACGTGGAGAGGACAGGCGGTAGAGGGCCTGGCTGATTTCCTCTAGCAGGAGGGAGACAGAAACTCCCAACTGCACTGAAACCCAATTCCAACTGCACTGAACTCCACTTCTAGGCAAGACTCATATGGGGGAAGTCTGAACTGTTGAAAAAAGGGAGGAGTGCACAGAAACTCAGGGAAGCCACGAAATGCAGATATTTGGAGGAACACGCACCAGTGCGCACAGAGAGGACTGATTGCTGATTGTGCCGCTCGCTTTCTCTAGTGGAAGACCAAACCTTCCAACTATGCCGAACTCCACTTCCGACTGTACTGAACCCCAGTTTCGGGTGAGACCCTGGAGACCCAGACCCATACGGGTCCCCGGAGCACACAGAAACTCAGGGGAGCTGCGAAAGGCAGAAGTCTGGAGGTGTGTGCATATGTGTGTAGAGAGGGCTGTGGTGATTACCATGGAACACTAACCCCCAGGGGCTGCATAGGGCAGGACTAACAGGAAGCCAAGGCTGTCTACTCAGCCGTGATACTCTGCTGCATCCAAGCTGAACAGAGGCTTTTACAATTTTGCAAGTCTTGTATCATAAGGCTGACTCCAGCACAGTAGTTCTCCCAGCATAGACAACTGAAGGTCAATTCCCCTCAGTGATACTAACAACAACCAAGACTTAACTACAACAAAGCTATACACACAGTCGACAAAGAGATGCACCAAAAGAGTCCACCTCAGGTAAATGGGGAGGCAGACCTACTGGACCATACAGAACACCTAGCACACAAAGCTACTCTACCAACTCAGGGAAGCAGCGAAAATGCGAAGACAAAGAAAAAGATCACAAACAAAAGAAATGGAGGAAAACAAACAAATGGATATAGAGTTCAAAACCACGGTTATAAGATTTTTCAAGAATTTCCTAGAAAAGATGGGTAAATTTAGCGAGACCCAAGAGGACATGAAAAAGGATCAACTAGAAATTAAACATACACTGACTGAAATAAAAAATATTATACAGAAACTTAACAACAGACTAGAGGAACGCAAGAATCAAGTCAAAGATTTGAAAAACAAAAAAGCAGAAAACACTCAACTGGAAAAGAAAAAAGAAAAGAAAAAGAATCCAAAAATGTGAAGAAAGTGTAAGAAGCCTCTGGGACAGCTTGAAGTGTAACAACATCAGAATTATGGGGGTGACAGAAGAAAAAAGAGAGAAGATACTGAAAACCTATTTGAAGAAATGACAGAAAACTTCCCTTACCTGGTGAAAGAAATAGACTTACAAGTTCAGGAAGCACACAGAACCCCAAACAAAAGGAATCCAAAGAGGGCCACACCAAGACACATCATAATTAAAATATTAAGAGCAAACGACAAAGAGAGAATATTATAAGCAGCAAGAGAAAAACAGTTAATTACCTACAAGGGTGCACCCATAAGATTGTCAGCTGATTTCTCAACAGAAACTATGCAGGCCAGATGGGAGTGGCAAGAAATATTCAAAATGATGACTTACAAGAACCTACAACCAAGATTACTCTACCCAGCAAAGCTATCATTCAGAATAGAAGATCAGATTAAGAGCTGCACAGATAAGAAAAAACTAAATGAGTTCATCAACATCAAATAAGTATTATATGAAAGCTGAAAGGTATTCTTTAAGAAGAAGAAAAGAAAAAGGTAAAGATAAAAACTATGAACAATAAATACATATCTATCAACAAGTGAATAAAAAATCTGATGAACAGAATAAACAGGTGAATATAATAGAATCAAGGGCATAGAAAGGGAGTGGACTGACAATTCTCAGGGGGAAAGGGGTGAGGGGGTAGACTAGACAAAAATCGTACATCTATGGATAAGGACAGTGGGGGGTGAGCTGGGTGGAGGGGAGCTAGGGAGGAAAAAAGAGGAACAATTGTAATAATCTGAACAATAAAGATTTATTAAATTAAAAATAAAATATCCCAATATCTCTATGTGCGCTAAACACAGGGAAATAGGAAGGACTAAGACTTTCATGAAAAATTTCTCTGAGACACATACCTCATGAAATCCATATGGGCCACTCCTTTCTTTGTCTGCGCTGCCGAAGTACCATTCCTTTTCACTCTCTCTTTTCATATCTGGAGCAGCTTCAATTACATTGCTCTAAATTTCAAAATAATTGAGTTACTTTTTAAGACCGAAATTTAAGGGGGCAGTCGTCATAAAAGTTACATAGTACTAATTTCTTGGGTTTTATTCCTTTAAAAACTCACCTACATTTTTAAGAGAGCTTATTTTAAGAGGTAAGGGTAAAACGCCTAGCCTAATAGTAAAAAAAAAAAGTGACTTGCTTTCTAAGAAGCATTAGAAGTAAATGGGTTCTACATTCACTTGAAAATCTAAGCTAAATTATCTACATTCCTGATGTCCTTTCTAAATTCCCAGGGCACTAAAATTTTAGTAGCAAAGAATACTGCAAATAGCTATAAAAATAAGCATATACCATTAACCTTAAACCACGATGCTCAAAATACTAAAGCTCTTCTTTTGAGGGAAAAACTCATTCCAATTGTAAGTTGCAATAAGCATCTGATCCAAGAATTAAAATGCTGACAGGAAAGTGGTTTTAAACACTTAGTTTCAATCTATTACCACCACTACAGGTCATTGTTATATAGTTTTATTTATCAATTTTTATAAAAATCTAAAATAGAATTTATGTAATTAGTATATTTTATTAAAACATGGTTTTTAAATACTCTCATAACTACTAGTTTTCAGTTATTCATATTGAGAGGAATAACAAAGTAGTCAAGAGCATAGATTTCTGGGTTCTTACTTAGACTCTGTCCCTTATTCATTGACCATGGGCAATATACCTAGCGTCTTTGTTCCTTCGTTTCCTCATCTGTAAATTGGGAGAGTTGTTGGGAATTTAAAGAATTAACATATTATGTGTATCAGAATAGTATCTGGTACACTGTCATGCTATATAAACAAGCATCACAATTACTATTATTCATACCTGATTAAATGCCATCATCTATTCAAATAGCACTTCTGTCTACACTCTAGCCAAAATTTAAAACGTTATATTCCCCTGCACTAAGACAAAGCATAAACTAAAAACATAACACAGAAAGGAAAAAAAGAAGGGAATGGAGGGAGACAGAGAAGGAGGAAGTAATGAGCAATGAGTTAAGTCAGATCCCTTCTGTAAGTTAGGTATCAGAAGAGGCCTTTCAGCAGAGACTGGCAGCTCTGTCCTCTTACTGGCTGGTTTCAAGAAGGTCCCCAGATTCAACATATATTCTCCATGGGTATCAATGCTAAAAGTTCTAGTTAAATAAATGGTGAACACAGTTTAAATCCTAAAGGTTGCATTACCTCAAAATAAAACACATTAGCATTGTAGTTACTTTAAAAGACAAAGAAACATTGAAAAAATAAAAATGAATCATTACTGTCCATTTTGGATTGTTCTTACATTTATTTTCACTTTTCTGTGTGACTAAATCTCCCATGTATTAGTACTATACTTACTGGAGCAATACACTTGTAGCCAAATATACTGACATATTTTCAGATTTTTAAGATTCTTTTTTTTTTTTTGATATGTTTTATTGACTTTTTACAGAGAGGAAGGAAGAGGGATAGAGAGTTAGAAACACTGATGAGAGAGAGACATGGATCAGCCGCCTCCTGCACGCCCCCTACAGGGGATGTGCCCGCAACCAGGATACATGCCCTTGACCAGAATCGAACCTGGGATCTTTCAGTCCGCAGGCCGACGCTCTCTCCAACTGAGCCAAACTGGTTTCAGCTAAGATTCTTTTGATCCTAAAAATATATTCCATGGATGTAAAACTTGTAAAATATAGATAAGCATACATACTTGCAGTGGTACCGTCGCTCGGCTTACATGAAGATGTGCCAGGGTAAGTAAGTCCACAAGGATTCTAATTCCATTTGAATCCATGAGATCTTTAACATTTTTCTAGGAGACAAAAACATTTTTACATAGTCTAAAACCTTTCTCTTCAATATGTACTCACCTAAAAGGCTCTCAAGGAAGAGAATATTTGGAATCTGGAAAACTTAACGTACAAGTGACTAATTGATATTTTCAGAATTTTGTGTTCAAGGAACATGAACTTAAGACAAAAATAAAAAGGCTAAAGCTATATTACAAATATATCACATAAAGTATTTTATTTAAACTATATTCTGAGCAAACAAAACAAAATAAAAATAAACAAACAATGAAAGGCTGGCAGGAATAACACCCCCATAAACTCTGGTCCTACAATTATCCTGCATTTTACCAGGCCTTTTTGTTAATAAACAAATTATTCTATAATCAGAAATAAAATCTGGCATATTAAAAAACCTCTTAATGGTCCAGTATATTTTTGTAAATATAAGATGAAACTGGTAATTTCTTAGAAGTTAGGAAGAGATTATAATTTAAATTAAAATTTCTTAGCTGTAGCCAGTTTGGCTCAGTGTATAGAGCGTAGGCCTGCATACTGAAGGGTCCCAGGTTTGGATTCTGGTCAAGAGCATGTACTTTGGTTGCAGGCACATCCCCAATAGGGGGCGTATAGGAGACAGCTGATCGATCTTTCTCTCTCATCAATGTTTCTAACTCTCTACCCCTCTCCCTTCTTCTCTGTAAAAAAAAAAAATCAATAAAATATATAAAAAAAATTTCTTAGGACTTACTAATTACACTTCATTTTAAAGCATTTGCATTATTTACTAAAAGACTAAAACTAAGCAAGTTAATATTAGTTTAAAAATTTAATTTAAAAACCCTCAAATTTTATTTCAACATCATGCAATGTTATAAATGTGAATGTTATAAATATTACAACTATAAATTAGTTAGAAACCAGCACAAAGTTATTTAAATGTCTTAAAAGTAAATTATGAAGAGCTAATGTAACTCTTCATGTCTTCAAATTACTTGAAAATGTATAATAAATCAAAATGTATACTGATAAAGTTTCCACTTTCTGTATTTACTTTACTTCAAATCTAATCCTAAAGAAAAATCAACTAGCAATTTCACGCCTCATTATTCTTCACTAAGAATTTTATCATCATTAATTTAATCAGTATCTATAATGTTAGGGTGGGATGTACAGAGTATCTGACAGAAACTTTTCCCTCTAGATAGAGCGGTTCTCAACCTGTGGGTTGTAAACAGCTAGCAGGGTCTCCTAAGACCATCAGAAAACACAGATATTTACATTAAGATTCTTAACAGTAGCAAATTACAGTTATGAAGTAGCGACAAAAATAATTTTATGGTTGGGGATCACCACAACATAAAGAACTGTATTAAAGGGATGCGGCATTAGGAAGGTTGAGAACCACTGCTCTAGAAGCTGAGAGTACACAAAACCTTCTGATCTAAAAAAATTACCATGTCTGGATAATTAACTTAAACTGTAGTAATTTATCTTTTTGTTACACACTCATGTGACTTTGGATATAATAACATTTATGCAGAAATACTGTACCTTATTAAGGATTAATTTGTTAAGGAAGAGGATCAATCTATCTCGTTCAAGTTTATCTGTGCACTATTGAAATAAATGAGAATTTAATCAGAAATGAACAGAAACACAAATTAGATGTTACCATCACTGGACAACATCAACCAGCAGCCAGTAAGAAATAATGTCATCTTTTAAACATTAAGAAAATAAAGACCATCAATTATTACAATTCCTCCAATGTTTTACATTCTCTGCAATTTTATATAACTACTCTAATCTCCCTAGATAGGCGGATATTTTAAAAGTCATAAAGAGATTATGTCAACATATAGGTTTAAGAATATATGTAAAAATTAATATAAGTGAATTAGCTCAAATAATACCTTGTATTAAGTAAAAATTCCTAATAATTGATTAATGTTTCACATAAATCACATCATGATAAATACAAACAAGAAGGAAAATACATATGCCTAAAATACAAATGCTATGCCACAGGTACTCAGATTCAACTAGAGTAAATGAATTAGAATTTGGTGTAACAGCAAACAATAAGGATTTTCAACTGGTTATATTATTTTCTAGATATGTTTTGTGACCTTACTAAGAATCAGTTTCTGATCTATAGCTGAGGCAATTATAATAAGCATTGATAGACATTCGCAAAATTGGTGAAATGGTTCTAAAGCAGTTCTCTAAAATTTAAATTGTTAAGTATAGGAAGTGTGTAAACACAAATGAAAAAAACAAAGTGTACACACTGAATAAGTAGGTGACACTCAAATTTGAGCTGATTAATTTGTTCTTTCCTCCTACCATGCTCAAGTGTTAAATGACAAACTTTCTAAAATAAAAAGGTGCTAACTCCTTTTCATATTATTGACTATCACTATAGTGCTGAAAAGATTTACTAGTTCCACACTTTAAAATTTAGTATGCTAGCATCATTTAGGATTTTTCCAAAATGGAAAACCAAAAGTACCATAAAATTCTTTTACACACCTGTCCAGCTCATCCATATTTAAAGATTGACAAAGAGGTAGCTTAAGTTGTTCAGAAGCAGCAAATGAAAAAAATAAACAGGTACTATCCCATTAGTCATTTTCCTATTCATCTATAAATAAGTATAATGTGAATTACAAAAAAAAAACAAAACAAAACCAAAAAAAAACTCATGCAAAAGTTATGGTAGCAAGGCAATCAAATAGAATTTAAATGTAATTTTGAAAATCTAAACATGTACTACAATGTCACTACCAAATAGTAGTTTCCTTAAATGAGATCTTACCCTCTCTAACATTCCAATGATATATCGTGTATCTGTAAAGGGTCCTATTTCTTCATGACATCTGCCATAAACAATAGCAAGGGCTTGTAAACATAGACACTTCATGTTTACTTTTGGGGTGAGCAGAAAACGATGATAGAGCTCATTGAAAAATTCATACCTAAATTAAAAAAAAGTTTATAACAACGTTGGCCATGAAACAGTAAAAACATATACATAGTATGTTTTAAGATCACCAGTGGATGCCTGAAACTAGATAGTAACAAACCCTATATATTCTTTTTTTTCCCCAATACATACAAACCTCTGATAGTTTAATTTATAAATTAGGCACAGTAAGAGATTAACAATTACTACTAATAAAATGTAACAATATAGTATATAATTATATGAACATGATCTCTCTTTCTCAAAATATCTGTTAATGGAGGTGGTTACTAAGTGATCAGTGGGTGGAAAGCAAATACAATCTATAATAATAAAAGTGTAATATGCAAACCCATCGAACAGCAGAATGAACCTTTGGAGGACCACGCTATGACACACACTGGCGCCAAGGCCACCATTGTCCCATGATTGCCCTGCAGAGGGAGGCCCAGGCCACCAACTGGCAGGGTAATCGATGTGGGGGGAAGGGAGGTAGAGGGGACAGTATGTGCGGGTGGAGGGCGGGGCTGGGGCTGTGAAGCCGGCAGCCAGGGTAAGGAAGGCCTACCCTGGCACAAATTTCGTGCATAGAACGTCTAGTGTGGGACAAAGGGATGATTCATGGGATGGAGCGGGACAGCACAAGATTTTTACCATGCTTTTCAAATTGTGCACAATTTAAAACTCATGAATTGTTTATTTCTGGAATTTTTCATTTAATATTTTCGGGCTGTGATTGACTGCGGGTAACTAAAACCACAGAAAGACAAACTGCAGATAGGCCAAGACTACTGCAAGATATAAAGACTAGCTTACGATCTCTTAATTGATCCACTTTCTTCATTCTCATCTTCTTCCAATAATAATCTCAAATAATAGTCTCCTATTTTGATTTCCTCTGCCAGGCAATCATATTTAACCTTATTAATAAAAACAAATTATATTACTTTAGTTTACAATATATTTTTGGCTATTTCCACATAATCACTTTTTAAATTCTGTTAGAGCTTTTTTCTTTTTTTGATAAGGCAGCCTTTAAATTAACAATGTCATAATGAATTATCTGGTAATTCATTATTACTAATGTAACTATTTCAGTTAAATGTTAAGAGTCAGAATTACACACCCATTTTATGAATGTAAAACTTGCTGATAAAAATTCACAGGACTACATGGTGTTCATGAATTCTTAAGAAGAATCAAAAACACTTTTAAAGGATAAACGGCTTCATTTCCTTCTTACCTTGCCATGACCAAGCAAGGCATAAATGGTCCTGCACCACACATAAGTTTGCCCAACTCAGACAAGCTACTTCAGGTCTTCCCTTATCTCCCAACACATCAACTATATATCACTTTATGATATATTGTTACAGTATTCATTCTCTGCGTGTCAAAACACCCCACACTACAAATAAGAGATGACATATGAGATAGAGTCCATGATAAGGATCTGAGGCGCACCAGAACCCTTGTACACAGTTAGGCTGCTTATACACAGTTAGCATATTAGCCTTTTATAATAGACAAACATGTAAATTGACTGTACCTCCATTATGCCCACAGCCAATCAGGAGTGATATGCAAATTAACCCAACAAAGAGGACAATTAATTTGCATATACAGGCGCTGAGTGACAGGGGCAGGTGTTCTGCCCCACATCCGGTACCTCTGGGCATTGTGGGAAGGTGGGGCTGGAATGGAAAAAGGCTGCTCCTGGAGCAGAAAGCAGCAGCTCCGGGCTGAAGCAGAAAGGGGTTGGGCCTGAGTGGAAAGGCGGTGCTGACAGCCAGAGAAAGGCAAGCCCATTCTAGCATGAATATTCATGCGTCTGACTACTAGTATATACATAATAGCCTAAGTCACTAGTCAGAAGCCACATGCGGCTCTTTGGCCCTTTGAGTGTAGCTCTTCCACAAAATACCATGGCCTGAGCGAGTCTACTTTGAAGAAGTGGTGTTAGAAGTTTAAAAAATTGGCTAAAGAAATTTCAATCTTTGTACTGTTGATATTTGGCTCTGCTGACTATGAGTTTGCCAACCACTGGCCTAAGTGTCTGTCTGACGGGTAGCTAAGACTAGCACTGACCACCAGAGGGCTACTGAGCTGTAGTGACTTGGCAGCAGTGGTTTTTGGGTGATGCTCTCTGAAACCAGAGAGGAGGGAGCCCGATTGCTACAATCCCACAGAGAAAAGAGGGTTGGTTTCTGGATAAATTTTGAAGGCACACTGAATAGGATTTGCTGAGAAGCTGGATTGGGATATAAAATAAATGATTTAAAGAGTTTGACCAGAAAAATAATGAGTAGCCAATTATACAAGATCAGAAAGCCTGCAAGAGAAGTAGGTTTAGGGAAAGAACAAGAGCTAAGTTCTAGATGCTTGTTAAATATCCAATTATAGGATAAAAGTATGAAGTCTAGGAAAGAAAGTAGAAACCGAAGATAAAAATAAGAAGCTACCATTAAATAAAAATTTCAACCCAGCTGGTCTGACTCTGAGGTTGAGCTTTGACCCAGGAACAAGTCGGTTCAATTCCCAGCCTGGGCACATGACCAGGTTGCTGGCTCAATCCCCAGTAGGGGAGTACAGGAGGCAGCCAATCGTTGATGTTCCTTTCTCATCGATGATTCTTTCGATCCCTCTTCCTCTTTTTCCCCTCTAAAATTCAATAAAAACATATTTAAAAACAAAACAAAACATTTCAATGGATGGGATCACTGGAACAATGATTATACATGAAAATAGGTCCACGAACTGATCCTTTGGAACCAATCAACATTTAGTTGAAAAAATAGAGAAAATGAGTAAATGAGTGGCCAGTGAAGGAGGAGAAAATCCAAGAGAATATAAATTCCCAAAATCAAAGTAAAGAAAGTCTTTCGAGGAGGAGTAAATGAGCAAAATAAAATCATTCCATGTTTTTGAAATGCAGTTAGGTTAAAGATCAAAGACTACATGGTCATGAGCACACTCAAATTTACAACTGTAATAAGAGTTTAAATTATACCCATGCATATGAAATTATCTACCACCAGATTTCTTGTTCTTATTTTGGTTATTTCTCACATCAATATTTTAATAGAACAGCAAAATATGGTCACATTTAGAATCAAATTACCAAAAAATTAATTAAACAAGCTACAAAGAATAAGGAGAACAGACTACGTTCCCATGGAGAAAGAATCTAAAGGGGGGAAAAAAGAAACCAAGCAAAGAACAGATCTAGAATGCATAGAATCAAATTTATTAAAACTGCTACATGATTCTCAGGTACAGAGCTGAGTTATTGAACAAAATTGTGTTTGTATTTTTTAATTTTTTGTCTTATGCAAAGATTAAAGTTTTCCAAAGTTTTCTTTATAAAATTGAGAGAAAGATAAAGATATATGTTATATAACTATGAACTTAAAACACTCCAGAAATACATGATTAAAAAACACTAATATATTATAAATATTAAACTTTACCTCAAACTCATGGTGGTTCCAGGCAATCACACTGGCACTACCAAGCTCTCTATCAATATTAAATGCTCTCATTTCAGATTCAAGACTATCTCTCAATTCTTCTCGTGTTTTGAAATTCCAAATTAGGTTTGATCTGGCATGGTCCTGACCAAACCTAGACATATATATAATCAGAAGGAAACAATAAGCATGAAACAAAAATCTATAAATATTACATCTTATAATAATCAAGAAAAGAGTACAATTAATAAACTTGAGCAAGTGTAAATAAAGAAAATAAAAATTCTGTAAAGTAAGTATACTAAAATATTAGTGGTAGCCGAGACCGGTTTGGCTCAGTGGATAGAGCGTCGGCCTGTGGACTGAAGGGTCCAAGGTTCGATTCCGGTCGGGAGCATGTGACTTGGTTGCGGGCACATCTCCAGTGTGGGGCATGCAGGAGGCGGCTGATCGATGTCTCTCTCTCATCGATGTTTCTGACTTTCTATCTCTCTCCCTTCCTCTCTGTAAAAAATCAATAAAATATATTAAAAAATATATATATATATTAGTGGTAGAATTTTGGTGATAGTTATTCACTGTAAAATTACTTCCCCATTTCTACATGTTTGAAAAATTTCATGGTAAAATGTTGGGGGAGAACTGAACTCATACTATAAAACAAATTTGTGTGAATTTCAAAATAAAAAACTGATATTTCAATTTCAATATACATATTGCTAATATAAATTCCAGCCAGGAAATAATTACATATCAAATTTCAAGTTGGGGAAGATAAGGATTTCTGAATTATTGGATGTGAAGTGTGTGGGATGAGCAACATTCTACATTAGAATCGTATAAACTACCTAAGAAAGAATATTGACAAATTGCCAAGTTCTGACTGATATTTTCAAAGTATCTTCCTTTGATTTTTGGAATAACTTAACCACTGTAATAAATTTAGACACAAGTCTGAACTGGGGATGAATAGGCTTCATATCCATTCACTTTCAGTCTGTAATCCTCCTAGAAAGCTTGGCATCCGAGTTCTAAGGGAGTTCTAGGGGGCACAACACAATTGAGAGATTCCTAAGAAAGAAAAACAAGGCATATTCTTAAGGCCATACTATCCCATATAATAAAAGGCTAATATGCAAATCAACTGAACAGCAGAATGACCAGTTGCTATGACGCGCACTGACCACCAGGGCGGCGGGGGGCGGGGAGCAGACACTTATTGCAGGAGCCGACCCCCTGGTGGTCAGTGCACTCCCACAGGGGGAGCACCACTCAGCCAGAAGCTGGGCTCGTAGCTGGCAAGCACAGCAGCAGTGGCGGGAGCATCTCCTGCCTCCCCGGTAGTGCTAAGAATGTCCACCTGACAGCTTACGCCCCTCAACTGACATCCCCCAACGGCTCCCAGACTGCAAGAGGGCTCGGGGCTGGGCTGAGAGTATCCTCCCAGCCCCCAGTGCATGAAATTTTATGCATTGGGCCTCTGGTATACTATATACATCCAATATATTTTAAAAGTACTTGGGGAAGTTTCCAAAGCACATATTTCCCTCTTTTAGACAAAATATAATCAATAGGTCATCTTCCAGACTGAATACTATGAGTTATCTCAAAAAAGGTTTGAAAAATCCCTAAAATGGTTTTTTAAGTCCTTTTGTGTGTGTTGGGAAGAGGGTTAAGGGGAGGTAATAGATGAGAATAAGAAGGGGTTACTTTATTAGAAAAGCTGAAAAAGTATATCATATAAGCTAACATGGATACCCATTTTCCATTAAGACTCATTATGTTTATCACTCATCTCTTTTAAGACTTCATTCTCAACAAGTCTTGAAGTTATAAAGCAGTTATTTTTAAACCATCATAGTGTCTTAAAGTAACCATCTTTAAACCTTACTAAACATTTAAAAATAACTTAGGCTTCTCAGTCTATCAACATTCTATAAAAGACTTTAATTTTACTGAAGTATCACTAAAAGGTCATACCAATCTTAGGGGTTACAGTTCCTGACCTCAATAGCATAAAAATACCTGTGGCATAAAGCACTAGTTCCAAACAAATAAAAGATGAAACAAAACAATAAAATCTGTTATGATTCTTCTCTAATGGAAATGCCAAATTTAATCTACATTGAAAAACAAAAAAAAAGCCTGAAGTTTACCTATAATAGAAGAGATCCCAATTAGCTTCTATTTTTATTCTTTGTCTCCTCTTTCGAAGAACTACTGGCTTTTGGTTTACATTCTGGAAAAAAAAGAAACTTCATAGTGCTCAATCTGGGGCTAACAAGTAGGCTCAATCAAAAGATCATCATTTTTTGTAAGTGGCAAAAAATATTTCCTTCATCAAATTTTGGCAGAAACAAAATTACTGAAATAAAGTCTATAAAATATGAGTATAGAATATTAGATTTATTACAATATAATATTTTGTCAGCATATAGTTCTATAGGGTTGCTGAAATATTTTAATGTAGCCTGAACTTATTGTTTCAATACTAAACTTAGTTAAAATTTATAGTGATGACTAATAAAATTTATAAAAGTCAAGAACAGTGACTTTTTTTAAACATTTACATGCAGTTATTATAGAAGCCATGGGAAAATAATGAATGAAAAAGATTAAAAGTCATGAAACTGCTACCAAAGTCAAGAAAAGCAAGAACAAATTATAATAACTAATGGACAAGAAATAAGTATCTACAACCAGAACACATGTGTAGTAAGACTTGAATTTAATTTATTAGACAAAGAATATCAAAGACAACTCCACATGCCAAACAGATATGAATTTCATACATGTAGGAGGAACTTAAAACTCACCATATTGTTTCTGTCCTGAATTTAATTGTAAAAAGAAAAAAATAAAAAATTTTTAAAGAAAATAGAGGGAGTCTATATCTGCTAAGCTATATACAAATTTTATAAGTATGTCACCAATATAAAACATCTTCACTTTAAGACAGAAAAAAAGTCCCAGCTGCTTCTCAGACTCAAATTTTAGGCAGTTATAAATTCATTTAAAAATTCACAAAAAGCTATGCCCACCATTCCAGAAAAAAACACACATATGTAAGGTTTACAACCGAAGTGAAAGATTTTAAAATTTCTTTAAATCTATACATGAACTGCAGGTTAAAAATCTCTACTCCAAGTAAAACCTGTGTGTATTTCAGACATGAAAATTTTATCTTCAATGTGACAGAAACAAAAAATGGAAATAGTATTGATTAAAACATGTAAATCTTAACTTCATTATATAAAATAGTCTAAATGACATAAAGAGAATAATAGTAAAACGAGTAGTACATTTTAAAAAGTAAATGCTCGTTGAAATATAAAAGCTATTAATTATAATAGAAAACGTTCTCTACAAATTTTAATTCTATGCACTATTATGACAAGTAATGTAAAGTGAACTTGAATAAAATTTATACTCAATAACAAATCTTTCCTTAAAATCTTAACTTAAGAAGTACGTTCTTAAATTTTCTCTGCCCTCAGGACAAAAAGCTAGGAGTCTAGAGTAATGAAAATGTAAATGCTATACCAAAAAGACAAACAGCTCTCCAAATCCTAGGCTGACTGACTCAGAGACTCAGCCTTATTAAGTCTAAGCCCCAAATAGCTAAACAAACCTCAAAACAGAAAAATCCCATAAATAGATAAAAAAAAGTAATTTTGTATATAAACCAAAGTTTATTATTAATCCAACCAAAACATTAGCTATATATGGAAATGACTTCATAAATATCCTGATTATATATGAAATGTAGTTAGTTTCAAAGACTTGCCAGTTAATCTTGACAATGGTTAATTTTCAGACTTTAGCTAAGATATAAGATCATTCCAATATGTGGTGTTAATATTTACGAATTAAAACAGTCACAAAGGTTATTCGTTATTTCATTAAAATATTAATGTTGAAAACAGTATTTTGGCAGAAATACTTAGTATACTACCAAAATAATTTCTTGACCAACATTTCTGTATTTGGTGTCATTATTTACTCAACATTTTAGATAATACCCCGTGTAAATGAAACCAACATCCAATTAATCATTATTGATATTAAAAATAAATTCCCTCTGAATTGTTGTCTTTTAATAACAGATGTTATCCACATTTCTAGCTAAAATAGCTTTAGAGCACTTTTCCTCTGGGGTGCAGGCCCAAGTCTTTCCTGTCCCCTCTTCCCTCAGGACCAATTACCTTTAGCTTTCCGTGTCCTAATCTCTAAGGGTCTCTTTCTTTTACCTCTGTAGCTCTTCTCCGGAACCCATTTCTTCTACCACTCCCTTCTTCTACCTCCGATTTTCTAGATAAACTTCCTCTTATAGTTTGAATAAAGAAAGAAGCTTTGGATTCACGCTTAGGCTGAATAAACATGACATATGAAATCTGATGCCAAAAACTTATTTTTAGCATAATTATATCCAATAGCTTAAAAATTTTAGTTATTTTAGAAATGAGTTCAGCCACCTGAAGCCAGAGTTTGTAATTTTTAATAACTGCAAAAGCAGGTTTACAGTTGTAAATATATAAAACAGCTTATTCTTGTATTATTAATTATAAACTGTAACCCTACTCTTGCCCCACCCTATCTAGTGCTTTTATTATCTTGCTTGTAAATCAAATCAACCCTGAAGGGAGGTATTGTTATTCTGATTTTATGAAAGAGGAAAGTAAGGTTCTGAAAACTCATAATTGCTCTATGGATTAATAAGAGACAAAACCAGGCTAAGATGTAGATTAATCAATTCAAAGTTCAGAATTCCTAGCCATTTGCAAGCCTGTCTAATAACTCTTTATATTGTATATGTCCTTCATACAAATTAGCATTAACCAATTATGCTCAAGTTCTAGATAACTTTGCTTTGGTCTCAATTTCAGATAGACACACATGACTCTAATATTTGTCCTGTTGCACCTGATGCATTCATTATGTTTAGATGTTCTGGAAATTCATAAAAAACTTGTTTTAGAAAGGTATTTCTATTATTTTCCTTAAATAAGGAAACAGCTACCATAAATAAGGAGATGGTTAAAGGAAAAAAATTTAAGTGTGATCAACAAACACAAAATCAAATAAATTTTTACAAGATACTTTAAATTATTCTTAACCACTGCACATTCCATCCTAAATAGAAGAATGGACACTAGTGAATTAGGTTCTGCAGCATATGTTTCATACTGAAAAATCAGACTAAAACTGTTTTACATCTGACCTTTGAGAATCTAATTATTGAAAATTTCAAGTACACACAGAAAATTTACTTTAAAAATGTGCATCTCGTCTGTAATGTGTCTCCACTCACACTGATGTTTCTCTCTCTGTGTCTCTCCCCACCCCTTTCATTCTCTAAAAATCAATGGGAAAAAATCGTTAGGTGAGGATTAAAACAAAAACAAACAAAAAAACAGAACCACAAAAACACATAAAGAAAATGACACAAAAAAATGTGCATCCCATTTTGAAAACACTTGTCTGGCTAGCTCTGAATTAAAAAGCTTAACAGGCCGAAACCGGTTTGGCTCAGTGGATAGAGCGTCGGCCTGCAGACTGAAAGGTCCCAGGTTAGATTCCGGTCAAGGGCCATGTACCTTGGTTGAGGGCACAGCCCCAGTGGGGGGCGTGCAGGA
Source organism: Lasiurus cinereus (assembly GCA_011751065.1). Classification (NCBI taxonomy): domain Eukaryota; kingdom Metazoa; phylum Chordata; class Mammalia; order Chiroptera; family Vespertilionidae; genus Lasiurus; species Lasiurus cinereus. The sequence continues at coordinate 15,376,656 of JAAGEH010000125.1, forward strand.
GGCGGCTGATCAAATGTCTCTCTCTCATCGATGTTTCTACCTCTCTATCCTTCTCCCTTCCTCTCTGTAAAAAAAATCAATAAAAATATTTTTTTAAAAAAAGCTAAACAGGAGCACTGGCCGGTATGGCTCAAGTGGTTGGAGCATTGTGAGAAGGTCACAGGTTTGATTCCCAGTCAAGTAACATATACTGAGGTTGTGGGTTTGATCCCTAGTCTGGGCGCATACTAGAGGCAGCCATTCAATGTCTGTCTCACATCAATGTTTCTATTCCTCCCGCTCTAAAATATAAACAGGCCCAACTGGCATAACTCAGTGGTTGAAGGTCGACCTATGAACCAGAAGGTCATGGCTTGATTTCCAGTAAGGGCCTATGTCCAGGTTGTGGCCTTGATCCCCAATGTGGGTCATGCAGGAGGCAATCAATCAATGGTTCTCTCTCATCATTGCTGTTTCTACCTCTCTCCTTCTCTCTAGCTCTCTGAAATATATAAAAATAATTAGAAAATAAACAGGAAGGGCAACTTTACTTTTATAGCTACAAAACAAAGTTCAGAGATAGAAGGAAACATGCATGTCAATGAAAAAAGTATAGAAACTCGAAGTTATGGAAGAAAATTAAGAGTAAAATTTCATCTTAAATTTCATATTAAATACCTAACTAAAACCCTAATCACTTATTCCAAAAACTATGAATTAAGAAAAATTCACATAAAACTGAATCAGAATTAGGCAACATTTCTTCAAGTATTCAGTCACAAGTGTCTGACTGCCATCTCAGTGAACAGCAAAGCTACAGTGAACCTAGAATACACAGAAGTGTTAGAACTCTGGAAGTAGATTTTCTTTTTACCTCTTTTTGAGAAATACCCATTCTATCTCTCCAATGCATCAACACAAGATCCACTTTTTCTTTGGCAAATTTTTCAACTTCTTTAGCAGCTTTTCCAGCTAGTCTTTGCCACTCTGGAACTTTATTAAATTTTCCATACTGATCCTGTAAAATAATGTTGAAATCCCTTACACTCCTATTTATAAATTTATTATTAAAATGTAACTAAACCTGATTCAAACTAATTTTACATGATTAAATAAATACTGAATGTTAGGACTCAGTGAAAAGAATTTCTGTAATAAATTATACTTTTTGTTAAAGAAATCTTAACCTTCTACTTAGTTTTCAAGATGATTCCCTTTAGAGAGATGGCAACATGTAATTGGGGGGTGGATGCAGAAATATGTGGTGAGCACAGAAAAAAAACACACATAAGACAGTAAATAACAAAATATCTTAAAACATGTAATATTCTCAGACACTTCAACCTTAAAAATTAAAATAGCTCTGCAAGAAAAAATCTGAACTCAATTAACCTTTGCATGTGTTGGCCCCTTTCATCAACAATAATTTTGTGCATAACATCATTACACATTTGAATTAAAAAAAAATCAATTCTAAAATGTGACGAGCTCAATTAGAGAAATAAAATATACAAAATTAGTACTATTCCTAAAATTAGTTATAGTGATAGGTGCAAACTCTGTAAATCTAATAAAAACTAGAGGCCTAGTGCACAAAATTTGTGTGTGTGGGTGGGAGGGAAGGGTCCCTCAGACTGGTCTGCACTCTCTCTAATCCAGGACCTCTAAGGGAATGTTCAACTGCCAGTTTAGGCCCAATCCTGCAGTCGGATATCTCTCTCACAATCTGGAACCACTGGCTCCTAACTGCTCACCTGTTTACTTGATCTCCCCTAACTCCCTCTGCCTGCCAGCCTAATTGCCCCCAAATGCCCTCCCCTGCCAGTCCGATCGATCCTAACCACCTCTGCTTTGGCCCTGCCACCATGGCTTTGTCCAGAAGGACAACAGGAAAATCTCCAGAAGGTCTTCTGGTCTAATTAGCATATTACTCTTTTATTAGTATAGATTATTAAATTGTACACTAAAACAGGTGAAATTGGGGGATATAAATTTTATCTCAATAAAGCTGTTAATATTTTTTTCAAATACTACTATTCAAGGTAGTGAATTCTTGTTTATAATTGTTTTTGATAAAAGTCTTCTTTCATTCTAAAAAAATACTTAAGACAATTATATTTACCATTGCTATTTTCACATTATCTCTAACATGCATCCGATCAGCATCCTTCTCAGGAACTGAATCTGAACTGTCCAAGTATGCCAGCAAGCCTGGAGGCTAAAACAAACAAACAAATAAAAACAAGACATAATCTATTTTCAAACAACTGAACAAAAGAAAATGTAGCCTTCAAAACACAAATAAATACTATGATTTAGTTTTACTATATGGCAACTCCTATGATAAATATCCTTTAAATTAAAAACAGACTTAAAAAAAAAAAAACAATACACTTGAAAAATATAAATAACTTATCAATGAAATTTTATTGGGCAAGAATATATAAATCTTTCCAGTTACTCAACTAACTTACCAAAATGCGCTTCAACAAGTTCGTTGCAGTTATATTTTCAGCTGTCCAGAGTCCCACTAAATGTCTACTTAGCTGTCTGAAAAAAGCAGACGTTGAGAAAGGTTTGCTGCTTTATCTCAGCTAGAACAGAAAGGAATTTTTAAAAACAAAATATCACATAAGAAATATGACTACAGTAAAAAAATAATTCTGCTGTTGAATATTAAAAATTAATATTTTAATTTGGAGATATGAAATAGTGCAAATACTGCTAATGTTTTTGAATTTTCTCCAAATAAAAATGCTTTCATGATAAACACACTAATTTTCAATGGACCTAAACATGAAGTAGGCTCTTACCCCATTTAAAGATAAAAGTAAAAAAAATTAGATTTGATAGAATTAGTTTGTGTAGGTCTTGAAATAAAAAATATATATATATATTTGCCTTGATGTACAATTAGTTAGTATAAAAGTCCTAATACTCTAGCCTTCTCTGGATTCTGAACAAGAACAAAATTCTACAACTATATTCAAATATAACCTTCTTGGCAAGGTCAGAGATAGTAAATATTTTTGATTTTGGAGTTTGGACAAAGACTTAAAGCTCTCAGAGCAGATTATCCTACTCATCCCACTTGAACTAAAAAGCATATTTTGGTCCAAAGTAAAAATCTAGATCCACATTGACTCTATGACTTAGACATTTATTTATCTTAATCCTCATGATGACTTTTATCTCCTAGGCTAGAAGCTCCTCATGAGCAGTGAGTATATTGCATTCACTGTTAACCCTTCTTCTTTGGCAGGATTCATATGCCATTTACTATAAAAATGAAAACCTGTGAGAAAAATAACCAACTAATCACCTACAGTCATATGTATTTATGAATGTTACTTTCCCAGAAGAAAAAAGTTTAATAGAAAAATTTTGTTTTGTCACCAAAAAAATGAACATTACAGAAACTATTCATTTCTATGCCTATTTGAAAGCTAATATAATGAAGTAATTGTAATTATACTTGTAATTTCCTTCACTGGTATTTGGTAGGTATCATATCAATAATTCCTAAAAAGGTTTTAATTAGAGATAAGAAATAACATTTTATAATAGCAATTTGTAAAAGATTGCAAAAGCAATGCAAAATGAAATGTATTTTTATAATAATTAGACAACTCTTCAATACTGTGATTAGTCACAATAGGAAATAAATGTAACTAAGTATATAAAGAGGAGCACAACAAGCAAACATCTAACACGAGTGTTTAATGAAATGACATAGTCTATTGTAATGAAAGATGGTGTCTAGCAATGTTAACAGAGGCAATATACCAAGGAAAGACGTTCCTTATATACCTCTTTGTTCTCTCAAGCAACACAGAAGACTACTTTTATGGCTAACATATACAAGTGAGGGATGTAGACAGCTTCTCGTAATAGTATAAAAGCAGAAAACTATTGGCAAGGCAGCATACTAAGGCATTAAATAATTGGACATGAGTGACAAAGGAAATATATAGTATCATAAAGTAAACATGTCAGCAACTTATTATGTAAAAAGTCAAAATGGACATGATTAAAGTATTTATATCTGAAAGTGTCACATGTTGGGAATCCATACAGTTTTAAAGGGTTGGAATTTATATAGCCTGGAGTACCAAATATTTATGTTTCTTTATATCTGAATAATTAATATGAAAATGATGATTTGCTAAAGGATAAATTTTTACAAGAGATTTAGGATTTACCTAAGTTAGGCTGGTTAGATATTAAGGTTTTCTTTATTCTTAAAGTAGAGTACCTAACTGACCAAAGATATTTAAAAACTGATTATGTGATGTTTTCATACAGGATCATCTGCATGCAGGGTGGCCAGATACAAGTACAAGGAGAAAAAGTCTGGGCATGTGGTCCTAATTTCTTAAGTTTCCAGGCATTCTTTCCCATGTTCTAGTCCAGGATTATGGGTGTGAAGCCTGAAAATATAGGATAGTTGGGGAAAGCAAATACATTTCATGATTTCCTCCTAAGTGTTTTCAGGGCCAGAAACAATGATCATTTGGGCAGAATCCTTCTATAAGGAAAGGGAGAACAAGGTGAATCAAAAGAAAAATATTTGTGTAATCCAAACACTCAGTTTGTTTTATGAAATCTGAATCCACTCTCTATAGCAAGTTAATTTATAGTCAATTAAATTTAACCTACCTATTTGTAAGCATCCTTTGATCTGAGCTTATTGTAAACATCGCAGTGTGTAAGTGTCGAGGTAAGGCACCTTCACTGAGGGCAAGCTCTTGCATTTTTGTAGCAATTTCTTTGTCACCTTCCTTTGGAAAAAGGGTAAAATGAGCCCTAATGCATCAATCTGAAGAAAGCTATCCTAATTAGTTTTTTATAAAACTAATTTTTTATTTCTAGATAAATTACTCAGTATACAATAAAAATAAAAAATGCAACTTCAATTACCCAAAAGTAACATATTAGTACAAGTAATTTTAAAAATATTAGATGCCTTCGAAATGAGGTTTAAATGTTTCTAGACAAATTTATCTTATAAATTATGCTTTACTTAATTTAGTATTAAAATTGGATTCATTCCTTGAGTATGTAATAGCCAACAAAGGAAAGAAGTAACTAGCAATTTCTATGAAAGGCATCTGCAAGCCTGGCTTGTTTTTGTTATTAACAACATAGTCATTTTCATTGTAAATACATTTTTTTTAAAGAATTATGTGATATAGGGGCAGTTCTTTTTATTCTGATTTTGCTTTACTTATATGAACTCACTTTGGCGATAGGACAGAAAGGACTACTAATCAAAGGTAATCACAGAATTATAAACTAAGCTAGCAGTTTTAAATTTAAGGCAATCTGTCAAAAAATAAAAATGCTCACAATGTTACTTAAAAAGGTACAAATACAAAGTACAACTGAATATGTGGTATGTATACAAATATACATATAGTATGAATATGTACATATATCATTTGGAAAATTACCATGTAGCATATATGCAAATATATGCATCACATATATATATATGTACATATATCATTTACAGTCTTAGAGGAAATTTACCAAAATGCTAATAGTTATCTCTGGATGCTAAAAAAACAGGATTTATTTTTATTTGTTCCTTATATATTTTTTGAACATCCTAATACTTCTTCAAAGATCATATACTGCTTTTCCAATCAGGAAAAAAATATTTTAAGATACTTGTCAAAATTTCAGTGTAAATAAACAGGCATTAGTTCTATCACTAGCTACGATTCTGACACATGTGGCTTGTACTAAAGCCCAAGTCAGCATTTTGATTATAACTGGCACTCAACAAATATTTCTGTATGAATGTCAACACAGTGGTGGAGTAGGGTTAGGAATATACTTTTATTTAGTCTCTTGATCCTAATTGTCTTGGGCTACTTACTTTGGAAGCTAAAAGAGTATATGACCAATTAGCTAGAGAGAGAAAATTAGCAGTAGTTGAATATTCACAATAAAAATACAAATATACATAAATTTTCCACCAATTTAATATCTTTACATCATTTTTTAACAGCTACTTAAGTATGTTAGTTCTGTGCTTATTAGTTAGTTACATGTTTTATTTATGAGATATAATCCCCGAGTTTTTTGATAAAAGGGGCAAACACCCATACATTAATCCAAATTACTACTGGACAACGAAAGAATAGATTTAGATTGATGTCACTGTAAATATCAGTATGCAAGCAGACATTCATAGCTATGATCTCAATTTCTAAAGAACATAGACAATTAAAGCAACTAATATCCTATGTGTTATTGTCTCTTAGAAGTTAATTACAAATGCACTTTAGCATGAGGAACTTTTGTTACCATTCTTATTTGATGCCACTTTGCTATCAACTCCATTAATAGATTTCTATGTAAGCTCAGTACATGTAAAGATTTCAAAACCATGACCACCAACTCTCCCCATAAAAAAGAAGGCGGGGGTGGGGGGAGATTTTGAATCTTTAATTCTTTAAAAATAAAAGAAATAATGTAGAACAGAAATACATATATATTTTTAAAGAAAGCTTTATTTGTCCTAAACCCACTGAAGAATTTGAAACTCCTCGTTTATTATTGGGAATTATTCCTGCAACTGTTTTAAACTCACTTCCGAATAGAGATTTAAAATGATTTTCCTTACACAGAAATATTCATGTTTCCATAATATTTAAAGGTAATTTTATCATCTTCAATTAACACTGATTTAACATTCAAGTAAGTTTAAAATTTCAAAACTGATCTCTTACCTCTATTATTGCCTTCATAACCAATCCAGCTCCCTTTATAATGGCCATGGAAGGATGCTTTATAATAGGAGAAGAAACATATCACAGAATGAAATATTTTTATTCCAACATACAGGAGTAGGAAAAGGTAGGTTTACAGTTGTAATACAATAAATAATGCAATAATCCTATCTAATAAAAGAGTAATCTGCAAATTGAGCACACCTCCACTACATCCACAAGCCATGCCCACCAGCCAATCAAAGCAAGTATGCAAATTAACCCAATCAAGATGGCTATGGCCACAGAGAGAGCAGGAGGGAGGCTTGGGTTGTCTCTGGCGATGGAGGAAGCCAAGCTTTCAACACACTCTGGTCGGCCCAGACCTCCACTTAAGGCAACAAAGTTTCAAAGGCTATGCAAGCAGAAGGCTTGGCTCTGCTCTAGGCTACAAAGTTTCGATTGTAGAAGATAAATAAATCCCAGATACCAGGGCCTCTGCTTGGGTGGCCGGGGTGTGTGGCCAGCCTGCAAACCATCTCAGGGCCACACCACGCCCCAAGAGAACACCCACCCTGATCCAGGACACCCTTCAGGGCAAACCAGCTGGCCCCCACCTGTGCACCAGGCCTCTAAAAGAGTGACATGCAGATTAACCATCACTCCAACACACAAGATGATTGCCCCCATGTGGATACAAGATGGCCACCACAAGATGGCCAGATGGGGAGGGCAGTTGGGAGGAACCAGGCCTGCAAGGGAGGGCAGTTGGGAGTGATCAAGCCTGCAGAAGAGGGCAGTTAGGGGTGACTAGTTCGACAGAGGAGGGAAGTTGAGGGTGACCAGACCTGCAGGAAAGGGCAGTTGGGGGGGACTCAGGCCTGCAGTGGAGGGCAGTTAGGGGAAAAGAGGCTGGCAGGGGAGCAGTTAAGCATCAATCAGGCTGGCAGGGGAGTGGTTAGGGGGTGATCAGGCTGGCAGGCAGAAGCGGTTAGAGCAATCAGGAAGGCAGGCAGGTGAGCACTTGGGAGCCAGCAATTCTGGATTGGGAGAGGAATGTCCGACTGTTCGTTTAGGCCCAATCCTACCTGGATTGGAGAGGGAGTAGGATGGGCTAAAGAACAACCCCCCTCCCCAGCATGAATTTTGTGCACCAGGCCTCTAGTCCTATATAATAAAGATGTAATATGCAAATGGTCTTTACACCGTGAAGAGTAACAACCAACCATGTAACTACCAGGATCACAGATCAGCAGGAGGATGGGGCAATGAGCTACAAGTGGGCGGTGAAGATTATAGGAGGGAGCAAGGCAACAAGCTATGGGGAGGGCAGGGGGGGGGGGCAGCAGGTGGAGAGCTATAGGAGGGTGGCAGTGAGCTACTGGTGAGCTATTGTCGAATGGATTCGTGTGCAGGGCTACTAGTTAATAAATAATACAATAATAAACTGCTTAACATACAAATATAAACCTACTTTTGCCCACCCCTGTATTTAGTTTTTGTACTTAAGGGAGATACATAATTTTATAAAGGTATAAGCCATAAAATTAGTAAAGGATATGTAAAATTACTAAAGGTGTTCTTACAATATAAAGCCTTACAGATACTAAAATCAAAGAGTTTATATTCATAGGAAATAGGTGACGCTTATTTGAGTAACAGTATGTATTATACTTATTTGAATGATAAATGTCAAATAATACTAAAAATTGGTAATATAGTTAGAAAAATTATCACAAACATATACACATACATATACATAAAAATAATACAGTATCATATGAAGTAATAAATGCTTTCAATTGTTTATTACAGCCCTGCTAATACTCACGTTATTTGAGAATTTATAAAAAAAAAAAAAAAGAGAGAGAGATCTTTGGGTCTACCACAGAAAAAAATGAATTTTTCACCACTTCTAATATGCAAAAGATGGACAAATAGTAATCAAAAGCAATCAACAGGGCTCTACATAAAATACCAAGAAATTAGTATAATCATGTCTTAACATGATAATGTACTAAGTTATATTTATCAATATTACTACAGAAACACACATGTATTATTTTAAAAACAAACTGACTCCAAAATGTGGTTAAGATTAGTTGAACCTGATAAAAATAGCAGCTCTCACCTGAAAGAGTTTAAAGAGGGTTCTTCCATTGGATGCTACCATTTCTAAGAGCATATCAAACTGCTGCCCTTCTGTTGTCTCACTATATGGAGCACAAAGGGCAAAAGTAAGGAAGTCCAAGAGTGAACTAATAACTAGGGCACCAGTTCCATGATCCTGAAACAAAGTAACATATTGCCATGACTATGACAGATAACTCCATTCAAAATTTAGCAGTAATGTTTCTTACTGTTACTCTATTATGTCAGAAGTAAACCTATAATCTCTCAATAAGAAGTTCAAAGTTTGAAGTAGTACTTATTTTACTTATGTAGCAAATCCACTGCTTATCATATCTCAAAAGGAAATAATTAAACTCATCAAATTCCAAGAGAATAATGAAGACTCCTCAAACATGTATAAATATTTATTGTGAATCTGAATTAAAAGCACTTTCTGCCCAGCCTGTGTGACTCAATGGTTGAATGTCAACCTATGAACCAGGGAGTTACGGTTCAATTTCCAGTCAGGGCACATGTCCAGGCTACAGGCTTGATCCTCAAGAGAGGATGTACAGGAGTTAGCTAATCCATGATTCTCTCTTATCATTGACGTTTCTACCTCTCTCCGCCCTCTCCAAATTACACACACACACACGCACACACACACACACACACACACTTTAAAAGCAATCTCTGACAACTCTTACAAAACTGGCAATCTGTTTATGTTCCTTCTAAGATGTTATAGATTGCCCATTTCCAAAACTGCTAATCAGTGACTGAGAAACAATGATTGGGCTTAATTTTTTTTAGAACAGCTTATTTTATAACATTAAAAAAAAAAACACACATTACCCTCCCCCCCAAAAAAATAAATAATTGGAATATCATTGTAAATATCTAAAAGCTTTGCAACCCATCCTTTCCAAACAAATGGATATAGTCCTAAAACAATATTATATTATTACTGATCAAGCTGAACTGTGACCAAATACTAAACAAAGTTGGGGGATATAATACAAACAAAAATAAAAATTGTTCATGTTGCAGTTCTATAATACTTTTCAATAACATCTGGTATCTCTCACTAAGATAAATTTAATCATAACTTACCACATGGGAATTAAATTTCTCCAATAAGTTTTCCAGAAACTTCTTTGAAGAGAGAAGGGAAGCTTTGTTGAGCTGTTCTTGTCTTAAGTCATAGTCATCATGCATGGGCTATTGATTAAAAACAGTGGTAATTTATGAGCATTTCCATGCTGCTGGCATCCCACACAAGTCATTAATAAAGAGTATTCATTAAACAAAGAAAGAATTGATAAGACAAGGAGAAAAAAGTGATGATTTGCTTGGATCTGATGAGACTATAATATGCGCATCAAGTTACTGTGAATAGTACTACACAAAGTAGTCCCTCCTCAAGAAGCCACAGATCTCCTCCTCACAAGGCAAGTAACATCCATTCCCACTCCCCTAATTTTATAATTTAAATTTGATATAAAACTTAGCATTGAAAAGCTAGTACCAAAATTCACAGCAAATATGTTTTTTGTCTCAAGGTGATTTTCTTTTGACTGTTAGGGTAACAGAGTAAAAGGATTCCAGAATGCTAGGAGGAGTAGAGCTAAAATCCTTATTCTGCTACTGACTGTAGCTTACCTTTAACTGCCTCGATGTCCTTAGCTATAAAGTGGGAATAGTAGTAGTACTTGTTTCAGAGTACTATTATTACCATATTTTCTGGCATTTAAGACAACTTTTTAACCCAGGAAAATCTTCTCAAAAGTCAGGGGGTCGTCTTATAGGGCGAGTATATCCCAAACCCTGTATTTTAACTGGAAAAGTTGGGGGTCGTCTTATACGCCCAGTCATCTTATACACCGGAAAATATGGTAGTTAAATGAGATAATTCATGTAAAATGCTTAGTCCAAAGCTAAACTGCAATGAGTCAATGTGTTTTTTTCCTACCATTGTATTTTATATTCAGGTTACCCCACTAATTCTTTTAATGAATTTATAGTAGTAAATAAAATTCAATTTTGGGCATAAATATAAGGTACATAGATGTAATTGTTACTCTATACCACTAAACATGTCTAAAACATTTTATGTAAGAAATAAAGTACTATATACTACACACAAAATGAGGTAAATCAGAAATTTCAAAGTTACACAGAACAACTGCTTCTCCCCCATACAAGTTGTCACCACGTTAGGTCTTTAGCTGTCAAACAGCTTTCAAACCTGTGTTCTTTAGCTCCTATCCTACCTTGGCATCCCTATCCTAACCTGTTCCTCCTGCCTCTGAGTTTACCTGTAATTTATTCTCTACATGCCACCTGAGAGCTTTTTAAAATTCAAACCTGGCAGATTACTGCTTCCCTATTGAAAACTCTTTCAGTTGTTCCTTACTAAAGGAAACAAATCTAGCTTCTTTGTCTGATACAAAAGTTTATGACTTTCCACATATATCTTTAGGTGAAACTCTTAATCCCATTCACTGCCAAAACACACCTTATGATCCAGCCATATCCAAATATTTGGTGCTTCTCAAACATGCCTTTGTATATGCTAATCCCTCTCCCAGGAAAGCTTTCTCAAAGCTGGAAAATACTTCCTTGTCCTTTAACATTCTGATCAAGTGTCACATCTTCCAGAAAAATTGGTCTAGAATCTTTTAACTTCTCCTTACTACAAAACCAAATTTAATTGCTGCTTTCTAGTGATTCCATGGCCCCTACCTACTTTATATGGTACATATATCCCTTCCTTTCTAGTCTGTCAGCAATTTCAAGGAAGAAAGGGACTCTTTTTTAAGTATATTTTTTAATTGATTTCTGAGAGGAAGGGAAAGGGGGAGAAAGATAGAAACATCAATGATGAGAGAGAATCACTGATCAGCTGCCTCCTGCACATCCCCTTCTGGGGATCAAGCCCACAACCCAGGCATGTGCCCTTGGCCAGAATCGAACCCAGGAACCTTCACTCTGCAGGCAAACACTCTATCCACTGAACCAAACTGGCTAGGGTGAAAAGGATTCTGTTTTAAACTTCTATTTCTAGCATAAAGTCTAGTTTACAGAATGTGCTAAACAAATGTTTATTTGCATAAATAAATGGCTATAAAAGCAATTTAAGAAATACAGAAACACCGAATTTCAATGGTAAAATTAAAATCTGGTTTTGTGGAAATTGAAACATCAGTGAACTTAAGATAAACCAGTTTCCTATAAAAAGCACTACTTACACACATGAGGGCACAGAGCATGTCAACAGCTGCATGAATTACTCCATTGTGGCTCCTCTTGAGTGCTTTTACTACCTTCACTCCCAGACGTTCCCGAAACCTTGAACCAAAAACCCCCACAAGCATATAATAGCAATACCAGAGAATTATTCCATTATTTTACTATTAAATTCTAAACTAATGAGTCATTAAGTTTCCATTGCATTACTACAGCAATGACATTTGAAATCCCACCCATGGAATATATCAGTTTTCTTAATTTTTTTCTTTGAGGGCGAATATGTTTTTGAGGTTAATTAAAACAAAAGGGCATGTAATTTCCCAAATTCACTGCAACAAGAGTAAATAATATTACTGGTTCATTTCCACTCACCTTCCTTTTGAGTTCTCATGAATAAAAACTATCACACATCACTACATAAAAATATCTGGTTTAATCAGCTATAAAGAGTTGAACTGTTGATTATCGGTTATTTTCAATCCTCTAAAGGAAGTTCAGTTTCAGAAGACAACTTACTTTGGAAGCTGAGTGAAGGCTAGAAAACCAGCTTTGGAAGCCACAAGCCTCCTCACAGCCTGGAATTGACTCTCCAGTTCTGCATTGGAAGCAACAACATCTCCCTCTTGGGACAATAATGCTGTTATGGCATTATTGATCAGCTTTTCTTTGTTTTCTGAGAAGAGACCCTAAACAAGGAAAGATTATTTTAAAAAAGTTTCCACACTAAAAGTTAATGACAATGAATAACTTAGGATATAATTTATCTTACATCCTGTGTTACTGCATGCAGAACGCCGCTATATGAAATATTAGCATTGAACCTGAATACAGCATCTGCAAAGTTGCCATCTGTCAGGAGACAAAAAGGTTCAAAAAGACTTAGTTTTGCATTTCTGATTCTTAAATGACTATTAAGTACATGGATGGAAATGCAATTACTTTTAAATCAATACTTACTTGGAGGTGTAGCTAGGAATCTAAGATGAAGGCTCTCTACTTCCTCATCGACAGGCATGCTTAGTAACCCCCACCGCTGACCTTTATGGGTTGATGTCATTTTCACACAAACATCTCTATTACCAGAGGCTCTTACTCCATCCAGCAAACTTGCTAATAAGGAGTCTCTAAGCAAGGTTAAAAATAAAAAGTTTTACAATTGGTAATTAAGGGGAATTCTGATTCAGAAGAAACACAGACCGTTCAGCAAATAATTTGCTCAGGGGCATACTAGATACAAGAAGAAACATAGGGGTTTTAGGAAAAAGTTTGGAGTTCCAAACTCTTCACTTTGCTGTCATATACCTTGTACAAGTTACTTAAGCACTGTTGTAGCTTTACCATTTTTCTGGGTCTTTTTACTTTAAGATTATTTTAAACAATTTTACTGAGGTATAACTTCCAAATCACAAAATTCACCCAATGAAAATGCACATTTTGATCATTTTTAGTAAACTTATACAGTTGTTCAATCATCACCACCATCTCATTTTGGTACACTTCTATCACCCCAAAAAGTTTCCTTGTGCCTATTTGCAAAAAATTCCCTAGCCCAGGGAATTACTCTCTAATGTCTATCTCTGTGTTTTTGCTGTTTCAAGAACTTTTGTCAAGGGATGAAAAGAGAAGCCACAGACTGAGAGAAAATGTTTATAAACGACATAAATGGTAAACACCGATTACCCAAAATATACAAGAAACTTAAAACTCAACAGTAAGAAAAACCCAATTAAAAAATGCTCCAAAGTTTTAACAGAGACAACACTAAAAATATACAAATGACAAATAAGTACATGAAAAGAAGCTCTACATCAGAAAAATGAAAATTAATTCAACAGGTGCGATATCCCTACACACCTATCAGAATGGCCAAAATCTGGCGCAGTGGCAACACCACAGGCTGACAACGTGGAGCAGCAGCACCTCTCACTCTTTACTGGTGGGAATAAAAAACGGTGCGGCTACTTCTGTAAGACAGGCTGGCAACTTCTTACAGAACCAAAATCCTCTTCCTGTATGATCCAATGACCATATTCCTTCATTTACCCAAAGGAACTGAAAACTTACGTCCACCAAAAGCCACATACTGACATTACAGAAGCTTTACCCTCATCACTGTCAAAATTGAGAAGCAATCCATGATGTCCTTCAGCAGGTGAACAAATACAAAAGAAAACGTAGTACATCCAAACAACGAAATATTATACAGAGATAAAAAGAAATGAACTATTAAGCCATGACAAGACATGAAGGGGACTTGATTGTAAAAGCGAATATAAGAAGGCTACAAACTTTATGAGGCCAACAATGACATTATGGAAAAAGGCGAAATTACAGAAACAATAATAAAAAGATCACTGGTTGCCAAAGTTAGGTGGAAAAGGAAGGAAGAATTAACAGAAAAGAGGATTTTTAGGCAGTGGAAATACTCTGTCTGATATTACTAGAGGCCTGGTACACGAATTCATGAGAGAATGGTGAAGGGAGGGGGAGGGACTGCACTGGCCAAGGGAGATAGGAAGTGCATTAACCACCAGGGAACAGCTCCTTTGTTGAGCATCTGCCACCTGGTAGTCAGTTCTGGTCATTAGATGGTAACTGTCACTTAGGCTTTTATATCCTATCTAACAAGAGTAATATGCAGATTGACCATCACTCCAACACACAAGATGGCCACCACAAGATGGCCAGCAGGGGAGGGTAGTTGGGAGAAACCAGGCCTGCAAGGGAGGGCAGTTGGGGGTGATCAAGCCTGCAGGGGAGGGCGGTTAGGGGTGGACCAGGCTGGCAGAGGAGGGAAGTTGGGGGTGACTGAACCTGCAGGGAAGGGCATTTTTTGGGGGGGGAGGGGAGGGCAGGCCTGCAGGGAAGAGCAATTGGGGGGGGACCAGGCTTGCAGGGGAGGATAGTTAGGGGTGACAGGCCTGCAGGGAGGCAGCTAGGGGTGACCAGACCCACAGGGGAGGGCAGTTTGAGGCAAACAGGTTGGCAGGGGAGCAGTTAGGCATCAATCAGGCTGGCAGGGGAGTGGTTAGAGGGTGATCAGGCTGGCAGGCAGAAGCAGTTAAGGGGAAGCAGAAAGGCAGATGAGCAGTTGGGAGCCAGCAGTCCTGTATTGTGAGAGGAATGTCCCAGATCCAAGAGGGTGCAGGCTGAGCTGAAGGACACCCCCATCCCCGTACATGAATTTAGTGCACTGGGCCTCTAGTATATAGATAGTAATGGATACATGTCATTACCCATTTGTTCAAACCTATAAATTCATCAATTGTAACGAATGTATCATTCTGGTAGGAGATGTTGATAATGGAAAGCTATGCCTGGAGGTGATAGAAGGTATCTGGGAAATCTCTGTATCTTTTGCTCAATGTTGCTGTGAAACTAAAACTGCTTTATAAAGTGAAGTCTATTATAAAAAACTTCACAGGAACAAAGCCAAATATAATATGTAGCCATATGTACATTGCTTATGTTATTTATCATGTTAAGATTTAGTTGTTTTTATTGCCAAACTGGAGGCCCAGTACACAAAATTCGTGCACTTATGGGGATGAGGGGATCCCTCAGCCCAGCCTGTATCCTCTCACAGTCTGGGAGCCCTCAGGAGATGTCCAACTGCCACAGAGGCAGGAGAGGCTCCCACCACCACTGCTGCACTTGCCAGCCATGAGCCCAGCTTCTGGCTAAGCAGTGCTCCCCCTATGGGAGCGCACTGACCACCAGGGGGCATCTCCTGCATTGAGCGCCTACCCCTGGTGGTCAGTATGCATCATAGCGATTGGTCATTCCACTGTTCAGTCGATTTTCACATTAGCCTTTTATTATATAGGAGAGTATTCCATTTTATGGATGCACATCATTTTTGTCTGTCTATTCACAAAATGAGGTACATATGGACAGTTTCTAGTTTGGTCTATTATGAGTAATGTTATTATGAACATTCACATGCAAGTCTTTGTGTGGCCATGTGTTTTCATTTTTCTTTCTTTTTTTTAATCCTCACCTTTTTCATTAATTTTAGAGAGAGTGGGAGAGGGGAGAGAGAAACTTCAATGTGAGAGAGAGACACATATTGACTGGTTGCCAATGGCACACATCTCTATGGACTGGTGATGGGACCTGCAATGGAGGTACGTGCCCTCAACCAGAATCGAACATGGGACCCTTCAGTCTATAGGCCAACACTATCTACTGAGCCAAACCAGCTAGGGCATTTTAAAAATGTTTTCATTGATTTTTCAGAAAGGAAGGGGGAAGGAGAGAGAAAGAGAGAAAGAGAGAAAGAGATATCAACTGGATACCTCCTATATGCCCCCTACTGGGAACTCTAGGTGCATGGGACAATGCCCAACCAATGGAGCCACACTAGCCAGCACTTCACTTTTCTTGGATACTGAGGAATGGAATTGCTAGGTCAAATAAATATATGTTGAATCTTTTACAAAACTGCCAAACTATTTTTCAAAGCAGATTAAATTTTTACATTTCACCAGCAATGTTTACAAGTTCCAGTTTTCTACAATTTTGCCAACAATTGACACTGCTGGTCTTCTTGATGTTATCCATTTTAATGGGTATGTAGTGATTTTAATTTTTTTCCCTAATAACTCAATCTTTTCATGTGTTTATCATTCATGTATCTTCTCTGATGAGGTATATATCAGAACATTTTGCCCATTTATCATTTTTTTTCTTTATGTAATATTGACTTAAGAGTTCTTTATATATTGTGGATACAAGTCCTTTATCAGAAAATCCAAATATATCCTGTCTGTGGCTTGATTCTTCCTTTTCTTATTGGGCAAAGTTTTAAATTCTGACAAAGTCTAATTAATCAACATTTTTCTTTTATGAATTGTGCTTTCGGTATTATAGCTAAGAAATCTTTTCTACTCCAAAGTCAAAAAGAAATTGCTTTACTTGCTACACATAAGCTTTACTGGAAATACTGGCACCTTCTTCCTAGGGCAACTATCAAAATTAAACAATATAATGTACATAAAGCTACATGACAGATTAAGTGTTCAGATCCTTCCTCTGATTAGACATCCGCACTTTTTTTCCCCAGCAGTTCTCTTCCTTGAATTTAGGACAGGAAAAAATATAACCTTTTGCTTACAATGCCGTTTTTGTAGACTTTAGATCAAAAGCTTTTTGAGGTAAGAAACTGGTCATACTACAGGAAGTGAAAATAATAAGGCTGTATTATAGACAGTGGCAAAATACACCAGAACTGTTTCAACTAACTTTCAAGAACAGCTTTAGTCTGAATCTATTTACAACAGCATGAAAGAATTGCCTGAAAGGTAAACACTGCCAATCCCATGATAGTGGCTTAATATATATATAAAGGGAAATCCAGTCATTCACAGTAGCACAGCATGATAAATTTGTTTGCTTTATCAATAGATGTCTCTCTCTCTCTCTCCCTGTCTCTTTCTCTCACTCTCTCACAAGAGTTTACGAGCTATAATATCTCACAAGTTTTAATGTTAACAGCCAAGGCAGTTATACGCTGGCCTAGTCTAATGGAAAATTAGTAACTAGCCTAACAGTACTAACTTATAAAAATCTAATTTCAAGTACAGTATTCATATTAAAGTAACTTGCTGGTGTGATCCAAATAATTTAACAATGAAAGCGGCAGGTACAATTTTTTAAAATAAACTTTAAAAGCTTAAATTTAAGAAATATACTTTATTTTTATCATTTCAATTAAAATCAAGTCACCATTTTTATTCTCTTTAGGAATTTGAAATCTAAATAGTCATTTTAAATATACAACAAAATGTCATCTTTGTCTAAATTGCATAGAAGTTCTGAATATGAATCTTTGTTTTTCCTCTTTGATGAAGCACTTTGCATTGCACATACTAGAATCTCAAAAGCTTAATCAATTTTTTAAAAAATACCTCTCTGTTGAAGAATATTTCCGTATTTGCCCTTTTATAAATTCAATGGTAAAGAGTTGTGGATTTTCTGAGTCACAAACCAATGCAAATACCTAATGAAAACAAAAAAAAATTTCAAAAGATGTTTAGTTTTATGTTATTTTGTTTTAAAACCACACATTTTTACAAAAATCACTTTTAAAATGTAGCTTGTTACAATATCAGAATTTAAGAGCAGCTTGCTTAGATCTTATTCAAATTAAGTAACTAATTTAATTAAAATTCATTATATAATTTGAAAATAAATTTTGAAATATTGGTTGTTCTAAAGATCAATAAATAATATAAAGAATTAAATAAAGAATATAAAACAGGAATAATCTGTAAGTATGGAAAGAATATTAAAATAGAAACTTACTCTAATTTATAAATGGGAAGAAATGCAAACGAAATGGGCATTTTAAATATACAACAAAATAATGTTATCTTTTTCTAAATTACATAGAAGTTCTGGATAGAAATATATATTTTTAATATATTTTATTGATTTTTCACAGAGAGGAGAGGAGAGAGATAGAAAGTCAGAAACATTGATGAGAGAGAGACATTGATCAGCCGCCTCCTGCACGCCCCCTACTGGGGATGTGCCCGCAAGCAAGGTACATGCCCCCAACCCGAATTGAACCTGGGACCTTTCAGTCCACAAGCCGACGCTCTGTCCACTGAGCCAAACCGGTCTCGGCTGGATACAAATATTTGTTTTTCCTCTTTGATGAAGCACTCTGCATTTCACATACTAGAATCTCAAAAGCTTGATGAGTTTTAAAAAAAAAATCTAGTAAGCTAATATTAATGAAACTTACCTCTCCTAAAGGTTTTAATGTTGCAATATTATAAGTTGCTGGGTCACGTTCCACTAAACATGTTTCTGTGAGCGCTAGCAGTCTTTTTACAGGTTCCTTAAATCAAAATTGAGAGATATTAAAAAGTTATTGAAGAAAAATATTAAAATCAGATAAACAAATTTTTGCTTTCAACACACAGGACTTACCAAATGTCTAGGTGATATTTTTTGGACTACAAACTCTGCTAAAGATGTGATGGCTTCATCAGTGCTGTATTTTCCAAAGCGCAGATTCAAATATTGCTCAAATTCTAAAGGTTCTTTTCTGATCCGCAATGAAATACCTATGTAATTGCCAGCATGATCTATTGCACTCTTGATAATTTCTTCTCTTTGCTCTGATGCAAATAAATGCTGCACAAATTTTGAAATTTAAAAAGTCAGGTTGAAATAACTAAAATATAACCTTATTGAATCAACTCATAGGAAAGAGACTGAAGTAGTAATTCTAAAGGGAAACGGTAGAACATCTTATCAGAAGTAAATAAGCAGTGTTGTGAATGAAACATTATTAATAAATTAAGACCACAAAGTTTGGCATGTAGTCTTATAAGCAATGAATGGAAATTGTAACTACTCAGAGTGCGATTTTCATCACTATGTGGACAATAGCACTCTGGGGCTTTCAAAAGAATCCCCAGGGGCCCCAGTTAAATCCAGTGGGGTTGGTGGGTACTATGTGGACAGGATTTCAGTTTCAACTGAGGTAGTTCTGATTTAATGTTTTTATATAGTAGGCTTTCTTGAAAGATTACCTTAAAGAAAGTTTAAATGTTTACAAATCATTGGCCTATGTATATTAAAAACCAACCTCTAAGAGTGTATTTACAAAGGTCAAGAATAAGGTATTGCTACTTGCATTTGGTGCCTGGAGGTTAGAAATGCTAAATATCCTGAAAAGGGTGTAGAGTCTCACTCATGAAAATGGATCGTCCTGCCCTGAATACCAATAGCTCTCTTGTAGAGATACATAGGATCAGATTATGTTTTAAATAGATTTTATTCCCAACAGCTTATCACAGTCACTATGGATACAGAAGGTACCAGATAAAGACTTGTTGAATGAATCTGTCATATGCTTTTAACTGTAGTGAACAGACTCATTTTATCTAGCCTTTTAAGCAGAGTATGCTTAAAAAGTGAATGATTAGCTCGGCCAGTGTCACTCAGTGGTTGAGTGTCAACCTATGAACCAAAAGGTCATGGTTCTATTCCCAATTAGGCACATGCCTGAGTTGCAGGCTTGATCTCCAGTAGGGGGCATGCAGGAGGCAGCTGATCAATGATTCTCTCACATCATTGATGATTCTATCTCTGTCTCTCTGCCTTCTCCTCTGAAATCAATAAAAATACATTAAATTTTAAAAAGTGATTAAAATTAAAACTGCTTGATGGCACTAAGCAATCAAAAATGTTGGCAATTGAGAAGTATGACAATTCTCATCCTTAATGTTTACTGTGTGCATTTGTAAGGCTTAATTGAACAACTGTTAATACCGTTATCCTGTTAAGGTCTCAAGTCCATAGTCCTATAATTAGGTATGTTTTCCACCAAAGGGTTAATCATTACAAACTTCTACTGCGCAAAGAAGAGACAAGCCTTTTGACAGCACTACCACAGCAGACTTTAGGCTGCTTTAAGGTGGGAGAGGGAACTACTTGTAATTTCAACTTTTGGGTCTGGATTCAGAGGTAATATGTCCAAAAGTACATTCCTGAACGAGGGACACTAGGATGGTACCCATCACCTGAATAAAGAAATGAACTATAGGATGGATAAAGGCTATAGCTCTGAAGAGCTAATATATTTAGCAATCAAACTATTTGCCCCTCTCCTTCATTCTTTTTACTACCCTTTTGCTACTCTCTAGCCTCTTACGCATTTAAAAGTTCCAGGATTGCCCTGGGCTCTGCTAGCCAGGTAAGGATAATTTAGATACAGAACACTAAATCTTGGGAGAGGGGAGATGGAGAAGAGTATAGGAGGGATAAATGGTGATGAACAGAGGCTTGACTCGGGGTGGTAAGCACAATACAGTGTACAGATGATGTGTTGTAGATTGTGCACCTGAAATCGGTATAATTTTGTTAACCAGTGTCATCCCGATAAATTCAATAAAAAAAGGAAAAATAATATCAAATCTTGGCATACTGTTCTCAAGCCATGTAGCTCCAGAAATTAAAATTCTCAAGAGAAAGGATTCTTGAGAATTAAGTTCAAATGAGCCTCTTCATGTGGACACTCTCTACACTCATCTTTCTGAGAGGTGGGGTTTCAATGAGAAAGGCAGGATGTTTCTTATTTTTTAAAAAGATGGTCATCATCTATAGCTCAGCTTCTAATACTGATAAATAGGATCTCAACATTTTAAATGGCTTCTGCTGTCTCCCAAAATTCATATATAATTCATAATTGAAAGATAAAAATATGCAAAAATTCCAAATCTGAAGTTTCAATGACTATCCAGATTTCAGATTACAAACAGCTGGGAAGAAAGACTATAAAAACAATTTTACTTTTTTAAGAATAGACCCTTGCTGGTAAGACATTAATATTACTAATAATTCTAACCTATCATTTATGAAAATAAAGCTATACGCCGTGCTAAAAAATATCTTACATAAATTATCTCACCTCAACTTCAACATCAAAAAACAACAGCCCTAGCTGGTTTGGCTCAGTAGATAGAGCATCAACCCTCGGACTGAAGGAGCCCAAGTTCAATTCCAGTCAAGAGCATGTAGCGTGCCTGCAGGTTTCCCAGCCCTGGTCAGGGTTCGTGCAGGAAGCAACTAATCGATGTGTCTCTCTCACATAGATATTTCTGTCTCTCCCTCTCCCTTTCATGCTCTCTAAAAATCAATGACAAAAATATCCTCAGGTGAGAATTAACAAAACAAAACAAAAAAACAACAAACCAATAGCTACAAATAAATTGAGATTCAAGCTCTTTAGTATAGAACTCTGAACTCTTAGTATCATATTTAATCCCAAAAGATTCAAATGAAATTTCAAAATTAAAGTAGAAAAATCCCATTTTCCTTCAAATGCTCATATCTCTTTTTAAATTACTTTTTAAAGCACAACTTACCAATCTACTAAATCCTCCATAAATTATACAGAACCCTCCTTGATAGTCAGAGAGATCCACAAAGCCCTCAATATTTCTGTAGTCATAGGAACAGAGGACTCTGTTAGTTGCAGGATTGATCTGGTCAATGCCTCCAGGAGTTACTTCCAAAACGACAGGTTTTCTTACATCACTCCAATGATGCTTATAACAGTTATATCTCTAGAGAAAAATAGTATCAATTTTAAGCTCATGTATATACTTACCATAAAATAAGGTTACATTTAATGTATCAGTCACCGCTAAAACAACCAGAAATCTAAACAATACTCTAAATATTTAGAGATACTATCCAAATTGTTATCAACATTAATTTTAGCTATTTGGAAGTTTGTGTTTATTTCATTAAGAATGTTCACTCTAGCCCTAGCTGGTTTAGCTCAGTGGCTACACCATCAGCCTGCAGACTGAAGGGCTCCAGGTTCAATTCTGGTCAAGGGCCCATGATCAGAATGCGGGCTCAATCCCTAGTAGTGATGTACAGGAGATAGCCAATCAATGATTCTCACTCGTCATTGATGTTTCTCTCTTTCCCTCTCCCTCTCTGAAATCTATAAAATATATTTTTTAAAAAAAGAATGTTCACTCTAATACAAGAAAATATGTTTTTATTAAATTGACAAAGTTTTGGGTTATAATATTTTGTAAAACAATTTTAAGTCACTCATGCAAATCTATAAAAAAATAAAGAAAATTTTAAATAGAAATGTAAAATATTTTATTGAGGAAAAATTTCAACTTTTGTTGATGGATTATTTTATTTAAGTTAAGTAAGGAAAAGAGCTAAGTCACATTTCAGGGAAGGGATTGTATTCAATTTAGACAACCTGAGCTAGTCAGTCTATTAATATAGATCTTCTTTCTACATGTACAGAAAAAGCTAGAGCATCAGTCTGACCTTAAGCTTTCCTAATCATACCAATGGGCAGTTATCTTTAGACTAGTGGCCCAGTGCACGAAATTCATGCACATTAAAAGAGGATTAGAGGAAATAATTTAATATTGCTATTTGCCCTTTATCTATAATAGAAGTGTCAGAGATGAAAGAAAATTAGTAAAACGTATATGAAAACCTTCCTCCTGTCAGAATCTGGGGCACACCAGAGTCAAGTTCCCGCCTACCCACATGCACCTTGAAATTGCATAATACCCAGACCAAGCCAGGCCCTAGCCCCATTGGGCTAGATCCAGACCTGGCTAGTCCTACCCTTGTCAAGCCATACCAAGCAGAGGACATAGCTTCAGGTCCCCTGGCATGGCACCAGGATGGGTGGCATGGCCTGAGGTCCCCCAGCCCAGACCAGAGCAGGGGACATGCCTTGACATCCCCCATCAAGCCCCGCCAGGTGGGGACATGGCCTGAGATCCCCTGTCAAGCCCTGCTGTGGGGAGGACATGGCCTGAGGTCCCCCACCAAACCCTGCCAGGCAGGCGGTGGCAGGAGGGAGGGGCAGCCTCAGGTCCTCTGGCCCGGCACTGGGAGGGGGGTATATGCTCAGGTCTCCCATTAGGGGGTACAGCCTTAAGTCACCCCTCAAGCCCCGCTGGGCAGAGGGCGCGGCCTAAGTTCCCTTGACCCAGCATTGGGGGTGCACCTTGAGTTCCTTGTCAAGCCCTGCTGGGTGGGGGATGTGGCCTGAGGTCCCCTGTCAAGCCCTGTTGGGTGGGGGATGGGGCCTGAGGTCCCCAGTCAAGCTCTGGTAGCTTCAGGTCCATGATGATTGCTCGTTAAGGTTCCTTATGTGAACCTGGCTTCAGCTATGGGTGCAGCCATCTTTGTGATGGAGTGATGGTCAATTAGCATATTCCCTCTTTATTAGCTAGGATGTCTGATCTCATCAGCAAGTATATTTCCATTTAGACTATAACATTCTTTAGTAAGTTGAAGTACCTAGTATTAGAAATTATCAAAATGTTCAACATCCACTTACCACTGAATTTATTAAAAAGAAAAAAAAAATGGGAGAAACAAGATGGCAGCATAGGTAAACACCTGAACTACTGCCTTGCACAACTTCAAAACTACAACTGAAAAACAAAATGGACATCATCCAGAACCACAGGAAGGCTGGCTGAATGGAAATTCAACACTAGAAGGAAAGAGAAAAGCACACCAAGACTCAGAGGAGGTGTGGAAGTAAAAGTAGAGGTAAAGAGGCACACGCGGAGAGGGCTGGCAACTGAGTATGCGGTTGTCTTCTTCAAGCCGGAGGGAGACAAAAGCTCCTGACTGTTCTGAACTCCAGTTCCGGGAGAGACTCTGGGGACCCAGACTCATACAGGGATACACTGGACTATCTGGCAGTGGGCTTGAACACGAGGGTGGCTTTTTCTTAGAAGTGCTTGCAGTGATTACCAAGGAACACTGAGACCAGGGGCTTCTTAGGGCAGGGCTGACAGGAAGCCATTGCTGTTTGCTCCCTCCTGAGTCTCGGCCTCATCCCAGCTGTGCACAGAGGCTTTTGTACATGAATGGCCTGGTCCTTTAAAATCTATCTAAACTTATCTATCAAACTGCAGCTGATTCAGAGAGACCCAGAACATCCAAAAGAAAGCTCAAGGCCCCACAGCAGCTTGCATTGCTTCACAATTGAGTGTCATCTAGGCACCTCCAAAACCCAAACAAAGAAGAGAAATCTGCAGATCTCTCCAAAGCTCCTGCTGAGTGCCCTCAAGTAGAGGCAAAATTAGCACCTCCTTGGATATCCAAGAGCCAGTGTACCCAGGGGTCAGAGTAGGACCATTCAGATTACAACTCCTCAGATCCATTAGGGACACAGTCAGGGAGCAGATTCAATGAGCACCAATTGAAGCAAGTCTTGCCTCACAAAGGTGCCTCTAGCACAGAAGTTCTCCCATCATAGACACAGCTGTTCCTCACAGTCAACTGACCTGGAGGTCAATTCCTCCCAGTGATACAAACAACAATCAAGGCTTAACTACAAACAAGACTATGCACACAGTCCACAAAGGGGTACACCAAGAATGTCCACCTCAGGTAACTGGGGAGGCTGAGCCAATGGGCCCTATAGGATACCTTGCACACAAAGCCATTCTATCAACTCAGGGAAGCAGCCAAAATGTGGAGACAAAGAAACAGGTCACAAATGAAAAAAAATGGAGGAAAGTAAACTCCTGGATATAGAGTTCAAAACCACAGTTACAAGGTTTTTCAAAAATGTTCTAGAAAAGGCCAATAAATTTAGTGAGGCCCTCGAGGATATGAAAAAGGACCAGCTAGAAATTACGCATATACTGACTGAAAAAAAAATATATATATATATACAGAGACCCATCAGCAGACTAGAGCAGTGGTCAGCAAAGTGCGGCTCACGAGCCACATACGGCTCTCCAGCAGCGCTTTGCTGCTCTGTTAACTAATGAGTTTGCTGACCACTGACCTAGACTCTCGATTCCAATAATTACAGGCTGCCATTGTTCCTTATGATTAAACCCTTATCTCAGCGGTCAGCAAACTCATTAGTCAACAGAGTGGCAAACTGTGGCTCGCAAATCGCACGTGGCTCACAAGGCGCAGTTTGCCAACCACTGGACTAGAGGATCGCAAGAATCAAGCTAAAGATTTGAAATACAAAGAGGCAAAAAGCACTCAATTGAGAAAGCAAAAAGAAAAAATAATCCAAAAATATGAAGACAGTGTAAGGAGCCTCTGGGACAACTTCAAGCATACCAACATCAGAATTATAGGGGTGCCAGAAGAAGAGACAGAGCAAGATACTGAAAACCTTTTTGAAGAATTAATGACAAAAAACTTCCCCCACCTGGTGAAGGAAATAGACTTACAAGTCCAGGAAGCACACAGAACCCCAAACAAAAGGAATCCAAAAAGGACCACACCAAGACACATCATAATTAAAATGCTAAGAGCAAAAGACAAAAAGAGAATATTAAAAGCAGCAAGAGAAAAACAGTTACCTATAGGACTGTCAGCTGATTTCTCAACAGAAACTATGCCAGTCAAACAGGCGTGGCAAGAAATATTCAAAGTGATGAATAGCAAGAATCTACAACCAAGATTACTCTACCCGGCAAAGCTATCATTCAGAATTGAAAGTCAGATAAAGAGCTTCACAGAGAAGAAAAAGCTAAAGGAGTTCATCACCACCAAACCAGTATTATATGAAATGCTGAAAGGTATTAAGAAGAGGACAAAGAAGAAAAAGGTAAAGATAAAAATTATGAACAAATACATATATCTAAAAATCAAGTGAATAAAAAATCTGATGAACAGAATAAACTGGTGAATGTAATACAATCAGGGGCATAGAAAGGGAGTAGACTGACAATTCCCTGGGGGAAAAGGGTGCGGGAAGAGAATGAACAAAAAACGTACACCTATAGATGAGGACAGTGGGGGCAAGGGGGGAGTAAGAGCAGAGGGTGGAGTGGGAACCAAGTGGAGGAAGCTCAGAGAGGAAAAAAGAGGAAGAATTGTAATAATCTGAACAATAAAGATTTATTAAAAATAAATAAAAGAAAATGTTTAGTTGAGGCTGCTATTCAAAATTTATGATTCAAAAAAAAAATATTTAAAATACAGGCAAAGAATAAGGATAACAAATTGTTAGAAGTGAAATGCGAAATCCCTTGCCCATCCAAAAAGTCCACAGTTCCTTATCCATCAATATGGTCAGTTACATGACTCAAGGCAAAAATAAATTGGTTGCTCCAAAGTACAACTATTTCTAATACTGAAATAAGAAATTATCTTGTCAGTCTTCAAAAGAGAGAGTAATGCCACTAATATCCCATCACTAAACCCCACAATGAGGTTCACAGGTTCATATCACATCAAGTCCCCTCAGCATTACTGGTTGATGGTAATCATACACATTATCCTATATAATAAAGCTCAGCAACTGAATAGCACAACAACCAGAACAACTGATTGACCAGTTGCTATGATGTGCACTAACCAGCAGGAGGCAGATGCTCAACACAGGAGCTGCCCTATGATGGTCAGTGCACTCCCACAGTGGGAGCACTGCTGGGCTGACCAGGATGAACAGACAAGAACCGGGCTGCGATAGTCACCTCCTCGCCCCAGGCTCCTCCTCCAGATGCCTGCAGGCCACCACTTGGATGGCAGAGCTGACTCCGGAGGCTGGGAGGCAGGTTTGTGGCAATTGAGGGACTAAGGCCTACTCAGTTGGCACTCAGTGCTATTGTCCTGAGCTCAGCCATGACCAGATCCTCTGGAGAGGTGAGTGCTTAGACTCCATGGAAGATGACGGACCAGGTTGCAG
This sequence comes from Lasiurus cinereus, assembly GCA_011751065.1. Classification (NCBI taxonomy): domain Eukaryota; kingdom Metazoa; phylum Chordata; class Mammalia; order Chiroptera; family Vespertilionidae; genus Lasiurus; species Lasiurus cinereus. Next base: position 15,403,908 of record JAAGEH010000125.1, read on the forward strand.
CTGCTCAGAAGGCAGGTCCATAGCTGCTTGGCCACCCAGGATGAGTGGTGCTCCCATAATGGGCCGATCCCCGCAGGCCACACACCCCCTCTCGTGCACCAATCCCATGCACCAAGCCTCTAGTAGTTCCATAAAAGGAATTCTGCACCAAGACAAAAGGGCCTGTATTAACCCAAGAATATATTTAGAGCCTTGATTCTGAATGTAAGATGAGAGTATGTCATATCTCTCCAGGAGTGGGGTGGAAGAAAAAGCACTAAAAAGTTGGTGCTTTTCCAATCTATGCTTATTTACATGCCCAAACCCACTCTGCAGGATATTCTTCATTCCTCTCAGCAGATAATCAACTGTCATAATCAAATACTGGAAACACCATTACCCCTCAGGACTGTGAAGGTCAAAAGAGAAATTTAGAAAACCCTGATTTAGGGTATATTTAGGGGCAATTTTGAACATTTGAGGGCCAAATTCACCTTATGCAAGAGTACAGTTTGGCCAGCTAAGCATTTGCAAGGAAGAGGAGGTATCACTTATTCCAGATGTAAAATCAAGCGGACTGTCCCCTTCAGGCAATCTTCTAGAGATATTGTTTCCACCCCAACGTCTTAAAAAGTATCAAGTTGAAGTTGACTGATATAAAGGGGAGCTGATAAAAAAAATCCTGTAAGTATGCTAAACAGATGAGATATATAGAAAGATCACCTAACAAAATAAAGAATATCAAATTATAATTTATAGAAATCTGTCATCTCATCAAGAACAAGAAACAAGCAGCTTCCCACTGCCACTAAATTATCTTAATAGTTCTAAGGCAACTAGCCAATTGCTTGAGCAGAGATCAGTAAGGCTTCTGGGATGTTAAAAAAACAGTAGATGATGAAGGCTTTGAAAAGATAGGGGAATGGCACTACCAGCATATCAGAATTCACTTTTGCCAGAAGCTGTAGTTCTGAACACTGCCCTCTGCTAACCTCAGTTATAAAAGCATATCTTCTCATGGAAAAAAAAAAAATCAGTTTCTCAAGGGAGTAAAAAGAGCATAAACATCCATTTACCTACCCCATAAGTTTCGAATTTAGTTTAAATGCTTTTGTAATATGACTAGAGAAGGCCTGGGAAAAAAAGAAAGAAGATTCTAGCTAATAAGCATTACTTCCTCAAAACTGTTGGTGCATCATGGAAAACTACATTATCAGCCAGATCCAGTGTAAGAACATATAGTAATACAGTTTTGACATACTGAAACCTTACAATTTTCATGCTCTAAAACTGGAAACTCTTACACCAAAAAAGAACTACTGCATGTTCCAACAGTTATTGTCAGCAGTGTGATACTCACTGTTGCTCTTTAGAATACTAAATCAAGACTAGTTGAATGGGAACAGCATTGTTTTCCCCATAATTCTTGTCTAAAGATTTTTTTCCCAACTATCAGCTTTAATAAGTCTAATTCCTAAAATCTGAGTTTCCTATTAAACCACATTCATCTTTCTAACATGTAACATCAGGAGACATTAAATCTATGTTTTCTATTTTCCCTTTAGCTTTGCCAGACAAAGAACATACAGATCATGGAATGATTTTTACAATAAAGAGCAACATTTGAACAAATAAAAATGTCTTACCTAATAGACAAATATGTAAATTGACCATACCTCTGCTATGCCCACAGCCAATCAGAGTGAGTATGCAAATTAACCCAACAAAGATGGCTGTTAATTTGCATACGCAGGCATTGAATGACTGGGGCTGGGCAGATGTTTGAATCGTTGCCATGGGGATCATGCAGGCATTCCACTCCACCCCACCCTGGTCTCTCAGGACCTCAGGGCAGCATGGCAAGGTGGTGCCAGCAGCCAGGGAAAGAAAGGCCCATTCTAGCATGACTCTTCCTGCATCAAGCTTCTAGTATATTAATAAATGTTAAATACTTACCCTTCCTGTAATTTTTCCTTCTGAAAAATCAGTCCTAAATCTCTGAAAGAGAAAATATAAACGCAGTTGATAACAGACTGGTTGGGAAGAATCCAGAACAACTAAAATCCCAACTTGGTAATCTTGTTATTTAAAAAAGGATACTTAATAGAAAGTGTATGGAACTTTAATGAAAAACAAGAAACAATAATTAAACATGTAACTGCATCGCTCTGCATATACACTTTAAAGGCTAAAACTCAATTATATAGCATTTTTCTCTTTCAGATAGAGAAGAGTCAAAGTTTTAGCATTGTGTTAAAGGTCAATAAGAGAATATAAGCATAGTGAGACCAGAAGCTCAGAACATTTAATATCATGCTTTAATATAACTTTCATTTTATAGAAAGGAGAAATCTAGTTTATTAACATGAAACTGTTCTTACCAATGCTTCTGTAAGAAGTTCTGTTCTGTGCTCTGTAGAAAATTTTAAAGTTTCTGACTTTTTTCCACTGCCTTTACGAAATGTTAGGTTGAATTCTGTTCCCTGTCCTCTTCCAACAGGACTGATGCTGCAAATGTCTCCATAAGGCCACTAACAAAAGAAAGGAATTACTTGGCCTGGTGCTATAATATAGTGTAATAATACAATAATTATTTCCCCTACTTTAATTTGACAATCATCAAATAAGAAATATTTTACAAAATAATACTGATGTCTAGGAGAAGTTATATCTTAAGAGTAGTTCTGTAACAAAAATCTTTAAAAGCTTTCAACCATCAGAGACAACAATAAAACATCCTATCTGTATCTACGTTTTAATGATTAATGGCACTAATTCAAGCAACTAAAACAAATACATAGAAGTAAAACAAATTGGAGAATAAAATCTTATTACCTGCAAATCTGTTAAAAACAAGAGGAATCTGTAAAACATGCCTAATTTAGAATTAAAATTAGCTAGAATATATATATGTTTATTTATCCATGTTCAGGTTAGTCTTCACTTTGTAATTAGTAACCCTGGTTCCATGACAAGTATTTTCCAACCACTACTACCCTTGTGACTGCATTGTGACTTATGTATGCATATATTATACTAACAGTACAGTCTTAAAAAAATATTAAGAATGTATCAATTTTACATAAGATGGCTACAATCTATAAATAGTAACATATCAAAAAGTTACACCTTTTAGAGCCTAGAAATAGGCACATTCTCTTCCTGCCTCACTTTTATTAATTTGTTTTTGGTCCTGAGCATTGAGCATTACATACACATATCAATCTCTTTCATATTTGGCATTTCTATCCTCAAGTTTTAATCTGTTTCAGGCCAAGGAGTTATGGATCATAGCTTAACTTTTAAAATTCAAATAGTGTTCAAACATCTAACAGCTTCTAACACAATTACCTGATTTGTTACTTCTAAAGTATTGGGGTTATATGTAGTAATCGCATGGGTTCCAACAGAAAAGACACGCTTATACCTACAAAGGAAAACAAGTACTTAAATTTAGTCTTAAAATAAATATTCTCTAAGAAAATATATATGACATCAACACAAAAGGAACATTTCAATAAACAGAAATGTGTCTGTTGATGTGACTAAATATAATGTAGTTTTAAATTCTCACATTTTTTAACATCCTATCTAATAAAAGAGTAATATGCAAATTGACTGTCACTCCAACACACAAGATAGCTAACCCCATGTGGTCAAAGATGGATGCCCCTAGGTGGACACAAGATGGCTGCCACAAGATGACAGGAAGGGGAAGGCAGTTGGGGGCAACCAGGCCAGCAGGGAGGGCAGTTGGGGACAGAGGGGGGGGTGGGTGACCAGGCCAGCAGGGGAGGGCATTTAGGGGTGACCAGGCTGGCAAAGGAGGGCAGTTAGGGATTACCGGGCCAGCAGGGGAGAACAGGGGAGGGCAGTTATGGGCAACCAGGCTGGTAGGGAAGTGGTTAGGAGGTAATCAGGCTGACAGGCAGAGGCCATTAGGGGCAATCAGGCAAGCAGGCAGGCAAGTGGTTGGGAGCCAGCATTCCTAGATTGTGAGGGTGATGTCCAACGATCCCACTGGTGGGATTAAGCCTCAATGGATAGTCAGACATCCCTTGAGGGGTCCTATATTGGAGAGGGTACAGGCTGGGTGAGGGACATCCCCCTCCCCTGGCCTGGTGCAAGAATTTCATGCACTGGGCCTCTAGTTCTAAGATGTTATTGGTATTGAAACTCACCCACTAATCATTTTACTGTGAACTTGTGAGATCCTTAAGTAGAAAAATATGATTTACACAAGTAATCTTGTGTTATTAGCATAAAGTTAGCAAAGTACCACCTGATGAAGCCAAAAGATTTAAATGAAAAAACTTTATTAAAAAACAAAACAAAACACTGCACACTACTAATTCTTTCACAATATCCTTTTAACAAAACCATGATATAAAGAAAGGAAAAGTTATGACCTGTAACTGGTCAGTCACAGTCATATTCTGAAATCTTAATAATTTCTTTTAAGCAATTACCTATTACTTTTAAGTGTTGCAATTTTATAGAAGTTGGAAGCATACACCACAGACAAGCAATTTTCACTTCTCAATTCACTTCCTTCATTTAAAGTAACAAACATCTAAAGTAAAAAAAAACATTTGGATATCTGTAATCCTTTAGAAGAGAGAGGAATGCATAATGATAAAAGTAAAACTGAATTAGAAACCCTTATTTAAAACTGAAGAATCTAGCCGAAACCAGTTTGGTTCAGTAGATAGAGCGTCAGTCTGCGGACTGAAGGATCTCGGGTTCAATTCCAGTCAAGGGCATGTACCTTGGTTGCAGGCACATCCCCAGTGTGGGGCATGCAGGGGGCAGCTGATCGATGTTTCTCTCATCGATGCTTCTGACTCTCTCCCTTCCTCTCTGTAAAAAATCAATAAAATATTTTTAAAAATAAAATAAAATAAAACTGAAGAATCTGTTTCCTGGAAATAAAATAGACAAAACTTTAGTCTAAGAAAAAAACACAAAATCCTATATAATAAAAAGTAATATGCAAATTGACCCTCGCACAAGAAGGCCGCCCCCATGTGATCCAAGATGGCTGCCACAAGATGGCTGGCAGGGGAGGGTAGTTATGGGTGATTAGGCCAGCAGGGGAGGGCAGTTAGATGTGACCAAGCTGGCAGAAGAGGGCAGTTGGGGGGGAGGGGAGCAGGTCTGCGGGAGAGGGCAGTTGGGGGGGACCAGGCCAGCAGGGGAGGGCAGTTGGGGGTGACCGAATCTCCAGGGGAGGGCAGTTGGGGGTGACCAAGCAAGCAGAGTAGGGCAGTTGGGGACAACTGGGCCAGCAAGGGAGCAGTTAGGCATCAATCAGGCTGGCAGGGGAGCAGTTAGGGGGGGATCATGCTGGCAGGCAGAAGCAGTTAAGTGCAATCAGCCAGGCAGGTAGGAGAGAAGTTGGGAGCCAGCAGTCCTGGATTGTGAGAGGGATGTCCCATATTGGAGAGGGTGTAGGCTGGGCTGAGGGACACACATCCCCATGCATGAATTTCGTGCACCGGGCCTCTAATACTCTAATAATTTGACTAAGCTTCACTTTCCCCCATGAAGATGTTGATTATATATATATACCTAACTCACAAGGAGGAAATTATAAGAAGGATTCATATGAAGTGCTTATCAGTTATTGGTTAGAATTGATAAATGTTACCCATTCCTATTGCTATTATTCTGCTGACTGAGTAATAGGGAAAGTAGATCAAAACTCCAATAGTCACTGAACTAATTGTAATTAGTATCATTATGTTTCCAGTAGTTATGACTCATACATTCAAATTTAAAATACAAAACAAAAAGACAAATTGATATTCCCCTGGCTATATTATTGGGATACTATGATTTTAGCCAAACTTTACCTGAAAAATTAGTTTCACTCCCTAAACTCTTCTTAAAATTTACTCTATCTAGCCATTATACAAACTATCTATGAAGCAGACTACCAATGAGGGTAGTGCACTCTACCACTGAATTTCATGGACTGATCACCACATAGCTCAATGTACTAAAGTTAAAATCCTGATCAGATACTAAAATGCTACTCTTATATTCAGAGCCACAATTGCTACAATTAATCTATGCAAACATAAGTGATCCATAGGTAAATTTTATTTGTAATTTCCACGCAGAAAAAATTTAAAACCTGTATTTTGAACGTCACTCAAGTTTTCCATTGTGAATCTGCACTGCTCCTTCCTACCAGAAATAACTTGGTTAGGCTAAATAGGAAACTTTGCTATTTTATGCAAATAAAAGTGCTTTTTAGCTCTGAAAACAAAACAAAACCCTGTTGAAAAAAATTTTAAAGATCTAAACAAATAAAAGGCATCCTTTGTTCATGGATCATAAGACTTAATACTGTTAAGATGGCAATAATCCCCTAATTGACCTATAGACTTAATACAATCCCTATCAAAATCCTAGATGCCGCTGAGACCGGTTTGGCTCAGTGGATAGAGCGTCGGCCTGCGGACTGAAAGATCCCAGGTTCGATTCCAGTTGGGGGCATGTACCTTGGTTGCAGGCACATCTCCAGTGTGGGGCGTGCAGGAGGCGGCTGATCGACGTCTCATCGATGTTTCTGACTTTCTATCTCTCTCCCTTCCTCTCTGTAAAAACTCAATAAAATATATTAAAAAAAAAAAAGAAAAAAAGAAAAACATCAATTGGTTGCCTCCTGTTTACACTACAACCAGGGATTGAACCCGCAACCTAGTTATGTGCTATGAACAGGAATCAAACCTGCAACCTTTCAGTGTATGGGACAATGATCCACTCAGCCAGGGCTATGGTCAACTGGTTTTTGACAATGATGTCGAAATAATTCAATGGGGAAAGAATACTCTTTTCAATAAATGGTGCTAGAACAACTGGGTATCCGTATATAAAAGAATGAAGCCAGATCTCTACTCATACTATATAGAAAATTAACCCAAAATGAAAGCTATAAAACTCCTAGAAGAAAACATAAGAATCGATCTTTGAGACCTTCGATTACGTAATTGTTTCTTAGATATGATAACAAAAGCAAAAATGAAAAAAAAAATTGAAAATCATCAAAATAAACTGTGCTTCAAAACTATCAAGAAGCAAAAAGATAACCCACAGAATAGGAGAAAATATTTGCAAATCATGAATCTGATAAGGGATTTTTATTTAGAATATACAGAGAACTCTTACATTAAAAAGGTAAATAACCCAATTAAAAATGGGTAAATGATCTGAATAGACATTTCATGACAGACACACAAATGGCCAATAAGTACATGAAAAGATGCTTAGTCATAAGGGAAATAAACAATGAGATACTACTTTATAGCCATTGGGATGGCTAAAATAAGAAAAGATAGACAATCACAAGTTGGCAAGGATGTGGAGAGATTGGAATCTTCATACATTGATGATAGGACAGTAAAATGCTGTAGTTACTTGGCTCTTCCTCCAAAAGTTAAACATCATGTTACCAACATAACACCATGTAACATCAATTCCACTCCTAGGAATATACCCAAGAGAACTGGAAATACTATAGAATTACTCACAAACTTGTAACTTCACATTTATAACAGCCCTATTCACAGTAAATAAGTGGCAACATACAAATGCCCATTAACTGATGAATGGATAAAAAATGTGGCATATTTATACAACAGAATATTATTTGAAAATAAAAAGAAATAAAGTACTGGCACACATTACAATAGGGGTAAACCTTGAAAACATGCTAAGTGAAAGAAGACAGTCACAAAAGGACCACATATCTTATGATTCCATTTACATGAATGTCCTAAATAAGGAAATACAGAAACAAAATGTAGATTACTAACTGCCAGATGCTGGGAAGAAAAGGGAAGTAATTGCTAATATTTTTAGAGGGTTTTTGTTTTTGTTTTGTTTTTGGCATTTTATGAAGGTGTCCTGAAAACAGTTAGTGGAACTAGTTCACAACTCTAAAAACCATTAAATTATACAATTTAAAAGGATGAATTTTATGTTGCATAAATTATATTTTAATAAAGCTGTTATAAATACCAAAAAAAAAAGGTTTCAAGGCTTGAATGATGAAGGCAAGGAATTGTGATGAGGGAACAGAAAGAATCCTGCTCCAAATTATTATTAAAAAAAGAGAAGAGCATTGTCTTAAAGTCTTAGTCACTACTTTCTAAGAACATTTAAAAAAAATTTTCCAGATGATTATAATTCCTGACAAGCTCACAAAACAAAAAATATTAAGTCTATTCTTTAGAATTAATGCATCAGCACACTACAATTGCATTAGACAGAATTTATATTATGATAATCAGAGCAATCGACCACTTGAGGAAAAAGGATCATTTAAATATACGCACTATATATGGCTGCTTACAGAACTAAAGAAACTCATATTACCCTGAATACGCCAATTTTCTATCTTTGCTCAATTAAATTAACTGAAAAGTTAGGATAAATATTCTCCAAGAATAACAATTATGTTGCTATTTCAGGAGTTCATACAATTGAACTACCAAAAGGAAGCAAAATAAAACACTCAAATCTTTCAAAATTATCCGGTCAGTTTGCCTATGAAAACCAGAAACGCTACGGAATTCAGGTGTTGCACCATTCTAAGTTACCACACTGTTCCCTAAAAAATGAAGTTAAGAACAAACACTAAAGTTAATGGCTTTGTACGTATGTCATGTTTTGTCTATCTGAGACCTAATCTAGAATAATGTGGTCACCTATTTGTCAAAATGTGGCACACTCATTTTAATGATTATTCAAAAGAATCAGACTAAACTTTTTTTTTCCCCCTAATGGTCAACAGGTGCTATTCACTGAATACTCACTGTGTTCAAGGCAGAATTTTAAAACCTTCATACACTTCATATCATGTCATCTAATCCTTACAGCAATCTGAGGGGGAGGAATTACCATCCATTTCACAAAAAGGAAACAAAGATACTACACCTTAGTCTGACCTGGCAAGCTATTAAAAAAATGTCACTGCCTTCTCCCATGGAAAAGATCAAATCCAATTTTTAAATTTCTTTATACACCTAAAAATGATTACAAGATGCACTATTGATATATTTTCTCTGACAGTCAAATGGACATGAAAATGTGTTGATCACATACAGGCTATTATCTGGGAGATAAGGTTGTGAAGTTAACACTGTTACTTTTGCATAATCTCAACATTAATTGATAGCAATCAAAGGGGTTTGGATAACTGGCTTATGTTCCTTCTAATTGTTAATTTTAATTCTTACCAAACTCCTTGCCAAGACAGACACAGAAAACCAGAAATGTCAAAAGAAAAAAGTATTCCAAATGTAGCATCTTGGTTTGAAATATGCACAGATGCTTTTAAGAGAGGGCTAAATGGCATTAATATAAGTTGTGTGGTACAACTCAAAATATTGAAAGAATAATGTTTTCAGTAATACTTTATAGAAGCACAGGAAAATAAAACCAACAAAAATACATACTTTCCCCTCCACGAATGTTTTGTTGTGTAGAAACATGCCAAATCCTTATTTTCCCTGATTATGTTCATTTTGTGCTGAAACCTGGAAGATAAAAATATGGGTGAGAATTTAGTACAGAGTTATCCTTAAGAGTTTTTTTCTGAATCTCTCATATCATACTTTTATAGCTGGCCATATGGTACTGATTTTAAGACAACTTTTTCTACTAAATCATAAGTTTTAAAGGAGAGGGAATGATCTATTCATCTCTATATTACAGTCACATTGTGACTGACTGCTCTCCTGCACTGCACTGGGCTTCCTGAGGACAAAACTGCCCTGTATCAATATTCCAAGTGTAGTGATCTCATAAAAAATGTTCAAGTAGCCCTAACTGGTTTGGCTCAGTGGATAGAGCGACGGCCTGCAGACTCAAGGGTCCCAGGTTCGATTCTGGTCAAGGGCATGTACCTTGGTTGCGGGCACATCCCCAGTAGGTGGCGTGCAGGAGGCAGCTGACTGATGTTTCTCTGTCATCAATGTTTCTAGCTCTCTCTCCCTTCCTCTCTGTAAAAATTCAATAAAATATATTTTAAAAAAATTGTTCAAGTAAATAAATGTTTAAATCTCACATTGCCAAACAATGCCTTGGCACATGATAGGCACCTGAAAATGTTTGCTAACTGATAAACCAATGGGAAAGGTTTTTGTTGAGGTGCTAAGTGGCAGGCCTTTGCTGTCACTTTAAAGTCAGGCTATCCCATATAATAAAAGCTTAGGTGGCATCGCATGACATCACAAGATGGCCACCATAAATGGCTGCCACAAGATGACCACCACAATGGCCAGCAGGGAAAGGCCCTTGTAGGCAATCAAGCTGGCAGGGGAGGGCAGTTGTGGGTGACCAGGCTGGCAGGAGAGGGCAGTTGTCGGTGACCGGGCTAGCAGGAGAATGGTTAGGTGTTGATGAGGCCAGCAGGCAGAAGTGGGTAGGGAGCAATCAACCTGGCAGGCAGGCAAGTGGTTAGGAGCTAGCCATCCCAAATTGTAAAAGGGATGTTTGACTGCTGATTTAAACCCAACCCCTGCAGAGTCCCAGATTAGAGGGTGCAGGCCAGGTTGAGGGATACCACCCCTCCGTGTTACGAATTTTGTGCACTGGGTCTCTACTTGTATATAAGATTTAACTTAAATATAATCAGTCTCATTTTAAAATGCATGCCCACATTAAAAAATCTAAAATGTTCATAAATAATCATTCTTCCTAGCATCCAAAGATAATTATTCTAGCCTACCTTCTTCTATTTAGAAAAAATAGGTGACTTGGCATTGCCCACCAAGTCAATTATAGAAAGCTGACATATTATGAGACTACAGTACTATGACCAAAAGATTTAATACCTTTAGAAGAAAAGTAACCAAAGTCTATACAGCCATGGCATTAAGTATTCCCTGGGAAAATGATTTTTATGGCTACATGATATTCCATTGTACAAATATACAAGAACAGGTACAGAAATTGAGAGTATGTGTTGAAATTGAAATTTTTATAGCAATTTGAATGGCATTTTGTGAAGGTGTCCTGGTTAAACAGCATATAGAACAGTTAAGGACTGCTGAACTTGTGTGATGAATCACACATCATATGAAGTTACAAACAGCTTCATGCAGACAGACCATGTTATGTGCACTATTTTACACTTAGTTGATTAGTCTGTTTATTGTAACTCTGAAGTCTATAAAATCCAGAGTCCATTTATTTTACGAAAAAAATTAAATTTAGCTATGTTAACAGGATAAATTGTTTAAACTGGCTACTAATAAAAGAGCAATGATAAATTTTAAAAATACTACATCATTTGCTTCATACTGAATAAAAGTTTAAAATGAATATGGCCATTTGTTTCTTTTGTGAACTATTTTTTTCCCATCCTCAATAACTAGAAATGCATTCAAAAAAATATTTTAAGATTCATACCAAAGTGCCAATAATGTAAACTGAATGGGTGTATGACTCAATTAAGCTTTTCTTTATTTTTTGTATCTTTATACACTGATCGAATTTTTTTAACCAGTATTCTTTTAATAATTAGAATAAAACCATTTTCTTTCAAAAAACATTTTGGTAACTATTTTTGAAACAATTCACATACCATAAAATTCACCCTTTTAAAATGTATAATTCGGAGGGGAGGGGAGTTAGTATGTTGAGCTCTACAACGAACACCACTATTTTTAGAACATTTTTTTTTATCACCCCAAAAAGAAACCCTGCTAGCAGTCCCTCTCCATTCCCCTTTACTTCCAGCACCTGGCATCCACTAATCTACTTTATGTCACTATGGATTTGCTATTTTGGACATCTCATATAAATGGAATCATGTATTATGTGGTCTTTTGATTGGCTTCTTTCACTTAGCATAACATTTTCAAAGTTCATCCGTGTTCTGGAATGAATTAGTTTCCTTCTAGTGTATATATAATACCAACTTTTGTTTATCCATTTATCAGTTGATGAAAATTGGTGTTGCTTCTACTTTTTGGCTATTATTCACACTACTCTAACCATTCAGTTTTCATAAACATGTTTTCATTTCTCTTGGGAATATACTTGAGTGGTAAAAACATTTTTTAAATTGTTCTAAAATTGCTTTCTTCATTCCTCCTACCTGGCTTTGTATTAGCAAATAAACTCTATGTAGAATGCTCTTTCTCCAGATACCTATATGGCTGGCTCACCCCAAATCTGTGTTCAAATGTCATCTTTAGAATGAGCCTATCCTAACTTATCTTGTTTTAAACTGTAATCACCCTCCTCATTCTACACTCTCTATTCCATCAGACTCCTCTCATTTTTCCTTCCATGGCACCTTTCATTTCATAATTTAATGTGCAATTTATTACATTTATCTTTCACCTAATCGTACTAGAATATCCAGAGAGAGGTATTTTTGTATTAACCATGTATGTGTTCATACACACACACACACACACACACACACACACACACACACACACACATATCCAATCTAATAAAAGAGTAAAATGCAAATTGACTACCTCCGCTACACTCACAAGCCACACCCACAAGCCAATTAGAGTATGAAAATTAACCCAACAAAGATGGCTACAGTCACAGAGAGAGCAAGAGAGAGCCTTGGGTTGCCTCTGGCGATGGAGGAAGCCAAGCTTTCCACACAACCTGGCCCCTGCTTAAGGCAACAAAGTTTCAATGGCTGTGCAGCAGAAGGCTTACCTCCGCTCCAGGCTACAAAGTTTCAATTGTAGAAAATAAATAAATTCCAGATACCAGGGCCTCTGCTTGAGTCGCTGGGGGGCATGGCCGGCCTGCAAACCACCACAAGCCCCTCGCTCAGTCCACCCCACACCCCAAGGGAACCACCACCCTGATCCAGCACACCCTTCAGGGCAAACCAGCTGGCCCCCACCCATGCAGCAGGCCTCTGTCCTATCTAATAAAAGAGTAATACACAGATTGACCATCACTCCAACACACACGATGACTGCCCCATGTGGATGCAAGATGGCCAGTAGGAGAGGAGATTGGCAGGGACCAGGCAGGCCTGCAAGGGCGGGCAGTTGGGGGTGATAAAACCTGCAAGGGAGGGCAGTTAGGGGTGACCAGGCCAACAAAGAAGGGAAGTTCGGGGTGACTGAGCCTGTAGGGAAGGGCAGTTGGGGGTGACCAAACCCACAGGCTAGGGCAGTTAGGGGTAAACAGGCTGGCAGGGGAGCAGTAAGACATCAATCAGGCTGTCAGGGAAGTGGTTAGGGAGTGATCAGGCTGGCAGGCAGAAGTGGTTAGGGGCAATCAGGAAGGCAGGCAGGTGAGCAGTTGGGAGCCAGCAGTCCTGGGTTATAAGAGGGATGTTAGACATCCCTCAAAGGTCCCAGATTGGAGAGGGAGCAGGCTAGGCTTAAGGACATGCCCCACCCCATGCACAAATTTTGTACACACACACACACACACACACACACACACACACACACACATATCACATCACACATATATCCCCAGACCCTTCAAGAATGTCTGACAAAAAACAGGTGCTCAGTAAAGTATTTGAGTGACTGAGTGAAATGCAGTAAACTTATGGGAAATTCTGATGCTCTCTAAAGAGATACTCCTCCCAAACAAGGTTTTGCCAAACTTTCTGAACAAGCATCAATTCATGCTCTGAGGAATAGTAAGAGAAACACAAGTAACAGCAAGTTTAAAGAAACCTTTGTTGTTACCAGAGAGGAAATTTCTCTTACAGTCAACTGACATCTTCCTCTAAGTATGTATGGAAACAGCTAAATATAGTCCTGCCAGTTGGAGTGTTTTTTTTTTTTCCTGAACCGTGTATCTGGGATGACATAAGCAACTAACCAAAACTTATTAAACCAGCAAACATTATCCCTGCCTTCTGAATCATTTGCAGCAGATAATATTGCTGAAATAAAATACAGGATTTCTGAGAACATGCCCAAAAAATAAAAAATACTGATCTACAGATATTTTTCCCTTACTATAACTGAAGTTTAGAACAATGGAAGAAAAGGGAGAACAGAAAAGGTGAATGAATGGTATCAAAGAGTGGAATTTGGATTCCTAGTCTATAACTTAAGACATCGGAATGACTGACTCTATCAAGGGCCTATCTTGGAAAAACTAACAAGAAAATGTGTTTGAGTAAAGACTGATGGGTATCATTGAGAAACTTTAAGGTGAAAATGAGAAGAAAATAAAGATTTTTAAATGATAGCCACAGGGAACTTAGGGTATGACCCAGAGAGAACAGAGATGCTTAATATATCCTGAGGGAGTCCAGGGGTGGGGATGGGGCATAAGGGGCTGGGAAAGAAGCAAAATAATCACACAACAACAAAGCAAACTTAAGAATAATTTAAAAAAAAAAAACACGCAAAAAACTAAAGAATGACCTTGTAGGTTATCACTGATTTAGGAGAATATGTAACTCAATCAGCTCTTTTAGGAAAAGAATTAAAACAAGTTTAGGAATGGGGCATTGTACCATGCACCAAAAGTTTCAGGTTCAATTCCTAAAATGTAGATGACAATACCTGTCTCAAAGGGCTGTGGTGAGGACTAAATGAGATAACTTGAATAAAGGAGTTAGTGTGATGCTAGGCTCAGAATAAGCACTCAAAACTATTAACTGCAACCATAATAATCATTACTGTACTTTAAATACACTAAGTGGCCAGATTATTAAGATCTCTGGATGCATAATAATCTGGCCACTCAGTGTGTGTGTGTGTGTGTGTGTGTGTGTGTGTGTATTAGAGGTTTGTGCATGGTTAGGATCTGGCTAGCCTGGCTAGGGGGAGGGGACATGGGTGGTTGGCCGGCCTGCTTTCTGGTCGAACTTCTGGTTGAACTTCTGGTTGAACTTCTGGTTGAGGGGACCATTTGCATATTAGCCTTTTATTATATAGGATATACACTGAGTGGCCAGATTATTATGCATGCAGAGATCATACTAATCTGGCCACTCAATGTATATTACCCCAGATAGGCAATAGTCGTTTTGTATTTCTATTACCTCTTTTATTTTCAAGCTTACTTATAGCCTGGCTGAATGGCACAGTGGTTGATTATTGATCTATGAACCAGAAGGTCACAATTCAATTGCCGTTCAGGGAATATGTCCAGGATGCGGGCATGATCCCCAGTGCGGGGCGTGCAGGAGGCAGCCAATCAATGATTCCCTCATCATTGATGTTTCTATCTCTCTCTCCCTCCTCTCTAAAATCATCAATAAAAATATTACTTATACACCCTTTTTCATCATAAGGCATTCTGGGGACAAGTAATTATTATTAAATTACTTGATTCTCTCGGGGCAAGTTATTATTAAATTACTTGAATCTAAGTCTTCTTTTATCTATTAACTTCAATCACGGTACTACTTAAATGTATATCACCTAAAATTTCTACCTTTAAAAGTACAGTATTTTCTGTTGATTTAATCAGTACTCATGGCTTTTACTTACTCATTAAAAAATACACCAATATATTATCTTTTTTAAACTGGGTGGAGTACACAAAGGGTGTCATTACTTTATTGTTATTTTATTCTTTAAAATTTATATTTCCCAAAACACTTAAAAGGAAAAAATATATATGATCAAGTATATGATAGGTGAAATTTTTAAATATTACCTTGTCAATTATAACTGACAGTTAAGCATCTCTTTACTTCAACTTTATTCCTACTATTGACTACTATTTTGCAAGTCAATCTTATTTACTACATTTTAAATATCCCTATTTAGACATTTGGAATCTTAATTATTGGAAATGTTTCTTTACATGAAACCAACTTAATATTTTTAAATTTAACCTCTATTCATTATCTTCTCCTTCATATTTCTTTAACAAACTCTAAAAGTGGTTCTAAGTGTTGCTCCTGTAAGCAAAAACTCTTAAGCAACCATAATTCCAATTAATATTGATGAACATCTCCACAATTTTTATTATCAATCAGCTCAACCATCAAGCAGATCATATCAATCATCACTTATAGGCACATTATATAAATAGCAATAAACTAAAAAAAAAAAAAAGATAAAAATTGTTGAAAGAAATCTTGGTAGAAGCTATACATTAGCATTTGCCATCGTGCCAGTTTAGATACCATTTAAATTAACAAAAATTTATCTGTTCAAACTAATCACGTAAATTTCATCTCCTTTACTTCTGCAAGTGTCCCACTTCAAATTCTCAAAGACCTACCCATCTTTTTGATGAGAAAAACTCAAGTTCACATGCTAATTTTAACTAAATCACATTGAAAGTATCTCCAATTTTTGCAAGTCAACTTTCGTTATTTTCATTCTATATCCTATGATTACAACACCAACAGAACTTTTTTGCAACTTCTCAGTTTATTCTTTTGAGAGAACTGTATTAAGGGTTAAAAAGTCAAATTGAGGGCAAGACAAAATTTTGGCTACATTCACTTTTTTCAATGAACTCCCTTGCTTCATGCTTTCGAACAATATTCAATTTTCTCATATTATCTAATTTATGACTGGCATTAAAACTGAGAATCCATTTAAGATCATTTATGGATAAAATGAGAATGATTCTGTAGAAGATATGATTTTGACACAAAATTGCAGGATTTGAGAGTCCACTAAGCAGAAGCCTACATTAGACTAACACTAAGAACAGAAAGCAAGATGAAGGGACTTAACATCACAGGAACCCAGGCATATTGTAGCTGGGCTTAAACAAAAGAATTTGCACAAAAAGTAAAATTAGGTATATATATGTATCTTATGTTAGGTACCGTATTTTCTGGCGTGTAAGACGACTGGGCGTATAAGACGACCCCCAACTTTTCCAGTTAAAATAGAGAGTTTGGGATATACTCGCTGTATAAGACTACACCTCTTCCAATGCACACCAAATAAAAATTATAAAAACATCAGATTTGATTTCAATATGGTAATTTTAATTCAAATGCTATGACATGCAGGTACTTAGTAGGAAAACTGTCACTAATAAACATAAGGCTGTTTGTCATCAAACATGTAAACATAAAACAGTGCCAGTGGATTAAACTTTTCCTAATTCACTCTAAAGCTGGAAGGAAGGATAAGACAATAAACCCTTGGGAGCTGCCATGCTGTTTGTTTTCTAAGCTGTCAACCAAACTGGAACTGATGATGATAGGAGGAAGATAACAAACAATAGAGAGTGAGCAAGTGCCAGGCAAGTCCCTGGTGAATTAGCAACGCCCATCATAACTGCAAGCTGCAAGCTATGGTATTTTTACAGGTTTTGCTGTCGTGACAGTTTCCCTTAAAAAGCCTTCAGATTCCTCCTGTTCATCATCTGATATCATAAGTACATCAATGACAACTTGTGATACATTTGTAAGGCAGTAATTGTATGGATCGAATTCTGTATCAGATGGTGTGGTCTCAGCTTCGGCTTCCTCTTCATCTTGCCACAAGTAGTCGTCCTCCATACCATCTAATGAATTTGATATGCCACACTTCTTGAAAGACTTGACTATTGTTTCTGCATCAATATCATTCCAGGCTTTTAAGACAAGCTTGCACAAAACATCCAACTGTGGAGCACGCATGTTTCCTTCTTTTGTGAATGATTTTTCGCAGCTAACCATCCATTCATTCCACCGTTCTCGAATGTGATCTTTAAATGGCTTGTTTAGGCACACATCCAGTGGCTGTACCAACAATGTCAATCCTGCAAGAATAACTGCCACATATGTGTTTAGTCTTGCAAGCCTTTGTTTGGTGCTGGGAGTTAAATGAGCCTTGAACATATCCCACACCAGTAGACTATTACCTCCTTCTCTGCCTCTCAGATCTTGCACATGCGGCCTGCGCCGCTTCACTGCAGGCCTCAGGAGCGAGATCTGAGATGCAGAGAAGAAGGTACAGTAATAGGATACAATAGGGGCAGACATGTGAAAGAGGCAATTTTTTTCTGGGCACAGCGCCGCTCTATCTATCTTTGTCCATACATCCCGGATGCCTGCAGCTTGCTCCACCCTTCACTTACACCTTCCCGGGACCACGTTAAGATGCTTCTTTCCACGAATCCTGGTGAGTGGATTTTCTTCTACTATACTTATACAGCGCTGCCCTTGCTTTCATAGTCACCGCATATGGCAGGGATTTGAGCTCTCCCCACTGTATGCGGCAACTGCAGATTTTCCAGTCCGGCTCAGAAGTTTCAGCACCCGCCCTATAAAATGGACATCCGGTGTATAAGACAACTTTTGAGAAGATTTTCCTGGGTTAAAAAGTCATCTTATACGCCAGAAAATACGGTAACATTTAGTCAAAAGTGAATGAATATACAGTACTCATAAAATAATAATTAGTGAATGAATGAATTGGCATTAATAAAGGCAATACACTTTAAAACATATATTTTACATGACCAACAGAAACTGATTTTTATACAAATATAAAAACTTCCTGAAAGCAGGCATGATAGTAATTTTCTCTTTGAGTCCACGTATCCTATCCTATATCATAAAATCCTAATATGCAAATTGACCGAACAGAGGAATGACCAGCCGAAAGACCAGTCGCTATGATGCACATTGACCACCAGGGGGCAGACACTCAACACAGGAGCTGCCTCCTGGTAGTCAGTACACTCCCTCTGTGGAGCCAGGCTCACGGCTGGCAAGTGAAAAGGCGCTGGCTGGAGCTTCTCCTGTCTCCACTGCAGGCAGGCTGTAAGGAGCGAGTGGTCGCAGACTGCAAGAGGGGTGTCTGACTGCTGGTTTAGGTCCGATTCCCCTAAGCCGGCAGGTGGACCTCCCCCAAAGGGTCCTGCACTGTGAGAGGACACAGGATGGGCAGAGGAACCCTTCAAGTGCATGGATTTCTTGCACCGGGCCTCTATTGAAAGAATAAACTCTTTCATCATCAACTTTGTTCTCAAGTAATGAATTACAATAAACTCTTCCATCATTAACTTTATTCTCAAGTAATGAATTAGAAAGAATAAACTCTTTCATCATTAACTTTGTTCTCAAGTAATGAATTAGAAACAAGAGTTTGTCTTGAAATGTATCAAAAACTAAGATGGATGGAAAGATGGATATGTATTAAAGCAAGTATAGTGAAATGTTAATGTGAAAATTTTGGAGATGAGTATATGGGTATTTACTGTAAAGTTCTTCCAACTTGGCTATAGGTGAAAACTTTATGTTGGGGAAATTGCCTTTGCCTTTATTTCCTGACCTAACTCTACAACAGAAATACTTTTTCTGCTCCATTGTAAAACTACATCTGAAAATGTGGTAGTTATTCACATGATAGTAATAGCCTATTCAAAATGCAGGGGGAAGAACCATTGCTAAGGCAAAGGCTAATCTCCTTTGAATGTTTAATTTTGAGTAATAATTGAAGAGAGAATCCCTCATTACTGGCTTCTTAAAGACCTACTTTTATTTGCAACTGGCTTCAAAATCTAAGTAAATTATAGCACCAAGTTACTTCAGTTTCAAAAAAAAGGTACAAAATATGAATGGTTAACAGATCATTAATTTTTACTCAGATTAAAAGCTACAACTAGACTGTCTTAGATAGAATGTGCTGTGTATGGGAGAAAACTGCTATAAACTTTAACCTGTTTTTAATTTTCAGCTTCATGTTTTAATATGTAACTAAGTATAGGCAAAAGCATTTCCTCCTCAATAAACAAGAAATCAGTATATGTAATGTGTACAATAACCTATATTAAATAGCTATAAAATAGATTGCAAAGGTTTTAGTACATTTCATTTTAGCTCTCTTGCTGAAAAATCCCTAACTTCAGAGATAATGTTGTTAGAGAGAAAGCCAGTGGTAGCATCAAATTTAAGCTGACAATCATATCTCCAAATAATTACTCAGAAGTTATAACATTTCCTGTTATAACAAAATACTTTTTAAAATCCTTCTACCACCATGGGGTAGGACAACATCTATGATCCCCATATTCCTTTTTAAAAAAAAATCTATTTCTTTTCTATTAGAAACTGGATACATGTTCATGAAATTACAGTAAAGGGTAAGAGAAATTTAAAAGCAACCCCTAAATCTGAAGAAACACTGTTAATAATATCTTAATGAGGAAAGGGGCATATATACCATAACAGTTAATTTTATTGGCTTTATCTACTCAATATAAATCAAATATTGAAAAAGACATGTCACTTCATATTTTAATCATATGTATACTCATTTCATCTGAGGGAATATTTCTTATTTCTTACAAAATAGACATGAATCTGGTGGTAAATAAATAAATAACATTGTATCCAAGATGCATGATTATGACTCTTTCCTTTCCAAAACTTAAAAAATGCCTTGAAATATTCACCTGAAAAGAACTAAGAAATTAGCTCAATTAAGCATGTCTGTGAAATCAATGGTACTGATCATTTACATAATTTAGACCTAAATTCTATTTCATTTATTTAGAAAGCTAACTTGACTTACGCAAGAGCCAATTATATTAGTTCAATAAATTTATCAGCTCACAAACAACTACTTAATAATCTTGCTCTATTATTGTAAACAGACCCTTTTGGGTAAAAGAGGTTTTCAATGGCCATATTTTAACTTGTAGCTGCTTTTCTATCACTACAGTAAATGAACAATGGGGGTCAAAATTCCCTGAGCATATAACACAACTTAAAGTTTTAAGCATCCTAATATCCAAACATTGTTCTCTTTATATTTAGTAAAAGACAAATAGTTTAAATTGCTACAATTCCCCTTTAACCTACTACAAAGTAGCAATGTACAGGTTTCTAATTTGGCTCAGAAATAGCCCTATTATTCCTATCTATGCCACAGTGCTTCACAATTTACAGAACACTCCCAAATCTATCAGTTAACTACAAAAAGTAAAATTCCACTTTTAAAATTAAACCCAGAAGCTCTAAGGTGGGAGGAGGGAGGGAGACAGCTTACTTAATCTAAGATTTGATAAACATCCAAAATATATTCTATATCTTGACTAGAAGTTTGTGGAAAAAAAGAAGCACCATACACTAAAGAACTGAAAAATACAAGTCTGAAATCCATGTATAAGAATTTAAATTTTAATACAATTAGTATAGAATTTATTAGAATGTCTTCTACATTCAAAACCTTATCAATCCTTCAATTACATTCTGACAACTCTGCTAGACAAAAACAGAGCATCAAAATAATTATTTTAGATTGTTTCAGGGGTTTTGTTTTTAATCTGTTCATCAAAAGATCAAATTGTGAACACTGCTTAGGCAGTGTGATCTACTTAAGGACAACTTAGTGCTTGAAACTACAAAATCCCACTGATTTTAGACTTAGAGATCACTCTTTTCAAAAGTAGTCCGTAAAAATACAAGTAAAACTCAAATAGGTGGCCTGTTCAATAAAGTTAAGATTATCTTTAAAGAACTACTAGCAAATTAGATGTTTACCTTTACTGACTGAACCCCACTTAAATGTACCTTTGCATAGGTTAACTGTCTTAAATTAGAAAATATTATCACAACTATGTTGGCTTAAGTTACTTGGGAAAAAGATATCCCCTAAACCTATGATTCTCAAAGGAGGTCCTATGATTTTCATGACTAAGAACTATGATTGGCATGTGCTGAGCATGTGAACACTGCTGATGCAGAAAAATTGGCTGAAAACCAATGATTAAAATTCTGAATTAAAGTAATGGTTGGGGCCCCAGAAGAGACACTTTTAGTAGAAACACTACTATTATTTAGTTGATGGGGCTAGATACCCCTCAATGTACAAGACAATCTCAGACTGAAGGACTGTCCTCAATTAACTTTCAAATACCCAAATGGTCATTCACATAGGTTAAAAAACA
Source organism: Lasiurus cinereus (assembly GCA_011751065.1). Lineage (NCBI taxonomy): Eukaryota > Metazoa > Chordata > Mammalia > Chiroptera > Vespertilionidae > Lasiurus > Lasiurus cinereus. Next base: position 15,425,718 of record JAAGEH010000125.1, read on the forward strand.
CCTATTTATAATTAACTATCCTACAAAATATGTTTTCCAGTTAAATATGCATATATTTTACAGGAATGCACCTATCATATAAATGAAGATATTGAGTTCTCTTGGCTTTGTTTGTGTCTATATTTTGTCTTAATTTTTGAATGGTATTTTTGCTGGTTTTTTTTTTTCAAAACTTTGAAGTTACATGTTTCTTTGCTTGCATTGTTTCTCTACTATAACGTTTATCTTTGCTCCTCTGTATGTGTTTCTCTTTACTTTGGCCACCTTCAAGATTTTCTTTGTCCTTTGTTTATATCCATTTGAATATAGTATATCTAGATGTGTTTTGCTTGTGTTTTGGGGGAGCCAGCTATCCTGCTTCATGTTCTCTAAGCTTCTTGGATCCTGTGGTTTGATGCCTGACATTAATTTTGGAAAATTCTGTTATTTCCTCAGATACTTCAATATTTCTTCTCCTCTAGGATTCTATTATGTACATATTAAAATGTGTGATATTACCCCCAAGCTCTTGGATTTTTTTTTTTAATGTGTGTGTGTGTGTGTGTGTGTGTGTGTGTGTGTGTGTTTCGGCTGGGTAATTTCTACTGACATCTAAAAGTTCATTGATTCTTTCCTTGGTTGATCAAATCTACTGATGAGCCGGAAGGTTTTCTGCATCTCTTTATTGTGTAATGAAATTTTTAGCATATACTTTTGGTTGTTTTTTATAGTTTCCATCTTTCAACTGAAATTACTCATCTGATCTTGGATGTTTTTCACTTTTCTGTTCATACCTTTAGCATATTAATTATATTCTTTTTAAATTGCCTGATCAGATAACAGCATCTATATTATTTAAAGTATAATTCTGAAAATTATTCTTTCTCTTGGGAATTTTTTGCTTTTTGCATGCCTTGTAATTTTTTGTTGAAAGCTGAAAATGTTGCATAAGGAGAGCAGAGACTAAGGTAAATAATGTTTGTGACTGAAAATGGGCACGCCTTTTCTTTGCTAGGTATTTAGTGCAGGGTGTTAATCTGTTTAGGAGTGGGGCTGGGTTTATGATTGGTTGTTGCAATGATTATCTCCAGTGTACGAGAAGCTTCAAATACCTGCACAATGGCTTGTGGCACCTGTGGAGGTTGGTTTACTAAAGCACTGTCTGGTTATTTGTGCTGTGCCTCCTTGTAGTATTCTGCATTTACTTGTTATTCAAAGCTTCTTAACTTGGTGGCAGAGGATTGGGGGATACAGTCTCTGTTGTGCTATCATTAACATTCAGTCTTATGCATACTCAATGTACCTGGATCTCAAAGGTGATGTAATCCCCTGGCTGCAGTTTAGGGCTCAGTGTTTCTTCCCCAAAATATTCTTTCCCCTTTTTTTCTTCTCCCAACTCAATGAATGCTCACTAACAGGGCAATCTCTTTTCTCAAAAGATTAAGGATTTTGTTCCATAAAAGGGACAGAGAGGGAAGAATCACAGCAGTTTCTGCCCCTCCTCTCTATGTCAGCAATACAACAAATACTCCCCAGGGCCGTCCCCAATCTTTTCCAGGAGTACCTACTGAGATTTGTGGACAGAGATTGGAAGAAGGCACAATGACCCTTCATCACTCCATCAGCTATTCAAGAAAAACTCTTACCAGTGTCCAGTTTTGTCTAAAAGTGAATGCGAATTCTGTCTACTCTTTCTGTCCTTAAATTTTGGGCTAGTGGTTTGTTCTGTGGCCTCAGCTCTTTTAACAGATTTCAAAAAACAAGTCATGAATTTTAAGTCAGTGCAGTTCTTTTTTGTTTTAAAAGCTTTCTCTTGTCCCAGAGCCAAAGGTAGTGGTCATATTATTTCTACACTATTTCAGGATAGTAAAAGAAGCGTTACAATTACTTGGAACAAAAAGCTTTTTATTGGTTTTGATAAAATTGAGAAGCACTGACTTACAGGTTATCTTTCAAAACAACTCCTCTTTAATTACTTCTAAACATTACAGTCAACATTTCGACCTAAAACTATTAGTAACAACCAAATTTTTGCTGCAGTTTCTCTGCATAGCCTTGCTTCTACTGGCATAACTCAGAGGTAGCGCAGGTTTGGTTCCACACCAAAGCAATTAAGTGAGTATGCATTAAAGTGAGTACAGTAATCTTTTTGCTGGTGGTGGAACTTGCTTTCTACACTATTTGGAAAAAAAATGAAACACCTGTGAAGTGTAGTAAAGAGAAGTGCTGTCAAACAAGGTATGCCTGTATTTTACTCATTTTAAGTACTTCAATCAGGGAAACAGGTGAAAGTTATGTGCAATGGGAACCTCAAATTCACCCATGTAAATAGAACTGGTTGAAGAATGGAGGCAAATTACTTAAAACAGATTCTTTTTATTTATACCATAATTTAGTATCTACTACCCTGACCAGTTTGGTTCAGTGGATAGAGTGTCGGCCTGTGGACTGAAGAGTCCCAGGTTCGATTCCAGTCAAGGGCATGCACCTTGGTTGGGGAACACCCCCAGGAGGGGGTGTGCGGGAGGCAGCTGACCCGTGTTTCTCTCTCATAGAGTTTCTAACTTTCTATCCCTTTCCCTTTCTCTCTGCAAAAAATCAATAAAATATATTTTTTTTAAATTAGTATCTACTGAGAACCTAACTGCACTATTAACCTTTTAACAAATGTAATAACACCAATGTACTCACCTAGACAACCAGCTTTTACTTATTTATGGATAACATTAAATTCTTACAAATAACTCATGCTTCCCACCATTCCATAACTTTTTCACAGCCATGTAAAAAAATTTTTGGGGGGACTATTTACTTACCACTATCACTTTAGAAAAAGAGGAATACCCGTTGCCTCCCAGTGGAATACAAATGGTGGTACTTTCCAAAAACTAGACTATAAAGGTTCTTTACATTTCTTTGAATCATCTTCTGACTCCCCCTTTCCTCCCTCAGTATGTTTTACTTCCTATTTCCAAACTAGGAGTTTAATGTAACGTTACCTAAAAAAAGGTCTTAACGTTCAATTGCGGCATTAAAAACAAAACACAAATCTGACACATAGCCTCTTAAACATTGTTTCATTGTACATTCAAAGTGTTAATGAACTTTTTTCTGTTATAAGTTAAATCAAGCAACAAAGCACTTTCCAGAAACCAAAGAATGGCGAAATCAAGTCTTTTTTTAGGACATCAAACTTTTGACAAGTAGTTTTTTTTTCTAAATTTCCTTTTTATTTTTATTTTTTTTAAAAGGCAAGTCCTGTTTCATATCCTCTGACGCACAGGATACAAGGAATATCCTCCACCACCTGACCACTGCGAGCCATTTCCTCAAACTCTGCAGACAGTGCTTTCAAACCTAGAAGTCTAACCGCGCCGTCGTAAAGAAAGGAAGAAAATGCAGGAAGAAATGCAATCACTGGGGCAGGTCCCGAAAAACCATTCTGAGACACTTTACTTTTTTTTCCCCCCCCAAAAAAGACACTCCTCTCCAAGAGGCTCACCATACACAACCCTGTAACACAAAGCCCATTCGCAGAGTAAGAGGCCACAGCACCTGGAAGGAGCCCCCCCCCTTTTTTTTTTTTTTGGAGAGGCATCGGGCCAGGTCCAAGGGAAAGCACAGAGAGAGAGGGCGCAAAGCGTGGCTCTAGGAGACACGGCCACATCGGGGGGTACGTTTTCTCACTCTCCTGCTCCCCCCCAAGCAACGGATAGCGGAAGCAATCTCCGGACGTGAGCGGTTAACGGGACACCCTAAAAACCAAGGGGACACTTGAAGGGAAGGGCCCCCCCCCTTCGTTAAGTGTCCTAAGTCACCCCTGCGGGCAACAGCCACCTCCGCCGGGCAACTCCACCCCCGCTCCCCGGGCCGCCTTCACTCGGGGGCAGACCCAGCCCGGCGGAGGCGGCCAGGCCGCGGCGGACAAAAGCTGCTTCTTCTGCCGAGAGGAAGAGCCTCGGAGGTGGGGAGGGGGGGGGGGAACCTGATTTGGGACCCGGAGACTAGAGAAGAAACGAAAGCGGGCGCCCTCCCGTCTCCTCAGGCGGAACCGAGACCAAGTGTGCGAAGCGGGACGGGTGGGAGGGAGCGAGCGCGCGGCCGGCCTCCCTCAGTCGGGAACCGCACTCGGACGGGGCAGCGGCTGGAAGGGGGTCCCGAGGGCGGAGCCCAGAGGCTGTGGGACACGGAAGGCGTGGGGTGCCAGACGCGCAGAGAGGAGTGCGGGGCCGAGCCGGAGGCACCGTCAGGAAACAAAGCAGAAGCAGAAGCAAAAGGCGGGGTAGGGCTGCCCACGGGAGCGAACGGCCTGGGGCGAGTCGTCAGGAGGATCGGGGGGCTTCGGGGGTCCGACGGAGGCCGCAGATCCGCAGCTTGGGGGCGGGGGGGGGGCGGCAGGAGGAAGGTAATTGCTCTCCTTAGCAGTCGGAGGCGGCGGCGGCCAAGACACATCGCTCCTTTCCCGACCCTCAGCCCCGTTCACCCGCTCGTCCCCGCGGCGCGGCGCGGGGGGGAAAAAGGTAAACGAGAGCCCCCGGGTCCGGTGCCCCCAGAGGGGTCTTACCTCGCGGGAGGCTGGAGAGGCTCCAGCCCGAGCTCCTCCCGCCACCGGCTCCGCGTCCAGAGTGCGCTGAGACGACCTCCTCCGGCCTCCTCCCGCTCGCCACTTCCCCTCTGCGGCTCCGCTGCCGCGGGTTCCCGGTGCCGCGGCGGCGCTGCCTCCCCGCCCCCTCCGCCGCCTCCTCCGGCCTCTCAGAGGCTCAATCTGGAGGCCGCCATCTTCGCCCGAGCTGGGAGCGACCGCGCGGTACTGCGCCTGCGTCTCCCGCCCCGGTTATCACGGGACCCGGTCAGCTGATTCCAACTTTTCCGCCTCCTGCCCCGCCCCCCCGTCGCGTGCATTTCCCCGCCCTCCTAGTCCGAGGCGTCCCCTTTCCGCGAAACTCCTGGTGCTGCCGGCCCGCCCGCCCGCCCAGCCACCCGCCCCGCCGGCCCCGCCCGCCGGCCCACATGTACGGGACCGAGAGCCCGGATGTGGTTTCCGGAGTCCACGCAGCGCGAGAAGGGAGCCGCCCCTCGGCGCGTGCTGGGAAGGACACGCCCCTGGGCACGCACGCGCGACACGGGGGAGCCACGCCCCCCTGCCTGTGGCTCTGCCTCCTGAGGGCGTGTGGCTGAACCAGCCCCGGAGGTTGCGCTCTTAGTTCTTTGACGCCCCGTTTTCAAGCGTCTCTCCAGCCTAGACCTTGACTGCAGACGCCACGGGGTTGTCCGGCAGGTAGTCGGAAGCCGAAGCCTGCCTCTAACCTGTGTGGCCGGCACGCGAGCCAGCAGGTCCGCTTGCTGTCGAGACTGTAGAGAAGAATTTACATTTTGGTTGATCGGGGCAGTCGCCAAAACCAAAGCTTGGGAGGCGCCTTCGGCCTTTTATTGGTGGCCGGGCCAGAAAGATAAGACCCTTCATTGTGTGCTGGTCACGTGTCGAGAGCTTACTTAACCTTCAACTCTGTTCTATCGGAGTTACCCTCGTGTTTTTTTCCAGGTAAAACGATGTCCCTCCGCACAGTAGTGGACTTGGGCTCCAGAGTCTGTGCCCTTGATACCATCTCCCGGAACATATGGAAGGGGGCGGGGTAGGGGAGGGGTCAGGTTAGAGAAGTAAGAGGATGTCGTGTGTTAACCTGTCGGCAAAGGTTTAATTAAAGTTCAGTCTCCACGCTCAGACCTGAACTCTCTAAAGACCATAGTTCAAAAATAGGTGATTCTGCTGCAAACTTCAAAAATGTGACCCTACAGCGTGGCTTGCATGGATACATTATTTTAGGAGGGTAAAGGTCTCTGATAGTGGTTTCACCCTCTGCAGAGCGGTCCCGAAAAGTTGTGATTTCTTCGAAATGCCTGTCAGTGGTTGGCTCGTATTTCAGAGATGGCGATTGCAGGATGAAAAGGGTAGACAATAGTTCTTACAGACTTTGCTTCTTGACTTGATTGACTCTTGCCCTGCCTTGGGGTAGTAAAAGACTGCATTTACATTAGACTTTCCTGTACTGCAGGCCCTGAGATAAGGTGCATCGAAGGGGTGGCACTAGGAATAGCTAGGAGTGGGAAGACAAAAACCAGAGATAAGAGTAAAAAGGAAGAAGAAAAAAAGAAACAGAAGGGCTATCTTACAGGTTGCAAAGCATTCCAGTAATCCCAGAAGTAGCTGTGAGGTGTATTATTTCTATGTTATAGATTAAGCAGACCCAGAGAGGGCAAGAGACCTGCCCAAGACGACCCAACTCCTAAAGGTTGAGAAGAGATTTAGTCACAGGACTTGGAACGTCAAGGCTGGTGAACTATTAAACCTCCACACTGCCTCCCGGTTCAACATCCGGCACAGATAAAATTGACTATGGGCGTTGGGAGAAGCCTTAGGCATCATGAATTGCCCCTCCCTGCCCATCTTCTGTAGTAGAAAATTCCCTGCCTTCCCTGACATTTTTTTTTCCATTTTGCAGTTTTAGAAACTACTCTCTTTGTATTCAGTTTGCCCTCTCTTTCATGAATAGTTTGTTTGTCTTTTGCTTTTTCTTCCTGTGTGTGACATCCTTTTAAGTATTTGCCAGTACAGCTAATTATCCTGTGTTTTTCCTCTCTGCTTATCCTTCTCACTACCCAGCCACAGCTTCTCATCTCCAAAAGCCCAAAAGCCATATTCCTAGTGCTTTCAACTGTGCTTACAGGATGTGGTTTCAAGACTTTTCACAAATCCCCTGGTTAATTAGATTTGCACAAGTTTGTAGTGTCCTTCTTAAAACAGTAAAATTCAACAAGAGACAGGAAGGATAGGAGGACTTGTCTCTTCTTTCCCTATTCTGTTAAGTCAGTCCCATGTCCCCACATCCCCCTTTTTTTAAGAGTACCAAATACAAGACAGGATCCTCAAACTTCTCTTTCTGGATTTATCTTTCTCTTCAAAATCCAAGTTTGCCTTATCTTTTCTGACACTTTCATAGCACACACTATCAAATTTACCAGTCCAATTGGGAAAGGGGAACAACACAGAAGATGTCCTTCCAAATTATGTGATATCTTATATAATAAAAACCTAAAATACAAATTGTCCCCTCAGTTGGTGGTTCACCAAACTCAGAGTTCACCTGCTCGCTATGACGTATGCTGACCACCAGAGGGTGGCGCAAAACATGGCAGGCATCAGTGATGCCTCTGGCAGGAGGCAATGGAGATGTTGCCAGCCCTGATAGGCCCTGTGGAGAGCAGGACCATGGCGGGAGGGTGGAGCAGGTGAGGAGGTGGCACCAGGCCAAGGCTGAGTGCCAGGTGGGACTGTGGGGCTGTAAGGCAGGGATTGCAACCTGGGGCTACGAGCCTAGGGGCACAAGCTGGGGCCCATTCCCCGCAGGGCAGGCCACCCCAAGAGACCCCACCCATGCACAAATTCATATACCGGGCTTTTAATATACTTATAATATTTCACAGCTTCTTAGGTACCTATAGCTTTTATCAGTGGCATAAGTATACAGTCCCGAGAGGCTTAGGATTTTAGGAACGCATAAGACAAACTTATTGAACTCCATATTGCTGTTAAATTGTCAACCTAATTACATCAATACCCAGATTCTAAATAACTCCCTAAGAACACTACACAATTCAGCAAAATTTGAATTGTTTCCAGTGCAGGAGCCCATAGCCCTTATAGCTACTGAATACTTGAAATAAAGTCAAATTACACACTAGATTTAATGTGGAAAAAATATAAAATATTACATTGACAATTTTTATAATGACTACATGTTAAAATAATATTTGGATATATGTTTGGTGAAATAAAATACATTGTTAAAATCAATTTCACGTATTTCTTTTTAAAAATGTAGCTACTAGCCTGGTCGGCCAGTGTAGTTCAGTGGTTGAGTGTTGACCTATGAAACTGGAGATCATGATTCTTTTCCCAGGCAGGGCATATGCCTGGGTTGTTGTCTCAGTCCCCAGTGTGTGTGTGTGTGTGTGTGTGTGTGTGTGTGTGTGTGTGGCCAGGTGGGTGGGGGGGGGCGGTTGGGGGCATGTAGGTGGCAGCCAGTCAATGATTCTCATCATTAATGTTTCTATGTCTCTCTCTCCCTCTTCCTTCCTCTCTGAAATCAATAAAAATATATTTGAAAATGTAGCTACTGTAAAATGTGGAATTGTATGTGTGGCTCTCATGATGTTTCTGTTAGACAGTGTTGCTACAGAAAGTCTTATTGCAGATACACAGTGACAGAAAATACTCTTCCATTGAGTTGGCAAGCTTGAAGATCCCACAGAATCATCTCCTGGACCTCATTTTAATTCCTTACATGGCTGTTTTTTGTTTTTCTCCAGGTTTATCTCAACACATATATTTAGTATTTTTGTGTTCCTCTATACCCAACTCATAAATTATATAAACTTAAAACTATCAGCAACATCTGGCAAAAAATTATATGAGGATTCATTGACATCCTATATAATAAAGAGGGAATATGCTAATTGGCCCTCATGCCATTGAAAGATGGCGGCACCCACAGCCAATAAGGAAGGAATATGATAATTGACTGCCCTGCCCTCCCTGATGGCACAGCCACAACATGATGGCACCCAGACCCCTCAGCCCCACAGGGGCGTCTGCCTCCAGAGTGTCCCAATCCCCTCAGCCCCCCAGCCATCCAGTGCCGCCCAAGGCTCAGGGAACCAGGGCTGGCTGAGGCTTGCACTGCCAGCAGTGGCAACAGCAGAGGTCTGATGGGGGCACCGCCTTCCCCTGATCGCCAGGTCGCTTCCTGCCCATTAGGGCTCCCAGACTGTGAGAGGGGGTTAGACCAGGCTGAGGGACCCCCTCCTCCAGTGCATAAATTTTCATGCACTGGGCCTCTAGTATGTACATATATAACTACCCATATATAGTTTCCATGTTTAAAAATAAATAATATTCTGGTTTTCTCTGCCCACTTAATCCTATCCCAGAAATTAAATTTATTATTAATAAATTTCATTATTATTAATTAAAATGTCTTGGTTAAAGTATAATGCTGTTCATATATAAAGGATTTTGGACTTAAAATATTTTAATTCCAAACTAACCAAAAAAGGCTTTCAATTTTTATAGGAAATTATCTAGTTCTGACCATATTTTCAGAATTGGGTCAAGAAAGAAAATGAAATACCTGTTTGGTGGTTTAACAATTTAAAACCATTACTGAGGTACTAACTGATTAAAGAAAAGGCCTTTCTGTGTCCTTTTTCTCATTAAAATTAACCCCTGTAATTCTCTTTTAGCAATAGATACATTGCTAAGAATTTTCCAATTCAAATGTTGTTATTGGTTAATCCAAACACTTCCAGTATTACCAGACTTGAGAAAAATTTAGAAATTTACATATTTTTCCCCAGAAAGGATTTTGAAGTGAATAAGATTTCCAATCTGCTATGAAATTATTATAGTCAGTCATTTTTAATCATCAGTCCTTGAAGGAAATGTAAGATGGTAAGAGGATCATAATCAAGTCCCTTAACTTCTTTTCACCATAGTTTCCTCACCTGTAAACTAGCTATTTATATTTCCCTTAAGAGACAATAGTGAGAATTAAATAATATAATTTATTGGAGCACCTGCCTACTAAGCACTCAATAATTTGCTTTTTTTTTTTTCTTTTTTTTTTTGCTATAGTTAATCTTAGGGTCTCCAGCAGGTTTATATAATCCTTGTGCTTGAGTTTCCTTGGACTAACAACCATGACAAAGTAAACAGATTTTTTAGACTATCTGTTGTTACTAAAAGGCAGAAAATTCAATGTTCATTCTTGACAACTATATCTGCATGCTCATGAAAAATTGTAATATAGTTCGTGCCCAAAGATGTCATTTTTTAAAATATATCTTTATTGATTTCAGAGAGTAAGGGAAAGGGAGAGAGAGAGATAAACATCAATGATGAGAGAGTCATTGATTGACTGCTTCTTCCATGTCCCTTACTGGGGATAGAACCAGCAACCCTTGCATGTGTCCTGACCTGGAATTGATCTGTGACCTCCTACTTCACAGGTTGATGCTCAACCACTGAGCCATATCATCTGGGCAAAAGATGTCATTTTTCTACATATGTTAAACAGATAGTTCAAGATTATCTACAAACTAAAGGCCCAGTGCAGGAAATTCGTGTACATGGGAGGGGTCCCTCAGCCTAGCCTGTACCCTTTCTAATCTGGGACCCCCTTGAACATCCCTCTCATAGTGCAGGTCTGCTGTTTCCTAACTGCCTGCCTTCCTGATTGCCCCTAACCACCTCTGCCTGATGGCCTGATGCTTCTAACTGATCTCCTCAGGCGAAACCAGTTTGGTTCAGTGGACAGAGCATCGGTCTGCCGACTGAAAGGTCCCAGGTTTGATTCCGGTCAGGGGGATGTACCTTGGTTGTGGGCACATCCCCAGTAGGGGACATGTAAGAGGCAGCTGATCAATGTCTCTCTCTCATCAATGTTTCTAACTCTATATCCCTCTCCCTTTCTCTCTGTAAAAACTCAATAAAATATATTTAAAAATAAATCATTATAACTGATCCCCTGCCAGCCTAATTGCCCCTGACTGCTCCCACCTGCTCACTTCTAATTGCTTCTCCCTTATCCCCACCACCATGGCTTTGTCCGGAAAATATCTGGTCTAATTAGCATATTGCCCTTTTATTAGTATAGATATTAAAATGAAGTAGTTTTTTTTTAAACATATTTTATTGATTTTTTTACAGAGATGAAGGGAGAGGGATAGAGAGTTAGAAACATCAATGAGAGAGAGACATCATTGCTGCCTCTTGCACGCCCCCCACTGGGGATGTACCTGCAACCAAGGTACATGCCCCTGACCGGAATCGAACCTGGGACCTTTCAGTCTGCAGACCGACACTCTATCCATTGAGCCAAACCGGTTTCGACAAAAATGAAATAGTTTTTATTCCTGAATTAAAATCTCTGTCAGCAAACAAATTCGTTATTGGTGTAGATGTAAATGGGAGATGGCAATGTAATCACTAAATGATGTATGTTGAGTCCGAATAACCAGAGGACTGCCTGTATTTAAAAAAAATAGCCAAAACCGGTTTGGCTCAGTGGATAGAGTGTCAGCCTGCTGACTGAAAGGTCCCGGGTTCGATTCCGGTCAAGGGCATGTACCTTGATTGTGGGCACATCCCTATTGGGGGTTGTGCAGGAGGCAGCTGATCAATGTTTCTTTCTCATTGATGTTTCTGACTCTCTATCTCCCTCCCTTCCTCTCTGTAAAAAATAAATAAAATATATTTTTTAAAAAATATGTCATGAATAAGCCCAGGTTTTGTAAAATGTCCCTGATGAATAATATAGTAAGAAATTAAAGTAGACTATGGTTCCATGGTGCCTTAGTTCTGAAACAAGCAATATGTGGTAAATCATTATTTAGCACCTTCCAAAAAAAAAGTATTAAGTTTTTCTAAAGTACCTCAAATAGCCAAGGAAAAGAAATTCTAGTTAATCCAAAATTCTGGTTAATTTCAGACCAGTTTTCAAGGAAATATCATGTCATAAATCATCCTGTCTTATATCTATCATTTATTGAGAAATTATTTTTTGTACTATTACTTTGTGTATGAACTTTAATGTATTGTCTCATTTAATTTTCATCATAACCCTTAAAGGAGCACATTGTTATTATCCCATTTTAGAGGTCAGGAACCCAAGGCTTTCTAGAAAGTATTCATCTCGAAGTGTCTTATCACTAGTAAGCCACAGAACCATTCAAACCAGGTCTCTTGGATTTCAAAGTCCCTAGTCTAAACCACTTTTATTTCACTTAACCCACAAGCTCTAATAGCTATGATTTTATCTTTTCTTGATCATTTGAGAGTCACTTCTGGTTATACTTCTACTAAAAATTTATATTGAGATTTGTTAAATGAAGGGAAAACAAATAATTTTACTCACTTTGTTTTGAGTGCATTTTCATAAAATAACATGGAAGGGCCTACAACTTGCATTTTTTCTTATCAACATCAACTTTATAATACTGATTATCTTTTTATTAAAATTTGACCTAACGTATCTCCTCCAAAAATACCATGTATCTATGATTTTAAGTAATGGAAATACGATTTAGCCTCATCTACAGTCTCCCTTATTTTATATGTGGCTCCCATGATGTTTGTGGCCTAAATTATGAGCAACAAAAATGGAAAGTAAATAGCCTGTTTCTATGAAATCAAATAAATCACAAGGGGGAAGTGAAACTGCAAAATAATACGAAGTCAACTGAAATTAAACTGCGTAGGGTGGAGAGTAGAAAGGTCACATATCGATTGGTTGCCTCCCTTAGTCAATTCGACCAGGAATCAAACCTGAACATAGGCTGTGCACTGACCAGAAATGGAACCCTCAGCCTAGTGGTACACGGACCGCAGAGCTCCAACCAACTGAGCTACACTGGCCAGGGCAAATTTTTCTTTTCTTTAAAGAAAGTGGCTGTCTCTTAGTGTTTAATTTATTACATTATCAGTTGACTTGAGTCCAAGTCTATATGGTACCAGGAGATTAAGAAATCAGATGCTGGGAGGTGGTGACTCTTTGTTTCCCTTAGTTTCACTCCTTTACTCCACCTGTTCTTCCATTTGGTAAAAGATATCTTGGAAAATGGGGGGAAGCCAGCTCAACATTGGGGGAAAATCTCCCAGTATTTTAAGTGAGCAGACAGATATGTTACACATGGGCAGTTAACAGTGCAGATGACACAAACAAAATAACTGGTTTTATCTCCAGACTTGTTTAATTGATCCCCCTCGCTCTGTCTCTCTCACTTGCTCTCACTCTTCAGCTTTAATTTTTTTCTTTTTGCTTCACTTTTTATCACTCTCTCAACTTTACTCAAGGAGTTTTTATATGAAAGATGACCAAAAGGCATTCACCCATCAACAGGGTTAAAGAGGCCTCATACATAGTCCACTGATTTACTCACCCAACATTTATCACAAAAGCACCCTAATTAATGTTCTTTGTCAGAGTCTGTGTTGCCTTGATTATCCAATTTCAGACTGTTAGAGTGGATTTTGTTGAAAAAGGCAACCGACCATTCCTTGCTGCTGTTCCTTTGTGACCATGATTTCGATTATCTCTCCCACTGCAGATTTCCTGGAAGATGGCAAACCCAGTGCCACAAACTAGACAGGATGGGTGGTGACTTGGATTTTCCAAAGGAAGTTTGATTCCCTCCAGCTCTGAATCCTTTAATGGTTATTATGAATCACCACTGTTAACCCATAGTCCTGGGGGCTTACTCAAGCTTCTAGCAGCTTGGACTGTGAGAGCTGAACTTCAATTCTGCCATTTAAGGGCCCAGAGTGAACCAGGTACCATCCCCAGACCCTAACATGCCTCTGGATTGGGGGCTGCTTATCTAATTTGAAACCTTGACTATATTTATTAAGCAGAGTCACCACAATCTTAAGAACTAACAAGTCAAAATTTCTAAAGGTTATGAAGATAGTAAAAGGATGTATTGAGAATGGCCAAATGCATTGTGTTGAATGGGAAGGATGGGGATTTTATAAGGCACCAATTTATATGCTAACAAGTGAAATAACTGCAAAATATATAGTAGGAAGCTAATAAATAATTCCATTCGTGCCTCCCTGAGGACACCAGCCCAAATAGTCTTCAAAGTGCCAAGTTAGTTTCTATATCTTTCTGATTTCTGTTACTCCTCTTTACTCTTTTTAAAAAAATATATTTTATTAATTTTTTTACGTAGAGGAAGGGAGAGGGATAGAGTGTTAGAAACATGGCTGAGAGAGAAATATCGATCAGCTGCTTCCTGCACACTCCCTACTGGGGATGTGCCCGAAACCAAGGTACATGCCCTTGACTGGAATCGAACCTAGGACCCTTTAGTCTGCAGGCCGACGCTCTATCTGCTGAGCCAAACCCATCAGGGACTCTTTACTCTTTGTGACTGTACAAGACTCCAACAGAAACTGTCTAGGATCATTAAAGCAAGCTGTTGCAGAAGCTGGACTGTTGATTCAGCATTTGGCAGAAGAATAGAAGGCTGTTCGGTGAAAGCCTTGATTTCATTTTTTGTTAGGCCAGCAAACAATAGCCGCATACAGGCTTTGCTGATAAAAAGAACAAAGAAAACAAACCAATACCTTCTGCTGACATTTCTATTTCTATTTGAAAAAAAAAAAAAAAGGAGGGCGGGGGAGAAGGGGTATTTTCTCTCTTTTCTACCCTTTTCAGGCATCATGAAGTTTTAAGTAGCCAGACCAAAAACAAGGCCCATCTCTCTGAGTAAAGGCTTAACAGCAGAATTCATAAAAGTCAATAGATACAATAATTGTCTTTATTCCAGCTCTTCACTTTTGACTCTGTTCTGCTCAATACAACTCTCTTCATGAGCCACACTATTTAGAGAGGAAAGATGTTTATGCCTTGGGACCTTCCTGCTGCCGTAAGCAGTGTTCTGGCCTCCAGTTCAGAGCTGACTGTGCTAAGAAGGCCTTCAATGAGCAAGTCCCAGGGTCCTCTCCCAACAGTTTACCATTTTCTTGCTTATGTTTTGCTAAAATATCAATGCTTCACAAGCCCAGGTTTTACAGGAGAGGGAGTCTGAGTCCAAAAACAAAGGGCAAAACCTCCAATATTCTAGGCAGGAGGTTTGCTCTAGAGAATAAGGAGGTTGCTAATTTGTTCTCTTTGGGTAAAATGTTTTTGATAATCTCCCATTAGAGACATAAGAGCATTATGATATTTCATAATTTTCAGAACTATTCCTGTTCTGAGCCAGCCCCGTCCTTATAAAAAGTAAAGGGCTATGAGCCTTAGCCAGTTTGACTCAGTGGTTGGAGCATTGGCCTGAGAACTGAAGGGTCCAGGGTTTGATTCCAGTCAAAGCACCTACCTCGGTTGCAGGCTCGATCCCCAGCACCAGTATGGGCGCATGTGGGAGGCAACCTATGGTTGTGTCTCTCTCCCATCAATGTTTTTCTCTCTCTCCCCGTCCCTTCCACTCTGAATATTAATGGAAAAAATCTCCTTGAGTGAGGATTAATAATAATAAAAAAAGAAAGTAGAGGGGTTTGGCTTGGAGAGAGAGAGAGAGAGAAAGAGAGAGAGAGAGAGAGAGAGAGAGAGAGAGAGAGACAGAGAGAGAGAGACAGAGAGAGAGAGACAGAGAGAGAGAGAGATTATTGGTTGTCAGTGGGAGCTATAACTGCTTGTCATCTTTTTCCTTTCTTTAGTCACTCCTTATTGTCTCTCTTGTGCCCAGGACCTCTCTTAAGAATTTATGCTCAATTGGAGTTTTCTCTAGACTTAACATAGAAAGGGAACTAGCTTTCCTAAAAAAAATGCATGAAATCCAAATAGAAAAGGAATTTTTCTTGTTTTACAAATACCAGACATGTAAATAGTAATATCACCTGTATTGAGATTGTAAGACCTTGTCTGCCTTACGTATTTTAGAATCATAGAATGCATTTCATTTCCTTTTGAGATGTTAACACATCTCATAAATGCTCACCTCCCAGTACTCAGTAAAGCTGTCTGAGGTAGGGGAGACAGGCATATGAAATGTTGTATTCAGTGTGAGCAAGCAATTTATCCTGGCAGCGGTCCTGCTGATTTAAGACAACAACTTTGATGATAAAAATGATACTGGCTGTCTGTTGTCCTTGATGAGTGACGAACACAGTCACCATCCCCACTTAAGAGAGGGAGAGAGTTAGGCAAGTAACTTACTCTCTCGGTGCCTCAGTTCCCTCATCTTAAAATGAACAAAAGTAACATTACTTAATAGAGTTATTGTGAGGATTTCTGTGCACTTCTAAAGTGCATGAAGAAGTACCTGGGACATAGCAATAGCTCAGCAAATGCTGCTGCAGACATTAGTAATAATATTGGAGTTATAATTTTTTTTCATTGAAGTACCAATAAGGCTAAATTCAGATCCCTAAAAAATAACACTTAGAACTGATAGCACTTAACATTTTCTTTGTGTTTTTTTAATCCCAGCTACTCTTTGATGTTTCAAGAATGAGAATTAGAAAGCATCAACTATTCCATTACTAGGAACGCCTTATATGCATACATAATAGGTATATATTCATGAATAATAGATAATATTTGTGTGTATATATATATATACACACATATATACACATGCATATATCCATATACACAAACATACACACATATACACACACATATACATGTTTGTATATATAGTTGATTTTTACATAAGTAGTAGTAAACTATAGTTTCCTAGTTCAGTATCTTACATTTTTTTATTCACAATATATCTTTGAAATTGGTCTGTATAATTTGCCTCATTCTAGTGAAGGCTGAAAATTATTTTATTGTATAGATGAAATGTATTTAGACTTTTCTCCTATTAGAAGACATTTAGGTTCTTTCCAATCTTTTACAAACAAGGCTGGAATGAACATCCTTGGATACAGGTCATTTCAAATAATGTGCAAGAATATCTCTTGACTCTTTTTATTATTCAATTTGCTATAGTTGTTTCTTATTCTGCAGTAAATTGTAGCCTTCCTTATTGTTTAGAGTATTTCTACAGTTGATTTTTTTAATATGTGTATGCAAGATGTCTAATATGTGCAATTTATTATTCTATATGCTATATGCCACGCATGTAACAAAAATAAGTACATAAACACGTGAGTAATGTCTGGATAGATTTCCTGTGAATAGCTACCCCCAGTTCTGGTGTTGATGCCTTTACGTTTCAATCTTGTGACCTAAGTTTCTTATCCTTTTAATGGCAATAGCCTCTAGTCACATTGTATCCCAGATCTTCAGGCTCTCTTGCAGTTGGACTCGGCTATCTCACTTGATCACTTCCCATTCCTTTTATTTTATAGTTTTTATCTACAAAAATGAGGATGGTGGGGTTTTTTTTCCCCCTCTTTTTAACTCTTTCCAAAAGCAAAAAAGTACTTCAAAACATTTTAAAAATCAAAGCATTTCCAACAGCATAAGAAAATCCTGAGAAATTCAATATAAATAATCACTTTTGAAAACACAAATTTAAAGTCACATAGGAAAAAAAGATTGTATTCAGTTACATTGAAAAAAGAGCACGATATGGGTTGAGAAGTCTCAAATTCAATGGAGGGCAATAAGTTCATGATGGGCAT
The DNA here is from genome assembly GCA_011751065.1 of Lasiurus cinereus. Taxonomy (NCBI): domain Eukaryota; kingdom Metazoa; phylum Chordata; class Mammalia; order Chiroptera; family Vespertilionidae; genus Lasiurus; species Lasiurus cinereus. Next base: position 15,442,891 of record JAAGEH010000125.1, read on the forward strand.
TGCTTAGGTTCAGTTGTATAGCTTTCTGGCAAACCATCCTACATAGTATCAGCAGCTGATGCTTACTGAGTACTTACTTTTTTCTAGGCACTGCTCTGAAAACACTGTTCCTACTCCAGCCTCAAGCAACTTCTGATTTGCTTTCTGTCTCTATGGATTTGTTCTTTCTAGCATTCCATTTAAATGGAATCATTTAATATTCAGTCTTTGGAGTCTGGCAAGTGATTAAACCTCTTTGTGCTTCTGCTTCCTCATCTGAAAAACATGGCTAGTAATAATATCTTTCATGTTTGAAATTATAATCCATTTAATATTCATGAAGTACTTAGAACAGTATATGGCATGTAAGAAGTGCTCTGAAAGTGCTTTCTGTTCTTCTTCCAGGATTGTAGCAATATATTACTTAATATTGCTGGAATCTACAAATCCCAATAGGGATGGAAGCATGTATCTCACATCAAATAAATATATTCATTTATGCATTCATTCATCAAATATTATTGAAAATCTAAGTTTCAGGCACATTTTGAGGAACTAACTCATAATCTTGAAAGACACATTTAAAAGTGCATGGTATTAGTCAGCAAACCAGATGACGGTCCCTGGATCAGTATGGGACAGATAGAAAAGATAAAAATCAACACTACATTAAAGAAAAGATTAGGTTTAACCAAAAACAAAACAGAAAATACATGTAATACCTCTCCCCCCATTAGTTAGAATTTCTAACCTTGTCTTAACTTCTTTCCTAATTATAATATTACTTTCCAGGCGACCATAGTGGATTAGTGTATATTGTACTTTGGTTTTGTTAATTGCGCTTATTTAAAAGAAGGGTATGCAACCCAATAAAAGATATATCCTTTATTCAACTGATTTTGCTCTTCCCATTTTATTTCCACTAACTACTTTTCTTGAAAATCTTGGTGAATGGGTGGAAACTTTGCCTTTATGGATCAAAAGCTACCTCAAGATATGATTTGTAGGGTCTTTTTTCTCCCATTTCTACCTATCCCTCTGATCCAGGCACCATTATCTATTCTCCTGAATAATATAATTCATTCTTAAATATGGCTCTTAGGACAATGAGTTAGTAACTTTAAGTGTTCAGCATAATGTCTTAAGCCTATTATATTTTCTTTTTTTTCCTTTTTTATTGTTTAAAGTATTACAAATAGTAGTACATATGTCTCCTTTTTTTTTTCTCCTCCCATTGACCTCCCCCTGGCTTTCCCTACCCCCAGTGCATGCCCTCACCTGCCCCCAGTGTCCTGTATCCATTGGTTATGCTTATATACATGCATGCAAATCCTTCCGTTGATCTCTTACAGTCCCCCCTCCCCAAGCCTATTATATTTTCAACAAATTTGATGAATGTGCAGATGAATGGTGTGACACTGTTTGATATGGGATATATACTCTCTTATATAATTTTCTCTCATTTTACTTTTAATTGATATACATCATATTTGAACTGAATTTCTTGTAGATGGCATGAAATTGGGTTATATTTTCTAATCCATTCTGATAGTTCTTGTTTTTAAATGAGTATGTTCATATCATATTCATTAAGGTTAGTATTTATATATTTGAGTTTAAATTGGTGGTATTCAGAATTCTGATGTTATTTTCCAATTTGCCTATTGTTATTTACTTTTCAGATTAAAAAGTATTCTGTTTCCCCATGTATTCTGTCCAGGTGTCGTGATTATATTCAGTAGGAGAGAATATGTGGAGTGTGCTTACTCCATTTTTCCTATAACTGAAATTCTGGAAATAATTATTTCCAGAGATCCTCTGAACCTGGGGATCAGAATATAAAGTTTCTGACAGTCACATTAATGTTTCTATTAGATCTCAGAATATCAAATTTGCTATTAATCCAACATATTTATATAAATACTAGAGGCCTGGTGCATGAATTTGTGCATGGGTGGGGTCCGGCCACCCTGCCCCAATCAGAGTGATCAGGCCAGGCGGCTGTGAAGTGGGGCTCCGGGCAGTTGGCTGGCCAGACCTGCCCCCGGTTGAACTCCTGAACTCTCTGTCAAGGGGACAATTTGCATATTAGCCTTTTATTATATAGGGTTTCCTTCAGCAATCACAACAACAAAAAATACCCTTGAGGACTCCCAGGATGGGCAGTTCATAAAATTCTTCCCAGCTTAGTGCTGCTGACTCAGAAGGTCCCTGTCTTTCAGGGATGCTTGAGGTGAGCATTCATGATGCAGACTTTTCTAAGATCAAACCAAACAGAATCTCTAGGCTGGTGGGTGACTGATGTCACAAAATAATTGTCATCTATTAAATTTTTAAACTAATATTATGTATTAGGTCCTGTCCTAAGTATGAGAATGTAACAGTGAACAAGGAAATGGCCCTTACCCTGGCAGGAGGCGAGGGGGGGTGTGGTGGAGGAGGACAATAGACACCTTGAAAAATAAATGAATCAAATAGTTTCCGTTACTTATAAGTGCTGTGAGGAAATAAAATCAGGGTAGGGTGGGGGGAGGGCAGAAAGGCTCTCTAGGACGTGACATTTAAGTTGAGATCTGAATGTTGGAACCTGGGGAAGATGTGGGGGGCAACAGTTTCCAGGAAAAGAGAAATGAAATTGCAAAATCTTGGTCTACCTTTTTCCTATCTCCTCTTCTGCATCTGTAACCACAGAATTTAAATTGGGATGAGGAAAAGTTGTGTTTTTCCCCCAGGCAACAGCTGGAGGCCTTAATGAACCTCAAATTGTATATAGATAATAAGCAACCCCAGTTATATGTGACTGATATAACCCACTTCCTCAGCAACCTTTCTCTGCAGATCAATGAAAGCTCAAGTTCTGGCCCAATATTAAGGAAATAGTGATAGTGCAGTTAGCTAGATATGAGGTTTAGAACGAAGGAGGCACATCATTGGATTGTGGATAAAAGAATCCAGATTTGCTATTTCTTTCATTCAGAGGAAACACTCAAATATAATTTGTATTTTGAATCATATTTTTCAACTATGAAAGCAAGCATGCAAAGACCATTTATGGACAGTAGGTGTCAGCCTATACCTATAAACTAGTGGCTGAGTTTTCCTGCAACCTCACAAGTATTTGAAAAAGAAGAAAGGGAGGAGGAAGGAGGCAGGGCTGGCGTGGCCGCTGAAACCTGGAGAAACAGAGCAGATGTTGAGGTAATACAGGACTTACAGCACAGACATGAAAGGAATTTTTTTTTTTTTAAAGTTAAGGTCGCTTGCCAAAACCGGTTTGGCTCAGTGGATGGAGCGTCGGCCTGTGGACTGAAGGGTCTCGGGTTCGATTTCGGACAGGGGCATGTAAGTTGGTTGTGGGCACATCCCAGGTGGGGGGCGTGCAGGAAGCGGCCGATCGATGTCTCTCTCTCATCCATGCTTCTGACTTTCTATCCCTCTCCCTTACTCTCTGTGAAAAATCAATAAAGTATATTTTCTAAAAAAAAAAAGGTAAGGTCGCTCACTCACTCACTCCAGCCAAAGGTAAAGTCCCTTCAGTTTTTTATATGTCCCTAACTGACATACCACTTCCTGCCCACAAACACCACTGGGCACTTGATGCCATCACCCACCCTTATACAGAACCTCAAATCAGCCCTTCCCATTCAAGTGAGAGCATCTACTTCCAGTAATGGTTATGGGTCTTCTATGAGACTCACTTCCACAGATGACAACTATAAACTCTGAGGAAAATACATCTAATTGAAGATACTTGGAAGTGATCAAAAGCAGGCAGACACTAGAGGGGAATCAACAATTGGATAAAAGGGGGTGGTTTTTATTTTTTCTGGCTCTTTGCCTGCAGGCATGTTCAAATTTGTGCCATGAAGCAGGAGAGTGGGGGTGGAATAGCTAACGTGTATGTGTGTGTGGGAGGGTAGGGGAGGAATCACAGTTTTACTAGTTTGAAGTACTAGAGGACAGAGTTTGAAGGCATCTACAGCCTCTAAAAGTGAGAAGAAAATTCCCCAAAATTGAAAGCCAGAGCGGGAAAACTATATACAAACTCTGTGGCTGACCCCCATAGCTTGAACTAATCATACACAGGGAAGACTTCAAGCAGCCTAATTTAGATTAAAAGAACTGAACTGAGATTTGAGCTGCTGCCCCCTGCATGGGAGAAGTTTGCGTTCAGACAATTTAACTGCTTAAAACAAAACAAGAAAAAACACATCTAAATTTCTAGAGAAACACAATAAAATCCAGTCTTAAAATATCTTATTCACAATGTCTAAGACAATCCTTATTCTGTATACAAAGAAACAGAAAAACATAGCCCATACTTAGGAGAAAAAGACAATTAAGACTAGTCCTGAGGTGACCAAGATATTGTAATTAGCATAAGGGAATTTTAAAGTAGTTATTCAAGAAGGTGTTTCTTGGGGAAAAAGATAAACAGAGCTAAAAGAGAAACAAACACTGGCCATTCCAATTAACCTATAATCATTTGTGGATTATATTTTGTAGTAGAGGCCCACTGATTAAAATTCATGCACTTGAGGGGCTGTTGGAAGCTGCCCATTGTCTTCACTATCAGAGAGGTGTGGACAAGGAGCCCTGAATGCTGGTGAACCTTGAGCCCTGGCAAAGGTCAGCACTATGCACCAACTGTTCAGTGGAGATAATGGTAGCTGAAGCAATGTCCTAAGATAGTCTATCTGTTACTGGAATTACCTGCCTAAGGGCTATAGGTGTATCCCAAACTGAATAAAAGGCTGGCAAGGCCTGAACACAAGTAGAGTCCTTCCTCTAGCATTGGGCTCCTGCCTGGCCCCCCAACTTCCAAATACTTATTTCTTGTTTGTTCTCTGTCATTTGCGCGCAGCCCTTCTCTAGAGCCTGAATCCTGAACCACACAGGATGTGGATCATTCACAGTGGGGAGGTCCCTCACCCTGGTCTGTGCCCTCTCCCAGTCTGGGAGCCCGGGGGGTGGGAGGTGGGGCGGGGTCCGACTAACTGCTTAGTGGCCTAAGCCATCAGTTGGACATCCTTAGCATTGCCACGGAGGCAGGAGAGGCTCCCACCACTGCCACTATGCTTGCCAGCCATGTGCCCGGCTTCTGGCTGAGCAGCGCTCCCCCTGGGGGAGCACACTGACCACCAGGGGCAGCTCCTGCATTGAGTGTCTGCCCCCTTATGGTCAGTGCACATTATAGTGACCAGTCATTCCACCATTTGGTCATTTGCATATTAGCCTTTTATTATGTAGGATACGCCGTAGATGAGACTTCCTAGAACCATAAGAAATGCAAAAATTTCACTGTTAACTCATTCTCAAAGTGCCCCCACTTAAAATCAAATTGCCTCCCCTCTGGGGTGTGTGCTGCACGTTGGGAACCACTGGGCTTGACACTTTTCCTCTTTGAGCTTCATTTCTGAATACATACGCATAAACCATGGGAATTGTATTCTCTTCTCTGCCTACCTCACTGGGTTGTCATGAGGAGGTTCTGAGCTAATAAAGCTAGGAATGTCTCAAGTAAGTGATGTCTGAAAGGGATGGGATTGTTATATTTAAGCTCATGAGTATCCTCACAGGTAGCAGGTGCTGATTGGGGGAGGAGGGCATGATTGTTTCCCGGGACGGGAAACAAATTGAAGCTTTGCAGAAGGTTCCACAGGCCTCGGAGGGGCGGGCTCTGGCCAGCAGCCCTGTAGCCATGGTCATTCCTGCAGGCGCTGGTGAGGGGCAAGGCGTTAGGGGCAGCGAGGCTGGCTGAAGGGGGAGTAACTGTTAAACCTTCCTGCTTGGCGCCATTCTTTTTTTTTTTTTTTAAATATATTTTATTGATTTTTCACAGAGAGGAAGGGAGAGGGATAGAGAGCTAGAGACATAGATCAGCTGCCTCCTGCACGCCCCCTACTGGGGATGTGCCCGCAACTAAGGTACATGCCCTTGACCGGAATCAAACCTGGGACCTTTCAGTCTGCAGGCCGATGCTGTATCCACTGGGCCAAACCGGTTTTGGCTGGTGTCATTCTTTAAATTGAACGTGGCTGTTTCGCAGCTATACCTGCTCAGGGTGGAGCTCCAAACTCCTGGAGTCGGGTGGGGTCCCAACCAGGGCAGAGCCAGGCGGCTAGGAGGGTGGGTTTAGCTGTGCCCCCAGCAGGTTCAGCGCACTTCCGCTGCGGAGAGGGCACTACTGCTGTCAGGGGGAAGGGTCTGATCCTGGGGGGCCACTCAGGCCTGCCTCATCCGGGTCTGGAGTTGTAGGGAGGAGAGGCATGCCCGACCCCTGCTGAGGGGCCTGGCAGCTGCGGACCATGGGCCCCAGGTGCCTTGGGGGCGCTGATGGGTGATCCCCGTGTGCTATTGTTTCGGGCGCCCCTGGTGGGGGTGATGGGGAAAGAGTTTGGGAATTGGAGGTGAGGGCTGCAGCTACCCACGAACAATAAAGATTTATTAAATTAAAAAAAAGAAGAACTTGAAAAAATTCTTAGTGTCTTTAAAGATATTCAAAAATAGATTGCATTCATAAGATACGAAGAGGCTGCTATGAAAAAGAAGAAAGAGGTAGGAAAGAATTCCAGGGGAAAACATGAAAATAGATTTGCCAAAGACTAAGATGGTGTTCTAGAAAAAGGTATTTCTTAGGATATAGAAAAATAAAATAAAAAGCTGGAAAATATGAGAAAAAAATGGAGGCTTCAAGGTAGAATCAGGAAATTCAAGTTCCAGAATACAATTTTTTTGAATCAAAGACACGTGTAAGCCATACAGGATTAGACAAAGCAAACAAACACTTATGCCTAAATATATTCTAGCAAAATTCCAGAACTTCAAGATTAAAAAGAATATCTTAAAAGATTCAGCAATACATACACACGAACATATGTGTATACATTCACACATAAAATAAAACAGCAGATTACTTACATTAGAATGAGAATCAGACTGATATCAGATTTGTCATCAGTAGTCCTGTATGCTAGATGTCAACAGAATACTACATTCAAATTCTAGAGGGAAGTGATTTTCAACCTGGAAAGTTTTATATCTAGCCAATTGACAGGTAAGAGGGCAAAATATAGACATATTTTGTGCTCATGTATCCTATATATTTTAAATTATACCAATATAATTTTAAAAAAGAATGCAAGAAAGAGGGCAATATGGGTTATATGAGCATTGAAAGATGTAAAATTTCAGAAAATAAAGGTATAAGTGTATTTCATAAAATTCATGATACTTACAGAGCAACAATGAGCAGATGTTGTTGACAGCACTGCCTCCGATGATTGGAAGTAGGTAGGAAGATCTTTTACTTTGTATTTTATGCTCTTCTATATTATCTGCATTTATTTTTGTCTTGAATACAACCACTCTCCCTCCTCCCCTTACCCCCACCAAAATCTGGCAATACTTATTTTCTAAGCATGATATCATTTTTTTTTCTTAAAATATTTGATAAGAAAAGAAACTTGTCCATTTAGTTTAAGGTAGTTTTAGAAAAAGTCTATTTGCTACTTAGGCAAGGAAAGTTTACCAAAAAAATTTTTTTTTCAGAAAAATCCTTTATTGATTCAGCACACATGCAAAAAGAGTAAGAGATAGACATAAAAATTTGACTTTTACAACTTTTCACAATTACCTGAAAGTGGATTTTACAAATGGTAACAAATACATTCTCTGTGCTTCAGAGGATTGCCATCTAATGGTTCAAAGTGGTACTGTCCAATATGGCAGTCACTGGCCACATATGACTATTGAGATTTGACGCATGCCTAGTCCAAACTGAGATGTGCTGTGTAACACTCATCAGATTTCAAATACTTAGTATGAAAAAAAACCTCTAAAATATCTCATTAATAAACTTTAAAAATATTGATTATATTTTGAAGTGATATTTTAGATGCACTGGTTAAATAAATTTTATTATTAGAATTAATTTCATTATTTTTACCTTTTGAAAATTTGAAATCCCATATGTGGCTCTCATTTGTGGCTTGCATTATATGTTCAAACTGAGTTTCTATAAAAAAAAGTTTTAAAAGAGAAAACTAACAATTGGGCTTTCACTCACCAAGAAATCACCCCCTGGCTATGAAGAGAGAATCACTGCCAACAATATTAGACAAGACAGAAAACAGAATGTTGAGAGAATAGGGAACGTTATCAGGAGAAAAAAAATGCCAGTTTTAATATTAAAAAGTTTTCTTGTTTGAATGACTTACAGTGAAACGTTTGCCTCTAATGCTTGTACTCTTCTAATGCCACCAATTATTCTTTTTGTAAGCATGTTCTCTTAATTCTTTATGCAATGCCATTCTAGCTAGGAATATTCTACCTCAACTCTTCCTTAGAACTTTCCTACATACACGTTGCTGATAAATTGTATGGTAGGGAATGTCCTACATTGATAGAGTAATTACTGCAATATTCTAATTCTGCTCAAAGGCCTCTCCAGGGCAGAGCTCATCTCAACCCTAGCAATTGTCTTTCATACAATATTTGTCATCATGTCAACTGGACCCATCTTTCCTGACCCATCTGAAAAAACCCCTTTTATCAGTAGAAATAATTTCCTATGGAAATTGGATGATTAACTTGTTTCCTGAGGAATGTTACAGTACATTTGTGCTCTTTGCTTTATCACTATAGATCATTTGTCACTTTGAATTTTCATTTGTCACATGGGAATTCTGCCGTGAAGTATGAAAAAACAGTTGCAGCATTGATCAACAGCATAGTTCTGTGGAAAGTAAAAGTAACAGCTTAGTTGGGAGAGAACTTTCTTCATAGTAAGCTCATGGGGGATGTTAAAAATCTCTCAGAACAATAGAAACTAGAGGTCCTTTTAGCCACTTACGGTAAGAAAAGATATGAAGAAAAGGTTGTGAAAGTACTTACTTTCACATTCTGTCAACCCTGTATAAGATAGTTGTTGGGGCCAAACACCTTAATAAACACATTAGGGATGAACAATTTAGCATCTAAGCCAGAGATTAGCGAACAGTAGGTCTTCCACAGATGTTGGTTGAATGAGTGAGAAAATCCATGACTTGCAGTTCTATTCATACTTCTATTTTAAAGTCTTGTCTCTTATTACCATAGGATATTGTGACTTCCTTACTAATATGGCTGGCTACTTTGTGGAGACAGAAATGTGTTCTTTCTTCTTGCTGCTCTAGATGTTTTGCCTTTCCCCAAGCTGAGAACGAAGCCAAATCTTGTATTTCTTGCCTAGGTGCTTCCTGTGTTCCCACAGAAAGCAGCAGGTGCCAGGCAAGAGAAAACAACTTCTCAGGCTTTTGTTTGCAATAGCCATTGTTCAGTGAGAATTAAGCAGAAATTGAGGATGAGAGGTAAGTGCTTGGAGTTTAACTGGTGGAAGCTGTGGAATCCAGGGGAGAGGAAGATTTCTGAGACTAAGACTAAAAAGTGGGGTAGGGTTCTGGGGGGCAGCGGGTTCTATGCTGGTGGAAGATTCCAGCACTGCCTGCAGGGAACACCCCATGAGGGGACTGGACAATGCCAAGCTGATGAGCTCCAAGTGTGTGGCCTTGGGAGTAATGGCACCGATGCCCTCTGCCTACCTTCAGAGCACCATGTGGAAATGGAAGTGAGCTGATTGAAGACCAGTGTGGACAGCAATCTAGTGGACCCTTACCTGATTCTTTCCACTAGGGTACAACCTGGGATTTTTAGTTGAACCTGAAGAGGTAAAGAATGCTACCAATGAAAGAAATCAAGTTTTCCACCAACTGGATGGTTGAAGCTCAATGCAGAATATAATTGTTAAGAATAAATTGTTATGGTACCATTCGTGGAAGTATTTGCTTGGACAATGACCAATCCAGAGTACACAATGAAAAAACACATTGTTCATAGACCATGAGAACTAGATGTGACTTCTATGAAGAGTCAAGAATCCCATTTCTAGATTATGAAGCCAAGGTTTTAGATTTTAAAACATTTGTTCCAACTTGGCCTGAAGCTGGCGTGGAGCTGAGGCAGTCAGTCATCATCCTTCAGTCTACTTTTCTATATACCTCCCCACTTGAGAAATTCAGATCTATTTGCAGCAATTAAAATACATGATCATTTCACCATGGCTATGAATAGCCCGTATCAAAGTGAAATCTCTTAATTTTAAAATGAAATAAAGAAATCAGAACTTTAAAAATATCGAGCTCTGATAGTTGGGGTAAAAAAAAAAAAAGAAGAAGAAGAAGAGGAAGAAGACCCAGGGGTATGTAGATTTTCTAGTTATTCCCTATTATAAAAATTACGGGGAAAATTACCTGAGTGTTGATATTACAGTTTCTGATAATTAAATATAGGCATTTTCAATATAGATATGTGTATGTATGTGTTGGCTATCAAACACTGGGTAGGAGTTTCTTTTCCAGAGTATGTATATGTGCATTTGTATTAAACCTACTTAGTGGCTGAAAAAAAAAAAACCTCGCACACATAATACAACCAAATTTATTAAACCTTCTGATTGGGTCTTATTTTTAAAGAATCATCCTATGTAATTCTATTGCTAATCTAATCCTCCCCCGCCCCCGCCCCCTGCCCCTATTATCCAGGCTCCTTAAATCAATGTCTTTGCCATACCTTGTAACCTTTTGATCTTTGCAGGCTAAAAGTTGATTGGAGTTTGGCTTCTTGTTTCTGTCTGGACATCTGTGCCCCAGAATACAACTGTCTTTTGTAGAAAACTTCTTCCTAGCCGAATGAGAAGCCTGCACTGCGATGAGACCTAACCAAGCAACCTGGGCGTTCATTCCTCAATCAGTCCAGCAGCTGTCCCTGGGTCACTCACTGTGAGCTCCTGCTCTAGGCAGACTCAAAAGGAAGAGTGTGGCAGGGTTGCACCCACATGGCGAAACTGTCCTTTGAACCCTGTGTCACTGAGAGATGCTGCTTCACAGAAGGTTGGCACATCCGCCCTTCTTCAGCTGTCTGTTCAGATGTCCCGATAGGAGTCTCTCTGCCAGCAGGGCCCATGGCGGACGAGGGTGCATAGAAGCACTACTAGAATACCAGATACTAGGCAAAAGGCAATGGCAAGGATGAGCCTTAGGACTGTGGGAAAATGGGAAGAACATTAACAGGTTAGAAAAACATGAAGATTACTAGTCAATCAGTGTTGATTTCTGCCTTTTAAAAAAAATCATGTTTTTATTGATTTCAGAGAGAGGAAGGGAGAGGAAGAGAGAGATAGAAACATGGATCGATTGCCTCCTACATGCCCCTATGGGGGGTCGTGCCCCCAAACCTGCCATGTGCCCTGACTGGGAATCCTATGGGTGCACAGGATGACACTCAACCAACGAAGCCACACCAGCCAGGGCTCTGCCTTAATTGTAAAGGCATTTCTGAAGTAGCCTTGAAATTAGCATAGTGTGGTGAAAAAAGCAATAGACTAAGACTCAGGAGATGACATAGGTCCAGTTCCAGTATAATTTTTGAACTTTGTGCCTCAACTCCACTGTAAAGGGAGAGCAATTGACTGAAGTATTTCTAAAGTCCTCTTCCAGGACTAACTTCATGTATTTTTCTACAATTAAAATTAGTAATTGTTCCTGGTCTCAGGGTCAAAGGAATTTCTGAATACTCACCTGCAATCATTAATTGGATCTAAAAGAAATGAAATATCATCTTTCAACCTTTGAATTTGATTTTTGGTAAATATCTTTTAGAGAGGAAACCTTGAGCACAGATTGACTATGGCAAGCATTTTTTTAGGATAACTTTGTACTACTGTTAATATATACCTTTATTTACACAAATCTCTTTGACAGCTGACCAGGCATGATACAGATATGTGGGGTCGTTTTAAATGAAATGCTATTCATTATTTCATCTGGAAAGTTATTCTAACCCCACCCACACATACATCCTAGACAACTATAGTATGTATATCATAAATATATAAATGTATGTCTGATTTTCATTATATCATCTCTAGATGTATGTCTGATTTTCATTGTAAAAATAAGGATTTCTTGTTGGCAAAGGCAATGGGAGAGCAAACATCTCTGATCCTGGAAGCTCTGTCTACAGAATCCTAGTTAGTGAGTATTCCACAGAACCCAGTTGAAAGTCATTTATTTAGCCTAACTTTATCATTGTAAAGATGATAAAAATGAGAGATGGAGAGATTAGATAATTTGGCTAAGTTAAAGCAGATATTTGAATTTGGATTGGAATACATAGGATCTTATCAGTCATATATAGTTTTAAAAAGCCATCTATTTACTAATGACTTCCAAATTTAAATCTTCCTCTAACGCAATACTCATATATCCAACAGTGTCCTTAACATATGCCCTTGGACATCTAGTAGGCATTCCAAAACTGCACTCCCAACTTCTGCTCACCCCAACCCCCACACCCTGCCAAATCTGTTCCTCCCGCATCCTCCCCCACTTCAGTTGATGGAAACCTCCTTCTCCTAGTGTCTCACGCCAAAATTCTTGGAGTCTTCCTTGACTCTTTCTCTCACATCCTACACCCAACCAGTCAGAAAATCCTGTTCTTTCTATAAAAAAACTGTATCTGGAATCCAATGATTTCTCCCCTTCTCTGCCACCACCCTGCTTTGAGCCACCATCATTTTTTTGGCCAGGATTTCTACAGTGCCCTTCTGTCTTACTCCTTAGCTTCTATAATTTCTTCCCTACAATCAGTCTGTTTTTAACCCAACAGCCAAATGACTTCAAGTCAAAACAGCATACTCCTCTACTTAAAGTCTGCAGTGAATGCTCATCTACAGGAATGAAAGCCCAAACTCATATTAAAACAGTTGATGAGATTCTTCATCATATGGCTTTTTAACCTCTTGGATTTCCTTCCTGTCCCTGTCCTTCCATTTCTTCTCTTTTGGCCACACAGGCCTTCTTGTCCATCCTCAAACATGACACACTCCCCCTTACTGCCTTTGCTATATTATCATTGCCTGGATGCTCTTTTCACATATCTCTGCATCAGGCCACTGCATCACCTTCTTTCTCAAATCTCATCTTTGCATTGAGGGCTTTCATTTAAAGGTGCAATCTGTATGTCCCCAGATCCATTTCCAGTCTGGTGCTAATGATCTTCACTTTCCAAAGTACTTTCTTATCATGTTTATTAATTATTGCCCATCCTTCTTCCCTCTCTAATAGAATGTAAGCTTCATGAAGGCAGACGATTTTGTCTCTTTTGTTCATGAGTGTATGTAATGCACTTATAACAGTATCTGCCCCATAGCAAGTGCTCAATAAATATTTGTGGAATGAATCAATGATCTAGAACTCCTGGGTTCCTATTAGTCCAGTGCTTTTTTTAGGAATTCTCTTAGGAACGTGAGAAGGTGCATATTTATAAAATTAGATCCTGGGAGTTGGATGCCATTAGTATTGAGGAAGGAGTTAATGTCAAGTTGGAGGGAACTAAATGGAATTGAGAAGAAAGGAAAGGACTAAATGGAAATGAGCAAGGTAGAGACTAATGATTCTTAAAAACTACTGTTCATGACTGTATTTGGAAATTATTATTTTTTAAATATATATTTCTGATTTCAGGGAGGAATGGAATGGGAGAGAGAAAGACAGAAACATCAATGATGAGAATTATTGATTGGATGCCTCCTGCACACCCGCCACTGGAGATATGCCCTGACCGGGAATTGAACTGTGACCTCTTGGTTCATAGATCAACACTCAACCACTGAACCACGCTGGCAGGGTGGAAATGATTTTCAGTGATTTTTTTTTGGCTATGTTGTCATGGTGATTCAATGGAATAGGTTTTTCCTCTTTCCTTCCTTCATGCCTCCCTAGGCATGCAGAGAGCACACAACATATGCCAGACCAGCTGTGTATTAGGTTGTGGGGGTCTATGATCCCTTCTCTTGAGGAGATTCAATACCTAGAGGAATAATCAGATAATTCTGAGGTAGTGTGATACATAGTAAAATAGAGTCGTAAAAAATATGCCTGTCTTGCAATTGACAGAAGGTATTCTATTTGGAAGAGAAAGAGTTTGGAATATCTTCAGAGAAAATGATAAGATCTGAACGGGCCTGTGTGCTAAATAAGATTTTGTCAAGAGATAGAATGAATAGCTCAAGAGTATGTTTGGGAAAATAATAAGCAGTTGCATGCGACTGGAGTATAGGTTATGGTGAGGTGAGACCAGATATGTAGGTTGGGGTTCAGGTTTTAGAAGATCTGATTTGCCGTGGGGCAAATGGAAATCATTAACAATTATTACACATGGAAGTGACATGGCTCAATTTGTGTTTAAAAAAAACCTCAAAACTGCCCCGGCCGACGTAGCTCTGTTAGGGCTTGTTTAATTCTGTCTCCCTCTCCTCTTGCCTGCTTCCCCATCTCCCTGCCCAGATCTACAAGACACAAGAGACAATTTTCTTATGTTGCTATTTCCTCAGCAAATTTAATGCTTGCTATATAGGGGTATACTATGTACATAATATTCAATAAATATCTATTGCTTATTAAATATTCATGTACTTTGACCCACTAATCCCATTTTTTGGAATTTGCTCTAAGGAAATGGTGCACAAAACATTATGTGATAGAAAGGAACTTTGATATCATAGAAATATGGTGTTGGAAAGTGTTAGGCTTGAGTCCAGACCCTACTACTTATGGCATGTGATTTTATGAGGCTCAGTGTTTTTCTCTGCATAATGGGGATATTTAAAATTGTCAGGAAAAGGAAAAGAGGCTGATGAATTAGGCACTGATGGCTTTCAAAAAGGAAGTTTCAAAAAACATGAAGGATCAGGGTATGGGAGGCAACCAATTGATGTTTCTCTCTAAAAATCAATAATCATATCCTTATGATGGGTAAGGATTAAAACCATAAAGGGAGGTCGATCATATTTTACAGAATAGTTCCAGAGAGGGAGATGAGGAAATAGAGTTAGAGAGTGCAAATTATTAGTTTAAGAAAACTGAGATTGAAGAGAATGATAGAACAGGCACCGTAGGTCATTCTCTGATAAGATTTGGTCATTTTCATCGTACAAGGGATGGAGGCTTTTACTATGGAACAAAATGAAGCTAAGAGACTCATTGAGATACAAGAAACTGAAGCATTGGTGACCATATGAACAGGGAAAAGAGTTATTCAAGGAGGAAAACATGTTTCTGAGGGACAGCAGTAAAGGCAGGTTCAAGCTACTGAGATAGTGAGGTAGTGACAGAATTTAAAAGGGCTTTCAATGTATTATCTTGGTCTTCTTAGGACATATCATGAGAATTAAAGGAGCAAATATAGAATTAGAAATTTCAGAAAAACACACACAATGCCTTTCTATAGAAAGTAGGAAAAGAGTCCCGTAAGGGTGAATACGGGGACTGAAAGATCCAGCTGCAGTTGGAACAGAAATTTCAACACTCATAGTTTGAAATGGTGACAACAGACTTAAGCTTCACCCAGCAGATAAGAATGGAGAAACTGTGTTTGATCTGATGTAGGGTTGGATATTGGTATGGTGGGCAGGGGCTGAGGTGGGGCATTGTTAGGAATGTCCAAATTGCTTAGATTGAGGGCAGAAGTGGAAATGAGGTGTGAGTTGGTATATACCAAAGCAAGTTTCCAATGTCTTTTTATGAATGATGAGACATGTCTTAGGAAAACTGATGATAATGGTAATGAGGATGGGAAAAAAATATTACAATCAGATGGCCTAATTTCTGAGGGAGGAGAGGTGCTGGGATGGGTATATTGAACCAGTCTTTAAACAGCAATGGGGGAATAAGAGAATACCATGGTGACTGCTGAAATAAGAGGTCAAATAACACAGACATGTTGATATATGCATATATATAGATAGTCTATGACTGCGTCTTTATCAGGCATCACATTTGAGGCTCATTCATAGCTTTCCTCTATTTATTAAACAACTGAATGCAGGCTTCTGACATCTGGGTCTGGCCATGAGGAAGCCAGGCTAGGTATGGATGGCTGAACATTTATTCAATTAGCAAATATTGGTTGAAGGTACCAGGTTCTAGGCATTGTAGACTGACTGCCTGGAGATTCAAGGAGGAAAAAAGTATGGATCCTGCCTTCAAGGCTCATGGTTGACTCTTGGGCATGTGTATATATGCTACAGAATCTCAACTTTACAAGGATTATTGGGACACAGGAACTGCCTACCAATGCATCTCCTTACCATGAAATAACTGGAGTGGAGATTGAGGTAAGGGTTAGGAGAGTGCTAGTGAAGAAGATCTGATTGTGTTAGTAAAATCTGGGAATTAAAAAAGCATTTTCTAAAACAGAATTTTTTTTAAGTAACACAGTATGGAATTTAGACTTATCATGAAATTTCCAGCGAAGGTTCTGGCTAATTTAATTAGCGTGAGGATTAAATTAATTAGGTATACTAGCTGAAAACACAGCCTACAAGTATGAGTAGGATTTCATGAGTAGAAATCCCCTCAGTAGTAGGGGTGCCAGGCATTCTGTATATCTAGAATATGTCCTTATTTAACGACATTGTCCTGCTTCCTGTATTGGACTTCTCAGAACAATTTGACCTTTTAAAATATATATTATAAAAATTCAGCAGTTATAACTATTAATTATATTTATCTCGGTATCTTGTACTTTTATTTACTAAATTTGGATGCTCTATTAAGGAGCCATTCAACCTCTACACTCTTCAGTGCTTCACCTTGCTCTCTAGTATCTCATCCAAGCAAGTGACCAGCAGCCCAAAGGACACTCCCAGTCTCAGAATTTCCTAACACAGACACAATCTGTCTTCCTGAAATGTTTCCCTGTTGCCTTTACCATCACTGTTTTAGACCCTATAGAACAAATGCAATCTTTTTTACTTACAAAAGTTCAAATATTAAATTCACTTAGTTGGAGACCACCTCATGTTATAGACTCTTAACAAGTTTTCTTTGACCTAAAACCAGTTGTGTGCTGGTAACTGGATTTCAAACCACCAAAAGGAAGTCATTGAATCATAGTTGGGGAGCAATGCATATGCTCCTCTCTTGATCTGCTTGAACACACAGTACCTGAGTTTTCTTCTTCTTAACATATTTTGCTGCTTAATTATATTTCATCCTATGTGGGTCTGGAATTGTTGATAGTGGTGTTTTGAGGAAAATATTTACAAACATACTACCAGTAGATTTGATAAGAGATGATGGATTAGCTGTGGAGGATGGAGAGGGTGGGGTCAAAAAACACTCCCAAGTGACTTGGTATTGCTGCCAATCAAGATGGATTCTAAGAGTAGGTTCAGGGAGGAAAGATAACTAATTTATACACTCATTGAGCAAATGTTCATTGAGCACCAGTCCATGCCAGCCATAGGCACTTTTAGGAGTCCAGGACAGATATAGCAGAGAACAAAATAGAATCCTGGCTATTGTGGAGATGACATTTTATTTCTTTAGAATTGGCCCCTTAGGAATCTTCTGGGGAGTAACTCCCTTGTCCATTCCAACTTCAAGCCAATAAGACATTTGATATGTGCCTTTCAAGTACCTTGTACCACATTTTTAGCAACCCCAATCCAAACTGATTTCAGATGTGTCAGTTGTCACTTCCTGCAAGAAGCCTCCCTGACATTCCTTACTCCCTCCCTCCCTCCAAATCTAGGTAGCTCTTATTCCTATAGCAACCCTTGTAGACATAAGACATAAGCCCTAGTTATTCTGTGTAATATGTATCTCTTTAATTCATACTACATCGTAACTTGCCCAAGGATGTTTTCTTAGCAAGTTTTATCCTAAATAGATGAAGCAGAGACATCCATCAGCTTAGTCTTTATCCAAAGTAGTAGTCCAAACTAAATACATTTTCAAACAAATTATAATGTTAATATAAGACAGTCAAATAATTTTACTTTATACATTTTTCCTCCTGTTACATTAAAATAAAGCCACAAAACAAAAAAAGTCCCTAAAATCTGTCCTTTGGGAATTTTATTATAATTAAACACACACACTTTTCATCATCCATTATAAAAATGTAATGGTATTGAACTTCCTAACAATGACTTTATTCACTATTTGATACTTGGCTCACTTCTGGAGGAAAGTTACATGCAGGGAGGAGAAAGAATAATTAGATGATGTCCCCAAAGCCACATATTTACTTGGGAAAGAAATCATGCAAATAAATATGTCAATCAGTATCTCCGGTCAGTCATCCCATGGCCAACTGGGAGAGGGAATGGCCTAACTCTAGATCTGGTACCCAGTAGAAACTATCTATAGGAACCATTTCATCTTTAGCCTTAAGGGTGGCATAGCCCATTGTTCTCTAGATGTATTGCATCTACCACATGGCAAATCTACAGGACTCCAAAGAATCATCACTTGAACATGATTTCTTCTTACATAGTAAGTAGTTTCAGCAGGACCTGTGGGTGCTTAGGTTTTTTTGTGGAAACCAGGACCAAAGCCTTACGCGTTGCTGTTGTTATCAGAACAGGTATCACAGCCACACTTTCAGATTCCAATAAGCTTAGCTCTTGGAGGCATTCAGGACATTCTGACATTTCTAATTTTGTACCAGTTTGAAACTGTGTCATCATACTTCCTTTTACTTCACATACAACATGTCTTATCATGGAGCTTTGAGAGCAACTCCACTCTGCAGGGCTCTCATCTCGATGTGTTGAGCCTGAGTTTCTTGTTCTCATCAAATTAATTATTTGCTATTATGTCTATACATATGCATTATGTACAGCAAAGTTTGCAGGCAAGATTACTTTTGGTTTCATCCAAAGTAACATGAATTTTCCCATGCCAAAGGATACAAAGAGGTATTTATTTTTCAGCTCTGCCACCCAATATGTTTTTACAGAAACACTGAAAGATAGGATCAGTTTCCTGGTGTAGATTACTTCTCCAGATCTCTGTACTATAGCTCATTTCTTTGTTTCTTGTGAGAAGGCTGGAAGCAATGGGTAAATTGGTTTCTTGTCCATTAGCCTAGGATTAAAGTCTTCCCATCTTTGCTGTCACTGAGATTCGTTTGAAATCTTTTCCACTTCAGGCACTTAAAGAATAGCCTCATTTAATTCTGCTTAAATAAAATCTTGAAATCTTTAAACAACAAAAGGTCCTATGTGGTCAATAATGTAGCTCATGGGAGCTCCAGGAATTTTGATCGAAGTCTTATCTCTGGTTATATGTTGGCATTGATGCCCTTTTATATTAACACTGAAATAAATCAGGTCAAGGTTTATGGCAAGTGGGGTCAGGGGCAGGTAGAGAGGTAGGAGTTGCCTGAAACTGGGGTCCCTGAAACATGATTATCACCTTAAATCTGGGGGTAATGGCTATGTTATATTCTTAAAGCACCATCCACTCTAAGGACGGCCATTCTGCAGGGCTCTGTGTGCACCCTAATTCCCAATGTCCTTAGTACCTTGATGTTTGTTCGTGATTCTACACTCCGTGGACCAGTCTTGGGGGATCACAGGGGCAACCAGCTCTTCAAACTTCGTCAGTGGGCAGCTGGGGGTGCAGCCTGGCAGCGTGAGGGGATATGGCTCATGGTGAGTCTCATTCCGATAGTACATCTCCAAGAAGTAGTCCCTGGTGGAGGAAGGTAGAGGAGAGAGCTCCGTTAGTTTTGTATTGTTGAACTGCCATTGAATTTCTTTCTACTTACCATTGTAACCCACCAACTGAAGGATTAGAAAAATGTATGGGAATAAGTAGATTTTAACCAATTTAGTGGTGAGAATGGGGAGAGTGCGGATGGGCCAGATCAAGAGGGTGGAAATGGGGGGGGAGGAGTTGGTTTGTTAGATGACGAGGGGCATAGGAGGTGGAGAACAAAATACTGTACTTAATCAGAGAAGAAGCTGAAAGGCCATGGTTGGAGGAATTGGGGGTGATTTGATGAGCATTTGGGTAAGAATTGGGGTGGGATGTTGACGTTCCTTTCTCTTATTTCTTTTTCCTTAATGCGTCTCCTTTGCTCCTTCCTTTTCTCTCTTTTCATCTCTTAGTATTTTTCAGTCTTCCCTCTGAACGAATCCATCTCCCCTCTCCTTAACCAGGTAATAAGCATGGAACTGAATAATACATAACATATGTGTTTGAACATAGCAAAGACTTTATCAAAATTATACCTCAGAAAGAAGAAGTGGGGATATATATTCAAATACTTACATTCTCTCATTATAAAGAGGGTTCTCTCCATATTTGATTAAAAACAAACAGTGTACTTTTTGGGGAAGGTGCATTATCCTAAACCAATCTCAGTAGAGCTAGTATGAAGTGCTTGTGAAAGTCATTTGCCAAAGAGGCTAGAGAGAAATTCAAATAGGATTTAGTGATTTCTTTTTTCTTTGGAAGTGGGGTATAATAACCTCACAATTGCACATTTCGATGTTGTTATTAACAAGCCTTTAAACATTACTTTAAAAAGCCATATAAACAAATATGTAATCACTTGAAAGTTTTTAAAAATGTCCCTAATATTATGGGAATAAGTACTTATATTAGGGGACAATTTTTCCAGTGATAGCATTTTTTTCTGAAGACTAGAGGCCCGGTGCATGAAAGTCATGCACTGAATTGGGGGGGGCGGTTTGTCCTGGGAGCCCTCAGTGGATTTCTGATTGATGGCTTAAGCCCTCTTTCTGTGGGAATCAGACCTAAGCCGGCAGTCAGACATCCTTAATGCTGCCACGGAGACCGCTGCTATGCTCACCACGGGCCCAATGACCACCAGGGGGCATTCCTGCCTTGAACATCTCCTCCCCTGGTGGTCAGTATACTTCATAGCAATATCAGTCCACTGTCTGGTCTATTTTCATATTAGCCTTTTATTACATAGGATGATATGGCAGTCCTATTTGGTTTGACTCAGTTGCTTGAGCTTCGTCCTGTGTACTGAAAGGTTGCTGGTTCGATACCTAGTTAGGGAACATGTCCAGTTATTGGGTCCAGTCAGGATATATAAAGGTGGCAGCCAATCAATATTTTTTTCTCTCTCTCCCTCTCCCTTCCTTTCTCTAAAATCAATAAAAACATATTTTTTAAAAAGTAGTTTTTAAAAAAAGATGATATGGCAAAGATGACCCATAGTTCTTCAAAATTTGTGATTCTTTTTCCACAGAACGGAGTTAAAGCTGAGGAGTGACTACATGTCCCAGACCCCCTTGCACCTCAGGGGCAACATGTGACTAATTTTAGCCAGTAGAATGTAAGGAGAAGTGATAGGTTCCCCTTCTGAGCTGAGGTGGTTCATAAGCAGGTTGCTTTCTCCACCCTCTTGATCCTTTCTGCAAGATGCCTGCAGATGAGCCCAGCACTCTTAAAAACTGTAGGTCCAAAAGATGGAACCCTGAGTCTCCGAATCATCATGTGTGGCTCCTACTAATTAGGAATATCTTCATTGAACTGTCAGATGAATGAATGAGAAATAAATCTCCATTGGATTAAGTAAGCCTCTGGGAATTTGAGGTTCATTTCATAGCAGCCAAAATTACTCTTATTAGTTAATATCGCTGGTAAACATTTTTAGGGAATTCAAAATTGGCTCTAGTGGTGAAGACAAGTTAAGATGCATACATAAGTTTGGATATAATTGTTTCATAAAATGTGAATGGCACATGATACTTTTAATTTAGATAATTATTTAATATAGTATATGATTTTTAAATGTATGTACTTAACTAAAAATTAAATATTTTATGAATACAGTTAATCTAACAATAGCAATAATAATAATTTTAAAAAACTTCAGGTCCAATGATACTAATTTTGAAAAGCACCTCTTAGACACTTACCCCTTCTCAAGGTACAATTCCATTAAGTGGCAGGAAGCATAGGGAGGAAGGATTCCATTGAAAACATCTAGTGCCATCTGTAGGCCACTTACAGTAGTGTCATGCTGCAGAAATTTGAAATAAATTATTTTTTAATCTTTACCTCGGTTTCAGATTTACATTCAATAGGTATATATTAAGCACTTTAAATCACCATGATGGTTTGTGATTAAATTCCCTATACCTCTAAGAACTATAGAAGTAGAGAGAAGAACTAATTTTGGTTGAGCATCTGCTGTGTGCTAGGCAGTGAGGTTTGTATACACATCTTTACTTCCAATTAAAAGATGAAGAAACAGACCCAAGAAAAATTAAGTAGCTTGCTTACTGTCATATATTCCCACAAAGGAAGAAAGAACATTTAAGCCAAATCTTCTGATTTTTTTCCCCATGCCTTTTCCCAGAGGCATCTCTCTTTTAGCTTCTGTCATTTTCATTAAAATTTTAAAATATTTTGGAACATATTAATGCTAGATTCTTTTTGTGTATAGAATAATCTGGGGTTTTAAAATTGGAGAGGAATATATGAGGTCATAGATGTTTAAGGAGAATAAAAAAAAAAAGAAAGTAGAGTATATAGCTAAAAAATAATAGTTCAGCCCAGCCAGTGTGGCTCAGTGATTTAGTGTCAACCTATGAACCAGGAGGTCATGGTTAGATTCCCAATGAGGGCGCATGCCTGGGTTGTGGGCTCGATTCCCAGTGTTGTTGTGTGTCGGAGGCAGCTGATCAATGATTCTCTCTGATCATTGATTTTTTTTAATCTTTCCTTTTCTCTCTCTCCATCTCTGAAACAATAAAAAGATATTTAAAAAATAATTGTTCTGCTCTAGCTGTTTTGGCTCAATGGATAGAGCATCAGCCTGCGGCCTGAAGGGTCCCAGGTTTGATTCCGGCCAAGGGCACATGCTTGGGTTACCAGGTCAATCCCCTGTAAGGGCAGTGCAGGAGGCAGCTAATCAGTGATTCTTTCTCATCATTGATGTTTCTCTCTCTCCCTCTCTCTTCCTCTCTAAAATCAATAAAAAATATTTTTAAAAAAGAGAGAGAAAAAAAATTGTTCAATGTTTATCCCAGAGTGGCTGAGAGGCATAGGGGACTGGTTTTGTCACTGATTAGCTACCTAATTCTAGGAAATCCTCAACTTCCATAACTGCCAAGTGGGTATAACATTTGTTTGTCTAAGCTATATTACAGTGTACACATATTCAAAAGAGGTTAGAACTGTTTTATTAGAGAAAGAAATGTATTATAAACATGTGATGTTCCAGAAGTTACACAAGTTAGGACTGGAAACCGGATTAGAAACTAGGGAAACTTGTGCAACTGACTTTCCAGGCCTGTCTCTTTCCAGGAAGCACTACACTGCATGAGCTCTTTCTCTGGTCTATGCCATTTAGAACCCCTGATGATAAGCAGAGTTCCCTGTATCTTCAATCACCTCTTCCATCTGTGTGCAGAATGAAAGCGTGGCTTTCTCTCGCCACACCACATCTGCAAGATCCTCTGTCATGGAGACAATGGGTGGAAGACTGGGTCAGCATACTATGTCCAGTTTCCCTGCTCATCCCAGACTCCATGGACAGGTATTTCAGGGCATAGTCCCTGCAAACTCCCCTCCACCTGTCTCTTCCTCTGTCTCTCCTGCTCCAAGGAGGAAGTCTTCTCCCAGATCGCTCCCTTTTCTTTCTGTACCCAAATGCAGCTCTGATTTCAAGTTATAACTCTCTTTCCCTTCCCTTCTTCTGCCTGTCCATTTGCCATCTGGAGTTTTCAACTTGAATGCCCCCTGGCATTTCAAACCCAGTTGTCTACTTGGTACATCCACCTGGCCTGAAACTACTTCTGTTAATGGTTCCATCTTCCTCCCAGTCATCGAGGCTTGAAACATTGCCTCTACCTTCCACATCATTGCCTTCCACCCACATTCCAGCTCATCACCATGACCTGCACTCAGCTTCTCCTCTCCTGCTGATGCTCTGGTTTGGAAAAGTGAGTGCTTGTCTTCTCCAAGGCACCAAAGCACTGGCTCGATGACATTTCTGTAGTGCTCTGTATGGTGTTTATGTATACACTCCTCTTGTCAGTGTTAGATTGCAAATTCCTCAAAGGCCAGAATTATGTATTTAATTTTAAAAGCTTTGAACAGGTGCTTACCATCTACTGGGCAATAAGGAAATAATGATCAAGATGAGGCCCTGCCCTGGCTGGTGTTATAGATATGTGACGTCCCAGAAGTCACACAAGTTAGAACTGGAAACCAGATTAGAAACGAAGGGAAACTTGTGCAACTGACTTTTCAGTTGCTTGGGACATCATCCTGTGCACTGAATGCCTGTTCCTTTGCTTCCTGGTCAGGGCACATGCCTGGATGGTGGGTTTGATCCCCAGTTAGGGGGCATGCAAGAGGCAGCTGAATGTTTCACTCTCACATGGGTGTTTCTCTCTCCCTCTATCCCTTCCTCTCTCTCTAAATCAATAAAAATATATATTTTTTAAAATGAGGCCCTCACCTTCAAGAGATCACACACTGGAACAAGTGGAGGCTGAATGGAGACAAAAATACTTACTGCCGAATACATGATAAGTTTTCTGTGGTTCCATGGTTGAGTTGCTGTCTTTATATGATTGAGGATTTCACCAACCAGGACACCTAAAAGAAGATAGAGCAACTGTGGAGCTGGACCTATTTTAGTTGATAAGCTTTCAGTTAATTCATACTTAGTGATTCTCTCTGCCATGATTCTCAAGACTTAAGAGAAGAAAAGAACTAATTTCGGTTGAGCATCTGCCGTGGGCTAGCAGTGTGATTTACATGCATTATTTTACTGAATTCTGACTTGTGTAATTGACTGTGTAAGTTAGGAGGCCGAGCAATGTGGAAGGGTTTTCAGATGGATTTTTCCCAAACAGTTGTTAGCCAATGGTCCCCTCCAGGGCAGGCCTGAATTGACCGCATGGTGTGTATTTCTCTGTCTTCACCTCTCTTGCTTCTACTCTCTGGCAGTCAAACCTGTTGGAGACCATGGGAGAAAGCAGCACTGTGGTTGTCCAGTTCATGGACTGATTCCTGCGGACCATTTCTGTAGGTTCCTGGATGTCACTATTAGGGGGGCATGCAGCATCTTTAGCTTCTTCATGTGTCTTTATAACTGAGAGATTCTGCCCTTCATAGTTGTGGCTCTTGCGGTGGTGAAAGGTGGATGCACAACTCAGTCTCCATCCTGTTTTCAGACACCGAAGGCTGAGGGTACCTTGCGGTGCCAGGTGCTGTTTGGGGAGTATGTTGCCTCAGGGATTCTGCCATCACCTGAAGACCACTGTTGGTGGTCTCTCTACTCTATTACACATGTGATCTCTTGTCTTAAGAATGAGCAGGTTTTGTTTCTTTGTTTTTGTTTTTGTAATGAGCAGGTCATTGATGTTAATAGACACATACTGAGCAGCTCCAATGGGCCAGATACTTTGCTAGGTGAATCACACTTTCCTGTCCCCAGAAAGCTCATAAAATAGTAAGAAGATACTTTATTGGTCTGTATACCAATAAGCACAACAAAGGATAATTATGGGAGGGAGGTGACCTGCTTTTTGTAGCTGTTGGGACTTTTTTGATTAAAAATGGAAGAAGCTGGCCAGGCCAGTGTGGCTAAACATTGACCTAGGGTCGATTCTGGTGAGAGCACATGCCCATGTTGCGGGCTCGATCCCTAGTGGGGGGCATGCAAGAAGCAGACGATCAATGATTCTCTTGTCACTGATGTCTCTATCTCTCTCCCTTCCTCTCTTTGAAATCAATAAAAACATATTTAAAAAATAAAAAACAAAATGGAAGCAGCTGGTTGCTACATCTCCAGCAGGCCTACATCTTTCTGTCCCAGGGAGGGTTACCTTTAGGGAGCCCTTAAGTACTTTAGTTTGATCTTCATGCCACATCAGTACTGAACCCTGAAGCCAAGTTTCTGTGAGTCATGACAGCCATCTTCAATCAACCTGTCGCTTGCCAGCAGGTGCCTTTGCAGCAGGCTTCAGCGCTGATAATGGAATGCTATTAGTTTTTGGCTGGGGGTGACTGTACACCTGGTCTTTGGAGAAACTAGGGGAACTATCTCAAGTATCCCCAGGTTCTGGCATCCTAGTAATGATGTCTTATAGGAGGGGAAACTGAGACTCAGAGAGTTCCACGACCTGTCCAAGATTATGCAACTCTGAGCAGACAGGCTGAGCTTCTCTGAACCCAGCATGTCCTCCTTCACAAGCCTGGCTCTTAGTCATTAGACCATGCTGCAATATAAGCTGGCTGCTGAGTTCCCCACTGCCTCATTTATGAACTCTGCGTAAACTAGACAAAATGCCATTGATTGAAAGACACAAACACCACTTCCCTCACCGTTGGGCCACAGCACGGATTGGCACACTTTTTCAGAAAAGGGCCAGATAGGAGATGTTTTCGGCTTTGTGGGCCATAGGGTCTGTCACAGCTATGCAGTCTTGGGTAGAAGCACAAAGGCCGCCAGAGGCATGACCGGAGAATGAGTGTGGCTGGGTTTTAATAACATTTTATTTACCAAAAAAAATAATCAGTGGGCTGGATTTGGACTATAGGGTGTGGTTTGCTAACCCCTGATCTAGAGCACACAGAGATTTCCATCAATATGAATATGACCAGCCATGTATTTCTAAATGAACTGTAAGAATTTTCTTGGTGTGTGTGTGTGTGTGTGTGTATGTGTGTGTGTGTGTGTGTGTGTGTGTGTGTGTGTGTGTAGTAGGTGAGTTGAGGGCGTATATTACCCAACAGTGTCACCCCGGAAACCAACAGATAGAACAAAGACTTTTGGCAGAGGTTCGAAGCTGCTGCTCAGAGTCCTGATGTTCCCAGGTGACTCGGTCACCCAGACAATACATGTTTTCTCTGCAGGATGGCGTCCAGTCACTTCATCATTCAACAAGCACGCAGCTGGCAAGTCTCTCTTGTCTAGCCAGGTCGGAACAATAGGCTGAGCTAGTGTTTTGGCAGGTATCACTCAGGAAACAATTTCCTGGCTTATCAATAGCACCGGATTTCCTCCAGAAAATGCAGATTCTGATTCAGCCGGTTTGAGGTGGGGCCTGAGATTCTGCATTGCTAGCCCCATGATAGGTGATGTTGCTGGTCCTTGGACTGCATTTTCAGTGGCCAGAGGCTGAACTCCTGAGCCCATGACTAGGTTGGAGGAAAGAAATCAGGAGTCCTGCCTCCACCATCTAATGGGACTTGGTATTAAGTCATAATGCTGGCACCCGACAGTCCATCTATGAGGCCTGGTGCTTATATAGCCAACGAGGCCCATCTTTCACCTCTGCATCGTTTTGTTATTTAGTGCATAGGATGAAGCTGTTTCCTGGGCTCTGTCCTTTACGCACAGTCTGTATCCTGCCTGCTGCTTTCCTCCAATATACCAGATCTCATCAAAGACTCATCTCTGGATGCTCTCCCTTCCCAAAAGGCTGGATCTTGCTGCCTATACACTTAGCATGGAGTAAGCACTTGTATATTTCTGCCATGTCTGCCTCTGTGCCATGCAATCAAGACTTCTGTGACAGTAGGCCTGCAACTTCCTCACATCACTAATGACCACTATCCTAAGCATTTGCCACAAGCTCCTCTGTACACCTCATATGGAGTTTCTCTTGACCATCCGGACTTCATGCCTCATTAGTTCCTCTTCTGATATAGCTTCCATCACTCTTTTCTGGTAGCTTTAATGGACTCCTCTCCTGGCTGGTGATTTGCATTCTTTCTCTAGCCATGCAGTCCCAAGCGAACTTCCTCCCAGTGTGGCCCAACCACCAGGATGCTTTGCTTCTCTGCATTCTTCTGGGGTTCTGCTGACCTTGTTCTGACCCCATGAAAATAGAGTCTGGCCATGGATGGCGTCCTGTTGTGATTGTACTGTTTTCCTCACACTGTGTGGAGGATATGACTTGAACCATCTCCTATGGCATAGGATTGTGTCATTGTTATGTCAGCCTGACATAATGGACCTTCTCTTGCTCTTTATCCTTAGTTCTAATGCCTATATTAACCACACCTGAACCTGACACACCCTTTGGTGTCTGGGACCTCCTACTGATGCCCTCAGAGGCCTCAGTCTCTATCTCCATCCTGCCTGGTCCTGGTTTCTTTCTTCCACCCGCCTGTCCTGATGATAAGGGCTTGGTATCCTCTTCCCCTGGTCTACCTTCACTATGATAAGATGTCTCATGCTACGAAGGGCCATATCTACTGAGGAGAAGCCTCACTGAGAAATAAGCACTTTGTAACACCAATGGAAAAATTTAAGCTGAGTCAGAAGCTTGCCAATTGCAATAGGTATTAATCTAAAGGCTATAATCAGCCTGCAAAATATGTCTGATTAACTTTCGAAATAGCTACCGACAAGGGTTTTAGGAAAACAGGTCACTTTTGTCATACCGCCCACTTGAAAAATTCATCCTCTAGGCTACTGGACACATTTATTTTTATGGGCTCAGATACAAAATTCTTGATTCTTTGATCTGAAGAGGCTGAAAAGTATCCTTTAGCTTTAGCTCAAAGCCTTCATTTTCCAGATGGGAAAACTAAGGCCCAGAGTGGGTAATACTAATAATTATAATAACGCCTAACATTTATCCTCAGCATATTATGTACCAGGTAGGTTTGTCCTAAGCCTTTTGAATATATTTGTTCATTTTGATCCTTATGGCCTATAAAGTGGGTATCATTAGTATACTGGTTTTGCATCATGGAAACTGATAGGTACAAGAGTGATCAAGTGATTTTTTCCAAGCCACATAGCTGATTAGTGGTGGAACCAGGACTTAGACTTGTCTAATGCAACCACAAATTAAATATGCTCCTATCATTTTTAAAAATGTACTTACCCCCCTGTAGTCTAGACTTCTCTTTCTGCTTGTGAATTCCATACAGGGACAGGAGGGACAATTCTGACAATTCTTTCAACTTAGTCATGGTGTCTCCTGTGGCCCAGGAGGGTAACGTGAAATTGTGAGCACTCTGCAGCAAAGAAAAAGGGAGGAATGTGCATTTATATTTCTGGGTACCTTCTTTGTTCTTTCACCCCATTGAACTACTGGGTCCAGCCTTTCGGATCCTGTGTTTCCTCTAGGAAAACTTCACTTTGTGATGAATAGAGGCACTGATTTTCAGAAGTAAAAGTCACAGAAACTAATCTGCCCCCTCCTACCAAGTCCATAGCTTTGGGCTTAACTCTGAGTCAAAGGATAATTCGTGTTTTTCAGAGTAAGGTTGTGGTAAGGCAGGAATATACCTTGTTCTCTTATGAGAGGTTTAGAAATATTTTTTTTAACCTAAGGGTAAGACCAAGCCAACAGGGTTAGATGATGTTTCCTTAAAAGCTGAATGAGCAACCTAAAAGGATGGATGGGAAGGTAAGATATTTCTAGAGCCTTCAATAATATACTCTTACTCCCATCAGCTTCCATTTCTCTGCCTCTTGAGGAAAGCCTGCACCTTGCACACAGTGGGCATTTGGTAAATTGATGACTGAATTATACAGCAGGGCAGGCAAAGATGCTGTGCCAATATTTATTATCTGCCATGGAAGTTAATTAAGCTTGCCTAAGTTTCAAAGACAAGAGAGAGAGAGAGAGAGAGAGAGAGAGAGAGAGAGAGAGAGAGAGAGAGAGAGAGAGAGAATAGACCAAAGAAAAGTGAGAAGTGAGGAAACAAGAGAGAAAGAAGTGAAAAAGAACCACGCACCAGGACCACTTTATGGAATAGTTAAGATCAAACTGTAGTAAAGAAGAAAGAAAAAAAATCAAGACTGGAACCGAAATGTGGGCTCTTGTCTCCATTGAAGAGTGTTTCTAAATAGTTTCCTTGAAACAGGCGCTGCTGAAAAAGTAAGACTATTGGGGACGTAGTGTGTGCTTGGGAAGGGGGCAAACGGTGCCATCTGTTATTGTGATGGAACTAGGAAAGTGATTGCTGCCTCGCCGACACTCATGAGGACCGCAGAATCCTCGTGAGTTGTGGGGGTGGTCAGACTTTTGGCCCAGGATTACGTGAACTGGTTGGGAAACCGGGATTGCAGAGTAGTATTCCTTTTGGCCAGCAGATAGAGCATGTGAGTGCAAAACGCCACATGTTCTTGAAAATCTCAGTAGTTAATTTAGCTTCAAAGGTTATTTTGTATGGCTAGAAAGTGATCCTTTCCTGATAAGCCATTTTCAATAGTGGCTTAAAGTTGGTTTGCTTGTTTTACATCCAAAAATCAGATTAATTTTTTTTTCTCTTACTGTACAATAACATTGTGTTTTTCATTAAAATCTGACAGGAGCCCAGCATTCCTGAGTGACTGAAAAATATGTGACAAAGCACAGAAGAAAAGCAATTTTGTTTGCAATTTTCTAAAGGGTGAAAACATAAATAATGGTGAGAAGTCAGGATATTCAAATTAATATAAAGGAAGCCTGAATTATGTTTCAATATCAAAGAAAGTATAAGTAATACATCTGCAAAAAAAAAGCAAAAGAAAATGTATTAATCTCTTTCAAAGTAGGCATAAATAAAAATCAGATTTCAAGTTCATTTTTAATATATATTTTTCTTTTACCTCACAAAATAAAGGGTCGTAGACTTTGCTCCAAATTCCGAAAAGGTCCTTGCCATGGTGTCCTGAAAGTTTGGGCAGCGTTTCTATAAAATCCTGAAACACATTGAGGGGGAAAGAAATTTCTATGCCAGGTTTCACGTCAGCATTATTGCTATTTTGGGCTGGATAACTTCCTGTGATAGGGGCTTCTCTTCATATTATAGGATATTTAGTAGTATCCCTGGCCTCTACCAACTAGATTACCCCCACTGAGAACTGTTATTCTTTACAGAAAAGTGTGCCAGTGTTACTGGCTATAATGCCAACCCAGCCAGAGTGGCTCAATGTTTGAGCATCGACCCATGAACCAAGAGGTTACTGGTTCAATTACCAGTCAGGGCACATGCCCTG
Source organism: Lasiurus cinereus (assembly GCA_011751065.1). Taxonomy (NCBI): domain Eukaryota; kingdom Metazoa; phylum Chordata; class Mammalia; order Chiroptera; family Vespertilionidae; genus Lasiurus; species Lasiurus cinereus. The sequence goes on from JAAGEH010000125.1 coordinate 15,473,707, forward strand.
GTTATGGTCTTGATCCCCAGTAGGGGCATGCAGGAGGCAGCTGATTAATGTTTCTCTCTCTTTATCCCACTCCCTTTCTCTCTCTAAAAAATCAATTAAAACATATCCACTTTTTTTTTTAACAAATACTAATTGATTATTTCTTATTACTGCTTTCAAAATGTGAGCAAAGGCAGGCTTACCACCACATGCTCCTTGCTTGTCCTGGAAGCAGACTGAAGTGCACTGACTCAAAATTCTTTTTGGAAGTAGATTACATATAACTCATATAAATCAGTGGCCAAGGTGAGAAGGGAAAGCAGGCCCCAGGTCAAAGGACCCCAGGATAACACAGCGGAAACAGGACCTGGTGTCTGGCTCTAAGGGTGAAATTTGGATGAGATGTGAACATTCTCTATGTTCTAGATGATTCTTAGGTTGCCACGTTAATGAGACCCACCATTCAGCTATCTGCCTGATGAAACTGACAGCAATTTCTGAGAAGCATTTTGGAAGATAATTTACCTTTTGCATAATCTTGAAAGGGGCATTTCACAAAGTGGAAACATTAAAACGCGCGCACACACACACACACACACACCCCTATCCTTTGTATAAAGTAGGCCCAGCCCCTCAGCCTCACAAGATCATCTCAGACTTGCAGTTTTTCTGAGCCAGCCACACACTTTCACCTGGTTCTGCTCAGGGACATAGGTATAAGATTCCAAAGGGACTGGCTTCGTTCTGCCTATGGTCCCAGCGCAATGATGAGGAAGAGGAAATGACTGCTCTTCATTGAGGAGTCTCACGGATTGCACCAGCCACCTCCGACCCATTCCACCCACACTTTTAAGAAGCTGGAGCTCTGCCCTTTGACTTGGCCCTCGTACTCATGCACACACGAGATGACACCATTTTTAACCTTGTAAGGCTGCAGCCTCTTCTGGTATTCCTCCGATTTCAAAGTCTCACTCTCTAGTTCTTGAAAACGAGGGCAGTTCCTGAAAGGCAGGAATAGCAACTGAGGACAAAAGAAAAATCATAAAACCTTTGTTAGTCAGAAGAACTTTGCTAAGGCAGCTGCAGCCCTATTTTAAACATTAGGTGCAAAGAGACATTCATAAGAGATTCAAATGTGTTTTGAGTTCATTGGAAATCCTAAAATTGAGGGGAAAGAGATAAGTCATCCGCTGGTCTTAAAAAAGTAGAATATGCACCCAGAACTGAAAATCTTTTTTTTTTTCCTTTCATGAACTTGCCTAAGAGAACTGTGCTATTGGTAACTATTCATACTTTCTGGTTTTCCCATGTGAAATAAAAATCCATCTCTTGCTTCCCTCCTGACCCCTTTTATTCTCCAGGTGCACGTAAGTACAGAGAAATGAATGACACGTTCTGGAAAGAATCTTGAGAGATCAATTAAACCATCTGTTGACTTAATTCTTGCAAATTTGCAGACTGCTAAAATAAGGGCACATATTAAATCCATAGAAAATATACTTAAAGACCTATTATGAGGACAACATGATCATGCAAAAATAAGTTTAAATCCAACAAGCTTTTGTAGCTTTAACCATACTCTACCGGTTGGTAACTCCAAGTTGATTTTGCTGCTCTTGTTTTCCCTGTGGCTAGTCCTGAATTTCTAGCCCTTGGTAGATATCACTACTTGGATGGTGCTCTTCTTCCCCAAATGTAACATGTACAAAGCTGAGCTCAACTTCTTTATTTTTAACCGTTTCCTCTTTGCCATTTTTCTACTTTTGCTTCATATGCTCATCCCTTTTGCTTGCTTATTTCAAAATATTTCCAGAATAGACCCCTCTTCCTAATCTTTGTCCCTTTCCCATTCAAGCCACCCAATCCTGTCTTTCAACCTCTGAGAGTTTCCTATTGGATAGAACGGTGTCCACCCTTCCTAACTTCACATGCCATCCCTGCAAGAAGCCCCACAAATCCTTTTTGTTCGATTTGTGTAACATGAATCCTTTTAAAGCACCAGCCAGATCATGCTATGCTGTGCTTTATAACCCTCATTGGCTTTCCATCTTACTCAGAGCGAAAGCTAAACTCACCGTTGGCCCCTAGTGACTGCTCTGCCCTGCTTCCCACTGCTGTCCTCACTCACTCCTCCCCAGCAACACAGTGGGCTTTGGACGCCCCTTGGACACACAGGCTTGAGGTCTCTGTGGATTGTTCCCTGCTTGAGAGACTCCCCCACTGACTCCCACCCCTGATTTTCTAACCATCCTGCCCAGCCACCACATTGCTTTGTTTTATTCCCTTCAAGGAGCTCATCACCATCTAAAATTATTTCCTTCCTTCCTTCTTTCCTTCTTTCCTTCCTTCCTTTCATCTATTTCCTATAAAATATGAACTCGAAGACAACCAGATCTTAACTATCCTGTTCACTCATGTGTTGTCAATGCCTGAAACAGGGCCTGGCATATGGACAGCCACTGAGAAAACAATTTCTTATATAAGATGCTTTCAGTCATTTCTGAGTCTGTATGCCACTTGTCTTACCTGTATTTCCTTCTCTTAACATCTTTGCCACTTAATTTCAAGCCCTCATTTCCTCATGTTTTAATTGCTTCAACCATGTCAGAGGCTCAAGTATCTTTTCCTTCTAAGTCACTGTCAGACAAGTGCCTCAAAACACTACTCATCATCCATGTATGGTATTGAAGAAGGTATACTTAAATTTTTTTAATTTAATAAATCTTTATTGTTCAGATTATTACAATTGTTCCTCTTTTTATTTCACCCATAGCTCCCCTCCACCTGGTTCCCACCCCACCCTCTGCCCTTACCTCCCCACTCTGTCCTCATCCATAGGTGTACGATTTTTGTCCAGTCTTTTTCCGCACCCCCTCTACCTTTCCCCCGCCAAGAACTGTCAGTTCAATCCCTTTCTATGCCCCTTATTCTATTATATTCACTAGTTTATTCTGTTCATCAGATTTTTTTATTCACTTGATTTTTATATTCACTTGTTGATAGACATGTATTTGTTATTCATAATTTTTATCTTTACCTTTTACTTCTTACTCTTAAAGAGTACCTTTCAGCATTTCATATAATCCTGGTATGGTGCTGATGAAGTCCTTTAGTTTTTTTCTTATCTGTGAAGCTTTTTATCTGCCTTTCAATTCTGAATGATAGCTTTGCTGGATAGAGTAATCTTGGTTGTAGGTTCTTGCTATTCATCACTTTGAATATTTCTTGCCACTCCCAACTGGCCTGCATAGCTTCTGTTGAGAAATCAGCTGACAATCGTATGGGTGCTCCCTTGTAGGTAACTGTTTTTCTCTTGCTGCTTTTAATATTCTCTCTTTTTCTTTTACTCTTGGCATTTTAATTATGATGTGTCTTGGTATGGTCCTCTTTGGATTCCTTTTATTTGTGGTTCTGTGTGCTTCCTGGACTTGTAAGTCTATTTCTTTTACCAGGTGGGGGAAGTTTTCGGTCATTATTTCTTCAAATAGGTTTTCAGTATCTTGCTCTCTCTCTTCTTCTGGCACCCCCATAATTCTGATGTTGGTACACTTGAGGTTGTCTCAGAGGCTGCCTAAAATATCTTCTAATTTTTGGATTCTTTTTTCTTTTCCAGTTGAGTGTTTTTTGCTTCTTTGCATTTCAAATCTTTGACTTGATTCTGGCATTCCTCTAGTCTGCTATTAGGTCTCTGTATAATTTTTTTTTTTATTTCAGTCAGTGTGTGCTTAATTTTGAGTTGGTCCTTTTTCATATCCTTGAGGGTCTCATTAAATTTATCCATCTTTTCTAGGAAATTCTTGAAAAACCTTATAACCATGGTTTTGAACTCTATATCCAGTCATTTGCTTTCCTCCATTTCTTTCATTTGTGATCTGTTTCTTTGTCTTTGCATTTTCGCTGCTTCCCTGAGTTGGTAGAGTAGCTTTGTATGGTAGGCCCTATAACATCCAGTGGTTCAACCTCCCCCAGTTACCTGAGGTGGACTTTCTTGGTGCACCCCTTTGTAGACTGTGTGCACAGCCTTGATTAGTAGTTAAGTCTTGATTGTTGTTGGTATTTTTCCTCCAGGCCAATTGGCTGTGAGGATCAGCTGTGTCTACACTGAGAGAACTTTTGTGCTGAAACACCCTTATGAAAAAAGGCTTGCAAAATTGCAAAAGCTTCTCTGTTGGATGGGGCAGAGTCTCCAGGAGGAGCAGAGAACCTTGGCTTTTTGTCAGCCCTGCCCTATGAGGTCCCTGGGTCTCAGTGTTCCTTTGTAATTGTTGCAAGCACCTCTGAGAAAAAGCTGCCCTTGAGTTTCGTCCACTGCCAGACAGTCCAGTTTCTTCCTGAATGAGTCTGGATTCCCAGAAACTAGCCCCGAACTGGAGTTCAGTGCAGTTGGGAGCTTCCATCTCCCTTCTGCTTTATAAAGCCAGCCACACACTCAGCTGCTCTCACACTCAGCAGTCAGTCCTCTCTGCGCACGCGTGCCTCTAGACCTCTGCCTTTCGCAGCTCCCCTGAGTCTCAGTGTGCTTCCTCTTTTCCTGACAGTCCAGATTCTCCTGAGTGGGTTTGGGTTCCCAGAGTATTGCCCGGGACTGGATTTCAGCACAGTCAGGAGCTTCTGTCTCCTTCCTGCTTGAGGAAGCCAGCCACGCATTCATTTGCCCATGCACTCAGCTGCCAATCCTCTCCACATGCACACGTCTCTGAACCTCAGCCTTTTGCAGCTCCTCTGAGTCTCAATGTGCTTTCCTCTTTCCTTCTAGTTGTAGAATTTCCACTCAGCCAGCTTTCTTGTGGTTCTGGATGGTGTCTGTTTTGTCTTTTAGTTGTAGTTTTGATATTGTTGTGCAAGGCAGCAGTTTAGGTGTTTACCTATGCCGCCATCTTGGTTTCTCCTAAATTTTTTTTTTAACTTTAAGTTTTCAATAACAGTTGACATTCTGAAAAAAAGTATACTTTTATATTTATTGCTTTATGTCAAATTTCATTGCATGGCTTTCAAATTTTCAGATAGTTAGAAAAGACATTATTAAGGGGGAAAAGCACAAGACTGTTCATTAAAAGGCCTAGGTTTTAATGAATTATGTCACCTTTCAGGACTTGTTTCCTCATTCCACATATAGAAAAAATCAGGGTGAAAATATATAGAACTAGAGGCCCAGTACATGCGATTTGCGCAATGGTAGGATCCCTAACTGCTGCCCGCTGCCCTGCCTGGCCATGCCATCCCCTGTTTGAACTCCCAGACAAACTCCTGGTCAAGGGGACAACTTGCATAATACCCCTTTATTATATAGAATAATATCTAAACATCTGCCAAACATTTTGCAATTTACAAAGTCTTTTCCATTTCTTAACTTAGTTTTCTCAAATCCCTACGAAGGAGTTAGGGATGACTATTGCTCTCATTTTACAGAAAAGGAAACTGAGGTGCTGGGAGGTTATTCAAGGTCAAGTGTCTGAAGTAGTTGGCTCTCAGACCTCGGTTTTCCCAACTTTAAATCTAGCCTTCCTTTTACAAGACACTGTTGTTCAGTCTCATGATTCCTTCTGGCTATTAAATTTAGATTCTCTAATCTGTACCTAAGACAGCTTCATTCTTTCTAAATATGAACTCGGAACACAGAGGGCATGTTTATTCACTCACTGCCTTCCAGCTGCCTTCCTCTCTTTTCTACCCCTCCTCCAAGGTCTGGTTAAACTTCTCTTTCCACAAAGACCTGAATGACTGCCCTTTGGTAGCTCCATGTACATCTCATTCTCTGACTTCCTTCAGCGTGTACAGCTTATATTTGAAATCACTGCTCACCATCTTGCATTGTAGTCTACACATTTCACACATGGATTCATCAAATGGATCCATAAATTAACAAAGAAACCTGGCATCATATTTCTCTACAGCACTTAGCACAGTTCTGTGGATAACTTTGTATTGCTTGGCTTTATTAGACTTCTTAGTTGATGTTAGAGGACTGTTTTATCTGAGAGAGCAGGGAGGCTGGAAGCCATAGGTAGGTAATCTCACTTGTTACTCTCTTCTTTTCCCTCACTCCCCTTGTTTTTTCTCTTTATTATTCTCTTTACTATTTAATTACTACCTTTCAGGATTAAGGATTTAACAGCTACCTTGGTCTACCTTGGCTAAATTTAGTGTTGCCGTCCACTCTTTAACTAAGCAGAAAAGGCTGTGTTGAAAGTGACCTTTTTTTTTTCTTTTTCTTTTTGGAAGAATATATTCACAAACTCCTAAAAATACTGATAGTCATAATACCTCATTCTTGATCATGTATTGGAAAGAGGCATAAATAAATAATACTGACTTTTCAGGAAACACTAGAAAAAATTTTTGGAATAGATTTACCTAAAGTGAGGTTGACAGGGTTGGGAAAAATTCTTATGTCATCAGATGCAGCAATTGAATCAAATTTCCCGGAGCAATGGCAGGGCAAAGAGGATAGCAACCCACCCCTGAGGTGTCTGGGCTACAGTCAGCGGTCACACTGAGCCTCAGAGAGAGATGAGATGGTCATGCTTTTACTGTGACTACAGAGGAATTAGAAGGCTTCCTTGTCCTAAATCCATGGTCGGCAAACTGCAGCTCATGAGCCACATGCGGCTCTTTGACCCCTTGAGTGTGGCTCTTCCACAAAATATCACAGCCTGGGTGAGTCTATTTTGAAGAAGTGGTGTTAGAAGAAGTTTAAGTTTAAAAATTTGGCTCTCAAAAGAAATTTCAATCATGGTACTATTGATATTTGACTCTGTGGACTAATGAGTCTGCTGACCACTGTCCTAAATTATTTCCTTCATATACTCTTAGATTCTACACCTGGGAGATGAGTTAGATTTATTACTACTAAAAATAGCAATTCTTCTGAAAAGGTTAAAGAGTTCTTGATCAGTCCTACCCAGTGTAAATAAACTTGAGAGTTTCTTTCAAAGCAGCTTGCCTTACAGTACTGGTTCTCAGACTGGGCTGTCTCTGGAGTCATCTAGAGAGATTTTTTTAAAAAACACTGCTGTCTGGCCCTGCTGGTGTGGCTCAGTTGTTTGGAGTGTCATCTCATATACCAGAAAGGTTGTGGGTTCAATCCCTGGAAGGGGAACATATGGGAAACAACCTGTCAATGTTTCTCTGTCACATTGATGTTTCTCTCTTGCTTCCTCCCTTCCTTTCTCTCTAATATCAATAAAAACATCTCCTCAGATGAGGCTTAAAAAATACCGATGCCTGGGTTCCAACCTCAGAGATGCTGATTTGTTATGGAGAGTCCCTTGGGCATTAGGAGTTTTAAGAAATTGTCAGGTGATTCTAATATGTAGCTAAATTTGAGAAGCACTAGTTTTCAGAGAAGAAAATTGTTCTGGAATTACCTGATTTTAGCTGTGAGGCTTACCAGCTATATAGCTTTGGGTCCATTTTGTTTAACTTCCCTAAGCACTTATTTCCCTGGCTATCAAAGGAGAACAATAATATTGTCCATTTAAAAAAAATGGCGGCGAATAGACAGACATGTCCCAATCCTTATCCTGGAGCAGATAGAAAGAACAGCTGAGGGTCGCACGAGGAGTGTCTGTTGGTGAGTTGAGGGACAGCTAAACTCCAAGAGAAGGTGGGGACTGATGAACAGGGCTCTCCTGATCTGGCAGCCCTGACTGCTGCTGGGTTCCCTTCCGGAGCCACTGGCTTGGACGCAGAGACTGCGCCATCTTGAAGGGGAAAGTGGATGTTATCAGAAGCCTGAAAATCTACAACTGCAGCACTCACTGAACAGCTGCAAACCCCAGAGCACCGGTCCCCAATTGCTGCAATTCAGAGGAGCTCTCGACTCCACTACAGAAAGGTTAGATTTTGCCTGGGATGAGGAGAGAGAGAATTATATAACCAGACACCCAGAGAAGAGAGACCATGGGGAGACAAAGAAACAGCCTGCATATGAAAGAAAAGCAGGCATCACCAGAAAAGGAAGTAAACAAAATGGACAAGCAACCTGTCAGAGGAAGAATTAAGAAAAATGGTCATAAGGTGGCTGAAAAGAATGGAAGACAAATTTGACAATATGAGTAAGAACCAAGAGGAAATGAAGAACCAAGAAGAAATGAAACATGACATTGCTACTGTAAAGAACTCAATAGAAAGCATCAACAGTAGACTAGAAGAAACAGAGGACTGTATCAGTGAGCTAGAAGACAAGGTAGGAAAAAATGCCCAAGTAGAGCAGTTTTTAGAAAAAAAAAATTAAAAAGCAGAAGGAGAGCATAAGGGAACTTTGGGACAACAAGAAACTAAACAACATCTACATATTAGGGTGCCAGAAGGAGAGGAAACTGAGCAAGGAATAGAAAACCTGTTTGAAGAAATAATGACAAAACTTCCCTGATATAGGGAAGAAAAAACCCACACAAATCCAAGAGGTTCACAGAGTCCCAAGCAAAATGAACCCCAAAAAACTGACGCCAAGGCACATTATAATTAAATTGGCAAATACCACCAACAAAGTAAGAATCTTAAAAGCAGCCAGAGAGAGACAGAAAGTTACCTACAAAGGAACCCACATCAGACTAGCAACTGATTTCTCAACAGAAACTCATCAGGCAAGAAGTGAATGGAATGAAATATACAAAATTATGCAAAGGAAGAGTCTGAATCCAAGAATACTGTACCCTGCAAGGCTTTTAATCAAAATTGAAGGTGAAATCAGGAGCTTCACAGACAATAAAGGACTAAGGTAATTTATTATCACCAAACAAACCTGTAAATAAATTATAAATAAACCCTCTTAGGAAAAAAAAAAAAAAAAAAAAAAGGAATCAAAGAAGGAATACAGGGGTAAATAATAAAAATGGTGACAAATAAGTACCCATCAATAACAACTTTAAATATAAATGGATTAAATGCCCCAATCAAAAGACATAGGATAACAGATTGGATAAGAAAACACAACCCATATATCTGCTGTCTACAAGAAACACACTTCAGAAAAAAAGATGCACATAGATGGAGGATGAAAGGATGAAAAAAGGTTTTTCAGGCAAATGGAAATGAAAAAAAAGCTGGGTAGCGATACTTATATCTGACAAGTTTGATTTCAAAGTGAAGGACATAACAAGCGATAAGGAAGGCCACTTCATAATACTAAAGGGAGCAATCCAACAAGAAGAAATAACTCTGGTAAACATATATGCACCCAATACAGGAGCACCCAAATACATAAAAAAACTTCTGGAGGATATCAAGGGAGAGATTTACAGCAAATGTTATCACTACTAAAGGTTTAATCTTCAACATCTACAGGCAACTTATACAACTTAATAAAAGGAAGATAACTGATCCAATAAAAAATGGGCAATGGACTTAAAAAGAATCTTTTCAAAAGAAGACAGAAGGAAGGCCAAGAGTCACATGAAAACATGCTCAAAGTCATTAATTACCCGAGAGATGCCAATCAAAATGGCAATGCGTTATTATCTCAAACCTGTTAGAATGGCAATCATCAACAAATCAACAAATGACAAGTGTTGGTGAGGATGTGGAGAAAAAGGAACCCTTGTGCACTGTTGGTGGCAATGCAGACTAGTGCAGCCATTGTGGAGAAGAGTATGGAGTTTCCTCAAAAAACTAAAAATGGAACTCCCATTTGACCCAGTGATCCCACTTCTAGGAATATATCCCACGAAACTAGAAACACCAATCAGAAAATATATATGCACCCCTATGTTCATCACAGTATAATTTACCATAGCTAAGATTTCGAAACAGCCTAAATCCCCATCAGCAGATGAGTGGATTAGAAAACTATGGTATATCTATACAATGGAATACTACGCTGCTATAAAAAAGAAGGAATTCTTACCATTTGCTGCAGCATGGATGGACCTGGAGAGCATTCTGCTAAGTGAAATAAGCCAGGCAATGAAAGAAAAATACCACATGATCTCACTCATTTATGGAAAATAAAGAACATTATAACTTGATTAATAAAAAGACATAGAGGCACTAAAGCACCAAACTGTCAAATTACAGCGGGAAGGCTCGGGAGTGTTGGGGAGATAGGGAAATAGGTCAACCAAAGGACTTGTATGCATGCGGATAAGCACACAAATGGACACAAAACACTGGAGGGGTGGGATGAGGACATGCGACAGTGGGTAGGGGAGGCTGGGGGGAAAAAAGGAGATATATGTACTGATATATGTAATACTCTAAACAATAAAAAAATATTGTCCATTCAAAAGTAAATATAATGATACATAAAAAGTGTCAAGTACCAATCATATATTCAATTCAATTCTTTTTTTTCCTACCTGGAAATGGAGATTTTTCATGGGAGGAGGGGTACTTTGTAGGTCAAGAGGTCTTAGGAGAATCTGTGTGGGGCACCAAAGAACTAAACACTGGGAGCCATGTGTATGTGTGTATGTATGTATGTATGCGTGTGTGTGTGTGTGTGTGTGTGTGTGTGTGTGTGTGTGTAGATAGATAGGGACAAATTACCAAAAGTTGAAAGAGTGGCAAAACAAAATAGATAATAAAGCTCCAAAGAGAAATTCTGTTCCTACTCTCTTGCCTTGGGCTTTCTATGTCCTACCTTGTCCTTTGCACCTTTATTTAGGAAAGAATTAAGGCTGCACTGCCCAAGAAGAGTCCACACTCCCAAATCCACAAGTATTGAGCAACCTGACGCCCACCTTCCAGGCCCAATAGTAGCTCCTGGTTTTCCTAAAATACGGACCTGATCATCCACAAGAGGGACTGTGTGCACTGGGATGGGCTGCCAGGGCAGGTTGGGATTCCAGAGGCTCGTCCCCTTGGGTGGGAACAGGGCTGCAAGGTTTGTCATGGCACTCATCAACGTCCGGTCAATGTCTGTGCTGCGGACATAAACCTGGAGTGGGAAAATCAAAGCAGAATCCAACTGAGAGGAACCGCGGGTTTTCCCTGTGCAGTTAGTACCTGAGAAAGGACAGGATATCCACACCAACATATTAGCAAACATTGTGGTAGCGTCATGATCATAAGATCTGTTATGGAAGAGACGGTAGAATGAGAATGCCACGCTATAAAGCAACCTGCTATGCCAATAATTGAATTGACAAAAGAGACCAATTAAGTAGAAGCTACCTGTCACTACTTGCCAAGCTAAAGTCTTTACCATAGGTGTCCCTAATATTTTAGCTCACTCATATTCATAATGTTTTAGGAATAAAATATTTGAAGTAAGAGGAATATATTTCTAAGCAAGATATCTGTTGGGAAATAGGCAAAGCACGTTGAGAAATGCAATGTTTTGTTAAATTCTTTTAGAGGGACAAGGTTCCCACTTTTAGCTCCCCAACTTGCCTCTTGACGTTTATAGGACTCATTCAAGAATTTTCCATATCTTTTTCTTATATACTCTCCAAGTTCATAATGCTGCTCCATGCCCACCTAGGGGAAAAAATAAAAGCAAAATTTATTGAAAGTTCTGTGACTCTTATCTATGCACCTCATCTCTCCTCATTAAATGAATGAATAATGGTGTACTTTAATAGTTCCACAAGAATGAAAACAAGAAAAAAAACCTGTAATTTTTAGTCATGATTCCTTGAGAAAACGCTTTACCTTCATTACCACTTAACATAGAGCCTCGTACAGTTAAAAATTGGTGATGAATCGGATTTATATAAATGATTCATCCCTGGTGTGGTAGAGCATTCAATGGTCATCTTTGTTGGCAGAACATTCAAAGGGCTGGTTAATTCAACCATTAAGAGATTGGATTTGATGAATCTGAAGATCACATTCAACCTCTAGGTGCAATATTTTATTATTTGTACAGTTTATGTATACGTGGTTCATGAAAAAACTAGAGCCTGTTATTCAAAGTATGGTCTGTGGATCATCAGTATTAGCATCATTTCAGAGTATGTTAGAAACCAAATTCCTGGGCCCCACCTAGTTTGAGGATGAGCTCAGGAATGGGCTTTCAACAAGCTCACTAAGACTATGATGGCCAGTAATCATTGAGCAGCATTACTTTAACTCAATGATCCCTAAGCCTATCGGTGCATCCGAAGCAGAATGTATCTAGCGATGCTTGTTGAAATGCAGATTCCTCAGCATTTCCCCCCAAGACCCCTGCTCATTAAATCCTGGGTATAGCTCTGTAATTTGCATTTTAAAAAGTGCCCCGAGTGATTCAGATCCATGTAGTAGAGCACCATGCTTTGGGAAACACTGCGTTCAGGTCTGTCTTTAATCCAGACCTTCACCCCAGAGCTTCAGGAGTCAAAGAGGATGTGGTCTCTGTGGCTTCTGCTTGGCCCCATGCGCTCATTTGCTTGTCACTTCTGGCCACCACTATCATCACTACTTCTCTAGCATGGGGAAGGAGGTAATAGGAGCAATGTGTGCTTTGAGGTTGAGTGTTGACCTATGAACCAGGAGGTCATGGTTTGATTCCCAGTCAGGGCACATTCCTGGGTTGCATGCTTAATCTCCAGTAGGGGTTGTGTAGGAAGCAGCTGATCACTGATTCTCTCTCATCATTGATGTTTCTATCTCTCTCGCCTTCTTCCTTCCTCTCTGAAATCAATAAAAAATATTTTAAAAAATTGAAACAGGAAATTCTATACACTTTTGGTACAGTTATTAGCCACTAAGGCTGACTTGGACATGACCAGAAATTAACAAGACTAACCATTAGTTCCTCTTTGTTCCACAACTGAAACACCTTTAGACTTTTTAGATCCCAGGTGATTGTGCAAAATATTTTCCTAGATCTGAGTAACCAAAGTGGTTTTATGGTTTCAATGGCTTATAAACCCCACAATGTTTAGTTTCCCTTGAGACTTATCATCAACTTTAGCTAAAAATCCAACCAACCTGAGTGAGTTGGCCAAATCCTTGTGGCCATGAGGTTTCTTTAATGGGGTCATTAGGAAAGGTTTCAATGGGACTTCGGTCTCCATGCCTAAAAACCTGAAAATAGATTAAGACAGTAATGTTACAGATGTCATTTTGGTATTTTGCCTGTACTCATCATAATAGATGTTTTTCTAAACCACTGGTTATCAATCGTGACTGCTCATAAAATCACCTAGGGAGTTAAAAATATTCTGAGGATGGAGCCACCTCTGGTGATTTTGTTTTATGAATTTGGAATATGGCCAGGGCATAAGGATTTTGAAAACTTTCCAGTTTATTTTCATTTATTTTTAAAAAAATATATTTTATTGATTTTTTTTACAGAGAGGAAGAGAGAGGGATAGAGAGTTAGAAACGTCCATGAGAGAGAAATATTAATCAGCTAACTCCTGCACGCCCCCTACTGGGGATGTGCCTGCAACCAAGGTACATGCCCTTGACCAGAATCAAATCTGGGACCTTTCAGTTTGCAGGCTGATGCTCTATCCACTGAGCAAAAACCGGTTTCGGCGAAAAAAATCCTTCTACTTTAATTGTAGGTTAAGAACCACTGTTCTAAGATCTCTAACACTTTTCCTGTGTTTCAAGTAAAGAATGTAACAAATGATTAGCTATTAGGAGGCAGACCATCCTCACATGGAGACTGGTTTGTACATCGGATAGGATGAGGAGGAACACAAAGCTCAGTAAGATCACTTTATAGCAGATGAACTCTGATGAGAAGTAGTCCTCCCTTAATTGCAGTTACAGTAATAATGGTGTCAACATTTTTTTTTTTTGCCTATAATAAAATGCTACACAGAAATTGCAACTATTTTGCATCAATGATTCTTCAGTTTTTAGGAGTTTGGAGGTAAAGGAATTGTGGTGGGGAGGAAAGAGCAAGTTCTCTATACTTTAAGAATATACTTTGGATGTCATGCTATTTTTTTTAATGTTTTTAATTGACTTCAGAGAGAAGAAGGGAGAGGGAGAGAGGGATAGAAACATCAACGATGAGAATCATTGACCCGTTGCTTCCCACACACTTCTACAACTCAGACATGTGCCCTGACCAGAAATTGAACTGTGACCTCCTCTTTCATGGGTTATTGCTCAACAACTGAGCCTCACTGGTTGGTATGTCATGCTATTTTGATTGCCCATTTTACTCTTTGGGTGAGGGGGAGGAGTGCAGCCTTGTGAAACCTTGATTATGTTTTCTGAGCAGTATACCAAGCCAAACACTAAGTTATTTTATAAGCAAAAGATAGAAAAAGAAAAACACTCAAGAAGTACAAGATGGCTCCAGCCTATTTGGCTCAGTAGATAGAGCGTTGGCCCTCGAGCTGAAAGGTCCTGGGTTCAATTCCAGTCAAGGGCACAAACCTCGGTTGCAGACTTGATCCCTGGCCCTGGTTAGGGCTCATGCGGGAGGCAACCAGTTGATGTGTCTCTTTCACATTGATGTTTCTTCTCTCTCTAAAAATCAATGGGAAAATATCCTCAGGTGAGGATTAACAACAACAAAAAGTACAGGATGAACTCTATATTGATGCCAGCACGCACATTTAATTGCCCTTTTCACTTATAATACTTGGCTAAGATGCTCCATTGAAAAGAAAGCCAGGAGGCTGTTCCTTTGAAATTCTGTAAAAGAGCTCAGTAGCCACTGAATAAGAAAGAGCATCAAAGCTTTAGCCATCTTTGAAGCAGTGAGGGAGGATTCTAAGACTTTGGTGGTGTCTCTGGTGTCTGAAGAAAACTGGTCTTTTGGTCCCTAAACCAGCAATTTTCAACAGGTGTGCTTAAGAAATTTTAAACCATGCAATACCTGGCTATTTAGTCAGGGACATTGACCTCTTTTCCTTTAGATTGCCAAATAAAAAATGACAATAACCACCACAACAATAGCTGTTTGGTGTGAATGAATCAAAAATAAAGCTTTTATTTTTTTTAAAATCAGATTGGTGTGTGCTGCAGAATTTTAGTAATTAGTTTATGTGTGTCATGAGATGAGGAAGGTTGAAAATTGCTTCCCTAAACTAAAATCTTATTAGAACAGGCTACAGCAAATAGAGGGCTGATGGTGCAGTGGGTGTTAAGAAACCGTCTGGGCCAGGGAAGTCATTACTGTCATAAATGGTGCCCTCGTGGCAGGAAGAAGGGCCACATATTCTCTGACGAGCACCTACAGTTATTTGTCACCAAGAATGACTTGGTCATGACCAGGGATTATTGAGGCTAAACATTAGTGCTTCTCTTTTCACAATGGAAACACACTTTAGACATGCAAAGTACTTTCCCAGATCTGAGTAACTGAAGTTGTTACTTGGGTCAATAGGTTATAAACTCCACTTTGTTTCATTTCTCCGGTTTCTCAACTTCAATACTGTTGACATTTGGGTTGGATAATTCCTTGTGAGGAGCTGTCCTACGCCTTACAGGATGTTCACCAGCATCCTTACCCCTTTGCCCACTAGATGACAGTAGCATTCCCCACTTGTGACAACCAAAAAACGCATGTGCCCTGACTGGGAATCAAACTGTGACTCCTGGTTCATAGGTCCACACTCAACCATTGAGCCACTGTGGCCAGGCAGACCTCAAGTGCTTTTTTAAAAAAGTCCATCAACCAAAACCAGTTTGGCTCAGTGGATAGAGCGTTGGCCTGCGGATTGAAAGATCCCAGGTTCGATTCTGGTCAAGGGCATGTACCTTGGTTGCAGGCATATTCCTAGTAGGGGGCGTGTAGGAGGCAGCTGATGGATGTTTCTAACTCTCTATCCCTCTCCTTTCCTCCCTGTAAAAACAAATATATTAAAAAAAAAAAAAGTCCATCAGAATGTGTTACTTGGTTGCTTAGAATCCACTCATTTTGTTAAAGTTTATTGGGCAGAAAATTGTAAAGATATACAAAAGTAGAGATTTTTATAGTGAGCCCCTGCCTACTCTCAGACATTATATAATTTCAGACATTATATCATTTCCTATTGCTCTTTGCATAAAATTACAATTTCCTTACTCTGGCTCACAAGATCCTACCTGATCTGGCCTTGCCCACCATAATGTTCTCACCTTACATTTTTGCTAAACATGGTTAGTCACCAAGCCCTCCTGCTGGCCCATCCATCCATATAATAAATTTGTTCCAGCCTCAGAGTGTTGATGTCCTTTTTCTACTTCTTTCCCTGGGGCGCGCGCGCGCACACACACACTTGGTTTCTGACCTGGGAAAGGCAACCTCTGTGGAGAGGCCTCCCTTGACCACAGGTTACAAAGTAATTCCTGTTCCATCTCTCTCATTTCCCCGCTCTATTTCTATCCTATTTCCTTGTGTTTTGTGTGTATGTGTATCTGGCATCTCTTCTCCCCTAAATTCCTTGAGAGTAGAATCCTTGCTGTCATGGGCACTGCTATATCCCCCAAACAGTGCTGGCACATAGGAAGCACGTGATCCCACACAGCAAGATGCCCTGCGCTCTGCCCAGCGAGATGCAGGCCTGGGGGCACAGAGCCCAGGAGAGACCCTGGAAGGTTGTTTGTGAGTGGAGGCTGGAGCCCTGGCTTTTGTTTGCCAATAGAGAGTTTTCTCTGGCCCCACTTTTATATGCCAACCAATTTGTAGGCGTGGCTCCGGACAGTTACTGCTGGAGTCCTCAGCACCCGGTACGCCACAAAGGAGTCCCAGTTCCTCTTTCATACCAAGATAACATTACACGCCTTGCTGGGTCATTTGGGAGATTCAAAATACAAAGGTAAGAGCCTGGCATCTAGTGGATGCTCACAATATGGTAGTTGCGATTCTTGATAGAAGCAGAGGAAAACATTTATAGGCCTTGCTGAGACCGGTTTGGCTCAGTGGATAGAGCGTCGGTCTGCCAACTGAAAGGTCCCAGGTTTGATTCCGGTCAAGGGCACGTACCTTGGTTGAAGGCACATCTCCAGTAGTGGGCGTGCAAGAGGCAGCTGATCGATGTCTCTCTCATCGTTGTTTCTAACTCTCTATCCCTCTCTCTTCTTCTCTGTAAAAAATCAATAAAATATATTAAAAAAAAAAACATTTATAGGCCTTGAAAAGTTCCTGGGTGTGTTCCAAGGTATTGTTCAAACATGAACAATTAAGATGAAAGCAAATAAAAGGGCAGTCACCAGTAAGTTCCTGGATCAGTAAGTCAAACCGTGGGTGAAGCGAATAAAATCTGTTTAACTCTTGAGTCACATTTCAAATTTTTATTTTTTTCTAGTTTTTATTGGGCCAGGGATCCAAAGCTGGGAAGGAAAATGACCAAACTTAAAAGAAAAAAAAAAAAAGAAATGTAAATACCTCACCCTTTTCAGAACAGAAAGAATAAGCAGGAAAACAAAAACAAACACTGGCATTTTAATTAACTTGTTATGAACATTATAAAAAGCACACATGGGATAATTGTGTAAGTGTACGTATATTAATAATAGTTACAATGTTTGGGGCATTTACCAGATAGGCTTATAAGTACTTCTATGTATTAACTCAATGAAGTCTCACAACAACTCCAGGAAGTACTATTATCCCCATTTTACTGATGATGAAACTGAGGCACAGATAGGTGAAGTTACTCATCAAAAGACACAGCTAGTAAGGGGTCGAGCTGAAATCAAACTCAGGTGGCCTGCACATTTAAACACCATGCTATAATGTGCTGTGTAGTATACAGCATTGTAAGTTTCTTTGTTGTTTATAGTTCATGTTAGTTTTTAAGAATTTCAGATGTTTAATGCCTTGTATATATCCCACCTCCATGACAGCATCATCTTTCCAGCAACCAAAATTAGAAAACTCAGAGTCATTTTGATTTTTCTTTTTTTCCTTACTATTCAACCCACAGGGATTCTGTCTTCGCAATTTTTTTTTTTAAAGAAATTCATTCTTTATTTTCCAACTCAGCTCTTTACTGTGCTTTTCCTGAACTGTGGCAGCATCCTCTCTCTGTTCTCCCTCCAGCTTTTTCCCTCCTCAAACCATCCTGCACATGTGCTACCCCCAAGAGAAAATGAATTAGAATTCATAGTGGGTAAGACTTGAGTACAAAGAGGTGAAATAGTTAGTCTAAGGTTCTAGTTAGTCTAAGGTTCTAGTGCAGATAATGATCTAGTATCTTATGTTCTCTTTTCTTTGCTCCCTTTCAGTTACACATGTGCCTAACTACGAAGTTTACTTAATAATTTTATAAATTTTTTTGTAAAAAATTTTGTATTTTATTTAGTTTACTAGAGGTCCGGTCCACAACATTCATACACTGAGTGTTGGGGAGAGGGGGGAGGGCCGGCTGAGAGGCTCAGCCCAGCCTGCACCCTATCCCAGTTGGGGAGAACCTTGGGGGCTGTCTGACTGCAGTGGGTGGGAGAGGCTCCCACCACCACCCCTGCACTTCCCAGCTATGAGCCGGGCTTCTGGGCTTCTGGCTGACCGGCGCTCCCCCTGTGGGAGCACACTGACCACTAGGGGGCAGCTTTGCATTGAGCATCTGTCCCCTGGTGGTCAGTGCGCATCAGAGTGACCTTTTATTCCACAGTTTGGTCGATTTGCACATTAGCCTTTTATTATATAGGATAAGCTCAAAATAATAAAGGATTATTTAGAACCTTGAGGACATCATGCTAAGTAAGATAAGTAATTCACAAAAGGAAAAATACTGTATGGTTATTACACTATATGAAATATATAGAGTAGTCAAAGTCATAGTCATAAAGTAGGATGGTGGTTGCCAGGGGCTTAGGGGAGGGGAGAATAGGAATTGCTGAATAAAGGGTATGGAGTTTCTGTTTTTAAGATGAAAAGAGTTGGAACATATATAATCCTTTCAACAATAAAGATTTTAAAAAACTAAAACATAAAAAATCAATGCCACAGAAACAAACAAACAAGCAAAAAACTGAGGTAAGAAGTAATCTATTCAATGAAAAATATATAACATTTATCCAACCTTTATAATTCAGAGCAAGTAGATATATTATCTATATGTCCCTCCAAATTTTACAGCAAGACAACTGTGTATCAAGAGAGGTATTATTTACTTGTAATTGTCTAAAAATATGTTATCTTAGACAAGTGCCTTCACTGGAAGAATGTTTGTGATAATTAAATCAATTGCTTTTGTGTTTAAAAAAGAAAGATGAAAAGAGTGCTGGAGTTGGATGGTTTTAAGAGTGAGTACCACAATATGAATACACCGAACTTTACACTTAAAATGGTTAAGATGGGAAGAATTTTATGTTCTGGGCATTTCACCACAATTTTAAACAAGAATAATTAAAGATCAGCCAGATTTTATCCAAAAAGTTAGAAAGCTTCTGTTTTAGATGATGACTTCACATTTGTACCGTGGTTACTCTTTGATATGGATGTCATGACATTTGAACCTAAAGACAACTCTGTGAAGTAGGAAGTATAGTTATGGTCATTGTCCCCAACTTTAAGTTTGGGGAAAACTTGAGACTCAGCTGGATTAAGCGGCCTGTCTGTGATCTCATACCTGGTAAGTTTAATGTTTTCCTAGGTATGGCTTTCCACTTTTATTTTAGCTCATGTGCTAGACAATTTAGAACAGTATTGGGCTGTCTGCCTGAGGAGTAACTTGCCAATGTTTTCTTTCCCGAAGGTCTGAAGTCCATGGAAAAGTGTGATGGCCAGCCTCATTTGAATTTGCCCAACCACAGTTTGCAAATTATTCATCCCAGTATAGAGATAATGTGCTTAAGATATGGGGACTATTTTCTTCCAGAATATTCTATGGCCTGAGTAAGAATTTTGCAAGGTTAACCATAAAGAATAAGAAGAGCTTATACTGTGTGACTCATCACCCCTTTTTTGTTGTTGTTAATCCTCATCCAAGGATATTTTCCCATTGATTTTTAGAGAGAGTGGTAGGGAGTGGGGAGAAGGAGAGAGCAGACAGAAGAAGAGACAGAGACATGGATGTGAAAGAGACACATTTGTTGTCTCCCGCACTCGGTCTGATTGGGGCCAGGAATCGAACCCTCAACCCTTCGATGCACAGGCTGAGGTGACTCATCATCTCTTTCTTTGTAAAATCTGGGTGGAATGAGGAGTTTTTATCTCTGTCTGAGATCACCTGAATTTGTGGTTTCCCATGTTTGGGGAGAGAGAATGTTTTCAAATGGCATCTTCCTATTTATGGATGGAATAAAGATGTACAGTATTACAGTAGGAGTGTGTGAGCATACAGATGAAACAAGATTGCCCATGAGTGATAATTATTGAAGCTGGCTGATGGGTACATTGGGATTCACCATACTTATTCTCTCTCTATAAATTTAAAAATAGCAATTCTCTAAGGGTTTCCTATGGTATACTCTCAGGAAAAAAGGAGGTAGATGGTATAGTCAAAATGTAGGAAATATTTCTTTGAAAGCTACAGTATATATTAGAATGTTAAAGACTGGGAGTTCTGCATTTAAGAGACCTTTAAATACAGTTTCAACCATGTTTAATCCCCAAAGCTGATTTGAAACCCATTTCATCAAGCAATGTCTATCAACAACTAGTCCAACTAGCATTCTGTGGGGCACACTTTGGTGAACCTGTTTTAGAAGATCATGTGGTGCGGATGAGACAGAGCAAGGACCAAGGACGGTCTCCTGCTCTTCCTGCCAAGAACAGCTTTTTAGAGTTGTGGGAGATTTCTATATTTTTGGGTCACAGGAAAAGCGAGAAAACCACCTTCGGATTATGAGTTAAGCCAACATACCAAACCTCCATGGGCCCATCTCAGCTCCAGGTGCTGGGTTTTCTGCACATTACAGGAACATATTGTCCAGTGATTAAGGGCATGGCCTCTGGGATCAGACAGCCTGGGTCCAAATCTTAGCTGTGTGTTCCTGGGAAAGTTGCTTAACCCAGTGGTCGGCAAACTTATTAGTCAACAGAGCCAAATATCAACAGCACAACAACTGAAATTTCTTTTGAGTGCCAAATTTTTTAAACTTAAACTTCTTCTAATGCCACTTCTTCAAAATAGTCTCGCCCAGGCTGTGGTATTTTGTGTTAGAGCCACACTCAAGGGACCAAAGAACCGCATGTGGCTTGCGAGCCAAAGTTTGCCCACCACTGGTGTGTCTCAATTTTTTCATCTATAAAATAGGGATCATAACAAACCTTATAGTGTGGTTGCCAGACTTAGCAAATAAAAATACAGAATGCCCAAATATCGCATGGAACATACTAACACTAAAAAATTGTTTACTGTTTATCTGACATTAAAATTTAACCAGGCATCCTGTGCTTTCCTGGCAACACTACTTTATAGGGTGGTTGGGAGGATTATGTGAAATAATCCATTTTGAACTCTCAGAACAGTGCCTGGCACCTAATAAGCATTCAATTAACTATGGGTTATTGTCATTAATATTATCTCTTTAATCACAGGCACCTTTCTTTTGTTCTGGTTCTCCTGATAATTTTCCAAGGATTTTCCTGGGCATATAATAGAAGTTATTTATAGTCAAATATTTGCTATAAT
The DNA here is from genome assembly GCA_011751065.1 of Lasiurus cinereus. Classification (NCBI taxonomy): domain Eukaryota; kingdom Metazoa; phylum Chordata; class Mammalia; order Chiroptera; family Vespertilionidae; genus Lasiurus; species Lasiurus cinereus. The sequence continues at coordinate 15,495,087 of JAAGEH010000125.1, forward strand.
CCACAGAAAGAAGAAGGTAATATCTTCTGACTTAAGTCCTTGGACAGAAGTTGTTTTGTAAGGGCCAAGAAAGGTGTATTAAGTTGCCTTTCATCTACCATTAATGGAAGGAAGCTGTGGTAGGAGAAATTGCTAACATTGGCTTTGTGTGAGAACTGTTCATTGTTTTTGGCTCCCAGTGAACTACCTCTGTAAGGTTTTTCTTAGGGAAGACTTAACTGGGACTCCCTAAACGTACGTTAACTAAGAGTTGAGGGGAAGGAAGGAAACCTACGAGAGTTTGGTAGTCAAGGGAAGTTAGCCTAGGCTGTAGTAAAACATGGAGGAGACCCAACCACAGGCAATTCACTGAGGTTTGACTGTAATGTCCAGAGAGGGCCACTACTCAACTGGCTTGTCACAGGTTGACAGCATTGCAGGGCAATTTCTGCAGTTCCCACACTAGCTCAATGCACCTGTTAGCAAAGGAACCCACACACAGAACTAAAAATCTAACTCGTATGGATATCCCTATGTAACAAAGTCTAAGTTCCCATGGTAGGTGCACAATATTACAGCTTTTTTCAGCACAAAAAACTGACAGCTGGTAGACCATCTGTAAATAAATTGATGGGGATATTTCTCTGGTTCTCTTTCTCTCTCATTGTTGACTCATGACCTAATAAAGATTTATTGGACTAAGAATCATGATTTGCATAAACACATGGTCATGAATTTTTTTTTTTGTAGAAGGAAAAGGAGTTTTGACTACTCTGAAGCTGACAGTGTAAAAATAAGTCATGAACATTCTTACAGAGAGAAAATCTTCATATTTATCAGCATACTTTCAAGAACAATTGAAAAATGTGAGAGAGAAAGAGAGGGAGAGAACCGGTGAAAAACAAGGAAAGGGTCAGAGGCAGAAACAGATCAAAGGGAAACAGAGATACAGAGAAAATCAAACACAAACAGAAACCAACGGAAGGATGAATTCCAGAACTCATATGTAAAGTGGAAAATCCCCTTTACTTTGCAAACTCTCTTTCTACTTTTAAAACAGTGCCAACAGTATATTTTCTTTTCCTAACGTCATGCATTAGGCAACCTCTTCTCCCCCCACCTCCCCACCTTTTCTCCTAACTTGTCACACATATGCGTGGAGAAAAACATGATTTCAGTGGTCAATCAAATCTATGTATCAGGAAGTCATCCTAGAACTAAAGTTTAGTTTCACTTTTCTGTTTCAAACACTGTTTATAAATTTCCTGTTAAACAGAAGGGTTTCTTTACTCAGAAATGACTGTTTTTTGGGTTTGCAAACAAATAATCATTAAACATAATGAAGCTAGTTCAGTCCCTGACACTAAACAGCGCCAGCTGTGGCTTCTTCGTCTTCCCAGCTGGATTGGCTGTCAAAAGGAATCTGTATTCAAGGCAGTTGTGAAGAAAGTGGATAAATGAGGAACATGGTAAAGGCAAAAATACCCAAACCAAACACCTTTGCATCTGCACACGTTAACACTTCACGCCAAGGAACTTGCGAAACCTGATTATTCACTCGCCCAGTTTGGTCTCCTCAAGACAACAAACACAAGGGTAATAATCAGGAACTTGACACTCGATGCTCAGACCCTGCTGGTCACAGTTTTGAGAGAAAAGCAGTGAGAAAAGAGTACTCACCAGTGTCACAAACTTCAGCTCCTTAGCTCTCACACCTGGGTCCCGCCAGAAGGAAAGCAGGAGCAAAAAGCTAAGGCTGGCTGCCCTGGCCCGCAGGCACCGGGCAGCTATCATGCTGGGGAGAGCTGCGGCTGGCAGGACCTGGGAGGTGCAACTTCCCCCGAAAAAGCCATTAAAGGGGAAGCTATTTAATCAAGAATTAAAAGAGAAGGAGGAGCTGGGAGGAGCCAGACTCCTCACTTGTAAAACCTCCAGGTAGCTTGGGGCGGGGTTTGGCACGCACAGCTTAATTTTGGGGCTGGGTGTGAAAGATCACAATCTTCTGGATCTAAGTTGCAAGGAGACCCGGGAAGGGGAAAGGTGGGGCTCAAGGTCGCAGAGCAAATTCGCAGGCATTTCTTTTTGAGTTTACCTTTATCTTTCCTTTCGATGGGATGGGATCCAGCGTTTGCTTTGTGGCTGTCACTTGGGAAAGAGATTTACCCTGACTTTGGAAGCTTAGGCCAGTCATGATTCATCTTTTGGGAATCCAGAATTATAAGGGGTGAACCATGGAAGAAACTGGCAGTGTAATAGAATAGTAAGAAGCTAGGAAAATTCCAGGACAAGTGGGCTAGGGAAAGCGGTAGCAAGAAGTTAAGGTGAAAGCTTGCTGTCCTGGCCACCAGCAGCGGGGAGCAATGGGCAGCGATAGCTGGTCCCAGGCTCACCCCCTGAACCTGTACCAAGCCCCCCTTTTCTCTGACTTCCCAGTGAGCCAAAGCAGCCCAGCCTACGCTCTCCTGTTGCTTCTTCTATGCCCTTCCTTGCTTCACTGTCCTCAGTATATTTTTGTTGTGGCCAATACATTCTTGCTTGCTTTTCTATGCTTGGTCTCTTGATTGAAATCTTTCCTTCAAAAAGACAAGGTCTCCTTGTTTCACCGGTGACACAGGTACTGGCATATTTTGGGTCTATTACCCAGGCTACACGTGACTTCCTTTTCTAAAACTCTCATGTAGCCCATAGAGGTATTCTTAAGTTGCAGCAGAAGAGTGAGAGCCATTTTATACTCACACGTTAAGTTATTTGGGGCTCGCCTGTGATGTTTCAAAATTAGGGTTAAAAGTTTATTTCCTAACATGACACACAGTCCAACAACAACAACAAACTAACTCACAACTCTTTACTGTCCATCACTACCTTTGGCCAGGAGCCTGACGTTCTGCGTGAGTCATACCCTGGCCTCTCCAGCCATGATCTCATCGGGGAAACTTTGGGAGAGGATAATCTGGATTAAGGAAATTTAGCTTCCATTTTTCTCATCTTGTCAGCCCCAGTCACAGGCTACAATGGGATTTTCAAGCAGAGCTCTTGTCCTGCCAGCAGAAGGAGAGCGATGCTTTCCCCACAACCTGTTGCCCAGCACACGGTGCTTACCTGTGACAGGAGGGTGCTGTGGCGATGTGATCAAGGATGACCCAGAATGCGGTGTGTGGGAGAGCTGTTCTTCTGTGTGAGGAAATGTATGTGAAACACGAAAGCATGTGTGGTTGGGGTTAGACATTTAAGGAGACCTGTGAGCCTGTTTGCCATCACATTCTCCACCTGCCAGTCTCCATTGTCATTTCCAATGGGTGAGATTTTGAGGAGAGGGGTGCAGGGAAAAGGGGTTGTCCAGGGCAGAGCTGAAGTTGCCACACTGATCCTTGCTGTGTGGGCCAAGCAACCTAAGAAAGGGAGCCCCAGTACCTGCTTACTGTTCCCAGGCTTAGTTCTGAACCAGGGGCCTTGCATTGCGCCAGACACCTGATTCTGTTCACTGTCTTATTTTCTCAAGGATCAGCCCAGCTCCTTGTTCTCTGGTCTTCCCTGTCTCACTGTTAGATTGTTGCCGATACTATTCTGACTACAGCTTTAGTGCTTCCTGATAATCACACTGGTCATGTAACCTACCTGGGTTAAGTTGTGCTAGGTTAGATAAATGCTCCTTCTAACCCAAACCCTACTATTTCTGTCACCTCCTCTGGGTTCCTTTTAACCCTTCAAGTAACAACAACAACAACAACAACATCTTCTTATAGAAAGATCAACAACAAAAAGGCTGCTTGAATTGGACACATCTCAATTCAAACTTAATTCAAATTGGAGTAAGTGGGTAGTTTATAATTCTGTCTCAGTCCCCATCCAAACTTCTACTTCGATCATCAGATTGTAAGGGGAGGAGAAGGTTATAAATACAGATCTGCACACCATGAAGTAGTATTTGAAGAACCGCAACTCAGATAAAACCTATTTTAGAATCTTCTTTGATTTTTTGAACCTTGAACGCACAAGGCCTTTGTAAAGACTTAAAGAGTCATCTGGAATAAACATATTGCTATGATAGCATTGAAAGTGAGATTTGAAAAAATATTGAGATGTCTTCCTTGACATCCCAATGAAGGTTGCCAATCATTTTATTGGCAAGGATTAGCAGAATTTACTGGCTAAATCACTTTAGTTTCCTTGTGATATTTCTTTCGTTGTATGTTCAACCTCTAATTAGTATTTTGTTAGAAAGTCCCACAAGTGGAACAGGCTGTGTACATTGGAAAGCAAACACCCAGTTGGAGATTTGCATGTATGAAATTTATTAGGGAGTGTTCTCAGGATCAGCAAAGGTAAGGGGAAGAGACATGAATAGGGTTGAGAAGAAGGAAATCCTGCTGATCCTGCTAGGAGTTCTAAAGCTGGGATGGCCTTTGGAGTTCTGAATTGGAGTGAAGGGACAGGACTTTTTATTCCAACGTTAGCCAGTCATTGGGTGCAGGCTGCACCTGGCAGGGAGTTTGACCCTGTGTAAGGTGACTCCCTTCTGCTAGGGCACTTCTGACAGTGGAGTGATATCAGACAAGTTCCCAAGAGCTGGGGTGAATTACTTCTTCAGCTCATAAAAGGAGACCTGCGTGGTGTAACACAGAATCACAAAAATGAACAAATATTTATGAGGAAAACATGATTTTTGGTAGATGGAAGGCTATAAAAGTACTAAGTATGCCTCTGATAGCAAGAGACTGGTTTGGTGTTGAAATCCATTAACAGGTATATTGGCTGTTCACCAGCTAGAAAGCCTATGTTTGAACTCTGACTTGCTACATCTTCACAATTGTATTATTTGGCTGTCAGTGCCATGTGAACTGCGGGCACTCAATAATATTGATTGATTAACAGTCAATATAAAGACCAGTTATCACTTCAGAACCTTGTCGCTATGTTAGCTGCTCTGAGGCAAATTTAATATGAGTTTAGAGTAAAGTTCTTTTCCCCTAAACCAGTCACTGTGTGTGTTTGTATGTACTTCTATTTGCCCTTGCATAGAATGACTATTGCTTAATATTTAGATAAACACCTCCTCATATCATCAATGACTATGTCATTGGAAAGTATTAAAGTAAGCTATAACTGAAGGAAGCTTAATGAAATACAGATTCCTGGGCCTCACCCCCAGAAATTCCAGTTCTGGAGATTCAGATGAGATCAGGAACAGTGTCCTGCCAAGCCTTATTGGAGCATGAAGTGAAGGGGAAAAACAGTAATACTGATCCTGTCTTTATTTAAAATTTTGATATTTAACAATGACATTGTTTAACATTAATTAAGTAATTAAATTTAATTAGAGAGAGAGAGAGAGAGAGAGAGCTCACAATATTGTTCAGTTGCTTCTCGTTTGTGCCCTGACCAGGGATTGAACCTGCAACTTTTTGGTGCATAACATTTCAACCAACTGAACCACCCACCCAGGGTACAAATAATTTCTTAGTGTAAGTATGTTCCATGCAATATTTGGGCATCTTGTATTTTCATTTGCTAAATCTGGTAATTACTCTACAACACTTTTGTAAAAACTTTATGATGCCTATTTTAAAGATGAAAAGAATTGAGGCACAAAGAGGTTAAGCAACTTGCCCATGGTCACACAGCTCAGGTTTGAACCAAGGGTATATGGTCTGCATCACTGGAGAATATGTTCTTGTGTGTGTAAAACCCAGCCCATGGAGCTGAGCTCTCCCCTTGGAGGTTTGGTGAGTTGGCTTAACTCATAATCAGCAGGTGGTTTTCTTGCTTTTCTTCTGCCGGAGATTTGTGAACATGGTGGGAGAAGATGTAGTCGGAGAGATGAAAAGGTGTCCAATCACAAGGGTCTTGTTTGCTTGGTGAGGAGCCTGGATTTATTCTAAATGCAGTGGGGAGACAAATGAAGAATTTTAATCAAGGGAGGAATAAGTGCAAATCCTGGATGTCTTGCTGCAGACCATGCTCGTAGCTTCTACACTAAGGGGAGTAAACAAGCAACATTTCAATCTAAGTAGAGATGTTGAATGGCTATTGGATATGTGAGTCTGGAATCTGGAAGAAAGACTGGGACTATTGATATAAATGTGGTTATCCTGGACATAGAGATAATATATAATGTCACAGGCTTATATGATAACACATATAGAGAATGTATCAAAAGAGAAAAGGAAAAGCCAATCTATGCATAGAGAAAGTTGATCATAAGTTACCTAGGCTGGGGGGTGGATGCCAGAATTAGCTATAAATGAGCAAGAGGGATCTTGCTGGGACAAGAAGAATGGTCTAAAACTCGATTGTGGTGATGGTTGCAACCACTCTGTATATTAACCAAATATCATTGAATTGTCCACTTAAAATGAATGTTATGATATGTAAATATATGTACCTCAATAATGTTGTTTTTTGAAAGTAAACAGAAAAGGACCAAGAACAAAGCACTGTGGCATGCCAACCTTTAGAGTGTAAGCAGGAGGGACCTGGAAGCATGTGTTGAGGACTTGAAAGGGAACAGAAGAGTAGTGTCACGGGAGCTGGTGGAGAGAATTTCATGGAGGAAGAAGTCAACTGTTTCAAAAGCCCTGACTATTTGCACAAGAAGGATGAGGACAGAAGCAGTAGCCAGTGGATTGGGCAAGATGAAGTAGTATTAACTCTAATAGAAGCAGTGCCTGTGGAGTGCGGAAGATGGAAGTACACTCAGAACTGACTGAGAAGGGAATGAGAAATGAGGACACAGAAGTAGCAGCCACCAAGAACTCTTTGGAACAATTTTGTATGAAAAGGAGCTGACAATGGGGAGATAGATGGAGAAGTTGAGGAAGAAGATGTGGGCTTTCTCCGCTCTGTGTTTGTTAAGTATGGAGTTTATGTGATGAGTGACAACAAGGAAGGTGGAGAACATTTTAAAGGCTTCAGGAGCAAGGGGTTGTGAAATACATGTCTTGGATAGTGGGGAAATGAACACGCCACAGACGTATAGTGCAATGACCAGGCGGTGCCAAGGGCCCACTTGAGGTCTTGGCTATAATAGTTCAACATTCCTTTACTTTCATTGTTTGTTCTTTTACCTTTCATTCAGCACAAGTTTGTTAAGAGTACATTTCCAGTTGTGTGGGTTTTTTTGTTGTTGTTGTTTTGTTTTTGCCTCTTATTTCTCTTTTCTGATTTTAATTGTTAGTACTTAAAACATAACTTTAAATAATAGTTGTGATATAGGAGCACTTATAGCCCATTTATGACTTTATAGGAACTACTTCTAATGTTTTATTGTTAGACAGGAAGCTGGATTTTTTACTTAACACACATGTATACAGACACACATTTCTTCACCATTCCCATTTATAGAATTAAAAAATCCTGCTTTATTAAGAATCTCTAAAAATTAAGAAAAATATATTGAATAGATATTGAATATACTACAGATTTAACATGTGTGGAAAATTATTTTAATTCCTTTGATCTTTTAATATGTGGAACTTTGAATTTCTGCAATAATTCCTTTTGCATTTTTCTCTCCATGTGCAACTGTGTTCCATTTCTACCATTTTATTTTTCTATTTTTAAAATAGTATTCTTAAAGTATTGGTCTGTATTTTGCTGTTATTGTTTTCAGATTTGAGTCTCAATGTTACCCTGGCTTTGTAAATACTGCTTGAATGCTCTCCTTTACTTTCATGCTTGTGAACTATTTTAATAGCATGCAAAACCTTGTTCCTTGTAAGTCTGACAGAAGTTAATTTGCCTGTGAAATTGTCAGCATTTTGTAGTTCTCAAAGGGTAGCTGTTTGACAATTTTCTCTGTGGTTTTTAGTCTCCTTATTTTTTCCATTTCTTTTACTGTTTTTTTTTTTGTTATCTATATTAATATATAATTTATATTTTATATGAGTTTGAAAATAATCCATTTCATCGAGCTTTCTTTTAAGTCCCCTTTATATTTATGTGTAAGTGTAGTTTTTTCTCATACGTAAATTTGGGAGTGACTGAATAAAGAAGGTGAAGGGATTAGCTAACAAAATACATGCATACCCCATGGACACAGACAATAGTTTGGTGAAGGCCAAGAGAGGAGAGGAGAGGAGACACCTGCAATAATGTCAACCTTTCAACTTTTTGATAAAAAATAAAATAAATGTAATTAGAACAGTAAGATCCACTCATTATGGATTTATAAAAACAATAAATGATAAAGAAAATAATACGATAACAATATCATAAAGGAATAGTATTTCACTTAATTTAAGCCCTCATTGATTTTAGGTGGATCCTAATTTCAAAATGTGGAAATGGATATCTTAGAATCAATGACATATATACATGTACATACATATGTTCATGATTAGGAGCATAAAATTCTATGAAAATGTTCCAAATTCCAAAAATCCTACCATTTTTTTTGTATTTCTACTTTTTTTTTTCTGGATATTTGCTTGAGATATTATATATACCAGTATCCCCCCAAAATGTATACACACTTTGAATAATTATTCACTTCAATGGGTTTAATTTGGAAAGCAACATCACTTGAGCTATCAAATAATGTATGTATATACATTTTTGGGGATACCCTATATTTAAAAATTATGTTTCTTATCCTCTATAATAAAAGCCTATTATGCTAAGTGTCTGACCTATTAGTCAACCATTCTACCAGTCGCTATGACACACACTGACCACCAGGGGGCAGATGCTTCTCCTGGTAGGTTAGCTTGCTGCTGGGGTCCGGCTGATGGGGACTGAGTGAGATGGGCCAAACACGCCCTAGAGTCCTCTTGCAGTCCCTTCCTGGCCCCAATCTGCACAGGTAGAGTCCCTTGACCTGGCCTGAGCCCTGTTGCAATCCTTGGGGGGTGTCTGAGAACTGGTTTTGGCCTGATCCCAGCAGGCCAGGCCAAGGGATGTCACCAGCATGAATCTGTGCACCAGGCCTCTAGTATTATAATAATTTAACATGTATATATTTTTTACTTTTTCCTATTTTGAATTACACTGAAATGATTAATGTTATAAATCTTATGTAGTTTTGTATTATTCTCTTAAGATAGATTTTAGAACAACAAATCAAGAGTGAATTGTTTAAATGCTCTTCATAATATTGCCAAATTGTTTTTAGAAAACTTCTTTCAATTTTAAAAAATATGGGTAGTGGAGAAATAAACACGCCACAGATGAATAGTGCACTATACATCTGTGGCGTGTTCATTTCTCCACTGGCCATATTTTAAATCCCAATTGAAAGCATATAATTTCCACATCTTAGTATTTCTCCATTCTTTTCCCTTCCTTTTCCTCACTCCCTACACTCCCTCTCTCTTCTTTCCTCCCTCTTTCCCTCTCTCTCTCTAATTTGATATACCAAAAAATTAGTATTCTATAGTTTTAATAGGTATTCCTTCAATTATTGGCAAGTATAAAAGCTTTATTTTAACCTTCTGGTTTCTCAGCCATTTCAATTTCTCCTTTGATTATTTGTTTGTTAGTACTGTTTACTTTTTTTTTATAGAGTTTAAGTATTTTTCATATTGATTGTTTGATCTCTTTAAATATTAACTATTTTATGTATTGCAAATACTTTTCCTAGTTTGTTATTTGTTTACATTTTGTTGATGATATTTTTTGACATGGTAAAGTATTCAATTCTGATATATATATATATTTTTCAACCCTTTTAAGCTCAGAAAATGGTGAGCCAATTATTTACCAGAGCTCCAACAAGACTAATTGTCTGAAGCTAAACTCAGACAATTAAGTAAAAACACATTCTAAATGTTAATTAGGACACGAGTCTCAAGGTCTGGATGGCCCTTATTAAATGCCATCTTTTTTTTTTCTTTTAAATGCTATTCTTGCTAAATGTTAAAACGTAGCACAGTATTTTGCAGGTGCAGCTGTCACTGAATGGCTTGATGGGAATTCATCAGGTAAGTTTAACAACTGTAAAGAAGAAATCAACATGTAATTAACCAGATAGTGGATTAAGAGCACTGGCTAAGCCTCCCTTCAGGGAGACAGAGCTTTGGCTGTGAATTCCCTGTCTCCCTTCTAAAAAGAACTACCTAACAACAAGCACACCTTGTTCTTGAACAGAACACCCCAAGTGATGAACCCCTTGACTCGGCAACATAAGGACAATCCATAGCATTTTCTGAGAAATTTCTGTTGTCAGACTCTGTGACAAGGACGTTACACCATTCTCACAACAACCCTGAAAACGTTGGTGTTTGCAAGCAGGGGAATTTCCCCGGTGAAATCTGAAACTGCCCCGCCTTCCCCAGGAAGGGCAGGGAGAAACCAAGAAAGAGGCTGATGACCCATTCAGATTGGCAGGTGGCAGGGGTAACCAGCAGGGGAGCTTCCCTAGGAGCTGGCTCAGGCCACTGCAAGAGCAGTAGGTCCCCATACCTTGCACCAGAGTCTTAAAAGTTAATAGAGAGACCTGAACGGGATTTAGTCACACATACCGTCCAGATGGTCTCAATCACACATTGCTCTCTCAAGGCTGTGTCCTTGACAATAGTTCCCACCGTGGGACTGGTAGGCAGAATGTATATTCTAAGGAGTGAGTGGGTGAGGGGGGTCTTCAATGGTCTGGACGGAGCTCTCAGGTCAACCAGAGGTCACACCCTCTGGGGGAACTCTCCCAACAGAAAGGTAGCTGTTATCTACAAGGAGCAGACGAAAAAAGAAGTTTGGAGGTTAACAGACGTTCTCAGGACACAAAATATTAGGAGCTAGAGTTCAACCAGGATCTTCTGAGTATAAAACCGGTCCTTTTAAGCATTCTGCCATATCTCTGCTAAAAGGTATGTGTGAGCCACGAGTTTAAAGTAATTACAATAAAAAAAAAACACTATTATCTTGGTATTTAAGCTAGTAAGAAATAATTTCATTTTCTATCACAAATTTATTTAAGAACTATTTATTGTAATTTGGTTGGTGGATGTTGGTGACACGGAGATATTTACTTGGGGAAAGTATTTCAGAGTGAGGCAAGTGAAATCGGATAAACTAATCACCTGATATGGGGTGGGCATGTCCTGACCAGTTTGCCTCAGTGGATAGAGCGACGGCCTGCGGACTGAAGGGTCCCAGGTTTGATTCTAGTTAAGGGCATGTGCCTTGGTTTCGGGCACATCTCCAGTAGGGGGTTTGCAGGAGGCAGCTGATTGATGTTCCTCTCCCATTGATGTTTCTAACTCTCTATCCCTCTCCCTTCCTTTCTGTAAAAAATCAATAAAATATATTAAAAAAAAACATGAAGTGGGTATGATGTGCATGTGCGTGTGTGCGTGAATTCGTGTGTGTGTGTGTGTGTGTGTGTGTGTGTGTGTGTGTGATCTTCCTTTATTCTCTGAAAGCCTGGGTCACTTCTAAGCAAACCTACCCATATCTTGGAGTTCCTGCCTCACAGGACCAGCCACTTGCTTCTTAAATTTTACATAAACTTGTTTGCTCTCCACTCCCTCTGTTTTCTATATAGACTCACTTTCTTGAGTGATAACTCTACTGTGTGTACCTTTTGGACAGAAACAGAACAGGTGGTTTGGAGCAGAGGAAGTTTCTTGAGCTCCCAAATGGGCCTGTGTAAGGTCTATCTATGTTGGCTCAGCGGCCACATTAAAAGAATAGGGCTCCTTTCAGTTCATGTTTGCTCTGTAGTCCTCTACTTGAGTTACACTTCCTAGTGAGGCCAAAGTGAGGGTTGGCAAGCTTACTTCCTAATACTTAAAATGCTTTACACTTTTGACTTAGCATAGTGTAAGTCTTCTGAATGTTTTCCCACTGGAATTGGCATTAAAAGCCCATTATTCTGATCACCTGTCCACTTTCCAGCGACTAAAGCACAGGTGGAGATTTGGCTCCTGATCTTCATTTCACACAACCCGTGTGTCTCCGGGCCAGCTCCTTGAGCTTGTAAACCCTTAGTTTTCTCACCTGTAAAATGGGAATGATAATAGTGATTGACTCATAAAATTTGGTGGGGGGAGGGCTGATTTAAGAAATAAAATATAGGGTGGAGCAAAAGTATGATTACAATTGTTTGTATGGAAAATAATACAAGAATAAACTCTGTGTTTCATGTGCTACCCTGTACATAACATGTATTGTCTTTTAGACAACTGATTTTTTGACATTTGAAATATTCATTGAGTATCTGCTATGTGCCTAGACAAGTTTTAAGTGCTAGGGATACAATAATGAGTGATGTTTATAATAACACAACAAAACAAAGCCTCTGTCTTCCTAGAGTTTACATAAGAATAAGCAAAGCAAGACAATACCCCAAAACACATAAAGCTATTTATGGAACGTCTAATAGCAATAAGTTATATGAAAAAATTAAGGAAGGTAAAGAGGAAGAAACAGATGTTATTAGGTGAAGATATCAGGGAGGTCTCTTTGTTTTGTATTGTATTTTTTTCACTCTTTTATATTTTATTTTATTTTTATTTTTATTGTCTAAAGTTTTACAGTGTCTTCTTTTTGCCCAACTGATCTCTTCGATCATTCCCACCCCAGGCAAGTCCTCACCGCCCCAGTGTCTGTATTCATTAGATATGCTAATATGCATGCATACAAGTCCTTTGGTTGCTCTATAAAATGCTCCCCTCCTAACACTTCCCCCCCTCATTTGTTTCTGGATCTATTCCTGTTCATCAAATTATGTTGATCATTATATCCCACATATGAGTGAGATCATGTGATATTTATCTTTCTCCAACTGGCTTATTTCCCTTAGCATAATGCTCTCCAGTTCCATCCATGCTGTTGCAAATGGTAAAAGTTCCTTCTTTTTTCAGTGGCATAGTATTCCATTGTGTGGAGGTATCACAGTTTTTTAATCCATTCATCTGCTGATGGGCAATTAGGCTGTTTCCAAATCATAGCTATTGTAAATCGTGCTGCTGTGAACATATGTGTGCATGTATCCTTTCTGATTGGTGTTTCTAGCTTCTTGATATATATTCCTAGAAGTGGTATTACTGGGTCAAATGGGAGCTCCATTTTTAGTTTTTTTGGGAAACTCCATACTGTTCTCCACAGTGGCTGCACCAGTCTGCATTCCCACCAGCAGTGCACCAGGGTTTCTTTTCTCCACATCCTCACCAACACTTGTGGTTTGTTGATTTGTTGATGATAGCCATTCTGAGAGGTGTGAGATGGTATCTCATTGTTGTTTTGATTTGATCTCTCGGATGATTAGTGTCTTTGAGCATGTTTTCATATGTCTCTGGGCCTTCTGTATGTCCTCTTTGGAGAAGTGTCTATTTAGATCCTTTGCCCATTTTTTGATTGGATCGTTTATCTTCCTTTTATTAAGTTGTTTGAATTCTCTGTAAATTTTGGAGACTAAACTCTTACCAGAAATATCATTGTTTTGTATTTTGATTTTTAAAAAATATGTTTTTATTGATTTCAGAGAAGAAGGAAGAAGGAGAGATAGAAACATCAGAATCATTGATTGGCTGCATCCTGCATGCTCCCCACTGGGGATCGATCCCATAACCTGGTCATGTGCCCTTCACCAGAACTGAACCTGGAACCCTTCAATCCACAGGCCAACACTCTATACACCAAGCAAAACCAGCCAGGGCTTGGAGGTCTCTTTGCATAGGTGAAACTTGAACAGAGAGACCTGAATAAAGTAAGGGAGTGAAAGCTGTGTCTTTCTGAGAGAAGAGTGTAGCTTGTGAGTAGGAAGAGTGGGGGTTTGGGCGTGGGAGGAGCAAGAGAAGATAGGAAAACATTTGATTCTTCCATTTTATGTCTCCTGCTGAGCTTGCTTCCTTTGACTACATCTGTGGTTTAAGACTGTATCTCATGGTGGGTTGTTTTACCTGGGGTTATGCTCGTTGAGGAGCTGATTGGGTTGAGTGACCCTAGAAGGACAGTGAAGATTTGATCTCAGGTCTCCTGGTTTAAGTGCAGCTGTCACTCACTCTAGCAGGCCCTGCAGTGCTTGGGAGCCCAGAATGAGAACCTGCATAAGAAATTAGCCGAGCCACATGGTGGATGACTGTAATTGGAAAGTAGTTGCCAAGACTGAGCCACATTTTACAGGTGATAGGGGGTTGCGGGGGAGTATCCAGGAGGCAGCCAATCAATGATTCTCTCTCATCATTGATGTTTTCATCTCTCTCTCCCTCTCCCTTCTTCTCTGAAATCAATAAAAATATATTTTAAAAAATGTACTATGTAAAAGTGATTTCCACCGAGACCAGTTTGGCTCAGTGGATAGAGCGTTGGCCTGCGGACTGAAGAGTCCCAGGTTCGATTCTGGTTGGGGGCATGTATCTATCTTGCTTGCGGGCGCAACTCCAGAAGGGGGCGTGCAAGAGGCGGCTGATCGATGTCTCTTTCTCATTGATGTTTCTGACTTTCTATCCCTCTCCCTTCCTCTCTGTAGAAAAATCAATAAAATATATTTAAAAAAATAAATAAATAAAAAATAAAAGTGATTTCCCATTATAGGTAATGATATATTACAGGTAGAATTTTTTTCCTTTCTTTTTTTTTACCATAGGTATTTCTGATTTTAAAAATTAAAAGAATGTTGATTAAATGCCTTTTATATTCGAGGCACTTTATATATATGTCTAATTTATTCCTCACAATAATCCCAAGAGGTAGAGTTTAAATCTAAGTGGAGGCGGCTGGGGATTGAGAAATAAAAGAAAGAGACAAGACACAAAATGGAAGGAAAAAGCTGGGAACCAGGTGGGACCACTGCCCACTTCTACTGGAGAGACAGGGACCCAGAGCCATACAGCAAGTTTATTTTATACCCCCAAATACCAGGAAGTTTCACCAAAGGTTAGGATCAAGGAGATTATTTGCATTCTTGAGTAGGCCTGAGCAATCCTAGTGCTTGACTAGATTTACATGACAAAGGCCCAGTCCTTGACACCTGGGCAAAGGTAAGAAGTCAGTACTGAAAAGGCATCGGCCTTCTTGGCAAGTTGTGTAATCAAGATTCGGCTCTGCCTGTCACCTTGGATTCAGCTGACAATAATTAAAGAAATGCCCATGTGCCTTCCCAGGTGCTGTCCACAGTTTGAGAATTGTTGTAGAATACAAGTCCTTGGTAAATAGTAGATGCTCAGTAAATGTTTATTGAATAAAATAATGAATAAAATTCCATACACTAGTGTTAGGTGTGGAGAGTACATAAATGACAGACATGATTTTCCACAGCCTTTTGAAAGCATTCTACTCTTATATGTCTCCATATCTCTGTATAGACTACATGATAATCATGGTGGAATAATATAAAGGTGGAAGCTTAAACTCTTGCAGAATCACACGGGCCATGATGGAACACAGATTGATGAGGATTTTTGTCTGTTTGGCTTACCACTACATCCCAGCACCTGGGATAGTGCCTTGCACATAGTAGATGCTCCATAAATATGGTTCAGTAAGTGAAACCACAAATCCATTGGGAAATTCTACCACAATGGGGAAACCATTTTCAACTTGAATCCATTCAGGAAGCTACTCTTCCCACCAAAAAGAGACAGGGTATACCATATTTTTCTCCGATTCCCACCACCAGAGATTGTTCATTCCTAAGAACACACAGTTAGCTCTTCTGGATATAAAATGTTCAGATAAGAGATAGAGGGTGAAAAAAACTGCAGGACCTTGTCGCTAAAGACAGAAGCCATTTGTGGGCCAGTAATTCAGTGAGCTGAAGAATTCTTCATGGCAAAAATATTGTCCTGAGTATATTCAGAGGCAGCCACTGGAAGTATAGGTTTTGATCCAAGAAAACAGTGCCAATTGTATTGGGTTGGAAACAGCATGAGACTCAGAAAAGTGGATCAACAGATCTTGATCAGTGAAAGAAAAGAAATCTAAAGGAACAGAATCCCAGTGGCTAAGGTCTTTTACTATTTCCTTTAGAATGAGAAATTTGAAATTAATGCCAGGCCTTTCTCAATTGATTTTTGGTTCATGCTACTGGAGCTGTGTGGTAACTATACATAGTTCTCATTCCATAGTTTGAGTTCAGTCATTCTTAACTAATTGCTGCTGTCATTAAAAGCACTGAATTAAACAATGCCTACAGGTATTGTTCTAAATAGCTGTTTGGCCTGGGTGGACCCAGGTGACATGTGCTCAAAGCTGAAACATCACCAGATCAACACTCTCCCCACCCCCATTGCTTTAACAATGTTTGTTTCTTTTATGACAATACCTCTGCACATGCTGTTCGCTCTCTAGAATATACTGTGCTGCCTTTTGCTCTTTATTTCTACATATCATTCAAGAGCCCGTGTAAATGTCACTCTTTCTCAGTCTTTCCCGACTCCCCTAAGTTAGATGGTCACTACTTTCTCTGGTCCATGGCCATGTACACACATCTATTATAACATAAAGTCATTTGTTTACCTTCTCTTCTCTCCAGATGAATTGGGGAATACTTTAGGTATAGATTACACCTCACTCTCCTTTAATCTCCCTTACCACTCAACTCTCACAAATTGTCAACATCTAGTAAGTTTGTAAAGACAGGTCTCATCACCAGGGGAAGCAGCCGGGCCTCATCACTTCTTGGAATAACTCAGTGAAGGTACAGTTGACTCACTGTGAACAAATGCCTGGCCTTAATTGCTTAGCTGAGTACCAAGACCGTGACTGTATCTGTTTGGTAGCCACCATCATTGTACAAGACACATCAATTGGTTGATCAATCAACTTGGTTAGAAGAGAGACAGTGTTTTCCTCATTTGATGAATATAGTTATACTCTCCCCAGTGACCCAGTTGTCAACTTCTTTGTACAAACTAAGTAATACACTGGCTTTTAAACTTTATTATAATAATTATTATCAAGAAATAATTTTAATTGTTATTGCCAGAAGGATTTCATCTGGAATGAAGACCCAACTATAAGTAAATTTAACATTCTACCTTCAGAAGTGTGTTTAATTTGGTCATTTTAAAGACAAGCCAATAGCAAACTACACATTGAACTCAGGGTTTATGTTTCCTTTCTCCCTTCCTTCCTCCTTTCTTCCCTTCCTCCTTCTCTCCCCACTCCCTGTATCCCTTCTCCCCCAACCCCTACCTTCCTTTCTCTTCCTCAAATATTTATTGAGCACTTACATTTTGATAGGCCCTCTTTTAGGATAGAAAAGTGAAGGAGTCACATCCTCCTACTCCTTAGTTGCTTTCTTTTTTTGGGCTTTTCATTTGCAAAAAGAGAAAGATAAAGGGAATTTGTAAAAATCATAATTTGAAAATTATATAAAATAAATTGAGAGTAAAAGTTGGTAGCTGCTAATTGGTTTTGTGCCATTTGAGATAGAAAGGACTTAAAAGGGTAAAAGGTCCCATCAGATAATAAAATTCATTACTCAATTCCCATAAATCCAAATTATCTTACTTTGTCCTTATTATATTCATATTATATCAAATGAATATAAGATACAGCCCCTGATCTTGAGAACTTCAACACTGGAGTAATATCTTTTATGAGAATCTTAAGTTCTTTGCCAACATGATGAAAAGCTGACACTATATCTATAAATAAGTTGCAGGAAACAAGTTTCTAAGAGTCTGAATTGCTTAGTCTAGACCAGTCTGTCTTCCCCTCACCCCAGGTAAAATATAATATATTTATTAATTAGATGTTTATAGGTTTTTGTTGACTTTTAGAGAGACAGGAAAGGAGAGGGAGAGAGAGATAGAAACATCAATGAGAGAGAAACAGAAAGAAATATCAACATTGATTGGCTGCTTCCTGCCTGCTTCCTGATGGGAAGGGGCATGTGCTCTGACCAGGAATTGAACTAGTGACCTCTATGTACTGACACTCAACCACTGAACCAGGCAAATTGCTTTTTAAAAACATTTATCTTTATTGTTGAAAGAATACATATTCCCTTTTAACCCCATATTGACCCCCCTCTTCCCCGCTCCCACCTCTTCCCCAGGTCTTCACCACACTATTGTCTGTGTCCATGGGTCATGCATATCTATATATATAAAAGGCTAATATGCTGAGTGTTTCTCCTATCATCCAACTGGCTGCTATGATGCATACTGACCACCAGGGGCCAGATGCTTAATGCAGGAGCTGCTGAGCTGCAATGGCTTGGCAGTGGCAGTTCTCTGGTGATGCACCCTAAAATCAGAGAGGAGGGAGCTCGATTCTTTGCAGGGCCATGCGATTCCATCTTCGACCATGGGTTAGGTTGTTGCTGGGGCACTGTCAGCCGGAATCTGATTTACTGCACACTTGCATTTGTGTTCCACACCCTGTATGACAGCAACTTTGCAGAGTGTCCTCTTGCACTCTGGGACCCCTCAGGGGATGTTGGAGAGCTGGTTTTGGGCCAATTCCCACAGGCCAGGCCGAGGGACCCTACCTGCCAGAAGAACCCCCGCTCACTCTCCAGATACCAGAGAGGAACTGCAGGAGGTTGGCTCCAAGGCATGTGTCTCGCCCAGTCCCACCCCACTGGCCACCTTCTAATTAATTTCCTTTCAGTGTATACGAATCCATGCACTGGGTCACTAGTATGCATATAAGTTCGTTGGTTAATCTTTTCCCACTCCCCCAACTCCTCCTTAGATTTGTCAGTCTGTTGCATGCTTCCATGTCTCTGGATCTATTTTGCTTGTCAGTTTATTTTGTTCGTTAAATTCCGTATGTAAGTGAGATAATGTGATATTTGTCTTTCTCTGACTGCTTAGCATAATAATCTTCAGGTCCTTACATGTAATAGTTTCTTCTTCCTTCTTTTTACAGCTTCATAGTATTCCATTGCATAAATGTATCATAGCTTTTTTATCCACTCATCTACTGATGGGCCCTTAAGCTGTAAAGTTTAACTCTCAGATTAGCAGCATTATTATCACTTGGGAATTTGTGAAAGAGGCAAATTCATAGGCCCTAATCTAGGGCTACTGAGTCTGAAATTCTGGGGATGAGGAGGGTAGCAATCTATGCTTTAATAGATTCTGCGATTCTTAAATATTTTTTTAGAGAGAGAAAGGAAAAGACAGAGAGAAAAACATCGATGTGAGAGAGACACATTGATTGGTTGCCTCCTGCACAGGATCAAGCCTGCAACTCCTGCATCCGAGGTATGTGCCCCTGACCAGAATTGAACCCAAGACCATTTAGTCCACGGGCCAATGCTCTATCCACTGAGACAAACCAGCTAGGGCAACAGACTCTGTGATTCTGATGCATGCTCAGGTGTGGCTGATAACCATGGCTCCAATCTAGACCTCAATAGTTAGAGTGTGGTCCATCAGCATCCCCTGGGAGCTTGCGAGGCATGTAAGAGTGTTGGGCCCCATTCCAGACCTACTGAATTAGTGCATGGCCTTTAACAGGATTCCCGGGTATGCACCTTACATTTGTGAAGCACTGTTCAAGACAGAGTGTACCTTAAAGAGCATTGAGCCAAGCCCTGGCTGGTGTGGCTTAGTTTTATCATCCCATGCATTGAAAGGTTGCTGGTTTAATTCCTAGTCAGAGCACATGCCCAGCCTGAGGGTTCAGTCCCTGGTAGGGGTGCATACAGGAGGCAACCAACCAATGTTTCTCTCTTTCTCTCTCTCTCCCCATCCCTCCCTCTCTCTCACTTTCTTCCAATAATATAAAAAGAGCATTGATCCAGACCTAGTCTATGACTCCTATTCCAGTCATCATATCACTAAAGCTCACTGATGAATTCCACTCCTCTATGCACTAGTGTGACACCAATATGAACTTGCATTTTGCAAACTTGGACAGCACCAAAATTTCTTGCAGAGCAAGCTCAGCTCCTATCCACAAAGACTGAGGTTGGTGCCACTTGAAATGTAATGTTTGCCAATAGCAAACAGGTTGCTATTAAAATTGTCAGGGGATTTTTCCCTTTCTTAAGATATAATTAACAATTTTTTTTGGTGTGAAGCAAAGCTAATAAAATTTCCAACATAAATAGATCAAACAGAGTTACAAAATAATGAGTGATGGGAAAATTTGGGATTTCTTACCCAGGAACAGTTTTGACATTAGCAAGGGCCAGTAGAGCCAGTTGAATTAAGATACTACAGTTCTTCCAGAATGGATTGGTAAGTGCCTGTTGTCCCCATGCCACCCTGGCTGCCCGGCTCTTCTTTCGGGCTCTCCCTTGAGCTCCCATGGATCCAGCACTCAACAATCCAAGTATTCTTTCCTGGTACCTCTGAAGCCCCCAGAACCTTAAATAATGTGGTTTGCATCCCTTCTGATTTGTTAGTGCCCCTGTCCTACTACATGTTAGATACAGTCAATCCTCACTTTTGGCAGATTCTGCATTTATGAGTATGCCTCCTTGCTAAAATTCATTTGTAACCCAAGTCCATACTCAAACGGTGCTTTTGCAGTCATCTGCGGACACGTGCAGAATGGTGAAAAACTTGATTTTGCCCGACATGCACATTCCCCTCTGAACAAAGCGATGCCCTGCCTTCTTGCGTCAGCTCTCATATTGTCCCCTTTCATAGTTTGTTTAGCACCATGATTTTTGCATTTTGTTGGTGACTCCACTGTTTAAAATGGCCCGGAAGAGTAGTGCTGAAATACTGTCTAGTGTTCCTAAGTGCAGAACAACGCTGTGATGGGCCTTAAAGAGAAAATACTTGTGTTAGATAGGCACCATGCAGGCATGAGTTGCATTGCTGTTGGCCATAGGTTCAGTGTTATCAACAATACATAATATATATGGTGTCTTTAAACAGAAACGCACATAAAGCCAGGTTCTGTATTGATCAGATGATGAAGATGTGATCAGTGGCTCACAGGAATCTAACCTTTTATTTTCCCTAGAACCAATGATTTCAGTACTCACTAATTCAGTATTTGTGACAAATATATATAACGTAACTGCTGTGAATAATGAGAATCAACTATATTCAGAATATCACCCAGTTTATAAATGTTTTAATCCAGTTCTTTACCCTTGATTCCTTTGCTGAAAATTTAGAGTGCCATCACCCTATCTTCCCACTGGGTTATGAGTTTTAAAGTATTTGCTGGGTGGGAATGGAGCGTGGACTCATCAACTGTTGCAGAGATAAATTTCTGCAAAGGCATGTGTATGTCCTCATCTTTGTTTTCCCAAGGCTGCATTTACTAAATGTTTGCAGCAAATGGTTAATTAATTGGGAGTCTTAAAGGAGAAACACAGTGAGTGGGTGATGGAACTGTGGGGAGGGATAGAAACCCAATTAGACCCCTAGTCAATGGTCCTTTCAAAATTCATGATTCCTTTAGCTACAGAGTGGATGTGAGGAGGCCATGGTCCTGCCCTTAAGAGCACAAAGCTGTGAACAAGACAGACATGTAAACAAGTAATTCCCACTTCATAATCATGGTTGTATTCAAACCGGTGTAGGAGAATTGGGGGAAATTGGAGGAGAAAATGCCTGATTTTGGAGAAGGAGACATTTAAGTGAGTTTGAAGTAGGAAAAGGAGTTCTTGAGCCAAGGAAGAGGGTAAGGTTAACAGCCTCTCCAGTGTTAACCAAGAGTGAGGAGATTTTCAGGCAGGAGGAGCAGAATTAGCAGAGGCATGAGTGTTGAGGATGTGTGGAGGCAGGGAGGAAGTGTGTAGAAGTTTGGGCAGACAGGAAGGGGACAGAATGTTGGGGCTGGAGAGAGGGGTGGTGAGTGGACCTCCTGATCAGGGGTTTGGACTTGACTTTGTATCTCATAGGCGAGCAGTACAAGATTAGAGTTTAGAAAAGATGGCTTTGGCAACAGTGGAAAAAATGGATGGCAACAGGGGGACTTTCTGCTAATATTAGCACTGGTAATGGATACCCAGCTCAACCTGACTTTCTAGAAGAATTTGTTCCTTGGTGCCTCCACATGAATTTTTACCAGGGTCCATTTCTCTAAAGTTACTCTTTTCAGACTTGAAAGGATATACATCTATGTAAACACTCTCTTCATTGAACTAATCCTTTCTGTGAGTATGCCTTCTATTTCCTGCCTAGATACTGGCTAATAGAGCATCCAACTTAAAAACTTAAAAAAAAGTAACAGAATAAACTCAAAGAAAATAAATGGAAGAAAAATAAAGATCAGAAGAAATTAATATAATATAAAATAAACAGAGTAGAGACAAAAATTGATAAACCATTAGCATGATTGATCAGGGGGAAAAAGCACTCCAGAATAATATTAAGAATGAGAAAGATATAGTTAAATATTATTTAGAGATAAATGGCATGCCTCTGCAAATTCTGATCCAGTAGGCATGAGTGGGGTCTATCCTTTAAAGTCTGAAAAGATTAACTTTAGAGAAATGGACCCTGGTAGAAATTCATGTGGAGGCACGAAGAAACAAATTCTTCTGGGAAGCCAGGTTGAGCTGGGTATCCATCACCAGTGCTAATATTAGCAGAAAGTCCCCCTGTTGCCATCCATCTTTCCATCCTTTCTGTGAGTATGCTTTCTTTAAATATCATTTCAATCTCTTTGAAATGCAAATTCTGATCCAGTAGACCTGAGTGGGGTCCGAGCTTCTGCAGCGCCAACGTGCTTCCTAGTAATGCCAGTGTTGCCAGTCCACAGACACACTTTGAGAAGAAAGGCTCCAACTTGCTTGTATAATGGAACAGTCTGTTTTATTATTATTTTTAAACACTGGTGTCTAGTGCCATACCCACGACTCTGATTTAATAGGTACAGGGTGTGGCCTGGGCAATGAGAATTTAAAACATGCCCCAGGTGAAGTATTTTTATTTGTTTGGTGGGTTGTTTTTAAAATTTCACTAGAAGATACTGAAATCTGGAGCCACCAGCTATAGGGGATGAACAGTGAATAGGATTCAGTGTCCTGGGAGAGAAGGAGTGATTGCTTCACCCTGGGCTCATGCTGGCTGCTGGAGGCCAGAGTGGGCTGATGAAATGGGACTTCCCTGCTCTTTGTCTCCAGGGTCTGTGGTCCTGGGGAGGGTGGAGAGATCCTAGGGAATTCCTAATAATTGCCGGGTAGTGATGGTCTTACCTGGTGGTCAAATCATTACTGAAGGGCAAGGAGGGAAATTGTTTTTCTAGCTTCTTAGGTCTTCCCCTTACCTCTTCTCTTCCTGACTTCAAGGTTTGTTGTGCTATAGATGTTGGCTTTAAATTTCCTCCTGAGGAGTGGCGCCAGCTCCCTTCTCCCACACTCTATTTATATTGCAACAAGCCTTGTTATTTCATCCATGTTTTTTCTTTTTCATACCTTAAAGTGCTAGCTGGACCCCCAGTACAATGTTGCATAGAAGAAGTGAAAGTGATTGATGCCAGGGAGTTGTTTCTGATTTTATAAGAGGATTTCAATGTGTGACCACGTTCAGTCTTATTTCTGGAGGGGAAGGGGACTATTCTTTATTAAGTTAAAGACATAGCCTTCTATTCTTGATGTTAGGAGTTTTCTTCTTAAAGTTATGAACATTATTGATGTTCCTCAAAGGTTTCCTTTTATCTTTTGAGACAATGATAAACTTTTCTCAATAAGTTTATTAAGGTGGGGTATTACATGAAAGGATTTTCTAATGTTAAACTATTCTTGCATTTCTGGAAAGAAACCATTTTATTTATGTTATCTCTCCCTGATTTATACATTACTGGATTTATTTTGCTGGTAATTTGTTTGCCATTTTTGCTTCTATGGCAATGATTAAGATTGTCCTGAGATTTCCTTACTCGTGTTTTATCAGTTTGGATATCAAGGTCATGTTAAACTCATTAAATTTATTCTTCTCTGGAAGAATTTGTACAAGACTAGAATTATCTGTTGTTGATCTTGAATGTTTGGTAGATCTTGATGGGGAAGAGATTTTTGATTGATGACTTAAATTCTATAAAACTTGTAATGGTTGTAGTATTCACTGGTTTCTGTAGTGTAAATTCTCCCACTATGCTTAATATCAAGCTAACAGCAGATAGCAATCAATGCACAAAATTCCTTAATACTTAACAATTGGCTCCTGTATTTCAGTGTGAGATGTCTCTTAATGAGGTCACATTCTGAGGCACTGTGGGTTAGGATTCCAACACATGAATTTCTTTGTGGGGAGAGGGGCACAATTCAACCCATAAGACATAGTTATAGACTACTCCTTTATACTGGCCACTGCAGTTTGAGAGGGATGTCAAGTTGCTGATGGTGTGTGTATATGGGGGATACATTTTCTTTTCTTTTTTGATAATATACTTTTATTGATTTTGAGAAACAGAGAGGAAGGGAGAAGGAGAGAGAATCATCGATGTGAGAGCAAGACATTGATCAATTGATTGGCTGTTACTGCACCAGGATCAAGCCAGCAACCCTGGCATGTGCCCTGACTGGGAATCCAACTGTCAACCTCTCAGTGTACTGGGTGATGCCCACTCAACTGAGCCACACTTGCCAGGGCTGAGGGATACATGTTAAAGGCACAACAGCAGGGGAGGCATCCAATGAGCAAGTGATAGATACAGAACATAAATTCTTTCACCTAAAGAGGCTTGCTTCTTCCTATACTTGGATGTTTAATTTTTGCTTTCGTGGAATAATGTAACACTTGAACACATGGGATAAAAAAATGAAATATCAAGCTAGGGAAGTTTTTTTCTGATTTCTTACATAATCTATAAACAAAAGATGTATAGTAAAGCATGCTTGGGAAACACTTCGGAAACCCATTACCCTCTTGGAGTGTTACAAGGCACAGTGACACGTGAAAGGCTCTGATAATCCTGTAGTAACATGGCCTGATTAATTTTATTAAATTTAATATTTCTTAAACTAATTATAAACAGGAATCCCCTCAATTTTGCATAATAATTTATTACTATACTGTATAATTTTATCAACTAGTTTTGGGAAATGCTGCCCTGTGGTTGCTTCTGTGGATGGGAGAGAGATAGCAACCCTAGTGACTTCCTTTCTGTCTTCTCCTTATAAGAGGGTCACAGCACCCCAACCCTATTCCTCTTTACATGTCATCAGTGCAGTACACCTGCCACATTAAGGTTTTGTTTGAATGGCAAAGGCCTTGGCTGGGGTTCACAGTTTTGGTTGTTGTCACCAAGAGGAGAAGGCGGTTGTAATTATTGGTGTAAGTTTGTTTACAAAGATCCTTAGAGGAAATTTGTAAAGAAACCCTCCTTCATTCCACTGCTCTGAGAAACCCTTACGAGCCAAACAGAGATCTTTTCTGGGTGTCTAAGTGCCTCAGTGATGATTTGAGCAGCAGCCATGCATCCGTTGTAAGCTATTCTTTGTTGAGATCTCAATTTAAGAGTCTCAACAGTACAAAACATCACTCCCGAGTAGGAGGTTGATTGTAAAATGACAGATGAGAGAATACAAATCATAAGGGTGTTAATTTCCTTATAGAAAATCCCACAGGTGTTTTTCCAGAACTGAGATCAGACTTATTCTAAAGCATCTGCCCTTCCTATATCCCTCCCACTTCAGAGTGAAGAGGCAAATTGCTCTGGGGAAAGCCCCAGCCTTCCTGTGGAGAGAGATGGCTCAACATTTACATGAGTGTGATTAGGGATCAAGTGAATCACGGCCTTTTGGCCTCAGACCATCACCATCCGTGACAGATCAGCCCTTGTCATTTTCTTGAAGCAGCACCTGGACAGAGCTGCCTGAGGTTATCTTTGAGATCACAAAGAGGTGGAGGAAAGAACATGGATTCCCTGACCTTCAGCCCTTGAGCTCAGTTTCCCTTGGTTTTAGGCCCAGAAGTACAGGTTTGACTAGCACATCCCCCTAAGGAGGTAAGGCCTGGTCTGAAGGAATTTGGGAAGGCTGGGATCCAAGGTGTCAGCTGAGGTTTAGGGAAGCTCTAGGGGGAATCTGATCCAGGAAACAGATGTGAACTTGAATGAACAGCTCTCGTGGGTCCTCTTAGGAAATGTTCTCTAGAGTCCCTTTGACGTCTATGATCCTTCAGCCTAGAAAAGAAGTAATAAGAATAGCAATACCCAGCTGGAGTGATTCAATGGTTGAGCATTGACTTAAGAACCAAGAGGTCACAGGTTAGATTCCTGGTCAGGGCACATGCCCAGGTTTCAGGCTTGATCTCTAGTAAAGGGTGTGCAGGAGGTAGCCAATTGATGATGGCTCACTCTCATCAATTTTTCTATTTCTCTATCCCTCTCTTTTCTTCTCTCTCTAAAAAATCAATAAAAACTTATAATTAAAAAAGAGTAGTAACAACTGCCAGAAAGTAATTGCTTATGATGTGTTAAGCACTCTAAATACTTGACATGCATTGTTTTTTTAAATTTTACTTTTTCAATTACAGTTTACATTGATTTTTTTAATTAGTTTCAGGGTGTACAGCATAGTGGTTAGGTAACCATATACTTTACAAAGTGATCTTCCCAATATTGCAAGTGCCCATCTAGCACTGTACAGTTATTGCAATATTATTGACTATATTCCCTGTGACTATTGTGTAAATGCCAGTTTACATTTCTGTATCTATGAGTCTGTTTCTTTTTTTTAAATTTTTTTTTATATTTTATTGATTTTTCACAGAGAGGAAGGGAGAGGGATAGAAAGTTAGAAACATGGATGAGAGAGAGACATCTATCAGCTGCCTTCTGCACGCCCCCTACTGGGGATGTGCCTGCAACCAATGTACGTGCCCTTGACCGGAATCGAACCTGGGACCTTTCAGTCTGCAGGCAGGCCGACGCTCTATCCACTGAGCCAAACCGGTTTTGGCTATGAGTCTGTTTCTAATTTTTTTTTATTTTGCTCTTTATATTCCACATATAAATGAAATCATATGATATTTGTTTTTCTCTGTCTAACTTATTTCACTTAGCATAATACCCTCTAGGTCCGTCCATGCTGTTGCAAATAGTAAGGTTTCATTCTTGCAATATTGGTTCTGTAATTTATCTTTATTTCATAGATGTTGAATCTAAGGCTCAGAAAGATAAAGCCACTTGCCCAAGATCACCCAGCTGGAACTCACAGTCAGATCTGTCAGACACCCGAGTGTTTGCTCGGAACCCCTGTGCCATGCTGTCTGACTTCTCATGTGTACTGTAAATACAAATGCACGTTCACATTCACCTCCTTTCATCTCTGCTATGCTGTTAGCTTGAGCAGGTACAATACTCCCCTATTGCCACAGAGGAAACGGAGAGCTTGAGTGACTTGCTTAAGGTGCCATAGTGATAAATGATGAGATTAAGGCTCAGAAACATATAGTTCCAAGCCCAATTTCTTCCCACTGCCATGCTGCTCTTGGAAATCGGCTGTTTCCCGCTTTTGTTTCTTCTCTAGCCTGAAGGTGTGTTCAGGGCTGCGGTGAGCCTGAAATTATGGAGAGTACATACGAAAGGCCTTAGGATGAAAAATTAGTATTTTTGTTATTTTTATATTTATTTATAATTTATTGGGGTGACATTGGTTCTGAACACTTCTCATAAAACCCATAGTTTCAGTTTGAAATACAAGTTTTCCCCACTGACCTGCTTTTTAAAAGATTTTTGACACTATTACAGATGTTCCCTCCTTCTACCCCAGCCCCACCCCCACCTGCTTCTTAATGCTTCTCATGGTGAATAACGAACAAACTTGATGTAATAAAACTCTGACAAAACCCTAAGTTGCCTAGGCAAAATCAGCTTTTACTTGGTCATGGGTGAGGCCAGAGAGTGGATGCAAATGCAGAGGTGGAGAAGCAAAGGAGCGGAGGGTAGTGTGTAGTGAGGAAAAGAAAGCAAAGGACCAAGAGCCTCAATGGAGCATTCTGAATTAACTCATTACAAAAAATTCTTTGTGAATTTAACTTTAGAGGTTTAAAAGACAAAAACAAAAATAAGTGAAATAAGTAGTCTGGTCAAGGTACTTATCTTTTTTTTTAAAATATATATTTTATTGATTTTTTTTACAGACCGGAAGGAAGAGGGATAGAAACATTGATGAGAGAGAAACATTGGTCAGCTGCCTCCTGCACACCTCCTACTGGGGATGTGCCTGCAACTAAGGTACATGCCCTTGACTGAAATCGACCCTGGGACCCTTCCATCCTCAGGCCAACATCGATCCACTAAGCCAAACCGGTTATGTCAGTGGTTGGCAAACTCATTAGTCAACAGAGCGGCAAACCGTGGCTCGCAAGCTGCATGTGGCTGCAGAGCCGCAGTTTGTCTACCACTGATTTAGGGCCAAAGTACTTATCCTATCTTTGCATTTTATTGGTACATACAAAAATATTTATAGATGAAATGCTATTCATTCTAAATAATTCAGGGGTGTGGTAAGTGAATAGATAGGTAAACAAGATTGCCATTTGTTGCTAATTGTTGACATTGGGTGATTGGTACTGGGGACTCATTATAATATCTATGTAGGTGTTTGAAATTTCCAGTAAGTAGTTTTTAAGAAATTCTATTCCATTGTGGCCAATGAGTGCCATCTATGGGTCATCCATGAGAACTGTTCTGAAAGGTTTTTTAAAAAGCACTGGGCTGAGTGACTAAGAAGTGAAACACTTGGCAGCTCAGTTACTTCAAAAGACTAACCAGTGGGAAGACAACCATTTAGGCGTCTAGGGTGTCTGCAGGACTGGTTTCTTCTGAGGCCTCGTTTCTTGGATTGCAGATGGCTGCCTTCTTGCTGTGTCCTCACACAGCCCTTTTCTGTGCATAAACATCTCCATGTCTCTTCCTTCTCTTAGAAAGACACTAGTCCTATTGAATTAGGGCACAATGACCTCATTTAACCTTAATTATCTCTTTAAAGACAGTCAGATTTTGAGAAACTGGGGGTTAAGCCCTCAATATATACATTTTTGGGGGGACACAGTTCAGCTCATAGCAATGTTGTTGTTATTATTATTGTGGGTTGTTTTTGTTTGTTTGTTTGTTTTTGTCAGTGATGAAGGGGAGATTTGAAGAATTTCTGTATCCTGCCCAAATCAAATAACTCAGAAGTGAGATAGTTTGGATTTGAATCCAGATTATTTGCACACTCTTCTCTCTCCCACACTGTATGCCCGTTTCCTGCTTCCACCTTTTTTCATGCTAACAGACACTCTTCTTGTCTTCTACCTCTCCTGGAGGCACTCATTGCTTTTTGTTGTTTTGGAGAGCAAAGACTTCTATTGTAGCTTTATTTTAGTACTAGGGGCCCGGTGCATGAAATTCGTGCATTGGGGGTGGGGGATCTTCAGCTCAACCTGCCCCTCTCACATACTGGGAGCCCTCAGAGGATGTCCTACTGACAGCTTAGGCCTGCTCCCCTTTTGTGGGAGGCAACAGGGCTGATCAGGGGAAGGCACCAGTCCCATCACCCTGCTGCTGCAGCCACTGACAGTCACCACAGCCACCAAGGTGTTTTCATCAACATGGATTCTAGTCTCTTCACCATGAAAAAATGACAACTTTCTTTAGGCATTTTCAAGATGTGTTTTTCATAGGATATGACATTTCTTTTTTTATTTTTATTTTTGGTTTATTCTCACCTGAGGATATGTTTCCATTGACTTTTAGAGAATGTGGAAGAGAAAAGAAAGAGAGAAACATCAAAGTGAGAGGAACACTTTGATTGGTTGCCTCCTGCATGAGCCCTGTCCAGGGCCCCAGCCAGGGAGGAGTCTGTAACCTAGGTACATGCCTTTGATCAGAATCAAACCCAGACCCTGTGGTAGGCAGGCTGAGGCATTATCCACTGAGCCAAACCGGCTAGGGCAGGATATGATATTTCTTAGCCCTCTAGCAGCAGAGTTCATTTTTTTTCTCCAGGAGTGTGGTGGAAAAACCCTAGGTCACCTTTTTGGATTCTTATTACGCAAGTTACTAAGAATATTACCAGTGGTATACAGGAAACTTAGCCAATGAGCAGTCAGAAAAGGTGTTTTCTCTGTAGTTCACACTGATTGCCAATAGCCTCCAATTGCCGACTCCACCCCTGACGAGGACTAAAGCCTCTGGCTGACACTTTAGGCCTGGGCTGGGGACCCCCAGCTCCCTCCAGTTGCCAGCTCTGCCTCTGCCCCGTCAGCTCTGATCGCAGGCTTGGCCCTGCCCAGGAGCCCCCTGGCTCAGGCCCTTCCCAGACTGCTCAGGGCCCACGCAGGGCCTACTTCAGTGACCTGGGTCCAGGATGTTCCCAAAGATGATGCCATATTTGTTGGGTTAATTTGCATACTCACTCTGATTGCCTATGGGCGTAGTGGAGGTATGGTCAATTTACATGTTTTGTCTATTATTAGATAAGATTAAATGAAGATTCTTTTTATAGCCTAGCCTTCAATTTTTAAATTTAGTTGTATTTATTTCAGCAATAGCTGAAGGTTTGTAATAGCTCTTTTCCCCAGGGAAGTAGACATGGGCTAATACAAAAAGTAAAATCATGGGAATAATAAATTTTTGTCCAGGATTTCCTTACCTCTTGTCTGGATCAACTTTTTTAGCTGGCTCTTCAGGAGCGCAGAGCCTTCTTGTTTTCTAGTTTTATCCTTAAGCTAAGCTGTTCGTTCAGCCCGGCCAGTGTTGCTCAATGGTTGAGTATTGACCCATGCACTAATAGATTCCCAGTTCGATTCCTGGTCAGGGCACATGCCTAGATAGTAAGCTTGATCCCTAGTAGGGGATGTGCAAGAGGCAGCCAATCAATGATTCTCTCTCTCCCTCTCCCTTCCTCTCTTTGAAATCAATAAAAATATGTTTAAAAAAAGATAAGCTGTCAATAATCTTCCCCTCCCTCCATTTGCTCTCCCCCTCACTCCATCTTCCTTTGATCTATTTCTCAGGAAGATGTCTGAAGTCAGTCCCCTGCTAAAGTTTGAAGGCTCACTTTGAGCCATGCTAGCAGCAGCGAATCAGCAGGTGGGTCAGAAGTCTCTGACTTCCAAGGGGTGATGTACATCATAGGGGAGCCCCAAATGGGTAGCTCCCATCTCATTTACTATCTTCTTGGCACAAAAAATGTTTTCTTACCTGCTAATAATAATATTAAAAATAAAACTTTCTGTTCAAGATGGCTGACTCAGCATGCCTGGTTACTTGTCTTTCCCGCCCAAATCCCATTAAAATGAAAGAAGAAATATAAAAATTTAGTATCACAATGCCTTACATACACTCTCTTAATCTTCAGAACAAATCTGGGTAGGTAGCAATACCAGCATTTTCGATAAGGAAGCTAAATTTCAGAGAAATTAACTAGCCTGCCCAAGGCAAGAACATAGCCACGGAACAGCTGGCACCTCCACCCAGGAGTCCAGAATGGCCTCATTCTGAGCTCTGATCTGTCGAGATAGTTTTGTTTAGCAAGTCTAATCATCTGATCAGGCAGCATTAACTTCTAATTGCGTAAGAATTGCTTATGTGGAGAAACCACTTTATATCTAATTTAAAATCCAAAGATCTGTTTTTATTTGCAGAAGACCTCAATTTACAATGTAGGATGCAATTGACTTCACCATCCTTCCCTCCAGGTTATGAGTGTTTTTTTTTGAGGGGCCCAGATGATGCCTGAAGGCCATTAAGCTGGCTATTTCACACAGCTTTATAGTATATTGAGTATTGTGACAGTGCCTATGTTTTCATTCGAGGACTGAAATAACAATTCAATTTGGTATGTACTTTTAAAAAAAGCCTTCTCACCTTATTAGTGTCTGCTTGAAAGGAATGCCAAATGTCCAGTTTCTGAAAGTGATAAGTAGGAAGAGGTGAGGTAGTTTCTGTAGGGACTTTGCCCTTGTCCTGGAATCCAAAGCACTTGAGAAACACAACTCTGGGCAAAAAGTTAAGCAGAGTCTCCTGGAAATCAAGGTCTTTGTTGTAGTCAGTAGGCTGCCTCTCCATCTTCTCAAAGACTTTTCAAGTTTGCCACAGGCAAGTTTCCCACTTGGGATGAAGAGCTGACTCAGTGGTCTACTAGTTCACTGTTATTGATCTGCCCTAAACTTCCTTTCTGGCTGAAAAGAAGGACTCTGCATCAAGGCATCTTCATGGAAGGGTGGCTCCTCTGGATAAGAGAAGAGCACGTGTGGTTTAATGTTCTGTATCCTTGGGGATTTGAGAACAGAGAAGGTATCTGGGCTTCTTGGACACGAACAGGGATGAGAATATGGTGAGGCATTTTGAACCTTGGTGGCTTCTTTATGTTTGATTTTGAACACTCCTTATAACTCCATGTAATTTAGTTATTAAGTCTTTACATGGATAGTGTTTGTTGGGTGGATACTGTGGATACCCTGGGCAAGGGGACCTGGGTAGACAGGAAGTCTTAAAGAGAGTTCTAGCCCTAACCAGTGGATAGTTTGGCTCAGTGGATAGAGTGCTGGCCTGCAGACAGATGGGTCCCAGTTTGATTCTGGTCGAGGGCATATGTCTGGGCACATGGCTCAATCTCCAGTAGAGGGCATGCAGGAGGCAGCCAATCAATGATTCTCTCTCATCATTGATGTTTCTCTCTTTCCTTCTCTCTTTCTCCCTGAAATCAATAAAAATATATAAAAAAGAGAGTTTCAGGGATGGAATTCCTGAAGAGGAATGGAGAACAACTGGCCTCCTAGAAGCCTGCTGGGAAGGCAGCGAATGGGCTGTTGGAGATAAAGGCATTATTAGCTCAGGAGGGGTTAGAAAACGGAAATGCCTTTTGTAAGTGCTTCGAGTCTCACTGAAGCACATCAACCAGATTTTTTTTTTTTAATGTGGCTACTAGAAAATGATATATGTAGCTTACATTTGTGGTCCTTATTACATTTCCAGTGGACAGTGCTTGCCTATAGATGAAACCAAGTCAGGGAGACCTAATGGCCCTCAGGTCTGCAGCCAGGTGTCAGTCAGCCCAGGACAAGCTAGAGTCTCCTCATTCTAAGCATGTTGTGGCTGAAATGGTTGGGATTTACAGAGTCCTTAAATGCAGTGTGTGTTCACAGAGTTTTCATTTTCTATTCTGACAAAACATGGTGACTTTTGAATGATTAAAGATCAAATAGAATTGGGGCTGATGTTTCCTCTTATGTATACTTGACAGTTGAGTTATTGTTGTATTGTCAACCAGTGAGCTAGACAAGATGCCTTAATAAGCCAATTAGTTAGGAGTCATTTTTATTATATGCAGGATTACCTCTGTCAAATTCTGAACAAACAGAGGAAGGAGTATTTCCTTTTTATATCCTTCTAGTTCTTTGTGTAAGTTATTTTTGCAGACAGCTTATAACCTTGAGTACATATCATATCTTTATAGACACCTGTAACCTTGGATACATAACGAACAAACACTTGACATGAGAACATGGGAATTATTATCAGTATCAGTGTATCAGCCCCTTTAGATGGCTAGCTTCCAAAGTCAGACAGTTAGGTTTATCTTTTTTATTATTTAAGCTAAAAAACAAAGTTATTTTGCAGAATAAGAGACTATCTAAAAATAACAGTAGTTCAAACAGCAGTTTTCCAAAGGCGGGACCACCATGTTTCATTATGATGTTAGGTTGAGAGCTGGAGGGAGAGGCAGGCTGGGACTGTTGGAGGAGGTGGTGGTGGGGAGTGATCTTAGGGAAAGGGCTTGTCTCCTGGAAGCTGTACAAGTTGTTCGTTTTCATTTCTTTTGTTTTCCTTTAGTTTTGTGATTGCACACTGGTGGTGGCAGCAGGACAGCTCTGACTATATTTGCTAGAAGCAGATGTCCACAATAATTTATAATTTTAGAGACTGAAAACCATGGAGGACGGCACTATGAAATCTGGAAGAGGCAACTGAAAATTTTGCCAGCCAAATTGAACCCCTGCAAATCTCCTGACTGTGGAAAACTATTTACATAACTGGATATTGAAAATGGGACACCTTTTTATAGCTGAAAATATTTTAGGATCTCAAAGTTTAGATGTAGAACTTTCCTAGATCTGCCACTCCCTCCCAATGCCCACCATCTAACCTTCTTCTGAAGTTTCTGGAAAACAAAAAAATTCTAGTGAAAGCAAAACAAATAAAAATTGCAGACTTTGTGGAGGTCAAGGGTTGGTCTGTGCTAAAATAACCTCATTACCAAGTTTCAGTTAAAAGTTGTATGCCCACCATGTGGAAGAGAAGAGTCATTTCTCTGCTGCAGGAGCCACCATCTGTCCATTTTCCATTTCTATTTTCTTTCCTGTCCTCACCACCCACTGCCTGAGTTGCCCCATTGCCCTCCACAAATGCCTGTCATCTTAGTCTAAGATAGGACATCCAAGATCTCACGCCAGTCGAAAGGAGATGCTGCCAGAGCCCTTATCAGCTGGCAATCTAGTGAGTCTAGTGGTTATTCCACCTAATCCTCCAGCCTCTCACCCCAAGTCTTCTTGTGGGCATTACCGTCATTATTTTGAGAGCGATTTTGGTATATGTATAGTACATAGCTTTGCAATGGGAGGAGTGTTAATGGCATTGGCTGGCAGAATGAGGCACGTAACAGAGGCAGAGAAATGAGCTGTGTGCCTGGTACCATTTTTGCAGAAGGAGAACATCCCATTTGCTTGAAGCCTTGAGATGTCAGACACTGTGACTGAATGTGTAGAAGGAGTGGTAGGTGGTGACCAGTACATTTGTATGTGAGAAAGTTGCTGCTGGATGCACCCTCTCCCTCGTAGGGAATCCTAAAAGGGGTCAGAGGCAATGATATCTGGCTCAGAGTTCTGCCAAGTAAAGTGGGAGATTTGCCAGAAGCGCTTCAGCCACTGGTCATTGGTCCTTGTCCTAGACCAGTGGTCGGCAAACTGCGGCTCGTGAGCCACATGCTGCTCTTTGGCCCCTTGAGTTTTTAGCAAAGGCCAGCTTAGGAGTACCCTAATTAAGTTAATAACAATGTACCTATCTATATAGTTTAAGTTTAAAAAATTTGGCTCTCAAAAAAGAAATTTCAATCGTTGTACTGTTAATATTTGGGCTCTGTTGACTAATGAGTTTGCTGACCACTGTCCTAGACCAATAGGAAACTGGAAATGTAATGCAACTTTCTAGAGCTGCCAGGACAAATAAAAACAACAACAACAACAAAATCAGAAGTCTCAGGCTCAGCTTACCAGACCACACTGTCAAGTGTCAACTATCAGACTATGATCTCCTTTTCCTTATTTACTGCCTAGTCATAATTATGTTACTCACCATAATGTTTGTACCATCTTGGGTTTTACCCATAAGGCAGTGTGGTTTATCATAGCAAAGCAGAGCAGGTGAGGGGAAGGACAGGGTCCGGAGCTCATGGACAAACTCATGCGTTGTGATGGTGGTGAGATACGGTTAGCAGGACAGAAAAGGAACAGGACCCAAGGACATTGCAATCCCAAGTCCTAGTTGAGTCATGAAGCAATAGAGTGGCCTAAGAGCTATAACAGTGACAGGGAATACAGACAGGTAGTTCCAGTTATATATCGCTGCATAATAAACCATCCCAAAGTTAATGGTGTAAATCAACAGCTATTTATTGTACTCATGGATTCTGCATGTCAGAAATTTGGAGGTGGTTTGTGTCTGGTTTGCACTGTCGGGGGCCTCGGCTGGGAAGACTTGAAGGCTGGGGATGGCTTCACAGCTGAGGCTGGAATGATGTAAAGTGATGTTCACTCACATGTCTTGTTGGTGGAGCTTAGCGGGGGCTCTTGGCCTGCGTACCTGCACATTGCCTTTTCATGTGGCAGCGTGGGCTTCCTCACAGCATGGTGGCTGGGCTTTAAGAAGAGAATCCCAAGGGAAGCAGGTGGAAGCCGCATGCGTCTTTCTGAGCTAGCCTCAGAGGTCTGTCACGCAGCGTTACTTCTGCCATGCTCTAATGGTTGTCAGAGTCCCAAGACCCCGGTCAGAATCATGTGGAGGATACCGCTTTTAAATGGGATATTTGGGTTTATGTTTTAAAACAATCTCTCCTCTGACTATAATGGTTTATTCAAATGCAAACTATATGCCTTCCAAGTCCTTTCAAAAGTTTCACCTCATTATGAAGTCAGTCTCAATCTTGAGGTCCAGGTGCAAATGAGACTCCATGGTGTGGTTTCCCAAAGCAGTCTCCTGGAGCACCATCCTCCTTAGTCTGAGGGTCTGTGAACTGATGAGACTGACTGTCTGTCCTACTGTGATGGGGCAGGCATAGAATGCCTATAACAGACACTTTTATTCAAAAAGAGGAAAAATGGGAGGCTCAGAGCAGCCACTGGTCCAGAGCAATTTAGAAACCCAGCAGGGCATGTGAGACTAATTCCTTTATGAGGACTCGGTTCTACTGTCTTGATTCTCCATCATGGCCCTTTTTTTTTAAATTATATTTTTATTGATTTTAGAAAGAGGAAAGGAAGAGAGAGAGAGAGAGAGAGAGAGAGAGAGAGAGAGAGAGAGAGAGACAGCAAAACATCAACATCGATTGGCTACCTCATACATGTCCCTTGCTTGGGATGAAGCCTGCAATTTAAATATGTGCCCTGAGCAGAAATCAAACTGGGGGCCTCTTAATGCATGCGTTAACACCAGGTGGGCGATTCTCCATGCTCCATGCTTCTTGACTCTGCCCTCTGGGGTCAGTTTTCTCCACTGAGTACCCTTAATTATCCATAAGAAGTGGACCCACAGGTAATGCCAAGAGATTTGGGAAGGGAGGCAGCCAGAAACTGGGCCACCTCTCTGTAGGGAGCAGAACTCTGGTCCATGAGTTTGATTTTGGGCATAGAGACTGGTGATAAAGTGAGATATACAGCCTTGGTTCTTTTTGTGGGGACTAGACAGAAGGTAGTATCTGTGTGTGTGGGGGGGGGGGGTGGCGGGGGGGCTAGATAATCATTAAGTCAGCTAGAGTGTAGAACCCTGATATATGACAGTTTTCCTGTAGGCAAAGACTGAAGCTGTTTAACTTCATGTGAACTTGGTCAGGTCAGCAAAAACTTTATGCTTCATTTTTCTCCAAGCTGAGTTCACTTCCTATAAGTCAATTAGGGCCCTTCGAGAGCTTTATTCTTCCCAGAAACTTTAATATAATGCACTTACTTTATATAATGCTTTTCCCAGGAGACATAATAAAGGAGTTTTAACCTGAAGCAGTTTTCCTTTAGAGCTACTGGAATATTTTAATTATTTCTTTATAGTTTATATTTCATGTACTTCCAAATAGGATTGAGGCAGTATATATTAAAAATTCAAGATTATCAAAATAAAGGATCAAAAACTATGAAAATAAGTATGCTAAAAATTAGAATTAATTTAGTAACAGCAATCAAATATTAAATTTCTTTGAGTTTCTTGTGTGTTTTTTTTTTAAATCTGGAATATGCTTTTATATATCTGTACTTTTAGGTCCTTTAAAAATGAAGCTACTCTGACTGTATTCAGAGTGTTATTTAGAAGTTTGATTTCAAATGGTATGTTTGAAATTACTATAAGAGTCTTGAGAGATCACCAATTCCAGTTTTTCTCTCTCTCTCTGCAGATGAGGGTGGGAGCGTCTAAAGGGATTCAGGGTCCTGCCCAAAGGTCAGACCGATTGAGCAGAGCTGGGGTTGACGGTAGGAAAGTCTTCTTCTGCCTCTACCTTACAGGAGAAATTCTTAGATTTGAAGTTTTCAGTTACTGCTAAGGAAAGCTTAAAGAGAAATTTAAAAAACAATCCACTATTTTATGTTCTTTGGCTAGTGGCCAGTCTAACGAGTGTGAGGTGATATTTCATTGTGCTCGTTTGAGGTGCACATCTCTTGTGGTTATGATGTTGAGCATCTCTTCATAGAGCACAGATGTTATTTTAAAAATCCTCTGTGGAATAAAATGAGGAAAAACTAGAGTAGCAAGGTTGCTGTTAAATCTTGTGGCCATGGTAACATATTGCCTTTCCTTTTTCTGCTGCACTATATTTGAACTCTCCCACTCAATGTAACCACTCCTCCCCACCCTCACCCTCCAGCCCCCACCCCCATTTCTTGGCCATACTGTACTTTCTACCTAGTTCCACTAAGGAGCCAAATTTCAAATTTGTGAGTCATAGACTTTGGGGATTGGAAAGGATTGAAGAGATCCTCTAATGACAATATCCCTATTTTACAGTTGAGGAAACTGAGGATGAAGAAGTGAAAAAAAATGAGAAAGAATATCTTTTTATAAAGGGGAAAACTCTTCTAATTTCTGAAACTTAAATTTTAATGTATTCCCATTATGATATAGTACCACGGTATCTATAAAAATGAGGAAGACTCAGTTTCCACACCCCATGGTTGAGCATATGTTAAATAGCCAGGTCTCTGCAAGATGGCTGGTGCTGTAATCCCGTCTCTTCTGTAGCTCTCACATGACTCTCTGAATGATAGGCTTTGGAATGCAGGACACTCAGTGCAAAGACCAGGAGGATCCCCAGTAAATCAGGATGTTTGGCCTACTTGTAGGTAACTACAGTTTTACATTTAACCCCACAAACGTTGATTGAGCACCTACATTGTTCTGGGCACTGGGGCTTCCCAAGAACCCCTGCTGCAAGGAGCTGGTTGGTGGTTCTGCTGCTGTTCCTGAAGATGTCTGTGACCTTACGCAAGGCTCTCCAGCTTCCCTCCACCTGTGTTTCTGAGTCTGCAAAAGTGGTTGGAATAAATTATCTCCAGGTCCCTTCTGGAGCTGGGGTTCTTTGCTAGGAAGCACGTAGCACATCTGTTACTGCAAAAATCGAAACTCCCACTGGAGTCCAGGGTGAGAGAAGAACAGTGCACAGAGCACACTGTGACTCTTAGCTCTCAGCTCCAAGCACTTCTTTGCAGACTGAGAAACACAATGGAGGGAAGCTGAAGAGCCTTGCATCAAGTTACAGGGCTAAAAAGGAACAGAACGGAGTCTCCCCTCTCCTGGGCTACCACACAGCCACAGCCTGACACAAAGGACCATCCCAAATGTAGGATACTTTGGAGAGAGAGAGAGAGAGAGAGAGAGGTATGTGGCCTGGGAAGTTGGCAAAAGAGAGACGTCCCAACAGGTTTAAACATGCAAGGTTTCCATAAGAAGATCCTGAACAATTTATTAGGGTGAGAGGTGATTATGAAGCCAAGAAATATGGGTGGCACCCATTATGGTTATTTTTGGAAGTTGCAAAGGAATCTTAAGGATAAAGAACTTACTTGAGTAAAAGGTTCTTGTGTGGGGCTTTGTTTCTTTGTATGAAATGATCCTTTGGAGGTGACATTTTTTCAAGTTTCAGACAAGCTGCATTATAGAAGAGTGTAACTCACTGATCACCCGTTTTTGTGAAATAATCTTACAGTTAGGGCTTGAAAGAGCTGCCTCACACAGGTAGTTTATATAGTTTCCTTATTCATAATATCACCTTCTGTAATTTCAGTTACCTGCAGTCAACTGTGGTCCGAAAATATTAAATGGAAAATCCCAGAAGTAAACAACTCATGAATGTTAAATTGTACGCTCTTCCAAGTAGGATAATGGTCTTGAGCTGTCCTGCCTTATCCAACCTGGGACCCTGGGAAGTGAATCATCTCTTTGTCCACAGCTCCCTGCCCATTATCACTTAGTAACTACCTTGATTATCAGATCAAATGCCAAGGTATCTTGGTGATTGTGTTTTGGTAACCCCTGCAGTAGCCCAATGCTGCTATGCTACCTTGCTACCATGGCTCTGTCATCTTGCCTCGTCTTCTCATATCATCTTATCACCACAGGAAGAAGGATGAATAAAATACAATAAAGTATTTTAAGACCGAGAAGCCACAGTCTTAAAACTTTCATCATAAGACATTGTAATAATTGTTCTTTTTTGCTATTAATGATTGTTATTAATCTCTTACTGTGCCTAATTTAGAAGTTAAATTTTATGATAGGTAGGTATGTATAGGAAAAAACATAGTATATGTAGGAGTTGGTACTGTCCTGGTTTAAGACATCCACTCATCCACTGAGGGTCTTGGGACTTATCCCTCATGGATCAGGGGGGAGTCCTACACTTATTTTTTTCCAGAATGAATTTCAGGCAACAGATATCCACGGAGAGCCAGTGATGAACTCAGTTGCTGGAAGCCTTGGCTAAGGGAAGCACAACAGGAATCCAGTCATCCACATGCTGTGGATGCTGCCATTTGTGGAAAACCTGATGATTTTTGCTTGAAACTGCTTGATGCAAGACATGATGGACAGGAGAGGCTTTGGGTATTGGAAAGTCTGAGTAGGGTTTCTTGGTTCAGAGAATTTCGTTCTCAGGAGTCCTGCATGTTTCCAAAGTAAACTTCTTAGATTTATGATGCCCAGACTCCTTGCAGGCAGCATTGTCTCTAATTATTAGCTCCCCTAAAGTATTGCAGGTTTTAGAACCAGAATGTTGAGTGAGAGATAGACTATTAAAAACAAGTTCATTTCACTGGGGGTTATAACTCAGGGGTAGAGCATTTGACTGTAGATCAAGAGGTCTCTGGTTCAAATCCAGGTGCCCCCTGATACAGTCCTGTTTTTGCATCCAAAGGCTATGGATTGAATTTGATTTTATTTTCTGTAGCTCATGGCTAAATAATAATAATGTCCCTTGTGTTTATGCTAGGCATCAGTCTAGGTTCTTTGTATTAATGGTCTCCTCTGCTTTATATAAAATATATTTTTTATTGATTTCAAAGAGGAAGGAAGAGGGAGAGACAGAAACATCCATGATGAGAGAACCACCAATCGGCTGCCTCCTGTATGCCCTCTCCTTCCCCCCACTGGGTATTGAGCCCACAACCCAGGCATGTGTCCCCGATGTGAGCCAAACCTGGGACTCCTGGGTCTGCAGGCCGACACTCTATCCACTGATCTAAACCAGCCAGGGCTCCCTTCTGCTTCTTGCCAAAATTTTACAAGATACTTACTATCAGTATCTCCATTTTACATGAGGAGACTGAGGCTTGGAGATGCTCAGGAATGGCTCAAGGTAAAAAAGCTACAAATAGCAGATCCAGGATTTGAACCCAGAGCACACACACACTCTCATTGACTTTATTAACATGCTTTTTTTTTTGGCTAGTGATGAAAGCTTTGTGACAAAATTCCACTTAGCAAGGCTCCCCAGGTGCTAAGACTGCCCATCGAGTTGTGAACTTCTTGGCTGCTCCCTCAATTTGCAGTGCCTTGGAGAGAGTCATGGAATAGAGTCTATTCACAGAACATAGTTAGGGATAAACATGAACTGGCTTGAAGGTTAGAGAACTGCATTCATTTCCTGTACTTAACCTTGAAGTTCTGTTACCACCCTAGCATCCCCCTTCTATTTCTACAGCCCAAGACCTTAATACTTCAGGTATCTTTATTCAAGATCAGAGATCAGACCTTAGTCTGTAGTCTAACTCTTGCCCACAACAGACACATGGCTGTGTCTTTAGATCAGCTTGGGCAACATATATTGAGCACCTACTATGTGCCAGAACTGTGCAAAATGTGAGCCCAGAGGTGGTAAGACACAGCTCCTGGTCTCCATGTGCTCTCAACCAGGAAATAGGCCTGCAAAGTAAAAAAAAATCAGAGTGATGTGATCTGCACTGGCCTGTGCCAGCTTCAGGAAGGCAAAGGAGAAGGAATTACTCCTGCCTATGGGAGGAGAGGTTATGGGAGGCTTCTGAGAGGAGCGGATGACTCAGGATTTCAGAGATGAATAGTATCTCAGTGGAGGGAGGGTGGAGTGGAAACGGAGGTGTGGAGAGTGGTGGTTCAGTTCCAGGCAGAGGAAATGTCATGGCCGGAGGCTGGAGACAGGCAGATGCAGTTGGAAGCAGCTGGAACACAAAATGTGATGTGGGGCGTGTCAGAAGAAGCTGAGCAGGAGCTGAAGAGGCAGAGAGGGATTCAGATGTGAAGAACTTTGCATGTTGTGTTAAGAGTCTTGGAGTGTTTCATGAAGGCATGTAAAGGGGAGTGACCTGGACAGACTTGGTTTCACAACAGGCTGCTCCTGAATGCATATGAGGGGTGGAGGCCTGGATACCTTTTAGGAAGTGGTGGTCCTGTGACTACAGGGATGGGATGACAGCAAAGGTAAAATTAACAGGACTCAGGAACGAACTGTAACTGGGGAAGACAGGGTGGGAGAAGCCCAGAACTGTGCAGAGTGTTTCGGCTAAAATAATGATTGGTACACAGTGGTGTCACCAACCAAGATAGGAAGGAGGCTGATGCGATGGTTAAGTGCTCAGAGCCAGCATTTTGCCCTGAGTGTGCACTGGAATCCCGGCGCCACCACCTCCTAGCTGTGTGACCACCCTGTTTCTTTACCTGCAAAATCAGTATGCTAACAACAATACCTTGCGTGTGAGGTCTTGGTGATGATTCCTGGGAAGTTGTGGGTAGACCTTTTAGTACCATGCCTGGCACACAGCAAGTGTCCAATAAATGGAAGCTGTTATTATCACAACAAAGCAAAGTGGGAGGAGATACAGGTTTGGACAGGAAGATGACAAGTTGTTTTTTTTTTTTTTTGGGGGGGGAGGTGCATATGGGGTTTGATATCTGAGATTCCTGTAAGGCCCCAGAGTTGAGAGGCTGGGAATAGGTGTCTCGGGGCTTCAGAGAGATTGTGAGTTGGAGTCCTGGCTACTGTTCGCTCCTCAGCCCCCTAGCAGCTGACAGGCCTCCTCAGACAATTTGTTGCAATGAGCGAGATTTCCTTGACCTTTCTTCTCAATCATGGGTGTACAGAAGATTAAAAATCCTCAGATTGGAACTCAAGGGAATGTGATTAGAGGAGTTTAAAGGTGAATTTTGAACTTCAGAACATCCAGTTTTGTTGGTTTGTTATTGTTTTGTTAACTGTAAAAAGAGACAGTTTATCCTGGATGAGGTCTCTTTTGAAAATCTGATGAAAACACACACACTATACAATACATACACATATACAATATTTGCCTATCATATCAGAGTTGTGTATGAACCTCTGAAGTCCATTTGCGGATTCCCAGGTAAGACTGCCTCCATGTCCAATGCTTGGAAGTGACCCACAGTATTTAAACCTGCATCGATGTACTCAGAGATTTATGGGCAGTAGGTGGTGTATTTTAAAAGCTGGAGAATTAGGCTGAGCATACAGCACTGTGCTTTAGGTGCTGGGATGAGAGTGAGCACACAGGCTCTGGGAAAACCAGTGGGAATTGAGATGAATTTAAATCAGGGAGGACTCTCAACCATAAAGGAGGTACAGTACTTAGTAAGTATGATGCAACTCGTAAAAGTAGAAGTAAGTCTTTATAGGCTATCTGTTTTATCAGGGGGTATAGCTCAGTGGTAGAGCATTTGACTGCAGATCAAGAGGTCCCTGGTTCAAATCCAGGTGCCCCCTAGGTGTTTATTTTTATTCCTCTTGGCAGTTTCATTAAAAGACTGGATCTAGGGTGAGGCCAGCCAGGTGCCTAGGGCTCAGAATTTAAAACCTGCTCATTGTCAGGTTCATGCAAGCACTGTGGCTCATTAGTCCCTTCACAGTAGAGCTCATGTTCACATAAACTCACCTTTCCTTCAACATATACACACCCACACACCAGATGTCCCTCAACCACATACACACAGACTCACATACCATCACAGACACACCAACAGACAAAAATTCACACCCATACACACCTGTGCTTTCTCACGTATACTCTTATTCTCCTTTCCTGTATATTCAGTCTTAGTAACCAGACCTTTTCTATTTTCCTTTCTTCAAATGTTTTATCTCT
The DNA here is from genome assembly GCA_011751065.1 of Lasiurus cinereus. Lineage (NCBI taxonomy): Eukaryota > Metazoa > Chordata > Mammalia > Chiroptera > Vespertilionidae > Lasiurus > Lasiurus cinereus. The sequence goes on from JAAGEH010000125.1 coordinate 15,538,688, forward strand.
TAATAATTTTAAATTTCTGAAGAAATATAAATGTAAAGATAGTGCAGAGAGGTCCAGTACACGCTTCACTCAGCTTCCCCTAATGTGAACATCTGGCACAATCATGGCATATTTATCAAAACTATGACATAAACATCAGTGCTACACTGTTGACCAAATAATAGACTTCATTCAGAGTTCACCAACTTTTCTACTGGTGTCTCTTTTCTATCCCAGGATTCAGTTCAGGATTCTGTGTTGCATTGATTCATAATATGTCCTTTGTCTCCTTCAGTCCCTGAGAGTTTTTCAGTCTTGTTTCTTTCTTTCTTTCTTTTTTTTTTTTTGTGTGTGTGTATGTATGTTAATAATCTGAACACTTTTCATTTTATTTATATTTTAAAAAATTTATATTTACTGTGGAAAGTATTACAGATGACCCCTCTTCTTCCCCCACTTTCAGGCCTTCCCACATTATTGTCTGTGTCCATGGGATATACATATATGCACATAAGTTCTTTGAACACTTTTTAAAAGTCCTTGTCAGATACTTTGTAGAATGTCCTTACTTTGGGTTTATCCGCTGTTTTTTCATGATTATGAACTGGGGGTTATGGATTTTGGGAAAAAATACCACAAAGGTGCTGTGCCCTCATTTTTGCATCTTATTGGGGGGTGTCAGAAAAATACTGCAGCAATCCAAAAGTCTGCTACCTTGTAAAAAACGTAAGAGTCTGGTGTCTGAGACTCATCAGGATATGACTTCTAAAAGTGGAGGACACCACACAAAACAAACCACTTCACTTGGAAGGCATCTGTGGGTTTTGATGGCAGTGTATCTGGATGTGCTTGTTAGATTTGTTTACTAGATAACAGTAACCCATAAGATTGCCAGTTTTTGTGGGTCGCAGAGGAAGAAAAGGGTCTGTACTTAGGGCCTTGGGGAGAACTGTTCTTCCAAGTGGATATTGTGACTTAGTATCAGAAGTGTAAGTGGCAACTCCAGCTTTGTTAATTCCCCTTTTCTTCATTTCCATGGCACATTGAATTTACTTCTTTTTTATGTTAGTATATGGTGTATTGCAATCATTTATAAGTCTATGAGGTTAAACTTGGCTATATGGTGACGACAACCCTGAAACATCAGGACCTTACCACAATCCAGATCTGTATTTTAGCCCAGCCGGCATGGCTCAGTGGTTAAGCGTTGACCTATGAACTAAGGGATCATGGTTTGATTCTGGTCAAGGGCACATGCCTGGGTTGTGGGCTCAGTCCTCAGCGGGTGGCATGCATGAGGCAGCCGATCAATGATTGTCTCTCATTGTTGATGTTTCTCTCTCTCTCCCTTTCCTCTCCTCTCTGAAATCAATAGAATTTTATTTGAAAAAGTGGAAAAAATAGCATCTGGCATATCTTAGGCAGCATCTCAGATCCTCTTGGCCTTGACTATTTGTGAGGTCCTTGGCCAGCTCTTCTACCCTGGCTGCCACTGGGATAACCAAAGATGTGTGGATTCTATCAGCTTCACTCAGGCTCTACCTGCCGCCCCTTCCCTCCTGCCTACGTGTCCTACTGGCTGTCACTTGTGTCCTCCTCTTGGCTTCCGTCTTGCTTTTGAGGTGTGAGAGGCCACGAGACCCAGTTGGTGCGCCCCTGGCAGAATCTGGAAGCGTTGAGGAGTTAATACACCCTGGGGGAAAATCTTGTATACTTAGACACAGCCCAGGGCTAATATCTCCTCCTCCCTTCTTTAGGATAGATTGTCCGGAATGCAACAGTTCCTACATCCTCTCGAGAGCCAGCATTATGAGACCAAGTAATCAGTTTCAGCCAGATGGTGGCCAGCTTGGAAATGCACCTCTGCACGGACTATATATCTTGTCTCTGTCTCACTCTCTTCCCCTCACTCCTGTTCCTGGGGATCAAACTTCCTGAGGAACGAATAGCATGTAAGCTTTTGCCTCAAACTCTAGGTTCTGGGTATCTAAGGAGTATAGCAGGCAGTCTGGATGCTCTGCTAATTTTCTCTTCGGCCTTTACCAGAATAGTTTACTTAGCCTGGCTAGATTCCAACTGTCAGCAGCTGCATTTCTTTCCCTGATTTTCTTTTCTTTTTTTGGTGAGAGCTGGGGAGAGGGGGCTGGAGGGCATTGTGGGGAGAATCAGCCAGAGCTGATTCTACAACTGTTCATGGCAAGCCGGAAGTGCAGGAGCATCTCTTAAACAATGACTGACAAAGTTGCTGTTAAATATCTGAGATCCTTTACCTCTCTTCCCCGGAATAACTCTGAGCCAGCATGCATTTTATGTGGCTCCAGACTTCCCAGTAAAAGGAAGTTGGGTTGCCCTCAGTGGTAACTTTCATGACAATGCAACCTGTATTGACTGTTTTTTCTTTCATCTCAGTACCCCTCTTTTCTATCAGTGTGTTATGGTCACCAAATAAGCTACTTGAACTTGACCAAGACAGCCCAAGATGTCATTTTAAAAATTATTGTAAACCCCTTTTTTTCCATTTAATAATATATCCTGTACATAATATTAAACATCCTAAAACTTTTAAAAATATATGAGTTTTAAGTGCTGTGTGACATTTGCCATATGGCTTATATAAAAAATATGCTGGACATTTCGGTTGTTTGCAGTATTCCGATCCAACTTTAATTAACTCAATACTGAACAGACCTAGACAGGCATTGTCTCTGGGGTCAGAGTTGTAAATAAATAAACCACGGATGGGTCATTTTTCATATACTAGGAAAGAAATAATCAACAAGGGAATTCCCCTGACCTCTTTTTGATGTGTTTTGAAGGTTACCATATAGCAGGGGTTCTTTAGAAAAAAATAAAAGGTATCTTGATTATAGTCTACTTTAAAAGGAAGTAAATGGTATACAAGATTTCATTAAACAAGGCACCATCTCTACTGTCTTTAAAAAGAAGAAAAAAAAAAAAGATGGCTAAAGCTCATTATGTGATACTTTGCTACCTGGTGGATTTTGTTTTACTGTGGGGTGAATTGGGATTCTCTCTCTCTCTCTCTCTCTCTCTCTCTCTCTCTCTTAGCAGGAATCAGAATCAGTGGCAGCAGCGGGGGCGGGGGGCGGGCAGTATTCTGTGTTTTAAAAAGCTACTGAAGCACCTTAAAGTTTGAAAACCACTGACCTAGCTAAGCCACTATATCCACTCACTGGATTCACACTTTGCTATGACTAGTCATCGCAGAGTCCGATTGCAGAAAGGGGACTGGGAAGATGATAAAGAAAAAGTGTGGGCTACCCATAATCCTGTAGGGTTCACAGGTTCCCTTCTCCTTGAATTGAAGTGATCACATAACCCAGCTTAGTCTCTTATAATCAGCAGTATAATGGGGATCTCTCCCCAGGCCTTTGAATTTTCCCTCATTCATGTTGTTACCCACCCAGGTCTTGGACAGGACTCCTTGCTATACACTGTGGTCTGGGTTGAGGAATAATCCCAGGACACTTTGGATGTGTCACTCCTTGATGTCACTGGCCTTTTCTTTTCTTGTTCTCATGCTGCCTCACTCGGGGTTTGTTTCTGGGAGCAGGAGTTTATATCCACTCAGGCCAGACTCTTCTGAGAAGAGCAGCTACCCAAAGAGCTTCTTCTCAGGCACAGGGGGTAGGTGACCCAGCTGGGGAAGGGCCTGAGAGAGCTCAGAACTAGGTGGTCTAAGAAATGTCAGCTGATTGTGCTACCTCTCAGAATCCAGAGGTTTGATGGCAAGGCAGGAAACGGTCACTTGAGTTTATCCTATTTTAGGCCATATGCTCTGGGTGGCCTATTCTTGGTTCAGAGCCCTAAGCCAGTCAATTGCATTCTTCTCTCTACAGTAATTGATTAAGGAATGGAGTCACAACCCCAGCACAATCCAAGGGAATTTCCTGGTTCTTTGGGAAAGGGCTCCTTTTCTGTTTGTTGACTTCCTGAGGCCTTGAACCTGAAAGTATGCATGGAGTAGTCTGCTCTGAGGATGGAGCTGCTGGTACAGAGGCCGTTAGTCTGAGAATGGAGAGATACAGACCTGGTAGAAACGGTGTCAGCCCCTGGAGCAAGTCATGCCAGAAGCCAGACAACGCCTGGCCTTTGCAGTCATGAGACCCAGAAAACAAAAAACTCCCTGTTTGTCATGTTCTCTGTCACCTGCAAACACGTGATTCCTGGTGGCCGCATCCAGGTGGCCCCAGAGGCCCAGGACGACCTAGATGCTGGCCTAAAGCCCAGCTTTCTTACACATGAAACCCGAACATCAGAATTCGTTGGTCTCTCACCCTGCTGTGCTTGTCTCTCTCTTTATAAATCTGTGATAAGAAGGCATGCTACCCACCACCTGCAGGGGTTGTGGACTAATTAGAGAACTTGTGAAATTCTTTGTTTTTACAAAATGTTAGCAAAAGAGCACTGCACATTAATATCTCTTACCTTTGATTTTTCTGCCTTAAAAACACACACACACTTTCTCAGCAAAATAAAATGTGTCTTTTCTCTATATAAAAAAAAGACCAATTATCTAGATTCACTTTTTAAGGTATACACAGCTAGACTAAAAATATCCCTCTTTGTGGTGAGTGGTGGGAGGATTCAGGGCCAAACTGGTTCTCTCTTTCCTGTTTCCTCTTTTTTTCCTAAATTCTTGACTTTGGGATTTCTGGTCCTGTAAAGAAATGCAGTTATTCAGAGCACTCCAACACCAGTGAGATGTTAAATTTATATTTTATTTTTATTTTTTTAAAATATGTTTTTATTGCTTTTTAGAGAAAAAGAAGAGAGAGAGAGAGAGAGAGAGAGAGAGAGAGAGAGAGAGAATTGATGAAAAAGAAATATCGATTGACTCTCTTCACCAGGAAACAAGCCCAAAAATCAGGTATGTGCCCTGATTGGGAATCAAACTGGTGACTTCTTGGTGCATCCAACACTGGCTGAATGATATTAACTTGATTTTGTTTTAAATCTAAGTTTATTACCAACTGATATTATTTTGAGAAAATATTCCATTGGTATACTATGGAGGAAATTAATCATATGATACCAACCCTGAGAAAGAAAAGGGGGATGGAAATGTATTTGGAATGGAAGAGGAGATTGAGAGACAGGGAGGATGGGCAGAAGAAAAGGTGATATGAACTGAGAGAGAAACTCTACTTGGATCAACCTTTGATAAGATGTCAAGTTAGATCATAGAATATTAATAGGGTTGTCAGATTTAGCAAATGAAAATATAGGACACTCAGGTGAACTTGAGTTTTAGATAAATAATGAATACTTTTTAATTTTAAGTGCTGCATGACAATCCTTCAATGTAAGAATTTGGGTATTTTCCTTTTCTAGGGCCAATGGGTTACTTTGCTAGCATTGTGGAACTTACAAGTGACTCCACCTTAGGTTCAAAACCATATAGAAGTTTTACTGTAAGTTCCTGAAACTTCTGGACTCTTCCTTGTTTCAACAGATGCCTTTAGTGGATTGAAATGCTTACATATTCTTTCCACCAGAGTAGTATGACTATATAGACAGTCCTCGGGTTTTGTTGGACTCAGTGTACGTCATTTTGTGGTTATGTCGCCATCTCCCATTTATTTATTAAAGAAAAAAGTTCTGTCATTTCGACGTATGTACATATGTGCTTTATGTTTTTTATTATTTATTTACCACAAGTAAAGGTCAGGAATTGCTATCTTTCTTTTAATTTTTTTACTGTTTCACTTCAATACTGCTGTGTCTGTGCTCCATGTGAGTGATGTAGGTGCTAATATAGGTGGATTCTGACTTACAGTGAAAATCGCGTTACATCACGCCATAGGAATGGATCTACACATAACTCGAGGACCTACTTTTTCTGATGAAAAATTTTCAAATACACAAAAAAGTGGAATTCTAATGAACTTCCATTTCTCTGAAGAGCTGTCACTGTTTTGCCAATGTTGTTTCATCTCTCCTCCTCCACCCTCTCTATTTTGCAAGAGCGTTTTAAGGACAATCCCAAACTTCATGTCATCCTTAGATACTATGTGCATTTTTTAAATTTTATATTTGATTTCCTATTTTTAAGCATATCTAATCTGCTTAATGTTGCCAAGATCTCACTTTTTACCCATCTCTCTTTATATAAAACTAGAGGCCCGGTGCACAAAATTCATGCATTGTGGAGGCGTCCCTCAGCCCACCTGCCCCCTCTCATATACTGGGAGCCCTCAGAGAATGTCCTATTGATGGCTTAAGCCCCAGTCTGGCCTCCCTTTGTGGGAGGCTACTGGGCTGATTAGGGGAAGGCGCCAGCCCCATCACCCCTCTGCTGCAGCCACTGCCAGTCACTGCAGTCACCAAGGTATTTTCATCAACATGGACTCCAGTTCCTTCACCATGAAAAAATGACAACTTGCTTTAGGCATTTTTAAGATGTGTCTTTCATAGGATATGACATTTCTTTATTTTTATTTTTATTCTCACCTGAGGATATATTTCCATTGATTTTTTTTTTCTCCCTTCCTTCCAATTGCAGGCTCAGCCCCTTCCCAAGCCTAAAGCATCCATCCCAGGCTTTAGGCTTGGGAAGCAGGTCCCTCCCCACAATGGCCTGCTGGGAGTTACCTGAGTGCCGAGGAGACTCCCTGGACCCAGGTATGTATGCAATTTAACTACCATCTTTGTTGGGTTAATTTGCATACTCACTCTGATTGGCTGTGGGCGTAGCTGTCAATTTACATGTTTCTCTATTATTAGGTTAAGATAGTAAATATAAAATAATGGTCTCTCCCTTCACATGGCAATATTCCTTTGATTTCTTCCTCAGAGCACCCCTATAGTTCATGATTTCTTTTAAATCTGGTAACCTGTTTAGGCCTCAAGGAATTGGTTGTGCATTGTGTTGAGGGGGTCCTTGGTAGAAGGAAGGGTGGAGGGTGGCAGAGAGTGAGGGGGTAGAGATTAAGGTGGAGGTGAGGGTTACTATATTTTGGCTTTCTCTGAAACTTTCTTCCTATAAGAAATATTAATTTTGTCTTTCTTACTTCTGATTTTATGCATTATGCAAGTCTGTGCTCTTTAGAGTAGCTATTGGATATTCTGAATTAACATTTAAATATTCCTAGGGTTAGGTTTGAAGATGTTGAGAACAGCATAATAGAGGACAATGGTTCTTAAACTTCAGAGTGCACAGAATCCCCTGAAGGGCTTAATAGAACACATATCCCAAGCCCCATCCCCCAGAGTTTCTGATTCAGTTGGTCTGGGGTGTTTGCATTTTTACAAGTTCCCAGAGGATGAGTAGCTGATTGTCCAGAGAGAACACGAGAACCACTGGGTATAGTAAAAACTGTTTGTTTATAGCAACCTGTGACCTTGGCAGGTCACTTAACCTGTCAGATTTAGTGTCCTCATCTGTGACTAACCAGTGTTCATTCCTCTTCTTTCCAATAATGACTTGCCACTTTGAAGGGCAAGTACTCACCTTTCCTTCACGTTGCTCTGTCAGTGGTCAATTGGAAGTGGTTTGGCCTGTCAGAACCCAGTTGCATCTCTAGAGCAGGGATCTGGGTAAACAAGAATAAATGCTGAACTCAGAATATGGTACTCCAGCTCCTAAAGAGAAGAAATGAGGATGAGACAGCTTGAGTTCATTCATTCAGCAATAATCCATTGAGCACCTACTATGTTTCAGGCACGGTTCCTGCTGCTAAAGATACAGCCAGACTGCATCATTGTCCTCAGGGAATTTGCATTCTAGTGGGGTGAATAAAAAGGAAACAATCTTGGTGGGGCCCTCATGAAACAGGAAAAATACTGTGATGGGCCAGTTAAATACTAATTTGTATCAGCCTCTCCCAGTCCTGGAGGCCAGAAGTTCTGAGTCAGTGTCACTGGCTAAAGGCAGGGTGTTGGCAGGACCACAGACTCCTTGGAGTCTTTAGGGGAGACTCTGTCTCCCTGTCTTTTCCAGCTCCTAGAGCTGCATTTCTTGGCTCATGGTCACTCCCTCCATCTTCAAAGCCATCAATGCAGTCTTTAAATCTTTCGTCCATCACCTCACCTTCTCCTCCTATGGAATCAGAACTGAAGATAGTTTGGAGACAGTGACAAATATAGAAGATGATCCGGGATGGATGGGACCAAAGTCTGGACACTGTGATTACAACTTGTGGCAGGTGTCTCACAAAGTGGTGTGGTCATGCAGGAGTAATAAGCATTTGCTGGAAGGTTGCCACATGCCAGGTGTTTTACGGGCATTCCTCCTTTAATTCTCACAGTAACCCTTTGAGGGAGGTACTGCTTTGCTCACGAGAAAAACAAAGGCTCAAAGCTCAACTTACCGAGCGTCACATGGTGAGGAAGTGGAAATAGCAGGTTTAGAAGTGTTAAAGAACAAAATTCAACTAAGTTTGAAGATCACTGGCTTCATTAAGCAATTCATAAAATGGGCAGCATCACACATGTTCGTGGAAGGAAATGGAATGGCAGGGTGGTTTTTTCTTTCTTTCTTTTTTTTTCTTCCTTGTATATTATCTTTTCTTTGGTGAAAAATTGAGAAGGCCCACATAACAGATTACTTCACTGGTGTTGAGCAGAAAATTCCACACTGGTTGATTAAGATTATGTTTCTGGGAGAGGTTAAAACTGTAATTAGATCAGTAGATAGTTTTTAAAAAATATTTTTATTGATTTCAGAGAGGAAGGGTGAGGGAGAGAGAGAGAAACATCAATGATGAGAGAGAACAATTGATTGACTGCCTCTTGCATACCCCCTACTGGGGATCAAGCCCACAATCCAGGCTTGTGCCCTGACTAGGAATCAAACCGTGACCTTCAGGTTCATAGGTCAACCCTACCCACTAAGCCACTCTGGTCTGGCTAGGTTTGGTATCATGGGTTTTTTATCACATGTAGCACCATTTGGGCCTGTGGTTTTTTCTTCAACACAAGGAAGGCATCCTCCCTCCAGAGCAGAACCCTGAAGGAAGTCTTGCTACACAGTCTTCGGCTTAGCAGCATTGGAATCACCTAGGAACTCATTAAAAATGCAGAATCTTCGGTTCCACCCTAGACCTGCTGAATCAAACCTGCATTTAACCAGATCCTTAGTGACTCAAGTGCATGTGAAAGTCAGAGAATCACCACTACTAAGCAGCCCACCGGCAAAGCAAGGAACCCACCTTTCAGCAGCTGTGGAAGTGGAAATATCTTTCTCTCCAGGTTTAGAAGTGTTAAAGAACAAACACTTCTTTAACACTTCTAAACCTGCGCTTAAGGATACCAGGGAGCACAGTCAGTCTGATAAGTCTTATTTGAGTAAACAAATAACAAGTTATAAAAATACTCTCCAAGAGCATCGGCCTGTGGACCGAAAGGTCCCAAGTTTGATTCCGGTCAAGGGCATGTACCTTGGTTGTGGGCACATCTCCAGTAGGGGGGGTGCAGGAGGCGGCTGATCGATGTCTCTCTCTCATGGATGTTTCTAACTCTCTATCCCTCTCCCTTTCTCTTTGTAAAAAATCAATAAAATATATTAAAACAATACTCTCCAAGTATTTGTCTTAAGGCCCAAGGAAGGACATCTAAGTAACCGTTGTGCCCTGGGTGCCAAAATCCTTGCTGACTCGGTTATTTATCAGCAGTGTGTGCTGCAGGGTCCAGGGTGATAAATTATGGAAGAGAGCTATTAGATGACAGCACTCCCTCTTACATCAGGTGCTGGTGTTAGGCACAGTTTGCAATCTTCACAGCTAGGAGAGAAACATGATGACTGTGCTTCTGAAAGATGCTTACTCACTGAAGCCGGTTTCTCTCCCAGGCCCTTGTTAGGCTGGTACTCTCTTTCTAAACCTTAGGGTGTGTGGTTTTGGCTGAAGCAAGGAATAGAATACATAGAAATAGAAGATGGCTAGTACTTTTGTGTTTCTCCTGTTCTATTTGCAGTAGAATTGCTTGGTGCTGGCTAAACATATAGATCTTTAGGCTCCACTTGGAAAATTAGAGTCTCTAAGGGTGATATTCATAAATTTTAACAAGCTTACCGGGCAATCTTTACATAAACTAATTTTTGAGAATCACCACTGTATTGTAAAGAATCAGAAAAAGACAGGAGTGTAATGACTTTCTTAAAACTCATGCCCCATGCATAGTCACTTGTGCCATTTTCCTATAAGGTGTGGTATAGATGGTTGTCTTTTTAGGCGAGCCTTTTAGATCTATTAGTATCTAATAAAGGCAGGGCTAACTGATGGTGAATGGCTGAATGTAGAGTAAGGTAATTAAGTGCTAAAGAAATAGTAGTTAAACTTTAAACACATCTCCCATGTGATAGATATTAAATGACCGTGTGTCACCAGGCATGCCAAATCCACAGGATTCTACTAGAATTTAAAGCGTTAAGGCAACTGGCCATATTCCTTGAAAGATCTGACATAATGCCACGAATTGCCAGGAGGGGACAGCAGAGAGCTGCCGAACAGCCCACAGAGACCAGGGGATCCAAGGTTATCCATTAGGAGGATTGTTAGAATAGCAGCCAAAAAGCTGGCTACCCAGAGTGTCTGCTCAGGAGACATCTAGCCCTAAACGAGGAGAGCTGGGTCTGAAACAGAGGCAGTTACCTCTCATGAGAAATGGCAGTGCCCAGGCTAGTGGATGAAAGAGAGGCTGAAGTCAGAAAAGCAAGTCAGGTGAGTCAGAAGCAGGGTAAGCGGTGGGCTGCTGTGTCACAGGGAGATGGTGGGACCCTCAGGAAGCTGATGGGCTGTCAGGGATTTACAGTATTTTAGTGGCCCCAGCCCCGGTGAAATCAGGAAACAATACGGCCCTTGAGGAAGAACATTTCATAACCAGATCATTAAAAAACCTGGAACCTGACCCCTTAGTGGAGAAGCCCTTTGGTAGTGAGATCTTCAAAATCTTGTTGGAAAATGCACTGGTATAAAGAAAAAAAAAACTTAAGGAATACAAGACAGGACATGATAAAATCTCGCAATTAGGGTTCAATCAATACTTGCTCAAGAAGCTCCAGTGAAGGTGGAGATCAATGAAGGTTAGAGTGGTCAAGGAAGGCTTCTTTAAAGAACTGCAATTTGATCTGAGCCTTAATGCATTAGTATGATATAGAGAGGCGAAGAGGACACCTAATGAGCCAAGGGGAAAAGCTCCCTCTGTTTGCAGGGCTGTGGGGAGGCCCCTGGCTTGTATCAGGGTGCCGGGAGTTGGTGGAAGCCCGGAGCATAAAAACACTTGTTTGACCTTGGTTAAAATTTGTTTTGTTTGGTGGTTTCCAACATCCTGGGAAGGAATAGGGTCCTGATCCTTTAAGCAATCAGAGTGCATCATTCACTCAGAGGAAATACACATCGATTCCACTTGCAGGTGACATAGGTAGCTCACACTGGGTTTGCGAGGGAGAGGTGCTGCCTGATATCTTTTAGTTGGGGTGCCATGATCTTGACTCTTTAAATAGATAGGATCTGCTCAGTAACTGTCTGGATATATAAGATTGTCCCCAGCCCTAATTGGTTTGGCTAAGTGGATAGAGCATTGGCCCACAGACTGAAGGGTCCCAAGTTCGATTCCGGTCAAGGACATGTACCTTGGTTGTGGGCACATCACTAGTGGGGGATGTGCAGGAGGCAGCTGATTCATGTTTCTTGTTCATTGATGTTTCTAATTCTCTATCCCTCTCCCTTCCTCTCTATAAAAAATCAATAATATATATATATTTTTAAAAAAGATTGTACCCAGAATTTTAGGAAGATCATCAAAGATTTTATTGAGAACTAGAGGCCCAGTGCAAAAATTTGTGCATGGGGACCAACTGGCCTTGCCTTGATTGGAGCTGATTGGAGCTGGGATGGCCAAGGAAAGTGGGTGGTGGGAGGCTGGCAAGCCTGCCCTGACCCCTGCAGTGCACATCATAGCGACTGGTCGTCTGGTCGTTCTGGTTGTCCCAGTTGCTTAGGGATATATATATATATATATATATATATATATATTTATAAATATATTATGGAAACCATATTCTGTTCTGAGAACCACAGTGAACTATGCACTTATACAGTAAAGGATACAAGATATCCATCTTCCACCCACTAAACAGCTGGTGATTATTTCTTACAATCATGATCTAGGTAGGAATTATGATGTAGTTGGGTAGATGTTCTTTGTACATCCCATCTCTCCTGAAGTGCTGGCTTCTCACTTTTTATTACTGATCACTGGTAGGTCTTTTTGTCTTTGCATATACACTTATTTAAAATACTACCTCCTTTTCATTCATTTTTATAGATGGCTTCATCTCTCTTCAATGCACTAGCCTGTATTTGGGTTGTCAACACACTAACTCTTGTTTCTTTGATGTAGATTGTTTCTCAACTTCACTGAGGAATATAGCTTTTTGATCTGAGCAACTTGAAAGACAAAACACTTTCCAATCAATAACAGTGTCCTGGGGCAGTGATTCTCATGGGAATGGAGATGGGACTGGTGGTAAAGAAGGAAAGGACATATCACCCATCACAAAGGGAAACGTCACAGAGATCCGGAGAAATCCTCCTCTCCATCCCTGTGCTGATCTTAGCTAAGAGACACTGCATAATTTTAGGATCTGAGAAGCTGTGTGTATCTTGCAGTAATCACTGTTCAGTGTTCTCTATCTGCTGTTGGTTTGGTAGAGGTATTGTAATCCTTTTGGTGAATCCTTTTGGTAGAGCAAATCACTTCCCATTTGAGATCTAAAGAAAGCAGGTTCCTCATTGGATGTTCCAAGGATGTTAGGGTAGGAAGATATTTCCTTATAGTACATTCCTCAGGATGACAGGGCACTCATAATAAATTATTAGAGGTAGAGAAAAGAGCTGAAATTGGCTCAGTTTGAGGTTCCACATGACAAGGAGGATAACTTAGACGACCACTTGGAGTCCTTGAATTTCCTCTAAATGGCTGAGAGTTGCTAAAAGTGATGAGCAAATCTGAAATCACAGTTGAGCCTAGCTTTAGTTAAGTTCCGGCCATGTTAACATCGACTAAAATTGCCAGTATCTATAGCTGGGACTACACTGTACACCCTGCTACCTAATGTTTAGTACAATGAAATAATTTTAGTCCAATCCAGTAATTTAAACCATCTCTATAAATTTATTTTCTTTGTATAATCACTTTCTTCCAATCTCCACCCATTGTGCCTCTTCAGGGGGGTGTGGTTTGTGTAACCTTGGCTGGTGGAGATGGGATTCTTGAACTCTGTTATTCCTGTAACTGCTGTGATCTCTGTGGCAGAGGGGCTGAGCTGGGCTTCTCCCTGGCTTGGAGGATCCCAAGGTCATGAGCTCCATCAGAGTGTTGTTCAGCCAATATTTGCTGCTGAACTACAGCGGGTTGGCCTTTATCATTGCACCAGGTTTCCATGTTAACTTAGTGCTCGCCTGGTTCTTGCTGTGCTGTGGGTACCCTGGGAGTCTGGCTGGAACTCCCTATTATGACTGCTTCTGTGAAACTCCCCAGACTGACTCTCAGGGCCTTTAGGGAGCTCCAGGCACCATCCCCGGGACCAGAGGCAGTTTTGGAGAGTTCACAGAGAACTCTCCTCTATCTAATTACGAATCACTAGAAGCCCAGTGCATGAAATTCGTGCACTATTAGGGTCCCTAGTGGCTGCCAGTTGCCAGCTGCCAGCCAGGGCCTCCCTCCTCCTTCCCTCAGTGGGCCCTGCCCCCTGGTCAAACTCTGGGACCACTTCCCAGTAGAGGGGACAATTTGCATACTATGCTTTTTATTATATAAGATCATCAAATTCTGTCTGGGTGCCCTCATTGGGTATTTTCATTCCAGTGTTGGAAACCACAAGCTAGACAGTTTTTCTGGAAATTTTCTCAAACCCTCCCTGATTTACCTCTGTTCTCCAGGACTCTAAGGGAGATTGAGATACATTTTCCCTTCCTCTGCCTCCTTTGTTCCTTCCACCATTCCCTCAGTTGGAAGATAAAAATTTTGGACTTTCCTCAACATCTTTTATTCTTTTTACCCTTGGGTAGCAAGCTTCTGGTGAGCATCAGATGTGCAAGGAGTATCCTTGCTCAAGGTGTGGTCCGAGGGCCTGCAGCATCAGCCTCACCTGCAAGCTGATGGGAAATGCAGACTCTCAGATCCACTTAGACTTAATGGATCAGAAGCTGCATTTTTAACAAGACTTATGTGCACATGAAGGTTTGAGAAGCATAGGTGTAGAAGAAATGGTATAATCTAGTTTACTTAGGCTTGGCCCTTAGCAAATTAATGGAAGTTAAAGAGACTTAGAAAATCCTTTTTTTTCCTCTTGAAAAAGCTTGCTTTTATAGACCATTAAGTTGTTGCAAAATTGTATATTGGAATTCTGAAGCTGAATATTAGCTTTTTTTTTCACTCTTGCTATAATAATCTTAACCTTCTCTAAGAAAATAGATGTTTCTAATAGGCTATGGGAAGAAGTTCAATAAAGGGAAATGCAGACGACAAAGCTACTTAACCATATTAAAATGTTATCCCATATATATTTTGAAAAAAAGAGAAAAAATAATTAGAGATGAGTTAAGTTGGTGACAATACACTTTAAAAAATGTTTTATTAAGTTTTAGAGAGGGAGGAAGGGAGAGAAATAGAGAGATAGAAACATCAGAGAGAGGGAAATATCATCCACTGGCTGCCTCCTGCATGCCTCCTCTTGGGGATTGAGCCCGCAGTCCAGGTCTATGCTCAACCGCTGAGCCACACCAGCCAGCAACAATATACCTTTTTACATGTCAGTTTTTCTAATTTACTCTGGTACTGTGCTGTTTGTGAGTAGAAAGCAAATTTAATTGATTTGGGTCACTATCTTCATGCTTCTCATAGTGTATTTTGCCAAAACACTCTAAAAAGATGGGCTTCATAACCTATCAGTTTACAAAAATGCTGTGACCTACACATTCCTCTTGGAGACTTACAATACACATCTTCATTATAAAGAACTGCCAGAAATCCTCCAAGAAATCCCTTAAAGATAAGCTCACAGGAGCTTCTAAACCTCTTTTGTCCCTGGAACACTGTTTCATGTAAGTAATATGCTTTAGTGTAACACAAGACTTGTGTTCTCTGGGAATGTTTTAGAATATTCTCATTTAAAATATACCCTTATATTGAATATTTAATGATTGCCTATTCTAAGGTGTGGTGCTGTCCCCATGCTCCACCTGGGGACTCACAACTGGTGCAAACAGATCCAGGTTCTTTTTACTCACCAGCAAGGTCATGGCCCCTCGATGCTGCAGGACACTCCAGGCAATGCCCCTTCTCCCCTTTGCTCCAGACCCACTGCTCTGTCCTCCATGTCTGTTTTTTGTATCTCTTTCTTGTTTTCTGCCTCTCTAACCCACCAGTTCAGTTGATACCATAGATTGTCTGCTTGCCTCTCAATTCATTTCATCACAGATATAACCTCTTAGATCTCCTTGAAATTGAGAACAAACTGATTTGTAAAAGAAGCTGCCAGCTCTCACTTCACAGCCCAGATCAAGCTCCCAGGCCAACTTCCTGAGATTCCTGCTGACGAGGAGAGTTGGACAATTACTGAAGTAAATTTTCTCTAATGAGTCCGCTCGAATGGCCTGACCACAGCTGCGAGAGGCAAATAAATGGCTTTACAAGCCCAAAAGGAGGACACATCCTCTGTAGAAGATTTCTGGCCCTTTCCTGGCATAGTGTTGGAAAAGTTTTCAAATTCTGTGTGAGACTAGTCTTACAATTTCATACTTTTTCTGGTAACAGTGTAGAGATAAGGCACATAAATATTTAAAAAGGATAGGGTCTCAGGCGATCTCTCTTTTTTTTTTTCTTTCTCATAGTGAAGAGTCTCATGTGTATTGTATTTGAAAACCAAACCTCATTCTCTAGTTACACATATGGTCAACTGTGTATAGATTAGCATGAAGTGTTTTCTATGGAACGAATTTTGGTAGATATGAGTCAGAAGAGAGTCCTGTAGTTAAAAAGTAGAGAACTGCTGGCATGGTAGTTGAAATATTGGTAGAGTCAGAATGGAATGGAAGGAACATCAATGGGTTGTCAAAAGGTAGTAGAGTTGGCTTAGTGGATAGAGCATTGGCCTGTGAACCAAAGGGCCTTGGGTTTGATTTTGGTCACGGGCATATCCTTGGTTGCAGACTCCTTTCTCCCTGGCCCGGGCCCTGGTCGGAGCTTGTGAAGGAGGCAACCAATTGATGTGTTTCTCTCACCTTGATGTTTTTATCTGTTTTTCACTCTCCCACTCTCTCTAAAAATTAATGGAAAAATGTCCTCGGGTGAGGATTACAAACAAACAAACAACAACAACAACAACAAAGGTAGCAGAGTTACATACCCTCAAGCCATGACCTCATATAGGCAGGATGTACTTCCTGCTCCTTCACTAGGGTTTGGTCATGTTTCTTGCTTTGGTCAATGGGATGGTAGCAGGCCTAACTTGAGCAGAGGCTTGAAATATGCTTGTGCACCAGGCCAGTGTGGCTCAATGGTTGATCATTGGCCTGTGAACCAGGAGGTCATGGTTTGATTCCTCACCAGGGTTTATGCCCAGGTTTCAGGCTCAATCCCTAGTAGGGGGTGTGCAGGAAGCAGCTGATCATTGGTTATCTCTCATTATTGATGTTTCTATCTCTCCCTCCTTTTTTCTCTGAAACCAATAAAGTATATATATTTTATTTTTAAAAAATGTAATAAATCTTTATTGTTCAGATTATTACAATTGTTCCTCTTCCTCCCACCCCCACCACCATAGCTCCCCTCCATCCGGTTCTCACCCCACCCTCTGCCCTTACCTCCCCTCCCCCATTGGTCCTCATCCATAGGTGTATGAGTTTTGTCCATTCTCTCCCTGCAAACTCTTCCCCCCGCCCCCCCGCTTTCTCCCTGAGAATTGTCATTCCACTCCCTTTCTATGCCCCTGATTCTATTATATTCACCAGTTTATTCTGTTCATCAGATTTTTTAATTCATTTGATTTTTAGATTCACTTGTTGATAGATATATATTTGTTGTTCATAGTTTTTATCTTTACCTTTTTATTCTTCTTCTTCTTAAAGAGTACCTTTTAGCATTTCATATAATACTGGTTTGGTGTTGATGAACTCTTAAGTTTTTTTTTTTAATTTGTGAAGTTCTTTATCTGCCCTTCAATTCTGAATGATAGCTTTGCTGGGTAGAGTAATCTTGGTTGTAGGTTCTTGCTATTCATCTCGTTGAATATTTCTTACCACTCCCATCTGGCCTGCAGAGTTTCTGTTGAGAAATCAGCTGACAATCATATGGGTGCTCCCTTGTAGGTAATTAACTGTTTTTCTCTTGCTGCTTTTATTATTCTCTCTTTGTCTTTTGCTCTTGGTATTTTAATTATGATGTGTCTTGGTGTGGTCCTCTTTGGATTCCTTTTATTTGGGGTTCTGTGCACTTCCTGGACTTGTAAGTCTATTTCACCAAGTGGGGGAAGTTTTCAGTCATTATTTCTTCAAATAGGTTTTCAGTATCTTGCTCCCTCTCTTCTTCTGGCATCCCCATAATTCTGATGTTGGTATGCTTGAAGTTGTCCCAGAGGCTCCTTCCACTATCTTCAAATATTTGGATTCTTTTTTTCTTTTTGCTTTTCCAGTTGAGTGTCTTTTGCTTCTTTGTATTTCAAATCTTTGACTTGATTCTTGCGTTCTTCTAGTCTGCTATTAGGTCTCTGTATAATATTTTTTATTTCAATCAGTGTATGTTTAATTTCTAGTTGGTCCTTTTTCATCTCCTCTTGGGTCTTGCTAAATTTATCTATTTTTTTTCTAGGATATTCTTGAAAAACCTTATAACCATGGATTTGAACTCTATATCTAGTCATTTGTTTTCCTTTATTTCTTTTGTTTGTGATCTGTTTCTTTGTCTCCACATTTCACTGCTTCCCTGAGTTGGTAGAGTAGCTTTGTGTGCTAGGTGTCCTATGTGGCCCAGTAGCTCTGTCTCCCCAGTTACTTGAGGTGGACTATCTTGGTGGACACCCTTGTGGACTGTGTATACAGCCTTGTTGTAGTTAAGTTTTGATTGTTGTTGGTATCACTGAGGGGAATTGATCTCCAGGCCAATTGGTTGTGAGGATCAGCTGTGTCTCTGCTGGACAACTTCTGTGCTGGAGACAACCTTATGATAGAAGACTTGCACAATTGCAAAAGCCTCTGTGTTTGGCTTGGATAGGGTGTAGTTTCAGGGCTAAGCAGACAGCCTTGGCTTTTCATCACCCCTGTCCTAATAGGCCCCTGGGTCTCAGTGTCCCTGGGTAATCTCTGCAGCCATCTCCGTGCATACTTGAGACCTCTGCCTTTCATGGCTCCCCTGAGTTTCCGTACAGTCTGGGGACCCGTATGAGTCTGGGTCCCCAGGGTCTTTCCTGAAACTGGGGTTCAGTGCAATTGAAAGTGGAGTTCAGCATGGTTGAGAGGTTTCTTCTTCCTCCTGCTAGAGAAAGCCAGTGACACAACCAGCAGTCGGTCCTCTCTGCATGCACTGGCTTGCGCTCCTCCAGACCTCTGCCTTTCGTGACTTCCCTAAGTTTCTGCGCACTCCTCTCTTTTCCCGACAGTCCAGACTCTTGCTCCCCTCATCCCCCCCTTATGCCTGGAATTCAGTGCAGTCAGAACTGTGGTTCAGTGCAGTTGGGATTTTCTGTCTCCCTCCTGCTAGAGGAAGCTAGCCAGGCACTCCACTGCCTGTCCTCTCTACGTGTGTGTCTTCGTACCTCAGCTTTTTGCAGTTCCTCTGAGTCTCCATGAGCCCCTCTCTTTCCTTCTAGTTGTAGAATTTCCACTCAGCCAGCTTTTCTGTGGTTCTAGATGATGTCTGTTTTGTCTTTTAGCTGTAGTTTTGAAATTGTTGTGCGAGGCAGCAGTTTAGGTGTTCACCTATGCTGCCATCTTGGTTTTCTCTCAAAGTATATATATTTTAAAAAGAAATATGCTTGTGCAAGAGCTCCTCCTGGTAGCTGCTGCCCCATCAGTCTAGGTTGCAGAAGGAATCCTCCAGAAGCTGACCTGATTCTAACCCATAGCCCAAAGTGTGATGAGTAAGGGAACATCTCCTAAAGGAGTCACTTACACATGTGTGTGTCTTTCCACACTTCCAGGTTTATTAGGGGAGATCTCTCTAATTAGCCAATAGAGTCACACACAGGTTAAACACATAGTGGAGAGGCTTATGCCATAGAATCAGGCAGAGTGAGCATCTAGTGCTAAGTCCCAGTCACTGTGATGGTGTCCAAAGATGGAGAGGTGAGTGTTGATATCAAGCCAGGCAGTGACAGTGGCTGCTCAGGCCCATGGAGTGGAAGTCTAGGTGAGCTCTGAGTATGACCCATGGTATAGACAAGCTCAAGCATTGGGTGGTCGGAGTTCAGAGTTCTTATAGCCTACAGGGGATCAAGGTTTCACTCATAGTAGTGTCTAGATAGAGTCCTTCTCCAACTGTGGTTTTGGGTATTCTGGGCCCCTCCTAAGGGCATTCTGGTTATACCTCATTGCCTCAGTCTTGATATAAAATTTTACATAATTGTCATGACTGACAGTGACTCCATATTGGATTGTCAAGGGTGTCTAAAAAGTCTACTCTGCTCTTGCTTTATACACCAAAGCCCAGCCCAGCCAATTCTCACCCTGAAGCAGAGGAGCCTAACTGAGCCCAGCCTAGCTCAGGAAAATTATTGTCAACCAGCAATAAATGTTTGCTGTAAGCCATGGGATTGGGGGGTGGGTTGTTATGCAGCACCTATTGTGGCAATCATTGCCTAATATATTGGCTTAAACAAAGTAGAATAGATTTCTCTATTGCATTGTTTCTTAAAGACCTTCATCTTCTATGTGCATGGAAAATCTTTACTATGGCCATAGAATGAGTGGCATTTCCCACTGGAACTTAACTTTTCAGAACAATTTTTGATATCAAAGTAGGTAGCGATATAACCAGTGTTGGCCTTTAGGGAAAGGATGAACCACTCCTTTACCCCCTGCTTCTGAATGCAGCACACACATAGAAGTCCATCTCAATAAGACAGATAGCTAATATGATGGGTTACAGTTACATGGTTATTGGGTCATGGTGTTAGAAAGAATAGTTTTGGATGTGGAGAGAGGAAAGGTGACATTTTAAAGATTGCCTTGTGTCTCATCTTCATGCACTTGGCTGTTAATACATCTATAGCAAATATTCTTTCTTTGGGAGATGGGTATAAAAGATAGTATGAAATGGGAAAAAATACATGATCTGTCTGAGGCAAGAAAGATACCCAGCTGTGAGGAATGGAAATATAAGGGTGCCAGTAATGTCATCTACCTGATTATTACACCCACCAGTTCATTAGGTAGGTTTCCTTACTAAGTTTTCCTAGTGCATCCTTTTTTCCTGTGTTGGCTGAATGGAGCTGCCACCTCATTGGGAGGTGCCTCCTACCTTGAGAAAGCCCAAGATGGGCGACTTTGAAATATTCTGCTAGAGGTCTCAAGAAGAGATGACCAATTTTCCTTCCAGGTGTACATGTTCTTGGGTTTCTCTCTCCTTGCCTGCTCTTGCCATTAGAGGGATAAAATCCAGATGCTAAGAGACCAAGGAGGCCATTTGCTTTTAGCCTTTGGGACAGGGATTGGAAAGCCATTTTCCAGAACCAGGTAGTAAATATTTTAGTCTTTGCAGGCCATATAATTTGTAACACAGCTACTTATTTCCATCACTGCAGTAAGAAGGCAGCCACTGACAATACTTGAAGGAATGTATATGTCTAAGTTCCAGTAAGACTTTATTTACAAAAACAGGTGATAGGCCTGGCCATTTTTATTCAGTGGTTAGATCATCGGCCCACAGACTAAAGGGTCACTGGTTAAATTCCAGGTTAAGGTTAGGTACCTGAGTTGCAGGTTTAGTCCTCAGCTCCAGTCAGGTGCATTTGGGAAGCAGCCCAATTGATGTGTCTTTCTCATAATCATGTTTTTTTTCTCTCTCTCTCTCTCTTTTCTCTTTCTTCTTCTCTCCCTTTCCCCACCCGCCTCTACCTTCTCCTTCCCTCTCACTTTCTCTAAAAATCAATGGAAAAAATATCTTCTAGTGAGGATTCATAACAATGAAAAATAGGTGGTGGGATGAATATGGCCCATGGGCCATAGTTTGCTGACCTCTGCTTTGGGAAATGGGTTCTTATAGCTAACATACCACTGTACATTGTAAAGAAAATGTCTTTTTCTGAGATTTCCCCTTGGCACATCTTGATCAAAAACTTGTGGTACAAAGTGTTGGATTTGCATATCTTGGGCTTATGTTATCTTTTGTTGTATTTTTTTTTTAAATTAATTTTTATTAATTTTTATACATATCTCCCCATTGCCCCTCCTCCCTCCCAGGCGTACCCCGACCCCCCAGTGTCTGTGATCATTGGTTATGTTTATAAGCATGCATACAAGTCCTTTGATTGATCACTTATTTACCTCACCTAACTTTAATCTTTCTGCTATAATTTCACAGTCTGTTTGATGCTTTATGATTTTTGTCCTCCTGAGAATTATCAGTCTACTCCCTTTCTGTGCTCCTGATTCTATTATATTCACCAGTTTATTCTGTTGATCAGATTTTTAATTCACTTAATTTTTAGATTCACTTGTTGACAGATGTGTATTTGTTGTTCATAATTTTTTGTCTTTTACCTTTTTCTTCTTCCTCTTCTAAAAGGGTACCTTTCAGCATTTCATATAATACTGGTTTGGAGTTGATGAACTCCTTTAGCTTTTTCTTCTCTGTGAAGGTCTTTATCTGCCCTTCAATTCTGAATGATAGCTTTGCTGGATAGATTATTCTTGGTTGTAGGTTCTTGTTGTTCATCACGTTGAATATTTCTTGCCACTCCCGTCTGGCCTGCATCGTTTCTGTTGAGAAATCAGCTGACAGTCGTATGGGTGCTCCCTTGTAGGTAATAAACTGTTTTTCTCTTGCTGCTTTTAATATTCTCTCTTTGTCTTTTGCTCTTGGCATTTTAATTATGATGTGTCTTGGTGTAGTCCTCTTTGGGTTCCTTTTCTTTGGGGTTCTGTGTGCTTCCTCGACTTGTAAGTCTATTTCTTTTACCAGATGTGGGAAGTTTTCAGTCATTATTTCTTTAAACAGGTTTTCAGTATCTTGCTCTCTCTCTTCTTCTGGCACCCCCACAATTCTGATGTTGGTATGCTTGAAGCTGTCCCAGAGGCTCCTTACATTATCTTCACATTTTTGGATTCTTTTCTCTTCTTGCTTTTCCAGTTGAATGTTTTCTGCTTCTTTATATTTCAAATTTTTGACTTGATCCTTGCCTTTCTCTAGTCTGCTGTTAGTACTCTGCGTAATAGTATTCATTTCAGTCAGTGTATTTATTATCTTCTCTTGGGTCTCACTAAATTTATCCATCTTTTCTAGCATATTCTTGCAAAACCTTATAAGCGTGGTTTTGAACTCTATATCCAGTCGTTTTTTTTCCTCCATTTCTTTTGCTTGTAATCCCTTCCCTTGTCTCGGCATTTTCACTGTGCCGGGGAAACTTCTGTGCTGGATTCAGCCGCAGAAGCCTCTGCTGAGCTTGGGAGGGTGGAGTCTCAGGGCTTAAGGGACCGCCTTGCCTTCCAGTCGGCCCCACCCTCCACAGCCCCTGAGTCTCACGTGACTGGGTAATGGCTGGAACGGGTCCTTGTGCGCGCGCACCCGCAGCGCCTCTGACCGCTGCCTTTCCGGCTCCCCTGCGAACCAGGACCACACGAGTCTAGGTCCCCAGGGTTTTGCCCAAAACAGGGGCCCAGTGGACTCAGAAGTGGCACAGTTGGGAGGGTCTGTCTCCCGCCCACTCGCGAAAGCCAGCGGCACAATCAGCAATCCGTCCTCCGCGTGGTGCCGTGCGCGACCAGACCTCCGATCCTTTGCAACTCCCCTAAATTTCCGTGCACTTCTCCCTTTTCACAGTCCAAACTCCCCCCGTATGAGTTTCGGCTGGATCTGGGGTTTAGTGTCGTAAGAGAAGGGGTTCAATGCCGTTGGGAGTCTCCGTTTCCCTCCCGCCAGAGAAAGCCAGCCAGGTACTCCAGCACCCGCTCTCTCAGCGCGCTCTTCTCCGTACCTCAGCTTTTTGCAGCTCCTCTGGGTCTCTGTGAGCCCCTCTCTTTCCCTCTAGTTGTAGAACTTGCACTCAGCCAGCTTTCCTGTGGTTCTGGATGATGTCCGTTCTGTCTTTTAGTTGTAGTTTTGAAATTGTTGTGTGAGGCAGCAGTATAGGTGTTTACCTATGCCGCCATCTTGGATTCTCCCTCTGTTGTATTTTTTTTTCACAGACAAGACCAAAAAATAACTTGTGATTCTCTTATGAGTTAAGCTGTATTCATAATAATTTTGCCCCTGGTATGGAGAAAGAAACATAAATATACCAAGCTTTGATTAGCCTATATAATATTTATTATTTTTAAACTCTAAAAGAAGTTTATTCTAAAAACTTTATCTAATTTTTTGATCATTTTTTTATTGTATTACATGTATACATATTTCTCTATTGCCCCCCCATCCCAGACATACCCCAACCCCCCAGTGTCACTTTATCTATTTTTGTATGCTACTCAGTGATTATGAAGTCTATCTATTTACAACTTTTGCTCAAGATTTAAAGAAAAAAAATGGAGTACTGTTTTTAGAAGAATTTCTACAGATTCTGAATTCCAAGCAACATGTCACAACATTTCTGATTTGTGACATTAAGAACTTTCTGTTTTAGGTCTTAGATCAGTTGAGTGTGACAAGACAATCTGAAGATGAATTCTGCAACTGTGTGAAAGCAAGACTCAATAACTTATACATAGTAAAACTTTAATAAATATTTTTATTGACATAATAAATAATAACTTGGCCTCTTACTTTGTAGATGCTTGACATTTACTTCTGTATTTCCTACAAAAGACATATTGGAGACAAATCCAATAGCAAAATAGGTTGCAGAAAATTAAATATTACAACTTGATTAATTACAGAAAGGCAAATCAAATTTTCAAGAGAGCCATCACAAGACAGGAAGACACTGATGTTTTGCTTGTGCACTAGAATGGTTGTCAGCATATTTAGCACCGTGGTGTGTCAGTAGGAATAACTGTGAATTCAACTCCACACTAATGAGACCCACACCATCTGCACAATAATCTTCCTGCTTGTCTGTGTGTTTGAAACGTTAATGATGCCACCTCAAACATGGCCCAGATTTCTCCCCTTTTATGAATCTCCTAGGTTTTTGACCACCGTTACTTCTTATAGGGTAACTGCAGGTAGTGTGTTTAAGGACGCTGAAATAGAATTACACAAGAAGCCATCCCTGCTGTTCGTGATCCACTTAATTGCCAGTCCTGCTAGATCACCCATCAGGTAACCACAAAATTTTTCTAAAGAAACAGAGTCAAAATCAAGAGGGCAGATTTGACTGTTGCCAGCATGTGGCTGCATTTTGCTGCCTTTTGGTGCCAGTGGATACATTTTCAGGCTTGCAAAGGCAAATAGGTCTCAGGCACCATCATCCCTTATTCCTCAGTGAACAGTTTCTTCAGACATTAGGGGAGCACAAACATGCAAGCAGAGGATCCTGGCAATTTATAAATCTCTACTTTAAATTCCATCCTATTGGTTTCCTGAACTCTCTGAAATCTAATTAGACAATTTTCTGTCTGGTTTTCTCCCCAGGGCTTATGTGCTTTTGTGTCTTCTCATTTTGAAGCCTAATGAGCGGAATTGGACTCATCCTTATTAGCTGGTCTTCTTGAGGTCCACAGAACCACATCCAGAGCGAAAAATCACAGGTAACAGTTCCAATTAGGAGAATGGGGAAACTTTCTTCCCAAAGAACTCAAAGCAGTAGCCTGGGTTACATTTGTTCTGGATTAGTTCTTGCTTTCTTACCTCAGACAGGGAGGCTTTCTGATAAAATCAAACCAACAAAGAACCAAGGTGTGTTAAAGGCTTTGGAAATGATCCAAACAAAGTATTTATTATCATTGCTTCTTCTATTGCATTTTTATGAGAGTAATACCTTGTAATGAGCCTACTCGAAGGGATGTATTTTAAAAGACAGTCTAAGACTATCACATATTGTGTCTACTGAAGTCATAAGAAAGGTCAGATTTTGTTTGCCTTTATTTTGACATCTAGAGTCTATTCCTCTTACTTTTACTACCAACTCTTTGGGGGGAATCTTCCTTATTATTTTTTTGTTGTTGGTGGTAAATTTTCACTTTTCAAGTATATTGTTATCCCTATTGTCTAAGCCAATCAAATTATTGCATGCCATCCGGCTACCAAAATGAGTTTTATTAGGCCAATAAGATATCTTTAGATTTGCTGAGACATTTGGGATTAAGGCAAGTGTTCTTTTTACTACATAGAAATAGAACACACTGTAGTTCTTTGTGCTTTTGCAGCCACATTGCTCTCATGCAAATGCTAACTATGGATTGAACATCTGAAGGCAGAGCTAAGAATTAAAGAGGAAAAAAGATTTTGGGGAACATCATTGGAATAATGATCAATCCATACCCAATTTCCTTCCGTATTTTTCAATTATATAAGACTAGAGGTCTGGTGCATGAATTCATGCACGGGTGGGTCCAGGTGCCACAGGAAGTTGACTGGCCAGCCCTGCCCTCAATTGAGATGTTGGGGGCCGATCAGGGGCCAGGCCAGCTTGGGAGAGAGGCCGATTGGGGCTTGGATCAGGCCGGTTGGCTGCTGTGGTGTGCATCATAGCCATTGGTCATTCCGGTTGTTCCACTGTTCTGGTTGCTGGACTTTTATATATATAGATAATAAATTCTCTTCTTGCTTAAGTCACTTTGGGTTATGTTTTCTGCTACTTATAAGGCAATAAGGCCTAAATATTCAGATATGGATAACAACTGCTCATGCTGAAGGGAACCTGAGGTATGCTCCCTCTAATGCCTGTTTTTAGAGGGATGCTCCCACTAATGCTCCCTCTAATGCATAAATCAGGGATAAGGGACACTGAGTTGGCAGCAAGTCTGATAGAGGGGGAGGTACATCTAGCATCTGGATGTACCTCTGTCTTTTCCTGCCTTTAAATTAAGGACTGTATCTATCATTAGGCCACAAGATACATTCTAGAAAATTGCTTAATCTTTTAAGTTTATTCTCATTCAAACATGCCAATTCTGTATAATGTCAGGTCTTACTTCTGTCTTCTAAAATGAAGTCACATCTGGTTTGACACCAAAAATAAAATAAACAGGTACTGTATAGGCAGGCCCTTGGCTTATCAACCTGAGTTGAAACTATAACATCTCCTATATGGCTATTGATGGGCCTGTGATACCCTGAAAATGGGCACTGATCCTACCCATTGGCATCAGATAACTTGACTTGGACCCAAACTCTCACAGTGTTATATCCGACCCAACCTCTGGGATCTAGAGTCTGAGCTCCCATCCCATCTCTTCAACTGAGAGCAGTCCCCCCAGTGGGACTCAGTTGAGAGCGCTCAGCCTCCCAGTCCCAGCAGCCAGAACTGTGCGTTCTTTCATCCTGGAGGGGCAATGCAGGCAGCACACAGCAGCATCTACTACAGCTAGGTTTGGCACACTGTGGCCCGTGGGCCAAATGCAGCCTGCCACATGTTTCAGTAAATAAGCTATGATTGAATCGTAGCCATGATCAGCCTCTTTCCTTTTGCTTATCGCTGCTGCTTTCCTCGACAAGGGCAGAATTTAGTGGTTGTTCCTAAAATATTTACTCTCTGGCCCTTTAAAAGATTTCTATGACACATGAAGTAGAAGCAGCCAAATCCAAAGTGAGGGCAGGGTGGATGGAGGGAAAGGTGAGCATAAGGGGAACATTCTTGCTCAGACAGGAGACCTCATTAAAAATTTGCCTCAACCCATTTTAGTTACAAAGAGGTAACCTCCTTCAGACTTCACTGAGCTGATCTGCAGCCTGCCTCAGGGTTTTCTCTTTTATTTACGTGATGGGGTCAAAGAAGGAGGCCCATGGTTATTCTTACCTAGGCAATGCAATTCATGAGAAGCTTGTACGCTTTATATTTGTAAATTTATTTCCTACAGGAAAAGAGGGTGGTCAACCCAATCTCTCTTGCATTTAAACAGGGTCTGTAAATAAACATTTGAGCTATCCTGGAGCCCTAAGGCTAGTGTTAGAGGGAATGGGGGAGCCCCAGGGGAGCCATGGCTCCATATCCAGGGTCAGAAAGAAAGGCATCCAAATGTCCCGCCAACCAGCCAGCCAAGATGTGCACTGAGAGCAAATGAGGCCTCCCAAGCTACTCTAGGAGCTTGTTCTTTTCAATAGAGTATGTGGTGCTTATCATTCACTTAAAATAGGTAGTTTCTATAACAACCGTCCTAACTTTAATAGATATGTGCTCCTCTCTTTGTTTTGAAGGAAAACAATGTTTCAAAGAATATGTTTCTGCTTTCCTAACTAATCACTTTCAAGATTGAAAAAGGTGTTTTGACTCATAACTTCATAGGGGACTGAGTTGTCTCCATGAGTTCTGAATTACTGCGAAGGCCAGAAACCCATCTCTCTCCATGCAGCAGTACAGTTAGATGCATTTGAAGTCTTGGTCTGGGCTGAGATTGTTAAAATGCAAGACACACCCAGCTGACATGGCTCAGTGGTTGAATGCTGACCTATGAACCAGAAGGTCATGGTGTGATTTCTGGTCATGAAACATGCCCAGATTATGGGCTCAATCCCAGTGGGGCATGGCAGAAGCAGTTGATCAATGATTCTTTCTCAAAATTGATGTTTCCATCTCTCTCTCCCTCTCCCTTCCTTTATGTAATCAATAACACATTTTTTTTTAAAAAAAATACAGGACACTCAGAAGATAGATGACACCCAGGAGTCCTTCAGCAAGGCAGGTGGAGGTAAGGTAAAAGATGAAATGTAAGCTTTCAAAGGGTGAGGGCAGCATTTCTTAAATCATGAGAAAAGACCATCTACCTGAAGAGTGCTTGGAGAGCGCGATTTAAAAAATAGACTACTGGACTCTAACTCAGTCCTTCCAAATCTGATGTAGGAGAGTGGACTTTTAAAAATAAGCTCTTTGGGTGATTCTGGTGTGCGCAAGTTTGAGGATCAATAACAGCTCAGCTTATGTGCCATTACATCCAGGGGAAAATGGTTTCCAGTTAATAATGAGGATTTTTTTCAATAGATGGAGTTACACATATGTTGATATATATGTGATTTGTTATGTATGCTATTTTGTCGTATTGAGAGCAAGTTTCAAAACTTCATATGTCAAATTTGCTGAAAGTGTTAATTTCATAGATATTTTTACACTTAAAGATGTTAAATTTTGTGCCAAAAACAGAGCATTTATGGGAAGTTTTAATTAATTATTTTGAAGAAAAAGTTATCATATACTTCAGGAAACTTATGGTGAACATGCTTTATCTCAAGATACTTGTGAATACTGATTTAAACATTTTAAAAGTGATGATTTGAATGTGAAAGACAAAGAATGTCCAGATCCACCAAAAAAAAGTTTGAAGATCAACAATTACAAGCAATATTGGATGAAGATGTGTGTTAAACTCAAAAACAACATGCAGAAAGATTAAAAGTTGCTCTGCAAACAATTTCCGATTGTTTATAAGAAATGGGAAAGATTTTAAAGGAAGGAAAATGGGTGCCACATCAACTGAATGAAAGACAAATGGAAAACCGATAAGTCATCAGTAAAATGTTGCTTTAATGGCATGAAAGAAAGTCTTTTTTTTTTTTTTGCATCGAATTGTGACTGGTGATGAAAAGTGGATTTATATTGAGAATCCCAAATGCACAAAATCATGGGTTGATCCAGGTCAACCATCAACATTGCCTGCAAGGCCAAATCGCTTTGGAAAGAAGATAGTGCTCTGTGTTTGGTGAGATCAGGAAGGTGTGATGTATTATGAGCTTCTAAAACCATTAATACTGATTGCTACCGACAACAAATAATCAGTTTGAACCATGGTTTGATCATGAAATGACCAGAGTGTGCTAGAAGACACGACAAAGTAATTTTGCTTCATGATGATGCACCATCACACACTTCAAAACCAGTTGAAGACATGTTAAAAGATCTTGCCTGAGAAGTATTAACCCACCTGCTGTATTCACCAGACCTTGCTCCTTCAGATTACCACTTGTTCTGATTGATTACACACACTTTCTGAGCAGCAAAACATACAAAGAAATGGAAAATTGGGTCTCTGAATGGTCTGCCTCAAAACAGGAAAAATTCTATTGGAACGGTATCCACAAATTACCTGAAAGATGGGGGAAATGTGTAGCTAGTAATGGCCATTACTTTGAATAAAGCACTTTTGATGTTTCTCTTGAAATTATTGTGTTTTCTTTGATTACAAAATCCACCATTATTAACAGGTACACCTGGCATAATAATAAAAGCAGAATATGCTAATTAGACTGGATGTCCTTCTGGACAAAGCCCAGGGCTAGAGGGAAGCCCGGGTCCCAGGTGCCAGAGGTAAACTGGTGCCAACAACTGGGAGAAGGAAGGCCTATTCTTGCACAAATTTCATGCATCGGGCCTCTAATATATATATATAATGTCTCAGATATTTCATTCATTTTTTTAAAACTCATTTAACTAACATTTAAACATTAATTGACTACTTACTGTGTTGTAGACATTGTGTTTGTGCCAAGAAGTATAAAGAGAATCTCTACCTTCATAGAGTTCACAGTCTGGCAATTGCTTCCATTTTGCAGATGATGGATTATGGCTAAAGATGTTAAGTAGCTTATAAAGATAGACTGCTTCTAGGTGGCAGAACTAAGACTCAGTTCTGAACTCCTGAATCCTAGTCTAGTGTTCTGTTGAGTCTTACTTCTAACATTTTAAATATAATGATGCCTCTTTTAAAAAATTAGACTTCATGGCAAAGAGAATGAAGAATCATACTCAGCATACCTTCACCACCTTTCTTTATGTTGCAGCCATCATTTTGGAGTCAGAAATACTGCTATCCCTGAGAGATAATGCTCCCTGTAATCTCACTTTAATCATGTACAAGCCTTGAGACTTTCTTGAGTGAATGGATTTTTTAAAATAAGGTTCTTTGGCAACTTTCCCGAGTAAGCTCTCCTAACAGGAGGTTTCAGAGAACAAGGTCAAGTGCTGCCATGATGTTGAATGAGAGGAAAATGGAGATGAAGTTATTAAATGTGGGACTTAGGAGGCTGTTAGTGACCTTCGGGTGAGCAGATCCTGTCCAGTGGTGTGGACGAAAGCCAGAAAGCAGGAGAGTGAATGGGAGTTGAAGGAAGAGCAGGAGAATCATTGAGCACAATTCAACGATCAAGATAAATGGAGACAAGTAAGTGGTAGAAAATGAGTCAGGGAACAAAAGTTGGCCAAAGAAATGGGAAATTGAGTACCAACAGTGGCAATTTAGAGTGGGAATTGGGATTATTTCCAGAGATACAGAGCAACACACAAAAGCTGGTGTTGATTTATACTCAGCCAGTGAGCAGCCAAGTCTTGGCATGGTGGGGTGGGCCTCCAGAGTGGGCTCAGATATGGAGTCTATCTTCTTGGAATTACCCCTTGACTATCTATATGTGCAGTTGTCCCCCAGAAGTTATCTGCTTTCTCTTCTTCCAGCATCATCTTGCCCATATCATTTGTGACCAGAGTGGGCTATATATGGGATACGTCTCTCTGTGGAGCTTTTGTGGATACAACAAACCACCCCAAAATTTTGTGGTTTAAAACAACCACCATCTATTTAGCTCACAATTCTGTGGATTGGATGGTTACAGCTGGGCTCATGTGTATCTGTGGTCAGCTAGGAGGCTCTGCTTCTGAGGTTTGGCTGGCTGCTGGCTGAGGCAATGGGAGGCGACTGGGCCTTAGGCCTCTCTCATTATCCTGCCGCCTGGCTCACATGGTGGCTTGGTAGTGTCCCAAGAAAAAGAGTGGAATGTTTCTTAAGCCATAGGCTTGACAGTGACTCAATATCACTTCTATTGTATCCTCTTGACCAGAACAAGTCATAAAGCCAGTTCAGACTTAAAAAGTTAGCCAATAGATATTTGATGGGCTGATTGAAAATCAAATGGCAAGCAGGTGTGAAGGAGGTAAAAATCGGGGCCACTTTTATAGACAATCTACCCAATCATCCTCTGCTTTTGTGAGCAGGCAGAGCCCACCATATTGAAATGTAAGTCACCCTCTGTGGTTTGCACAGAAAATCAACTCCTCTTCCTGAAGGGTGAGGTCTTTCCAGGTACCCAGGAGTAAATTGCTGATAGCACAGTGACCGCATCCCTCCTGCTTGGGTTTAGACCTGGAGAGCAGGCTTCTTGGTCCTGATTACATCTGACATGCTCTACAGTCCTTTGAACTTGAAGTGCTTTTGGTAATGGCTTGCTACCCAAGGGAACCATTTCTGGGAGGAATGTTTAACACCAGCAGAAATGAACAATACATAGTGCCATCAAGGCCCCATGACTTCTGAGAACATCGAACACAAAAATGTCATCTCAAAACATTCCCTGATCTCCATGTCAGGAGATGACCAACAGTTCACACACCCAAGATAATTAAGCAGTACAATCCCTAGGCAATGACCTTGGCCAACCTTAATATGTGAGGAATCTTGCCTCCCTCCTCCACCACCACTGTGCTGATGGGAGCTGCCTTTAGGACTTCTTTGTAGTTGAACAAAGCTGTCCTTAGTGAACCCCTTCCATGGGACAGTCCTTGAATATCAAATGTGCTGCTCCCTCCCCACAGGCCCGCAGCCACTGTTAGCATTCCCCGTATGCCCTTTGTGAGAACTACAAACTAATTACAGAATGCATAATTAAGTGCTCGTCTTTCAAATGCAGGAAAAATAACCAAGCATTCCTCCCTTTGGGCCTGATTTTACTATTGGTGATTAGCAAGGTGATTCACTCCGAAAGGGGAGGAGTATGCTTGGAAGCCTATTTTTCACTTTTCAAATATCATAAAAGGTTGGAAGGTCAGGACAAGTTTGGTTTATCTTTTCTCCAAAGAAGTAGAGTTGATTGGAAATCCATTTCGTCTCACCCACTGTAAATGATTGTTAAGTTCTCATTGGACTCATGGAGTGTACATCTTCCTCTGGCTGAGGTCAAGGTGGTGGCATAAGAAAACCACTCACATATATGTAGCATTGTACAGTTAGTGGAGCTTATTCATACCCATTTCTCACTTAATACTCAGAGTAACAAAGGTGTTACTTCATGTTATAGTTGGGGATCCTGAAGTTCAAGGAGTTTATTTATTTATTTATTTATTAAATTTAATAAATCTTTATTGTTCAGATTATTACAATTGTTCCTCTTTTTCCCCCATAGCTCCTCTCCACCCAGTTCTCACCCCACCCTCTGCCCTTATACCCCCCCACCACTGTCCTCATCCATAAGTGTACGATTTTTGTCCAGTATCTTCCTGCACCCCCCACACCTCTTTCTTCCTGAGACTTGTCAGTCCACTCCCTTTCTATGCCCCTGATTCTATTATATTTACCAGTTTATTCCGTTAATCAGATTTTTATTCACTTGAGTTTTAGATTCACTTGTTGATAGATATGTATTTGTTGTTCATAATTTTTATCTTTACCTTTTTCTTCTTCTTCCTCTTCTTAAAGAATACCCTTCAGCATTTCATATAATCCTGGTTTGGTGCTGATGAACTCTGTTAGCTTTTTCTTATCTGTGAAGCTCTTTATCTGACTTTCAATTCTGAATGATAGCTTTGCTGGGTAGAATAATCTTGGTTGTAGGTTCTTGCTATTCATCACTTTGAATATTTCTTGCCACTCCCATCTGGACTGCATAGTTTCTGTTGAGAAATCAGCTGACAGTCATATGGGTGCTCTCTTGTAGGTAATTATTTTTCTCTTGCTGCTTTTAATATTCTCTCTTTGTCTTTTGCTCTTGGCATTTTAATTATGATGTGGCTTAGTGTGGTCTTCTTTGGATTCTTTTTTTGGGGGTTCTGTGTACTTCCTGGACTTGTAAGTCTATGTCTTTCAACAGATGGGGCAAGTTTTCAGTCATTATTTCTTCAAATAGGTTTTCAGTATCTTGTTCTCTCTCTTCTTCTGGTACCCTCTCTCTCTAATTCTGATATTGGTACACTTGAAGTTGTCCCAGAGGCTCCTTACAGTATCTTCATATTTTTGTATTCTTTTTTCTTTTCTGGTTGAGTGTTTTTTGCTTCTTTGTATTTCAAATCTTTGACCTGATTCTTATGTTCCTCTAGTCTGCTGTTAAATCTCTGGATAGTATTTTTTATTTCAGCCAATGTATGTTTAATTTCTAGTTGGTCTTTTTCATATCCTTGAGGGTCTCACTAAATTTATCGGCCTTTTCTAGAAAATTCTTAAAAAACCTTATAATTGTGGTTTTGAACTCTATATCCAGTAGTTTGCTTTCCTCCATTTCTTTCATTTCTGATCTCTTTCTTTGTCTCCACATTTTGGCTGCTTCCCTGAGTTGATAGAGTGGCTTTGTGTGCTAGGTGTCCTATAGGGCCCAGTGGCTCAGCCTCCCCAGTTACCTGAGGTGGACACTTTTGATGCACCCCTTTGTGGGCTGTGTGCACAGTCTTGTTGTAGTTAAGCCTTAATTGTAGTTGGTATCACTGGGAGGAATTGACCTCCAGGCCAATTGACTGTGAGGATCAGCTGTGTCTACACTGGGAGAACTTCTGTACTGGAAACACCCTTATGAGATAAGACTTGCAAAAGCCCCTGTGCTCAGCTTGGATGGGGCAGAGTCTCAAGGCTGAGCAGACAGCATTGGTTTTCTGTCAGACTTGCCCTAATAGGCTCCTGTGTCTCAGTGTCCCATGGTAATTGCTGCAAGCACTTCTGAGAGAAAGCTGCCCTCAAGTTCCGCCCACTGCCAGACATTCCAGTTTCTCCCCGAATGAGTTTGGGTCCCTAGAATCTTGCTTGGAATTGGTGTTTAGTGCAATTGGGAGTTTTTGTCTCCCTCCCACTTGAGAAAGCCAGCTGCATACTCAGTTGCCTGCCTTCTCCATGCCACACCTCAGTACCTGTGCCTTCTGCAATTCCTCTGAGTCTCAGTATGCTTTTCTCTTTCCTGACAATCCAGTTTCTCCTCGAATGAGTCTGGGTCCCCAGAGTCTTGCCCAGAACTGGAATTCAGCACAGTCAGGAGCTTTTGTCTCCCTCCCACTTGAGAAAGCCAGATGCGTACTCAGTTGCCAGTTTTTTGTGCACGAGCGTCTCAGAACCTCTGTTTCCTGCAACTCCCTTGAGTCTCAGTGTACTTTTATCTTTCCTTCTAGTTGTAAAATTTCCACTCAGCCAGCCTTCCTGTGGTTCTGGATGATGTCCATTTTGTCTTTTAGTTGTAGTTTTGAAATTGTTATGTGAAGCAGCAGTTTTGGTGTTTACCTATGCCAGCATCTTTGTTTCTCCCGAGTTAATGTGATTTAGAGTCACACTACTAACTAAAGAATGACTGGGGTCTTTGGCAGGGTCAGTATGATTCTAGAATTTCATGTACTTCCTCCAACAGCATTATGGAAAGAAAGGTAACCTGGATACATTGTGTTTGGCCATGCCTTACTTGGGGCACTCCATTTAATTCCTAGACTTTTCTTGTGTCTGATACAGTGCTGCTGTGTGTGATCTATGGTGGTTGTCAGAGAGTGGGAGTAGAGTTATGGCAGTACAAAGTCAACAGGTATAAACTTATCCAGCTAAAATACTGACTGAATGTTGAGATGTGATTATGGGTTGAGCCTTGTTTATAAGATTATTTTCTTTTAAATGGTTTGGAAAACGTGGAGTAAGCCTTCATAGACATAAGGATGCTTCAAAGGAATTAGACATATGTGTGAGGAAAAACTCTTTTGTTATTTCTCACAACACTTCTGACACCAGATGTGTGGGGTTTTCAGTAGCTGTGTGTCCTGTAATTCGGTCCAGTTATGACACTATCTGCATAGAGTTAGTCTCAGATTCCATAAGATTGCCCCCACTTCACATACCAATCCCAGGTTGTCATCTGTACTTCTGACCAATCAGCCATAAACCAGCTTTTCCACGACCCCATACTTTCAATTTGATAATTTGCTAGAAAAGTTCACAGAACTCGGGAAACACTTATGCTTACTGGTGTATTATATAATAAAGGATATAACACAGGATATAAATGAACAGCTGGATGAAAAGATACATTGGACAAAGCCTGAAAAGGTTCTGAGCACAAGAGCTTCGGTGGGGCTGGGGTGCACCTGCCTCCTGGCAGGTAAATGTGTCCTCCAACCCAGAAGCCCTCAAAAACCCACATTATAAGGGTTTACGTGGTGGCTTCGTCATGTAGGCATGATTGATTATTAGCTCAGTTTCTAGCCCCTCTCCCCTCTCTGCAGAATGAGGGATAGGGCTGAAAGTTCTCAGCTTCTACAATTATGGCTTGTTCTTTCTGTGACTAGTCTTCATCCAGGAGCCCACCAAGAGTTGTCTTATTAGAATAAAAGACATCCCAATCACTCATAAGGGATTTGGGAGCTCTTATCACTTAGAAAATTATAAGGGTTTTAGGAGCTCTATGTCAGGAACTGATGTCAAAGACCAAATATTTGCAGGAACCAATATAGGGGATGTCTGCCTATCTATCTATCTATCTATCTATCTATCTATCTATCTATCTATCTATCTCAATCATCTAACTTATCTATATTAATAAAAGGGTATTATGCAAATTAGACCAGACATCTTGCAGATGACCTTTGGATCTCCTTCTGGACAAAGCCATGGCTGCGAGGGCTGAGGCAAGCCTCCAAGGCTGGGAGGGCCCAACGCAGAGCCCCAGCCAGATGGGCAGTACCTCCCTCTGCACAGAACCCTGACAGAGTAGGCAGGGTGGGCAGAGTGGGCAGGGCCTCCCTGTGGGCAAGGATTAATGACAGAGCCCAGGCAAGATGAGAAATGCCTGCCTCTGCTCTGTCATCGATCCCAGAGTGCCAGCAAGGTGGGCAGGGCCTCCATGGGTGTTAGGATCAATAGTGAGCTCAGGTCTGGTAGGAAGGGCCTCCCTCTGCTCTGCGGTTGATCCCTGAGGGTGGGGATCAATGGGGGCCATCAGGCTATCAGGCTGGCAGAGGTGGTTAGGGGTGATTAGGCAGGCAGGCAAGTGGTTAGGAGCCAGTGGTCCCGGATTGGAGAAGTTGTAGGCCAAGCTGAGGGACTGACCACCCTCTGCACAAATTTTGTTGTAACATATTAACCCTGTGAATACCTACCCTCTGCCCACTCCCTGCCCAGTTCACCCATTTTATGATTCTCACTAGATTGTTATCCTTACTTAAATCCCAAACCAGAAAGTACATGTATATTTAATATATAAATCAATTGGCATTTCTGCTTTCATGGTTTGGAAAATGAGGTTAGGAGATATTTTTTAGAATTTCCAGAAACTGCCAATGATCTCTTTTTGTAAACGAAGCTCACCCACATCCCACTGTTTTACCACCCAACTGATGACCCCTGCTTTTTTTTGCCCCAGACTTTCTCAGGTCATAGAGTCCACTGCAGCACCCACTGGACAAGCTAGAAATGCTAAGGGCTTAATATCCTCTGAGAGCAGTCTTCAACCAGTGACTGACAGGAGCTGGTGGATAAATAATACAGCTTCCTCACCCCCCCCCCCCCCCCTTGCAGGATAATTGTGAGGCAAATGACCTCCTGAGTTTTGCAGGGAACCTGAGCTCCAGGCACCTATTCTGAGAGCTGACTTGAAAATGCACACGTTATTTGCTACCTTCCGTTCCCCTGTCTTGCTCCCTGAGACCTCTGTTGGTGTTTCCTTTGCCTTACACATTACTTGCATTCAATTCTACTCATAGCAGATTCTAAGACTCAATCTTTAGAAGCATTTCCCTCTGCCAAGTCAACAACAAGTGTTTGCTGGATGTCAGTTCTTTGCCAAGCACCATGTGTGCAGAGTAGGGTTTCCCAAACGCATTCTCCAAACTCACTCTGGTCAAAGAGGTATGGGAAACACTGCACGCTACATCTTTCATACAACATGTATGCATATTGTTGAGTTCTTTGTATATTGTGGGTAATAGTCCTTTATCTGTTATGACTTTTACAAATATTTTCTCCCAATCTGTGGCTTGTCTTCCACTTCTTTAAAAAAACATTTTTATTGATTTCTGAGAAGAAGGGAGAGAGAGAGAGAGAGACAGAGACATCAATGATGAGAGAGAATCATTTATTGGCTGCCTCCTGCACATCGCACACTGGGGATGAGGCCTACAACCTGGGCATGGGTCCAGATGGGGAATCGAACTATGACCTCCTGTTCATAAGTCAATGCTCAACTACTGAGCCACACTGTTGGGACTTGTCTTCTACTTCTTGATATTGTCTTTCACAGAACAGAAAGTTTTAATAAAGTCCTGCTTATCAATTATTTATTTGTTGATTGTATTTTTGGTGTTATATCGCAAATAAGGCATCACCATACCCACTATCATCTAGGTTTTCTCCAAGAGTTTTATAGTTTTGCATTTTACAATTAGACCTGTGATCTGTTTTGTGTTAATTTTTGTGAAGAGTGTAAGATCTATGTCTAGATTCCTCTTTTTTTTTTTTTTGCTTGTGGATGAGTTGTTCCAGCATCATCTGGGGAAGACACTATCTTTTTTTTTTAAATATATTTTTATTGATTTTTTACAGAGAGGAAGGGAGTGGGATAGAAAGTCAGAAACATGGATGAGAGAGAGTCACTAACCAGCCGCCTCCTGCACGCCCCCCACTGGAGTTGTGCCTGCAAGCAAGGTACATGCCCCCAACCAGAACTGAACCTGGGACCTTTCAGTCCGCAGGCCGATGCTCTATCCACTGAGCCAAACCGGTCTCAGCAAGACACTATCTTTATTACATTGTCTTGTCTTTGTTTCTTTGTCAAAGATAAATTAACTATATTTATGGGGGTCTATTTCTGGGCTCTCTATTCTTTTTCACTGATCTATTCCAATGCTAGACTGTCTTGATTCATATAGTTTTATAGTAAGTTTTGCAGTTAAGTAGCATTCATTCTCCACCTCTGTTCTTCACCTTCAATATTGTTTTATGTTTCTGAGCCTTTTGCCTCTCCACATAAGCTTTAGAATCAGGCCATTGGTGTCCATAAAATAACTTGCGTGGATTTTGATTGGGATTATATTGAATCTATAGATCAAGCCTGGTTCTGGGTCGCTTCCAGGCAGGATCTGTCTGGTTGCAGCAGTAAAGAG
This sequence comes from Lasiurus cinereus, assembly GCA_011751065.1. Classification (NCBI taxonomy): domain Eukaryota; kingdom Metazoa; phylum Chordata; class Mammalia; order Chiroptera; family Vespertilionidae; genus Lasiurus; species Lasiurus cinereus. Next base: position 15,577,029 of record JAAGEH010000125.1, read on the forward strand.
ATAGGGTGCACAGGGGTGTGTAAGCTTATGGCTAGCTTCATCCTTTTCCTAGGAAAATGATCCATTTTTAAGAGGTTCTTGACTTTAATAAGCAGGATACCTCAATGGCTACATCTGGCTTTATGGTCTATATCAGGAGCTTCTTGGAATAAATAAATTTTACCCTCAGTGTCAGATATAAAAACCCTCAGCAGAAGTTAACCATTATTGTTTATCACTTTTATGGAGCTTGATCCTTAATGGAGACACTTCAGTGATAACTCACCACTATAACCAACTCATGGTATCCTGCATACCCTACAGAGTTTTTATGAAATCAAGAAAAAAATACAACAATTGGTGGACTCTTGGTAATCTACAAGACAGAAAACAAATGCAAGGGCAAAAATTCATGGTAATAGCTGATTTCATGATTTTCAAAAAAAGTGTGAGGAAAAGATAGTAGTCATTTATAAAAGTATTTTGACTACTTGATTCCTACAAAAGGTTATGAAATGCTCAGCAGGGTTAAGCAATACAATCCTGTTAGCAGAATCTAACATTAGACTTGTTGTGGAATTAATAATTTTTAATGACATAAGAAAAACTTTGTGTCTCTATAAGCGTAGACTTATTATGTGTTAATAGACACTCTAGGATGTCATATAAGAAGTCACTAATGAGACAGTTCACATTAGTTATTTCTTACACTTTCTTTCTCATTATCTTGTTAGAATTGAGGGAAAGGTCTACTTTTGAACTTGAAAGCTATGTAAAAAGAGTGTGATCCCTATTTTCATAGTGTACTCCTATTACTCCAGGGAGAGTCAGCCAGAGGCTAAAAATCCTATCTAATAAAAGAGTAATATGCAAATTGACCATACCTCCGCTATACCCACAAGCCATGCCCACCAACTACACCCACTAGCCAATAAAAGCGAGTATACAAATTAAGCCACCCAAGATGGCTACGACCACAGAGAGAGCAGGAGAGAGGCTTGGGTTGCCCCTGGTGATGGAGGAAGCCAAGCTTTCTGCACACCCTGGCTGGCCCAGGCCTCTGCTTAAGGCAACAAAATTTCAATAGCTATGTGAGCAGAAGGCTTGGCTCTGCTCCAAGCTACAAAGTTTCAGTTGTAGAAGATAAATAAATCCCAGATACCAGGGTCTTTGCTTGGGTTGCCAGGGGGTGTGGCCAGCCTGCAAACCACTACAGGCCCCTTGCCCAGGCCACCCCATACCCCAAGGGAACACCCTCCCTGATCCAGGACACTCTTCAGGGCAAACCAGCTGGCCCCCACCCATGCAGCAAGCCTCTATCCTATCTAATAAAAGAGTAATATGCAGATTGACCATCACTCCAACACACAAGATGACTGTCCCCATGTGGTCAAAAGATCCTGCTCCCATGTAGACAGAAGATGGCTATCACAAGATGGCCAGCAGGGGAGGGCAGTTGGCAGATACCAGGCCTGCAAGGGAGGAAGTTGTGGGTGATCAGGCCAGCAGGGGAGGGACCAGGACTGCAAGGGAAGGCAGTTGGGGGTGATCAAGCCTGCAGGGGAGGGCAGTTAGGGGTGACCAGGCCCACAGGGTAGGGCAGTTAGGGGCAAACAGGCTGTCAGGGGAGCAGTTAGGCATCAATCAGGCTTGCAGGGGAGTGGTTAGGGGGTGATCAGGTTGGCAGGCAGAAGCAGTTAGGAGCAATCAGGAAGGCAGACAGGTGAGCAATTGGGAGCCAGCAGTCCTGGATTGTGAGAGGGATGTCTGACTGCCCGTTTAGGTCTGAACCAGGTAGGGATCGGGCAGTTGGACATCCCTCAAGGGGTCCCAGACTGGAGAGGGAGCATGCTGGGATGAAGGACACCCTCCCCCGCCCCCCACATGCACGAATTTAGTGCACTGGGCCTCTAGTCTTTTATAAAATAACCCCAAGTCAGTTTGTTATCTTTTGCCTGTCTCCTCCTGACTGGTGGGATTTTGTTTTCTTCCAAAGGGTTCTGGAAGTCCCTGCCCAGGCCTCCCGTGTGCTATCAGGTCCCCCACTGAGTCTGCCTTTAGGCTTTTCCTCTCATCTTCTGTTTTGCCTGGGCAATTTCTTCCAAGCCCTGCTCTGCCACTCCCGCTGGAGCTGTGTTGTCCAGTGATGCCCATCCTCAGCCAAAAGCCACTGATGCTAACGCAGGGTGTCCTGTCATCGCAGAGCCTGCTGCTGTTGCTGCTACTCATGTCCTCGGACTGACCCAAGGAGATCATAAACAGGAAATGCTATGTCCACTCACTTGTCACAGAAGTTAAGGGACAGTGTGAGAGGGAATGACATGCTCTTCTCACAGGCATCTCCACCCCTCAGAGTCTGGGATTCTATTCTTGAACCCTAATTCCCTTCCTCCTTACTTTCCCCCCTGGGTCTTAGTACCCTTCAGACATATCCCAGCAGCCCAAATCCAGAGGCAAACATAGCTTGGGACCATTCTCAGATGCCTGCTACTGAGAATGAAGCCCAATTGGCAACTAACTGATTTTTTTTTTTTTTGAGGAAGTAAGGACCTTGCAAAGAATGCAACATAGTTCTTATTTCCAGAATACTCTTACAGTTACCTAGCAGGAAGGCTCCCAACCTGCCCCAACCTGGGTTGATTTTATACCAGCTATATCCTAGCCTGGGCTCTGGAGTCACACCAGGGTTTGAATCCTATCTCTGCTTTTAATTAGCTGTGTGACCTGGGCAAGGTGCCCAAATTTTATGCAATTTGATTTGTTCATCTGCAAAGTAGGGATAAAAAATAACCTCTTTATGAGCTGGCTGTGAGCATTAATTGGTGGGTATAAAGTGTTTAATAGAGACTGTGGCGCATAATAAACATTACAGTGCCAAGACCAATCTTTAGTTATGGTTGTTGGGTCTTTAAATAGCTTGAAGGAAGGCAAAGACCATCTGGATAATTTTATTGTTTGGTAAAGTCAAAGGAAAGTCAAAATGAGATGCCTCAAACCTACCTCAAAGTATAAATGTTTGGCCAGAAATGAATGTTCATTTTATATTAAATTAAAATAGAAAATTAATATTCATGTAAATTAATGTTCATAAATTTCCTTTCCTAGTGCAAGGGATGGGAAGGCGACATGGCTAGTTGAGGTGGGACAAATGAGCTGGCTGCTGTACCTTAACTCTTACAGTTGTCAGATGGAGCAAAAACCACAAAAAAAAATACACACACCAGAATACCAAGTTAAATTTACATTCCAGATAAACAACAAATGATTTGCTAATTCAGCGTTCCCTAAATGTTGCAAGATCATCCTGACTTTTATCGGCCAACCCTAACCTTCCTCCTCTCCTCCTGAGGTTCTGGCACCAGAGCTTTCTGCTCTGGCCATCTTACCAGACATCTTGGTTGTTTAATTTCTCTCCCATGTCCATGTCAGAAGATCAGCAACAATAAGCCTGAGTTACAGAGTTCACACATGGCCACAAGGAAAAGCTAAAGTAAAACCAAACTCTGAAGGGTGGTTTGTCACGAGGCTGCTCTGTGTCATCAGCAAGGAGATGCTGGCGGGAGGGCTTCCACCTGGCTTTGATCTCGAGCATCAACCTAATCCTTAGCGCTTAAGTTGGCTGCTCAGAATATAACCCGCCTTTGTGGCTGAAGCCAGACCAACCAAGCACTTAATAAATCACGGTAGATATTAGTATTTGTCATCATATAACCTGGATGCGCTGATCACCTGGAACCATTTGCTCCAGTCCCACTGTGTGAGAAGCCTTGATGGAAATGTCTGTTAAGCACAGCTGGGCTTTGGGGGCACAGGGTTGGTGGCAATTCGCTGACATATTTATTAGGGAAGCCGCATTACTTTGTGATAATTACAGAACCATGAGTAAATCATGCCCCCCCCCCCCCCTTTTTATTAATTAGAGCCACAGAAACATGTAGAGGTTGCTATGATCTCTTAATGATGTCCCTTCACCGGGCAGCTGGGACCTGGTTTGGAGACGGGGCAGTCTCCGGATTGGCAGTTGCTTATCTTTCCAGAAGCAACACAGTCTGCAGCTTCCTTGGGGTTAAGTGGTCACCTGCCTTCCTTCCCCCAGTAACAGTCTCTTCAGACTTAATGGGGAAGTTGGCTGAAGTTTGCAAAAGTTAATAATAAAACTTCACATCTGTTGTGGTTCTTACAAGACTCCTTCATGCATTTTATCCCTCGTGTAGTAGCAATTATACCATAGCAATTGCTGTAATCCCCATGTAACAGGTGAGCAAGATTTCCTTAAACTAGTTAAGTTTCTAGGATCAGAATTTAGGTCACCTGACCTTTAGTCAGGGCTATGTTTTATCTGGTGGCTCCGATTTCCTCTTGTGGTCACCTTAGAGGAGAGGAAAATTTCTTTAGCACTTGAAGAACAATTTCATGGTCCCAGAAGAAGGTGTCATTTCTGTTTGGACCAAAATGTCAATGAAGATTCCATGGAAGTCAGCAAATATTACAAATTATGCACTTCTCCCTGGACAGTTACTAAAGAATTACCAGTACATCATTGCTAGACAAGGCTCCTTTCCTCTGTCAGTCTATGGTTATTATTTTCTAAAATACCTGTTTTTGATACCCAACGACCTATACTACGTAATATGATAGTCTAGTCATATGTGTCTATTGAATGTTTGAAATGTGGTTGATCCCAACAGAGATATGCTGTGAGTATAAAATACATAGAAGAAAAAAAAATACATACAAGATTTTCAAGAACTTGACGTAAAAAAAGAGAATGTAAAATATTTCACTAGTAACTTTTTAAATATTGATTACATAGCAAAATGACAATATTTTTGTTATGTTTCATTAAATAAAATATATTAAGATTGAGTTCACACTTTATATTTTGCTTTTGTTACTCTTATTGTTACAGAAGGTTGGAGAAAACCCAAGCAATGCTTAGAGAAATGGAGTTACACTTTATTATTATTATTATGCCCAGGCCCAGAGAAAAATGTCTTTCAAATTTCTGGGCAAAAACATGGAGGGAGCTTTCCCTATTTATACCTTTTCCAGTTCTTTGTCTCCCAAATAAGGGTTTTTCTAGTCCCCTTTGCAAGTTCCCATGTGCTGTGGCCTTGAGACCACAACTAAAGGCCTGGTCTTGCACCAGCACTGATAATTCCATCTGGGGATAGTTTATGACCTCTTTAAAATGGGAGGAGATAGGTCTTGCAAGACCAGACAATTAAAGGGCAGAGACTAGACTATGAGCTAATAACAATGTGTATTAGGTTAATGGCATAGTTTCAGGTTGCTAGATCCCCAAAATGTCTCATTTTCTCCATCTCTATGGCTACTGGTAAATGTAAAATTACAAATGTGACCCACATTTTATGTCTAATGGACAGCATTGCTAGACCATAAGCTCTCGGAGGACAGCAACTGTGTTTCCACAGTAACTAGCACAATGTCTGCTATGTAGTAAGTACTCAATAAACATGTGTTGACTGAATATACAAAGAAGGTGGAGGAAAGACAATAGCTACATAGGGAATAATTGAGTGGGACCTTATAATCTGTAGGACTGTATAACTTGCAGAGTTGGAAGGAACTGCAGAAGTCATGTATGTAGACCAAGTTCTCTGTTTGTGATGGAACACAATCCTTAGGAGTCCCAATGGATGTATGGTGACCTGTCTCTGTAGAGAAAAGTTTAGTGACTGGGAACCTAGTGTCCCTAGAAGGCATCTCCTCTGGCTAGGCCTTCAGTGGCTCTAGTAATCCCCACTACATAGCCTTGGACACACCACTAAACACCAGCAGAACCCTGGCTGGTGTGCTCAGTGGTCGGAGTGTCTTCCTGTGCACTGAAAGGTCACAGGTTTGATTCCTGTTCAGAGCACATAACTAGGTTACAGGTTCAATCCCTGGTCAGGGCACTAGCCTGAGGCAACTGATATCTCTCTCTCTCTCTCTCTCTCTCTCTCTCTCTCTCTCTCTCTCTCT